>OY728138.1:1260315998-1261565998 GCA_963277665.1 Viscum album
TTGGCGGGGACACGAGGAAGGGAGATGCTTGGGAAAAAACATGTCGTGTACCAGATTTACATGCCGTGTAGTGTTGACCCAGAGTTCGGCCATGTAACTAACAACACGAAAGGAGGAGACCTTAAGACATACATGTCGTGTCCACTGTGGAACACTCCATGTAGTTTGACCTGGGGACCCAGCCGTGTGACTAACAACACGGTTCGTCGAAGCTCATCTAGTACACGTCGTGTACCTATGGGACACACCGTGTATTCTTGTCCGAGGACAGACCGTGTGGACTTAGCCGTATGGCTGGGGAAATGGGGTGGTGTACACGCCGTGTGCGGGTGTAACACGCTGTGTAGTATCAATCCGAGTAGTCCACCGTGTCACAAACGACACGGGTAGTTGGAAAATTACACCATATATGCCGTGTAGATTATATACATGCTGTGCAGTTTTGTTCAATGGGATTCGTGTGGCTTATCTGTGTAGAAGGACCTGGGCATGGGAAGAGAAGTTAGGTACACGCCGTGTAGTTAGTGTACACACCGTGTAGTCTTGTTGTAAAATATTGAATGCCTTCTTCCTCCTATTCCCCTTTTTGGTCCCTTCGTTGTCAGACTATGATAATCTTGATCTAAGGTGTGCATTTGACCTTGTATAGTCATGTCGCCAAGATGACCACGCGTTGTTCGCCAGGAGAACAGCAACGAGTATACTCCAGAGATGGTAGGCCATGGGCTATCAATGAATCCTACAGCAAAGCCAGATGTGGCGCTATCTGTTATACCGAACACAAGTGTGGATGCGCAGTTCCGTGAGGGCTTCATGCGGTTCATGCAGACCTTTCAGGGAGCACCGCCGACTACCACATCTATGGTAGAGTTGAATCATATCTTCCAGCAGCAGTATCCGCCTATGTTTTCAGGGGATGGCAGACCACAGGCTGCAGAGTCTTGGTTGGGGTCTATGCAGACTATTTTTTAGCATCTCGAGATGCATCCAGGGTAGAGGGTCAAGCTCATGATGTATATGCTGTGTGATTCCGCCAAGAGGTGGTGGGATGTTACCACCCAGTCAGAGCATCACAAAGACATGGCATGGGAAGATTTTTATACAGTATTTTATGACTTCTTCTTTCCAGAGACACTGAGGGAAGATAGAGCTTGAGAGTTCATGAATCTGTAGCAGGGCGCTATGTTAGTGATGGACTATTCTGCTTGTTTCACCAATCTTCAGCATTTTGCACCCGTACTAGTGGGTGATGAGACATTGAGGGCCAGACATTTTGAGGATGAACTTTGTTATGACATATGAGCACTGGTGAATGTTTTCAGGTTGCCTTCAGTACATGCTATTGTAAATTAGGCACTGATTATAGAGAGGAACCTGCGGGAAGCTAGTGGTGCAGGCTAGGGCGGTTCAGCACCAGTTTCTGGTACTATTTCTACTGGCAAGAGGAAGAGATAGATGGACTTCTCTCAGGGTGGTAGTACCAGCCAGAAGAATGTTTCAAGTGTCCCAGTCTTTTGCTACCAGTGTGGTAGAGAGGGGCACAAAAGACCGCAGTGTCCACATGACCCAGTGGAGTGCCGATCTTGCGGCAATATGGGTCATCTGTAGCACTTTTTCAGGGAATTTACACCAGTGGCTAGTGAGAGGGGTTATGTGCATACTTCGCGTACGGGAGCAGGACCTGTAGCTTCTTACCAATTGGGAAACTGAAATACGTCAGGGTGTGTAGGCCGAGATGGTGGTTGTGGCCATGGTAGCCAGACACCAGGATCTCAGAGGTAGCAGGGTAGGATAGCTCAGGGTAGTCAGGCTCTGTCATAGGGTCGCGGCACTGGGCAGGCATATGCAGTGCAGCAGACCGAACAGAAGCAGGATCCCAAACCTTCTACAGTCAGAGGTACTATTCTAGTAGCTTCTGTCTTATCTTCAGAACTTTTTGATATGGGTTCTACACATAGTTTCATATCGGTGCCCATTGTGGAGAGACTTGGGCTCTGTGTTTCTTCTTCTACTGCTGTTATGATGCTAGACACTCTGTTGGTAACTAGAACGACATGTGTGCGCCAGTGCAAGGAGTGTTCCCTTGAGGTTGAAGGGTGTCACTTTCTTTGGGACCTCTATGTCTTAGATATGACAGCTTATGACGTCATTCTTGGGATGGACTGGTTGGTTTCCTTCCTATCCTTTGTAGATTGTTATCGTCGCAGGGTGAGTTTCACGTCACCAGAGGGCGAAGAGTTTCTATACAAGGGTGAGTGGGGTGTTCAGGCAAGTCGAGTTGGACCAGAGCATCATGGGTGAGGTGGAGTCACATCCCAGATTGCGAGTTTATATCTTGATGATCAGGGGACTTGTTAGACGGATTTCCCTCCAGTGATTGATCATTTCAAGGATGTCTTCCCAGACGACTTTTCGGGTCTACCTCCAGAGTGAGAGGTGGATTTCTCTATTGATCTTGTTCCAGGAGCAGCACTAATGTCCATTCCTCCTTATAGGATGTCTACACCAGAGTTTTAGGAGATTAAGAGGCAGTTATAGGGGTTACAATCAAAGGGTTTTATCCGACCTAGTACTTATCCTTGGGGTTCATCGGTCCTCTTTGCAAAGAAGGCGGATGGTACCCTCAGACTCTGTGTGGATTATTGGAAGTTGAACCAGTTGAAGGTCAAGAACCAATATCCCTTGCCAAGGATTGATGATCTTTTTGATCAACTTCATGGAGCACGAGTGTTCTCAAAGATTGACTTGATATCAAGATATCATCAGCTACGCGTGAGACCATCAGACATACCACTTACAGCCTTCAGGAGTAGGTATGGTCTATATGAGTATTTGGTAATGTTGTTCGAACTCACGAATGCACTAGCTATTTTCATGGCTCTGATTAATCATGTGTTTCATCCATATCTTGATTCTTTTGTGGTAGTATTTTTGGACTACATCTTGGTGTACTCTCACACTCGACACGACCATGCCACCCATCTTGAGATCGTGTTGAGTACACTGAGAGAGCATAATCTATATGCTAAGCTCTCAAAGTGCCACTTTTGGATGGACCGAATTCACTTCCTGGGTCATATCATCTCAGAGGCAGGTGTTTCAGTAGACCCAGAGAAGGTGAGAGTAGTATTTTCCTAGGAGCATCCCAAGAACTTGTTTGAGATACAGAGTTTATTGGGGATAGCTGGTTACTACAAGCACTTTATAAAGGACTTCTCCCGCTTATCAGCACCGTTGATGGGTTTGACTAATAAGGGTGTGAAGTTCTTTTGGTCAGAAGCTTACGAGACAGCCTTTCAGGACCTGAAAGGAAGGTTGACATCAGCACCAGTCCTGATACTTCCAGAGCAAGGGGAAGATCTATACAGTTTACTGTGATGCATCAGGTATTGGGCTGGGAGCAGTGTTGATGTAGGGTGATCTAGTTGTTGCGTACGGGTCTCGGCAGTTGAGTCCACATGAGAGGAATTACCCGACGCATGACCTCGAATTGGTTGCAGTTGTTCATACGTTTTGTTGTTGGAGACATTATCTCTTGGGAGAGCATTTTGAGGTTTTCACCGACCACAAAATTCTCAAGTATATCTTTACCCAGAATGACTTGAATCTGAGGCAGCAAAGGTGGTTTGAATACCTACAGTCCTTCGATTTTGAGCTTGTCTATACACCTGGTAAGGGTAATGCAGTTGCTGATGCACTGAGTAGGAAGACTCAGATACAGGCTGTTCAGGAGGCCAATGGTGAGTGGCAGCTCATGGCCTTATTCTCTGAGATGCATCTGGAGGTGCACGACAGTCATGGGAAAGCCTATCTTTTATCTTTAGCTGTGACTTCTACCCTCCTGGATAGAGTGAGGATGAGATAGCTATCTGATTCAGAAGTCCTAGTTCTACGGGAGTCAGTGACTAGTGAGGACCCTCCTTCTAGTTGGACGATAGGCGATGATGAGATTCTTCATTTCCATGGACGGGTGTGGGTTCCAGGGGATATACGTGAGGAGTTTATGCGGGAGTTTCATGCTTTATCTTGGGAAGTTCATCCTGGGGTTACCAAGATGTATTGTGACTTGATACATCAGTACTGGTGGTCGGGTATGAAGAGGGAAGTAGCTGGTTTTGTTACGAGATGTTCCACTTGTCAGCAGGTGAAGGCGGAGCATCAGAGGCTAGTCAGACTGTTACAGTAGTTACCCATCTCGGAGTGGAAATGAGATGATGTCACGATGAATTTCGTGACTGGATTGTTGAGGTCACCTCAAGGCAATGATTTCGTATGGGTTGTTGTGGACAGACTCATGAAGGTATCTCACTTTTTGCCGATCAAGGAGACCTTCAGTGTTGACGAGCTCAGGAAGTTGTATCTCTGAGAGATAGTGCGTCTTCATGGGGTCCCTCATTCTATCATTTCAGATAGGGACGCCCGTTTTACGTCTCATTTCTGGTAGAGTTTTCATAGGGCACTGGGTACACAGGTGCTTCTGAGCACATCTTACCACCCTCAGACCGATGGCCAATCAAAGCATTCGATACAGGTGCTTGAGGACATGTTGCGTGCATATATCCTAGACTTTGGGGGCTCTTGGGAGAAGCATATACCCCTAGTCTAGTTTTCCTACAATAACAGTTTTCACGAAACTATTGAGATGGCACCATACAAGGCTTTATATGGTAGGCCATGCAGATCACATTTGTGCTGGTTAGAGGCAGGTGAGGCAGCTTTACTAGGACCACGTCTCGTTCAGGAGACTTTTGAGCAGGTCTAGTTGATTCAGAAGCGGATCGCTACCGCACAGTCTCGTCAGAAATCTTGTGTTGATCGCCACAGACAACCCTTGGAGTTTGTGGTTGGGGATCAGGTTTTCTTTCGTGTTTCGCCGAATTTGGGACACAGACGGATCAGGAGATAGGGTAAACTTTCACCGAGGTATGTGGGGCCATTTGAGATTCTAGAGAGAGTCGGGCTGATTGCTTATCGTTTTCAGTTACCACAGAGGTACCGATCCATGCACGACATCTTCCATGTATCTTAGTTGCGCTACTATCATTCAGACTCGTCTCACATTTTTCAGCCCAAGGAGGTTGAGCTTGAGGTAGATGCATCCATTGAAGAGCATCTGATTCATATCATTGATAGGATCATGAAGGTTCTCTAAGGTTGGTCAATTCCTCTCATATGGGTGCTATGGAAGCATGGCCGAGTGCAGGATGAAACTTGGGAGCGGGAGACCGGCGTACATGCTTAGTGGCCTGAGCTGTTCTGAGCTTTATCTTCGCTACCCTTGGAAGGGAAATTCAGGGACGAATTTCTTTAAGGGGGGAAGTTTGTAAGAACCCAGTTCTTTTTTTTTTTTGAGGTACGGGTTTCTTCTTTTCTCTTTTCCTTAATTGTTTTTGAGAAAATAAGGAAAATGGGTAAAATCCTAATTTTCGGGACTACACGCCGTGTACTATTCCACACGCTATGTACTTTGGCCGTGTGGGATGAGTACACAGGGTGTGTAGTCATGTCGGTAATGAAGGGTGTAAAAACCGACTACACGTTGTGTAGTAGGTATTTACATGCCATGTAGTCAGTCAGTAGGGAAACAGTAAGGCGGTGGAAGCAGCTGCCATCAGGACGAAAGTACATGCCATGTAGTTAAGAATACATGTCGTGTACTCATGTCAACAGATGAACAGTTTGGCGGTGCTTCCAAAGGAACAGTTAAATAAGAAAAGTACACACCATGTAGTCAATAGTACATTCCGTGTACTTTATTTTTTTCACTTAAAATGGAAAGTATCCAACCTTGTTCATAGGATTGGCTTAGAACTGGAGGCGAACTCTAGAGGATGGTCGAGTCTTTGTGGATCAACCGATCAAGCACCGGAAATCCGATCCCGCTTCTGTCGATCACATTGGAACCGCACGGGTAAGCCCTCCCTTCTCCTTGAATAGTTCTTGACAATTATTCTTCTAAGGGAAGTTATTTGAGTTTAAATGAGGTTTTCTTTCACCTTAGATCTACCCCATTCTTGGACGATTTGTGGATCGTCATTCGAGTATACTGATCAGGGGCATTTAAGGTAGGTGGCTTGGTGTTTAATTTCCAATTGTTGTGCATTTGTGTGTATTTTTATGATACAAACCCATGTTGGAGTGTCATGTGGCTGAGGCCTTGGCTTTTCTAAATACCTATAATTGTATAGGTAATTAAATTTGATAATAACCTGGTGTTTGGGATCGCTGCTTGGATCCAGGACCACCCCGGGGGTGCGTTCCTCTGTTTAGCCATTTGGCCAGGATGCCCGAGGGTATGCCATTGTAATAATTTTTTTTAAATAGCCTTGAGAGGATTTGTATATGAATTATTTATTTACATGTTAGGATCGTCCCAGTTACTTATGCCTGAGGGCGGTGTTTTACTATAGCCTGAGGGCATGACTGGATTAGCCTAAGGGCAACGTTCTTTTTCGCCTGAGGGCAACCTTTCATATTCCTGAGGGCAGTGACTTATGTTCCTGAGGGCGACAATCTGTACACCTAAGGGCAATATCTATTACACCTGAGGGAAATTACCTACGGGTTGGATTCTGATTACCTGAGGGTAAGGGTTTGCGTGTCTAAGGACACTGACTGTTTACTTAGAAATTCATTGTGGTGTTTTCTTATATTAAATGGATAGATTGAATATTAAAATGTCAATATAACTGGTTAAGTTAGTTTCTTTTTAGTACTTCTTAGTTTATAGCATTTTACTATTTCACACTATTGTTTCATGTTTACACACTTTTGAGCACGGGCCTTTGGTGGGTGCCTACTAAGATTTATTTCTCACACCCTGTTTGGGTAATGTCTTCGGCCCAAACAGATTACATTTCCATAGGTGTGGATAAGGGCAAGGGTCCCTATACAGGTACATGATTATTGCTGAGGAGTAGGGGAGCAGGGGACCGAGCTTTGGCTCACAATGCTGTTGGCTGTTTTATTTTTCTTTTTTGTACTCTGTATTGTTTTGTACTAATATGTAACATGTTCTGGTTGTTTTTTTAGAACTTGAGACATGTTTCATTATATATATATAATTGGTTGGTTATTTTTTACTATAGTTGTTTATTTTAAATGTGTATGGTTTATTGATTCCGCTATCGTTGTGTGTTGTATATTTTATTCCACTGTGCTACACTTTGAAAAATGAGGGAATAGTTTCCCCACTATCAGACCTGGGCCCTCGCTTCTAGTCGGCAGCCTTTGGAGTTTGTGGAAATGCGCTTGAGGTTATGTGACCAACCGGGTTCGGGCACCCATTGAGTGGCACCCGGATCCGGGACGTTACACTATGAGATAGAAGTACCCATACCTTTTCTCTTCTTAGGGTACGATTTAAAATTTCAGGGAAGAAATTTATTAAGGGGGTAAGAATGTAATGACCCAAACTTTTTAATAATATTGGTATCCTAAATTTGTGTGTTATTTCATTTTATACTCTACAAAACTATATCGATTAATTAATGAAGTGATTATAATTAAATGAGACCATTGGGTTTCAATTGTTATATGACCGTTGGTCAATATGACCGTTGGAAACTAAACTCTTAACATTACAATTATTGTTTATAAATACAAGTGATCTTGGTTAATTAATATAGGAAAAATATTTGATGTCCTCATCCAGTAGACTCGAGCTGTACGAAGATCATCTGTCGGAGCTTGGGAAGGAGGTAGCATCACTGGGCTTTGCTCTGGACCAAGCCCAAGCCGAACTTCAACATGTGAAGCTTGAATGGAATCACATAAGGGAGAAGTTCAAGCTGATATAAATAACCACTCGAGAAATGTTGTCTGAGCCGCCCCAAGATTCTATCACTATAGCACACCTTACACTTAGGTCATATGCAGGTGTTATACGGGACTATGTAATGCGACCTTAGTTACTTGTGTAAACCTTTTGTATAAATAAAATTTTTATTTCTTATTATGGAAAAGTTTGTGAATTTCAAATATTCGGATAAATATAGGATGAATTTATAGTTCCATATTACTAACGAATTTTGGAAAAAAGGGTATTTTAAAATATTTATGTAAACCTTAAATAATTAATAATGTAAAATGGTTTTCAAAAAATGGTCTTCTATAGTTGTGACCAGTAAGAAATTTAGAGTATAATAAGATCAACTTAATTTTTAGTGAACAGTGAAGTATGAATAGTAATATACACTTATGAATAGTAATGAATAGTAAATTGGCCAAAAAAATAGAAACTTCACCCATGAATGTATAAATACAATTTACACATCTTAAAAGTGAAAAAATGGTCATAGTATAAGTTTTGGTATTTTTTCATGTCATAAATATTTTATTTACAATTTTATAATTAATTTAATAATTTAAAATGTAAATTTATTTTCATAAAATGTAATCATAACTTGTTACTTTATTGTATTATGGTTATACGATAATTTTATGGGACCTTGATTACTTTCTTAAGGTGTTACAAAATGAGTTATAGATTTAGAGTTATTTTTTGAATAAATAATGATTTTATTTAAAAAATAAATTAAAATTATTTAGAAAATTATTTTCATAAAATGGAGTTCATTTTTTGAATTCATAGCATCGATATTAGGTTAGGGTGAATTTTTGGAATTTTTATGAAATAGTTGAATTTTCAGTGAATAGTAAAAATACAGTTTTGAGTTTCGGGTGTTTAATGACATCATTAATGATGTAATAATGATGTAATAATTCTGGTAGACTTATGAATAGTAATATATGCTATGAGGTGTCCCAAGTGGCCAATACCATGGGAAAATACCACGGAAAAACTCATGGTTTTGCAAATACCGTCGATGAGGTGTCCCTTAGAAATTAATTAAATATTCCCTCACTTTTCTTATAAATACCAAGTCATTCCCTCATTTATTTCATTCCAAAATCCTCCTCAACGAATATATAGTCTTTTCTACTCCCAAGGATTCCTCCCAAGGTTCCCTCAAGCCCCAAAGGTCCCAACCTTCGAGCTTTCGAAGTCACTCTTCAAGGTAAGGGAACCGTTCACCCTCCTCTTTTAAGTCATGACTTCCTTTATGTTATGTCTTCTAGTTTCAATATTATTATGTTGAGGTATGTTCTTATATATCCTTATTACTGTCCATTTCATTTATAAATTATTATATACCCTCTCCACTCTCATCAATTGATTTTCATAATTTTTAAGTGATGTCGTTAGGCTGCCAAATTTTCATAAAAGAAATAGCATCTTATCTTTTCTTTCATGTTTCCTTTTCATGTGTCATGTCATTAAAATATCCATAACATGATCTTATTATATACCCATACTATATTATTAATTATTTATTAGTGTTTTACCCTTGATCCCTCTCTTTTTAATTTTTTCTAAAATGATGTTATGTAGCTGTTATGCTGCATAATTTTCATCTCAAAATCTCTCTCTTTTTCTCAATAAATTATCTTGTATTATTTATGTGGATACCCAAATCTATTTTCATTTCCAAGGGTATTCATCAATACATAAAATTGATCTATTTGATTCTATAATTGACATACATATAACCCTCACTCCCTTTCCATGGGTTATAAATGACATAATGATCTTATTTTTAAGTACTTTTTAAACATCATGATTTTGACATGAAACTCATTTCTTTGATTCTATTTGGGTTATTTATGAAATTATTGATTATTATCTATGTGGCTCACTTGAAAATAAATAAATATTAAGGGTACACCCTGATAGTGCTCTAATGCATTGGGTAAATAATTTAATCTCTAGAGATGAAAAATTTCACGATACCTTGGTGAATAACCTTGGTGATTTTTTTTATGAAACCTTGGGGATGAACCTTGGTGATATGTTCATGAATTTCTAAATGAAATTTTGTATACACATATTCAAGTTATGTTTCAAGTTCTTTTCATTATGATATGCCTATAATTCCATTGATCATGTCTTTATGTTTCTTATCAATTTCTTATTGATATCACAAGTAAATTGATTACCTTATTTACCCTTACTGGGCCTTCTTCTCACCCTTTCCTTTGATTTATGTCTCAAGGATATGATATGCAGTAATTTTATATAGGATAAACCTATGAATAAGCCTTACAAGTGGTTTAGAATAATGTTTTATATTGTTTTCATGTATTATGTTCCTGCTTTATAAGACATTGGACTTTAAAGATCCTCTGTTTGTAAAATGTAATGAAAAGTTATGTAATAAAAATGTGGGATGTTATAGTAATGTCCCAAACCTTCCCGGTTCATTCCTTTGTGAAAATATTGTGTTTGAGGTGTTCTGGAGGTCATGATGGCTCTTTTGAAGAGTTTTCTAGTTTTTTTAGTTTTCCAACGGTGAGTTGGGATCGGTAGGTGGCATTAGTAAGTGGCATTGGTAGGTGGAATTGGTGAGTGTCATCAGTGAGTGTCATTGGTAGGTGTCCATGGTAGTTGGTTTTGGTAGGTGGTGTTGGTATATGGTTTCGTTAAGTGGCATTAGTAGGTGGAAACGTTGTGTGGTGTTGGTAGGTGGCGTCGGTAGGTGGTGTCGGTAGGTGGCATCAGTGGGTGGAATCATTGGGTGGTGTTGGTGAGTGGAATTAGTGAGTCGCATTGGTGACTCAGCCATTGGTGACTTGCATTGGTGACTCACCCAACGGTGAGTCATTTTCTAACAGTTTTCCAAATTTCCGATTTTTTTTAATTTTTCTAGATTCGCCCCTTTAACATTTTATTGATGTAAAATGAGTTTAAAACCACATTTAAGTGTTTTTAAGAAGTTTTAAAGGATATAAGATAGATCTTTAATTTCCTAATTCTCATGAGTCTTTAAGTTAGTCAAAACACATGGTCTTCATCATGATCCGACTTTAATGGACTTTGAAATCGTTTTCCCCATAGACTTAGGATCTGGCCTTTCTAAAACCGAGACCCTTCCTTTCTTGTGTGATTCCATTTATATTGATACTGAGGTTCCCATAAACCTTATTCCCCAAGTGATTGTGCATTTGGGGTGAGCCCCTTGGATCGCGTCTCCCTAGAGGTTCCTCCTGGTGCTTGTGCACCCCCCTGTTTTGGCACTGGGAGAAGTTATCAATCATCTATTCTTCCAAGTTGGGATCCCTTCATCTCTTTTAATTTTTGTATCATGTGGGTTGGGTGTATGAATGTTATCTTGTGAAGATATAATAATTACTAATAAATAAATATAATTTAATCTATTTAATATCGATATAAAGGGTCTGGGGAAAAGTGACACATGCTTATGTTTTATTAGTTACTGATATTATGATCTGTATAGGCTATATTCCTATAGGAAATCATTTCCCTTGGTGGTCTTTGTTTTTTTATATGTGATATATTGTGGATGTTTATTATTTATCCTCTATAAATGACCATATGAATATGAAATTGGTGAACCACGTATATTCGGTTAAATAAATGGATGCCTCAGGATTGAACTTGCTCTATGATAACCCCTGAATTGTCAAAGTGGAATTAAAGAATGAGTGTTTTCTAAATATGAATACACCTTGCCTTGTTTGTGTGGATGTGTGTTGTGTGTCGATTTGTTCTATATTATTCCTTGTGTGTTGTGTGGTGTTGGGGTTGAGAGGATGGATATTACTGGGTGTGATGGGTGTGGTGTTGTTATACAGTGGGGCTGTCAGGTTGGTTGTGATGAGGTGTGTTGTGGGTTTGGTAGTAAGTTTGGGGTTTTCTTGTTGAGAGAAAGGATATGGTGGAATGAATTTGAAGAATGGTGAAGGCAGTGGTTGGTATGAGTGTTGAACTAAGTGGATATATGAAGTGGGTTGCTTTACTATGGTTCTTTTTCATCTGCATGGTTTATGTTGTGTGGCTTCTTGCATGTTATGGTTAGTAGTTTCTTGAGTAGGGATATAATGAATAAATGGTCTCCTTAATAAATAATGATATTTGGTTAACTGAGATGGCTAATGGTATGTTCAATTTGTATCTTGTTATGAATGGATTTCATTTATCAACTTCTGAAGTGACTATTGTTGGTGTTAATAAATACATTTAGAGGTAGCAGTAGAGTTGGAAGTATCATAGGGTGGTTGTTTATTTGATTGAGAACCCATAGTTTGGGATTGATTGTTTGATACTATATATACATACCTATATTTTCCTTGTGTTTTCTATATTCACCCCACCCTCATTGAGCACTATGTTCTGAACACCCTAATTATCATAGGGGAGGGTGTTTTTTTTCAAACATCTCGGTGGGAGGATGGATAGATAACCACCCACTCTTCCCTTCTCCCTCTTTCAGGTGGTGATATACCAATACTCTTTGGGTAGGTAGTTGTTTGTGATACCTAGGTGTGTGTGTGTGGGTGAGTTGTTTTTTCCCATGTGTCTTTGGGGTGAGATGAGTTGTGTTTTCCCAGGTGTCTTTGGGATGATATGAGTTATGGTTTACCAGGTGTCTTCGGGAGGAGATGTGTTGTGCTTTCCTAGGTGTTTTTGGGATGTGATGTGGTATGTAGCCCAGGTGTTTGTGTGTGGGACGTGTTTGTGAGGCCCAGGTGTGTGTGGATGAGATGTGATGAGCTTTGTTTTCCCAGGTTGTGGGACTAGCTGTGAGGCCCATGTGTGTGTGGTTGGGTTGTGATGTGTCACTTTCAGAAGAGGTGTGAATTCTAGGACATTTTTTGTTAGGGTGTGAGAGTGGCTAATTAGTGGGAAAGTGGTGCAGGGTACCCTATCATAAATCTTCTCTATATTAATTTATTTTACTTTCATTATTTTGTGAGTGTTCCTTGGTGAGGTTGGGTGTCTAGTATACCTTGTTAGGTGATGTTGGTTCCTGTAGTTTGCTCACAAGTTCATTAGTATGCTTCTCCACTTGTGCATGAGAGACTTGGGTTTTTCTTACTGTGTATACTTGTATGATCACCCTACATTATAAAACTAATTTCAGATTTCCATGAGGACTATGTGGACCGTGCTGGGCATTTCTAGCTCAGACTTTGGAATAGTTTTCATATCGCTGCTTATCTTTGTTCTTTTGGTACTTACTTTGGGGTTTTATTGTATTTCTAGTAGTTTTACTTTAAACGTTCATGTGGGATGAATTTTAGATTCTCTTATATATATATATATATATATATATATATATATATCTTGGAGTTTTTTGAGGTGATAAATCTTATCTCTCGATCTTGGCTACTATAGAAAGGGTAATTCCTCCCATTTTTGTGAGAATTATGTACCCTTGGTGTTGGTCGCTACCCCAGGGCCTACTGAAGGTGGGACTCAGGGGTCATTATCTCTTTTTCTCCATGGCCAGCTTAGGAGGAGCATCTTTGGAGGGAGGGGGTCATGACAGAATGGTATCAAAGGTGATGGTTGAGAGATAGGATAGATTTTGGACTTAGGCATAGTGATGATTTCATGGGTTGGTAGGGAAACAATTTTAGGTGGTCTTAGTGCATCACATAGGTCGGGGAATACCTACTAGGACATGGGAATTTAGGGGGGGCCATGATCCAATGAAAGGACTCTGAGCCTACCGAATGACCAAGTGATGATACATTTTTTATAGGGTAGAGACCCTAGGAGAGGTATATTCATCATAATGACTTGTGTTCTTGTCTGAATTAGGGTGTTTTGGGGAATTTGAAATGGATAACAAAAATGAGTTAAAATTAATCTTAAATGAAATTCCATACTACTTTGGCTTAATAATTAATTGTTTACCTTTCACCTATGGCACTCAGTCATCGTTCGTGTATAGTACAGGAAATGGAGGCTCAGTAGGCCGACCCGGTAGATCGAAAAAGGATTAACCTAGTGGAGGAGGATGAATTGTGGCAGAAAATTTTACATGATTTCTAGCAACAGGCTCTGGGGATGTATGAGAGCGGCGTTTCGTACATAGGGATAAAGATTTTTCTCTAGGAGCTTGTGATCACCATTAGCTTGATCTAGTCTCCAACAGAGTATTGGGTTTCCTTGGTGGTTATCCAGATGTAAGTAGTTTCACATCAGTGGTGGATGCTTTACCTGGGGGAGAGGAAGGAGGATGATATTCTATGGGTTGATTTTGAGAAGGAGTTCTGGGAAAAATTCCTTTCATCCACCATGAAGGCTGAGAAGAGGCAGGAGTTACTCTCCCTCTAGAAAGGGTGTATGTCAGTATGGGATATGGGGATAAAATTCAAGGATCTATTTCATTTTTCTATGGATATCTTTCTGGATTATGATTCTTGTGCAAGACGCCTAGATGAGGTACTTCATCCTTCTCTCTAGTATGCAGTTACTCCCTTTACCTTACCGACGTACTTGTAGATCCAGATGAAAGTGGAGGTAGTTGAGAAGATGTACTCATGAGGAGGTCTACTATGAGGGGATTCACCCTAGTTATTTGAAGGGCAAGGTTATCAGCAGTAGTTCATAGGCTCCAGGTCCTTTGAGGTTCCAACTGGTGGGGAGGTGACCTCAGCGGTTTCTGTTTTGATCTTATGGTCCTCGTGACTATCTTATGGGTCTGGGGATAGTGTGTTTTATCTATGGAGTCCTTGGGAATCTTCAGAGTTAGTTACCAATGGTCGTTCAATCTTAGTATGGTGGAGGTGGGTAGGTCCAATGCCCACCTTAGCAGTAGTTGTCGGTAGGGCAGTTCCAGCGGTAGGGACAACAGCCTCACGCTCCACCAAGGGGAGACGAAGCAGGTAGAGGCCAACCTCAGGTTGTTCCTTAGGGAACTCAACCCAGGCATGGTTGTGGATGCAGTCTCCAAAATATGGGTATAAGAGCTGGGTGTGGCCAGTTGCATGCCGCATAGGCAGAAGTTCTAACAGGGCTAGAGGTCGTTCGAGGTACGATCATCTTGTTTAGTACTCTTGCATTTTCTTTGTTTTATTTGGGAGCTTATCACTCCTTTTTTTCACCCACTCTAGACCATTATATGGGGCTAGAAATAGAGAGTCTTCCCATACCCCTAGTGTTGAGTACGCCAATCGGAGTTCAGACCAGCCTGTTTGATGTGTTCTGAGGATGTAGGCTGATGATGGGACCACATTAATCCCATGGGTATATTTTTCTATTACAGATGAAATTGTATTATTTCATCCTTGTAATTGACTGGTTATACTCTTTTCATTCTATTATCAACTTATTTTAGAGGTGAGTCATGTTTTCAGACATGGATGGCCAGCATGTGGCTTTCACTGGTGAGCAGAGCTATCAGATGGGCAGTCGGTGTATAGAGCCCCTTCTTTCCTTGTTGGAAGATCTGTCACTAAAATCGATGGATGCTGAGATGGTGGAGGCTACCAGGGTAGTTGGGGAGTTCTTGGATGTCTTTCCCAGGGAGATTGTAACTCTACCCTCTCTATCTGACATTGAGTTTGGGATAGACTTACAGCCCAGTGCTAGTCTGATCTTGATGGATCCTTACCGGATGGCACCTTCTGAGTTACTGGAGCTCAGGATTCAGATTGATGACCTGATGAATAAGGTCTTCATCCAGACCAGTGTGTCGTCATGGGGTGCTCTGGTCTTGTTTGTGAAAATTTTTGATGGTGGTAGTGCATAGACTATTGGAAGTTGAATCAAGAAACAGTCAAGAACTATTACCCTCTCCTAGGGATAGACAATATTTTGACCAGCTGAGGGGAGAAAGTTGGTTCTCTAAGATCAATATATGGTCTAGTTATCCTCAGTTAAGGGTGAAGGAGGGTGACATCCTGAATACTGCTTTCAGATACAGGTATGGGCACTTTGAGTTCGTGGTCATGCCATTCGATGTTACAAATGCACCAGCCTTATTGATGGGACTTATGAAATCTGTCTTATGTGAGTTATTGGATTGGTTCATCATTGTTTTCATCGATGATATCTTGATTTACTTGAATTCATATGAGGAACATTTTGAGCATCTCAGGACCATCTTGTAGGTTTTTCGACACCACCATCTCTATGGAAAGTTTTCCAAATGAGAGTTTTGGTCATGAGAGGTACACTTACTTGGGCATGTGGTGTCTCAACAGGGTGTAGAAGTGGACCCATCAAAGGTATAAGTAGTTTTTTTTGGAATAACCCAAGAATGTGGTATAGGTTTGTATTTTTATCATTATAGAAGGATATTAATATATATTTGTACCTGATTTCTCTCAAGTAGAAGCTTCTTTATAACCTTGAATAGGAAAGACCAGGCCTTTGTGTGGAGAGGGCATTGTCAAGTAACATTCAATTACCTAAAAGGGAAGTTTTTCAATGCTCTAGTTCTCCATTTTCTAAGGAAAAAGTTATGTTTGAGGTGTTTTGTGATTATTCCCTTCTGGGATTGGGATGTATGTTGATGAAATGGTAGGTAGTGATCTCTTATGGGTCTATGAAGTTACGTCTACACGAACGTAACTATGCCACCCATGATCTGGAGCTAGTGGCGGTTGTGTTTGCACTAAAGTTGTGGATGAATTACCTCATTGGGGAGTGCTTTGTGGTCTTCACAGATCACAAGATCTTGAGGTATATCTTTTCCTAGTGAGATATGAACTTCAGACAATATAGGTGGATGGAGTTTCTTCAAGATTAAGATTTCAGGATCTCTTACACCTCAGGAAAAGGGAATATTACAGCCAATGCTTTGAGAAAGAATTCATAGAAGGAGGTTGTTCAAAAATCTTTAGATTCTTGGAAGGTGATGGAGGAGTTGGTCTCCTTGCACTTAGATATAGGAATGGATGGCGGTAGAGGCTATCTGCTTCAGATGATGGTGCAGTCTACTTTGATATAGTAGGTAGAGGAGTCTCAGTGAGAAGACTTTTAGGTAGAGGTAATGCGTGATTTCATTGACCATAGTGATACTCCGTAAGGATGGTTACATGATGGTTATAATTGGATGATATTCTGTGGGAGGCTTTTTTGTTCTAGTGGAAATGTGCGAGGGAGTTATATGTGAGTTTCACATCTCACCCTTAGTGTTGCACCCGATAATTTCTAAGATGTATCGTGGCTTGAGAGAACATTTTTGGTGTCTTGGGATGAAATGGGTGGTAGAATAGTTCATGGTGAAGTGCTTAGTGTGCTAGCAGGTGAAGGATGAGAACCATGTACCTTGTGGTTTGTTTCATCCCTTATATGTCCCTGAGTGTAAGTGGGATGACATCTTGATGGATTTCATCATAGGTTTACCTAGGGATCATGGAGGTTGTGATGAAATCTAGGTAGTGATGGACCAGATAAAGAAATTTCCCCACTTATTAGTGATCAAGGAGTCGGGCATAGTGGATTCCTTGGAAAAGATGTATGTGGATGAGGTGGTGTGGTTATATGGAGTTATGATATCTATCATCTCAAATAGGGATGAACAGTTTACCTCATGATTCTGGAGGGGATTACAGCATTCTTTTGGCACTTATTTACGCCTCAACACTACTTTCCACCCTCATACGGATGGATAGACAGAGCAGACCATCTAGACATTGGAGGACATGTTGTGGGCATGCATCTTGCACTTTAGAAGATCTTGGGTGTGACACTTTCCATTGGTGGAGTTTGATTGCAAAAATGGTTATCACTCTTCCATTGGCATGGCTCCGTTCGAATATTTGTATAGAAGACTGTGTCGTTCACCCTTGTACTGGATAGAATTCGGGGAGGTAGCTATTCTTATTTTGGAAGTGGTGCAGAGTACGATCAAGAAGGTGCAACTTGTTTGTGAGAGAATTAAGGCAGCACATGAATGGAATAAGTCATATTCCAATCACAGGAGGAGGCCCTTGGAGTTTGAGGTTCGGGACCACATGTTCTTAAAGGTTTCCCCTCAACGTGGGTAGTAGAGGTTTGGAAGATGGAGTAAGCTTTCTCTAAGGTTCATTTGACCTTTTTAGGTGTTGGGTGAGTTGGCGAGGTGTCATACTAGTTATAATTTCCACCATAGTTAGAGAGGATCCATGATGTATTTCACATCTCTCATCTTTACTAGTATCTTCATGATGACTCTCATGTCATCGACTGGGGAGAGTTGGATATCAAAGATGATGAAACATATGTGGAGCAGCCAGTAGATATCTAGGATCATCAAGAGAAGGTGTTGTGTGTGCGGACCATTCCTTTGGTTCGCGTGTTGTGGATACATGGTGGCCTGGAGGAGAGTAATTGGGAAAGGGAGACACAGATGTGTGCTCAGTACCCAGAGTTTTTTTGAGTTTTTCCTTATTGTTTTTCCCTTTTTAATTTAATGCTTGAACCTTGTTTTCTATGAGATGAGTTTCTTCCTTATTCAGTAATGTGTGATGAATTCCTAACATTTGGAAAGGGAAGAATCTGATTCCTAGTCAATACACATTAATTGAGATGTGATTAAACCCTTACGGTTGAGTCAATACCTCCCAAAGTGGATAGTATCTTGACATGGAGGACGGGATTCCCTAATTTGTGTGTTTAGGAAGTTTGGTGGTGTGGTGAGTCTTCTGGTTTTTTGGGTTTGTAGATGTCAGAAGTGTTCTTAGATGATAAAGTTTCACTCCATATTTATAACAATACATGGTGGTTATCATTTAACTTTGGTGTGTGTAGTCGGTAGCGGTGTTTCAATCATAGCAAGAACCTTGAGAGGTTTCTCACGGGGTGGTTGTTCGGAGCCCTCTTTTCCTTTTGGGTTGGTTTTTTAATTCTTGAGGATTAGAATAGTTTAATAGGTATCTGATGTAATGGCCCAGACCTTCTCGATCCATTTCTTCATAAAAATCCAGTGTTTGAGGTGTTTTGGAGGTCATGGTGGCTCTTTTTGAGAGTTTGATAGTTTTTTTAGTTTTCCAATGGTGAGTTGGGATTGGTAGGTGGCGTCAGTAGGTGGCATGTTGGTGGCATAGGTGGGTGACATCAGTGGGTGACATCAGTGAGTGGCGTTGGTGGGTGGTGTTGGTGGGTGGCATCGGTGGGTCGTGTTGGTGGGTGGCATCGGTGAGTGGCATTGGTGAGTCACTTTGGTGACTCAGCCATTGTTAACTTGCATCGATGACTCACCCAATAGTGAGTCATTTTCCAATAGTTTTCCAAATTTCTAGTTTTTTCTGGTTTTTCCAGATTCACCCCTTTAACATTTTATTTGGTGTAAAATGAGTTTAAAGCCATATTTAAGTATTTTTAAGCCATTTCAAAGAATGTAAAATATATATTTAATTTTCTAACACTTGAGAGGCTTTAAGTTAGTCAAAACGTGTGGTCTTTATTGTGATCTGACTTTAATGGCCTTTGAAACTTTTTCCCTATAGATTTAGGATTTGGCCTTTCTAAAGCTGAGACCCTTCCTTTATCATGCACTTCCCTTTCTATTGATACTAAGGTTCCCAGAAACCTCCTTCCCAAAGTGATTTTGTATTTGTGGTTATCCCTTTGGATTGCGTCTCCCTGGAGGTTCCTCCTGCTGCTTGTGCACCCCCTGTTTTGGCGCTAGGAGGAGTTTTCGGTTGTTTGTTCTTCTAAGTAGGGATACCTTCATCTCTTTTAATTTTTGTATCATGTGGGGTTGGTGTATGAAAGTTCTCTTGTAAAGATAGAAGAAATATGAATAAATAAAGATAATCAAATCTGTTTAATATTAATATACAGGGGTTGGGGAAAAGTGATGCATGCTTATGTTTTATTGGTTACTAATATTTTGATCTATATAAGAGATGTGTATACTAAAAATCATGTTCATTGGTGGTATTTTTTTGCACATATGTGATGGATTATATATGTTTATTATTGATCCTATTTGAATGACCATATGAATATGAAATTGGTTAACCATGTATATTTAGTTAAATAAATGGATGCCTTAGGATTGAACTTGCTCTATGATAACCATTGAATTATCAAAGTGGAATTAAAGAATGAGTGTTTGTTAAATCTAAATACACCTTACCTTGTTGGTGTAGTTGTGTGATCTATGTGGATTTTTTCTATATTGTGCCTTGTGTGGTTTTGTGGTCCTGGGTTTGAGAACATGAATGTTACTAGGTGTGATAGGTGTGGTGTTGTTATACAGAGAAGTTGTTAGGTTGGTTGTGATGAGGTGTGTTGCGGGGTTTGGTAGTAAGTTGGAGGTCTTCTTGTTGAGAGGAAAGATAGTGAAGAATGACTTTGAAGAATGATGATGTAAGTGGTTGGTATAGGTGTTGAATGGAGTGGAGATATGAAGTGGGTTTCTTTATTGTGGTTATTTTTCCTCTACATGGTTTATGTTGTGTGTCTTATTACGTATCGTAGTTGGTAGTTTCCTGGGTAGGGATGGAATGAATAAATGGTCTCCTTAATAAAGAATTATATTTGGTTAACTGAGATGGTTGGGGGTATGTTTGAGTTGTGTCTTCCTATGAATGGGTTTCATTTATCAACTTCTGAAGTTACTTTTGTTGGTGTTAATAAATACATTTAGAGGTAGAAGTAGAGTTGGCAGTATCATAGGGTGGTTTTTTTTTTATTGAGAACCCATAAGTTGGGCTTGAGTGTTTGATACTATATATACATACCTGTATTTTTCTTGTGTTTTCTATATGTACCCCACCCTCATTTAGTACTATGTTCTGAACACCCTTATTGTCATGGGGGAGGATTTTTTTTTCAAACATCCCGGTGGGAGTATGGATGGTTGGCCACTCTCTCTTCCCTACTCCCTCTTCCAGGTGGTGATATCCCAAGACTCTTTGGGTAGGTAGTGGTTTGTGAGGCCCAGGTGTGTGTGGGGGCGAGTTGTGTTTTCCCAGGTTTCTTCAAGATGAGATGAGTTGTGTTTTCCCAAATGTCTTTGGGATGAGATGAGTCGTGGTTTCCCAGGAGGAGATGTGTTGTGATTTCCCAAGTGTTTTTGGAATGTGACGTGGTATGTGGATTAGGTGTTTGTGGGTGGGATGTACTTGTGAGGGCTAGGTGTGTGCGGACGAGATGTGATGAGCTTCGTTTGCCTAAGTTGTGGGACTAGCTATGAGGGCCAGGTGTGTGCAGGTGGGTTGTGACATGGCACTTTCAGAATAAGTGGTAGCACCAGGACATTTTTCATTAGGGTGTGAGAGCAGCTAATTAGTGGGAAAGTGGTGTGGGGTACCCTATCATATATTTTCTCTATATTATCTTACTTGAATTGAGTTATTTGGTGAGCCTTCCTTTGTGAGGTTGGGGTGGATAGTATACCTTGTTAGGTGTTATTGGTTTATGTTATTCTCTCGTAGTGGAATTAGTATGCTTCTCCACTTGTGCACAAAAGACTTAGGTTTTTCATAATGAGTATACTTGTATGCTCACCCTATGTTATAAAAATTATTTTAGGTTTCTAGGAAGAATACATAGACCATGCTGTGAATTTCTAGCTCGAACTTTGGGATAGCTATCATGTCACTGCTTAGCTTTTTTCTTTTGGTAATTACTTTGGGTTTTTATTGTATTTCTAGCAGTTTTGCTTTAAACATGCATGTGGGGTGGATTTTGGCTTATTATTTATTTATATATATATATATATATTTCCTAGAGTTATTTTTGAGGTGATACATCTTATCTCCCAATCTTGGTTACTATAAAAAGGTTGATGCCTCTCATTTTTGTGAGAATTGTATACCCTTGATGTTGGTCGCCACCCCAAGGCCTACTGGAGATTGGACTTGGGGTTATTATTTCTATTTCTCCAATGTCATCTCAGAAGGATAATATTTGGAGGGAGGGGTTGTGATAGTGGCGTTGAGGCCTTACAACATCATTCTCGGTATGAAGTGGTTATTTACAGTTCATGCTCAAATTGACTGTTTTAGGTGAAGAGTGTGGTGTGTTCATAGAGATGGAACCAGGTTTTTCTTTATTGGTGAAAAGGAAACACAAGCGGTGTAGGATGGACTCACACATAGGAAGGTGCAGTCGATTAATCATCAGTTGGATAGCCTCACCCTTAGTGTAGTGGATGATATGAGTGCTCAGTTTCCTATAGTGGTGGTGGAGTATGAGGATGTCTTTCCTAAGGATGTTCCAGATTTACCTCCCCATAGGGAGATAGACTTATGCATTGATCTGCACCCTGGGATGACACCGATATCTACACCTTCATATTGGATGGATCCCATAGAGCTTCATGGGTTGAGGGTACAACTGGAGGTCTTGTAAATGAAGGGCTTTGTGAGACCTAGTGTTTCACCCTGGGAATCCCCAGTTTTGTTTTCCAATAAGTCAGATGGGAACTTGAGGTTATGTGTAGATTTATAGTGCTTAAACTAGGTGACTGTGAAGAATAAGTATCCACTACCAAGGATCGATGACCTCTTTGATCAGTTGAAAGTGGCATGATGTTTCTCAAAAATTGACCTCAGATATGGCTATCACCAGCTACGAGTATGAGATGAGGATATACTGAAGAAAACCTTCAGATATCGTTATGACTACTATGAGTACTTGGTTATGTCATTTGGCATGAAGAATACCCCAACAGTGTTCATAGGACTCATGAATAGGATCTTCTAGCCTTATTTAGACCGGTTCGTGGTGGTCTTCATTGATGACATCCTAGTGTGCTCAACATCCGAGGAGGAGAACACGAGACACTTGAGGATGGTTTTTACTTGACTTATCTCAGGTGAAAACATCCTTGATATCTTTTACAAAAAAAGGGAAGCCTTTCATGTGGATAGAAAAGTGTCAAGAGAGTTTTTAACAGTTTAGGCAGAGATTGACGAGCGCTTCCATGTTGAGATTTCCAGAGGAGGATGCCAAGTACATAGTGTTCTGCAATGCATTAGGAATCGGTCTTGGTTGTGTCCTAATGTAGAGACAAGTGGTGATTGTATATGGTTTACGTTAGTTGATATCACACAAGAAAAACTATGCGACCCATGATCTTGAGTTAGTATTGGTAGTCTTTGCATTGAAGATGTGGTGACACTACCTAATGGGCAAGCGATTTATTGTCTACTTTGACCACAAGAGTCTCAAGTATATCTTCTATTAGAAGGATCTGAACTTGAGATAGAGGTGATGGCTAGATTTTCTCCAATACTATGACTTTGAGATTGTCTATACTTCTAGTAAGGGGAACTTGGTGACAGATTCTCTCAGCAGGAGATCCAACTCACAGTTACTGAATGAGGTGTCGAAGCAATTATCCTCGTTGCGGTTATCCTTTATAAATGGAGATAGAGTAGATTACCTCCAATTTATGGTTGTCACACCTACACTCTTACAATGATTCAGGGAGGCACATCTTGTAAATACTGATTGTGAGACCTTACATGCTCATATTTCCATAGGGCATGCTTCTGATGGATATTCAAAAAGTGGGGAACATGTCATTATTTTCAGAGGACGTACAGTAGTACCAGTGGCGTTACGGGTGGAGGTTATGAGGGAGTTTCATGCATCCCCTTTATCAGTACATCCAAGTGTGTAAAAGATATACTAGAACCTCCGATGTCAGTTTTGGTGGCCGAGAATGAAGAAGGGAGTTTTAGAGTTTGTCTCTCGATTCCTTACTTGTCAACAAGTGAAGGATGAGCACCAAGTGCTAGTGGGTTTGGATCAACCCCTCGAGATGCCAGAATGGAAGTGGTATGGGATATATATGGAATTATTTATGGTTTTACCACGTATTTCCAGAGGACATGATGCCATATGGGTTATCATTGACCGACTCACCAATTTGGCCCACTTCCTAGCTATTTGAGAGAAAATTTCAGTATAGAGCTTGGGGAACCTCTACGTGTAGGAGATAGTTCAACTCTATTGAGTTTTATCAATGATAGTTTCAGATCGTGATGCTTGATTTACATCTCAACTATGGAAGGGATTTTAGGAGTCGTTTGGGACCCAGATACACTTGAGCATAGCATTTCGGCCACAGAAGAATGGCCAGACTGAGTGGATCATTCAGGTTCTGGAGGACATATTGTGGGCTTTCATGTTGGACTTTGGATGAAGTTGATATGATCACCTACCATTGGTGGAGTTCACATACAACAACAGTTATCATTTCACCATTGGTATGACACCATTCAAGGCCTTGTACAGGCGACCCTGTAGGTCACCCCTTTGCTGGAATGACCTAGGAGAGTCGGCACTCATTAGACCATAATTGATGAAAACTACTATAGAGAAGGTTCAGATCATCCATGAGCATATAAAGACTATATAGAGCCATCAAAAGTCATATACTGATAGGCGATGGAGGCCTTTGGAGTTTGAGGAATGAGACCATGTGTTCCTTCGGGTTTTACCTCGATGGGGATTATGGAGATTTGGTCGGTGTGGAAAGATATCTCTGATGTTCATCAGCCCTTTCCAGATAATATGTAGATTTGGTGAGGTGTAATACTTCTTGGATCTAGCTCCATAGTTAGAAAGGGTATATGACATCTTCCACATGTATCATCTGAGGAGGTACGTACATGACCTGTCACACGCCATCGACTGGGGCGAGATGGATATCTAGGATGAGGTGACTTTTGTTGAGTACCCAGTGAAGATCAAGTATTGGAAATAGATGATCCTTTGTGGGTGAGAAATTCCTTTATTTCATGTTTGGTGGCAGCACATGGATTTCAAGGAGAGCACATGGGAGCAGGAGGCTTAGATTCTTACTTAGTACCCTCATCTATTTGAGTAGCCTTGTTTTAGATTTCAGGGACGTAAATCCACAAGGTGCGGAGAATGTAACATCTCGGATTTTTCATGTATTATTTTAATATATTATATGGATTTATTTTGAGACCAGAAGCTGAGACGGCATGCGATTCTGAGGCTCGGTGTTCCTGGAATAAATGTTTGAAAAATATTAAACTTTTTAATAGCACGATCGTGCAGTTTTCCTAAAAAATTGGAATAACTCTCAAATGGGTGCCCAGATCAGAAATACAAGGGCACCATTGAGCACAAAATGGTGGTTTTACACTAGGTGCGACTTAATTTTAGTCAGAACGGGTCGTCTATAGAAAAAGTCATGAAGGGCGTAATTGTAAATAAAATAATTTAATAAAGAAATTATTTTGACACAACGACTTTCTTTTTATTAAGTATTTTTTAGGAATTTAGGGTTATCATAATAACCCTAGAAATTCCTCTCTAGACATGTAGAAATAAACTCTAGAGAAACCATTGGTGTAAGATGATAGATTGATCAAACGACGCACCTCAGATTCGACAAACCTTTCCAACAACGGCAACGATGCTTCATTCTTCATCAGCAATCGAACTGAATTGAGGTAGGGTATGTTTTTTTGAGTTGTTTTTGTCATTATTTAAATTCTACAATGAATTTTTACCAATCAACAAATATATTATCCCATGGATTGATCATTTTTATGGAATGGGATATTATCTACGAGATTATCGAGAGATAGATCTTTATTCCTCTTCATTTATCGTTCTAACAGAAATGGATTGAGGCTGACGCGAACAAAGGTCGAGGTTCATTCCTTAGGGTGCTATTTGTGATTTTTCACTCTGTTTTGTGCATTATCCATCATTGGATCCCCATGCTCATGGTTGATTTTTTTGGGTGGCTTTGAACATGATCAGACCCCCAGATTGGAGGAAAATCGATAGCAGATGCTGAATCTATGTAGATTGGGACCCAAGGAGATCGGATCTACAATTGTTGGGTTTTTAAAGCATCGAAGGAGGATTTAAACTCACAGAAGAGAAGACGGTGGTGGTCGGTGCAAGAAATGGTGCACGGTAATGTGGCACAGTGTGGCCAACACCACGTGGGACGTGGCAGCCGCATGGACCAGGCTGGGCCAGGCGGCCTGCGCGTAAGCGTGCTTAGCTGAGTGAATGGTCTGAACTAGGTGAGTCGGGCTGAGCTGGTCATTCCTAGTGGGCCAGGTCGGTCCAAGTAGGCCAGGTCAGTCCAAGCAGACGAGTCAGACCCAGGCCGAACTAGGGTTGACCGGGGTGGAGCTGCACCATGGTCGATGTAAAGACCCGAAATTTTGAATAAATCTTGTTTCCTAATTTTGTGTGTTATTTTATTTTTTATAATCAAAAAAACTGTTTCATTTGATAACATGAGTATAATTAAAATGAGACCGTTGGGTTTTGACTGTTACATGACCATTGGTCAATATGACCGCTGGAAACTAAACGTTTCGATTATTGTCTCTAAATACAAGTGATCTTGGTTAATTAATATAGAAAGAAGATTCAATGGCCTCACCCAGTAGTCTTGGACCGATCGAATCCCATATAACAGAACTTGTAAAGGAGGTAGCACCACTGGGCTTTGCTCTAGACCAAACCCAAGCCGAACTTCATCCTGTGAAGCTAGAATGGAATCGCCTTCGTGAGAAGTTCAAACTGATAGAAATTACTACTCATGCAATGTTGGTCGAGCCTCCCTCGGATTCTCTCACCTTATCACACCTTACACTTAGGTCCTATTCTGGTGTGATTAGGGGATATGTAAGGAGACCGTAACTGCCTTGTGTAATCCTTTGTTTTAAATAAAAATTTTGATTTCTTCTTATGATGAAGTTTATGAATTTTCAAATGTCCGGATAAATATAGTATGCATATTTTTGATGAATTATAGAGAAAGGATATTTTAAAAATGTTTATGTAAACCTTAAATAATTAAAAATGTGTAATTATTTTCAAAAAATGATTTTCTACAATTATGTTCAGTACGAAATTTAGAGTCTAATAAGATCAACTTATTTTTTGATGAATAGTAAATTATGAATAGTGATTTTATGCTTAGGATTAGTAATGTGACCAAATGGATTAGTAATCTAACTTAAATAAATTATTAATATAGTCTAGGCACCTTGATTAAGTAATGTGATTCAATAAAATGGTTAAATAACGGTTTCATAAATTATTAGTCAAGTATTAGTTTTTTCAGGTGAATAGTGTTTTTTAATTAAAAATTAAATTAAAAATATTTATAAAATGGATTTCATTTTTGAACTCAGAGCATCGATATTATGTTAAGGTAATTTTTAGGGATTTTTCTGAAAAAAAATGAATTTTCAGTGAATAGTGTATTTATTTAAAAATTAAATTAAAAATATTTAGAAAATTATTTTTATAAAATGGAGTTCATTTTTAAAATAAGAGGATCGATATTTGGTTAAGGTGAAATTTTGGGATTTTTCTGAGAAAGTTGAATTTTCGATGAATACTAAAAATACAGTTTTTAAGTTACGGGTGTTTAATGACATCATTAAATGATGTATTAAGAATTTAATCAATATGTTCGACTTATAAATAGTAATATAAGGTATAAGGTGTCCCAAGTGGCCAATACCATGGGAAAATACCATGGCCAAGCCCATGGTTTTTCCAAAACCACCAATGAGGTGTCCCTTGGCCTGCAAATCAATTTTTTTTTTCATTATCAGATAGCCGGTTTGTAAGGGTTGTCGAGACCCATAGATACAATCATACATTTCAAAATTCAAAAATCACCCAAACAGATGGAAACCGCGCAACATCTCGAGCCGTAAACCCACGCGCCGGCCTCGAAACTCGGGATCGCCTGCCACAACATCATCAGCCTCGAGATACGCCCCCGAGGCGACTGACAAACCCACTTTCACCGGAACACCGGTGAGGTTCACCGACTCCCGTCGTCGTCATCACCAGTGACTGTCGTCGTCTACCGGCGACCGTCGCGTCTTCCCTGGCAAGCTTCACCGATATTTCACCTGGACGTCGCCGGAAACTTGTCGCCACAGCCAGACGCCGGCGAATCCACTCACTGGAAACCACCGCCGCCATCCCTTCACCAGCGCACCAACACCCCTTCACCGACTTCAACGAGGTAGAAACCCTCGTCACCGATTTCAACAAGGCAGAAACCCTCGGCGCATCGCAAAAAACATCACCCGATTTCCATGAAAATCCGGTGAAAGAAACCACAAACTCACATATTACATCCCGCAAAGCAACCAACAACAACCAAACATCGGAACCATCAATGATGAAAAGAAAAACATCAATGGAGTTGAATATTCCACCACCACCAGACAAACCAACTGCAACAGAGACAACGAAAACCCCATCGAACTCACCTGAGAGGTGACAGAGCCCAAACTGCCGACGCAAGAGCGCGACCCTCGAATGCCTTGTCTCCTCACTTTCCCTATAAATACCAAGTCATCATCTCATCCATTCGACTCCCAACTCTCCCCCAACAAAGCTATGGTCTCATTACCTCCCAAGGAGTCCTCCCAAGGTGCCCTCAAGCCTCTCAAGGTCCCAACCTTTGAGTTTTAAGAGTTACGTTTAAGGTAAGGGATCCGACTTCTCTCTTTCTTTTCAAGTAATATCTTTTATGTCATTTATTTTATGCTCCATGCTCTTATGTTGGAGGATGTTCTTTTATATTCCTCTTAACTACCTTTTCATGTTAATATGATGATATACCCCCTCTTTCTCTCATCAATTCATTTTAAGAATGTTTAAGTGGCGTTGTTCGACTGCGGAATTTTTAAGGGATTCTTTCACCTTTCTCATTTTTCAAAGTTCTACTTTCATGTCAATTCTTTCAAGTTACTTTTTATTATGTTGGGGTATGATCTCTATATCTATAATACTGAACTTTTATGTTCATATTATGAGATACCCTATTTTATCTCTTCAATTCTTTTTTTTTAAGTTTAAGTGACATTGTTAGACTGCCGAATTTTTAAGGGATTCTTTCACCTTTCTCATTTTTCAAAGTTCTACTTTCATGTCAATTCTTTCAAGTTCATTTTTATTATGTTGGGGTATTATCTCTATATCTATAATACTAAACCTTTATTTTCATATGATTAGAGACCCTATTTGATCTCGTCAATTCATTTTTTTTTTTTTGAAGTTTAAGTGACGTTGTTAGGCTGCCGAATGTTTAAGGGATTATTTCACCTTTCTCATTTTTTAAAGTTCTACTTTCATGTCAATTTTTTCAAGTTCTTTTTTATTATGTTTGGTTATGATATATATATCTATCATACTGAACTTTTATGTTTATATGATGAGAGACCCTATTTGATCTCTTCAATTCATTTTTGTTGAAGTTTAAGGGACGTCGTTAGGCTGTCGAATTTTCATAAGAGAAATCTTATTTTTGTCTTCCTTTCATGTTCTTCATTTCATATGGTATTTCTTTCAAATTTCATTAACATGTTCTTAAATTCTTTATATTATGTTCCCCTACTGTTTTATGGATCATTTATGAGTGGGTTACCCATGTCCCCTCTCTTTTCAATGTTTTCCAAAACCTCGTAACATAGCCGTTATGCTGCAGAATTTCTGTCTCAAAATGTCTCTCTTTTTCTAAAGTTATTTTATTTTATTAAGTGAATACTCAAATCTCTCTATTCTATAGGGTTATTCATATTATACAAGTTTTTCTATTTTAAACTTTGGTATTTACATACATGATACCCACCTTCCTTTTCTATGGGTATTAAAGTGACATAAAGATCATGTCTTTAATTCAGTTTTTAAAACGTTATGATTATGAAATGAAACCCAATTATTTTATGCTATATGGGTTGTTTATAAAATTTTGATGATTATATATGTGTCTCACATGATAACAAAGGAAAATTTAAGGGTGCGCCTTGATAGCGCTCCAATGCATTGGGTAAAGACTTAATCTCTAGAGATGACCATTTAGATTGATACCTTGGTGAATAACCTTGGTAATTTTTATTGACACCTTAGGGATGGACCTTGGTGAAACGGAAATGATTGTCTTTGTAAAATGTTGTAGCCACATCTTCAAGTTATTAAATACATTATTTTTATTATGATATGCCTCATGATTTCTTTCTCATGCCTTAAAGTTCTTTTTCATGACATTGTTGATGTATCTCAAGTTCACATGTTAAATGTTTCCCCTTTTTTCCCTTACTGGGCCTTCTGCTCACCCTTTCTTTTGATGTATGTCCCCGGGTTATGAGATGCGGTAATGAACCTAGGATTAGCACAAGTATAAGCCTTTAAAGTGTTTAAAAAGAATGTTTTATGTTTTCTTGTTTTAAGTTCCTGGTTTCCAAGACACTAAACCTTAAAGATCCTCAGTTTTATAAAATGTAATGAAAGTTTATGTGATAAAAAGGCGGGATTCCATAGTTGGTATCAAAGTATGGTTTAGTTATTTTTGGAAATTAGGATATGAAAACTCTAGGAATAACCCTATAGAAAAATTTAAATATAAGAAATATTCCTGGTATTTTGGTGAGTATTGAGTAAGGGGTTGCCAAGAAAATACATCCCTGTCTGGATACGAGCAGGTAGAGGTGGCTATGGCATAGATGTACATAGGGGTAAAACCTGAAAACACCGCTTTGAGTGAAATTCAAATGGGAACTAGTACACGACAACGGGCCTTGCTACACTCTTGGTTATGACACTCCCGGGGGATATGCTTTGGTAAATTCATAAGCTTAGTATGAACCATTATTAAAGGAACAAAGATAAAAATAAAATAAAGATTCACATAAGAATATATGATCATGGATAACCTAGATTGGAACCTAGGGGATCACAAGTTAGGGTATACTTTCCTTATATAAGCATATCCTTCTATGCTTAAAGTTTCCTTTTAATGATTATTGGCTAAGTATTTAAGCCCCTAATTATACTTTCTTTTCTTAGTTAATGACGGGAAATTGAAGAACATGTCCCAACAACTAATGTGATAGGAAATGTGACGATTGTCCTATTAATATGATAGAGATGAAGAGAGATCCAGTTGAACATATTGTGATTATGACAAACTAGCTATCAAAAATCACAATTAATAATTGGTACCTAGTTGAATTCCCAAATTCATCAAGGAAGAAGAAGACAAAGTCTCAAGGATGTTCATCTGATAAAGTTGATAAGGGAAAGAAGACCCAGTTTCTTTTTTGAAAAAAGTGTGGGAAAAGGCACCAAGTAGAATGTCATAAAGGAATCAGGAGATGTTTTAATTATGGTAAGATATGGCATAAAGTATCCAATTGCTTTAAAAAATTGATAATGTGATGAATGGAGATAAGGTTCGATCCGATGTACCTTATACATTTTGATGTCGTAAATGTGGATAAGTTAGACATTATCCAAGGGAATGCTCTCTTTGAATGGGTGAGAAGCATGATGAGCATCAACAATAATCGAGTACAAGGGAACAGTGCAAGTCCTATGCTGAGATGGATCATGATGATTGAAGTACATGTAACTTCTTCACAATAATTGTCTATGTCATGTTGTATTTTAGTTCCTGCTCTATGAGCATATCTTTTATGTTTTCTAAGATCATCGAGTCACAACCTAAGATGATTTTATATCATTAAGGAAAACATCTATTGTTATGTACCACATGTTGATGTAGTGAAGCTGTTCTTCTTAAAAAAAGGTGATTAGGGGATTAAAAGATGATTATTATTTTGGAAGGTGTTCACTATTTTGGAAACCCTATATGATTGAGGTAAATAGAATACTATAGTATTTTCTTTGAGGAATAAAGGTCGAATTATATTTTGAAGAATAGATGAATTTAAGGTGAACTTATGCTAATATAGGTTACTTATGGAAATGATTAACCTATCTTGGGGAAAATGTGATTATGTTAGTTACTTTTGTTATAAGATGATAAGAGTGGTTGATGTTTTTTGGAGATAAATGATAAAGTCTATCTTGGAAGACTATGTTATAATATCGTTATTATAATTGGGTTTCAATCTTAGTTTGGTTTATTTTGAGGAATTTTAAGGATAGTTATATATGGAATGTTCTATGATGAACTTTGGGTAGTACCATGGAACATTGAAGATTTAAAAGTAATTTCCCTTCCTATGAGATTCTTTCTTTTTGAAGAGTTGTTTTATCTTACCCTTTCTATTTTTGGGATAATGTTCAAAGATAGAAGAAATATATAGTTAATCTTTGGTGGATTATGTGATTCTCTAGAAGATGATTCTAATGCTTTTGATGAGACCAAGTGTTTTTTTAATGCTCATCGTTTGGAGAAAAGATTAGTTTTGGTAGAAACTTATTAAGGGATGAAACTCTACTTGAAGGTAAATATATTTCCTTGTGTTTTTATTCTATGTAGTAAATGAATTCCTCAAAACTATGAAAAGGAACATAAAAAATGTTGTCTGTTAACGTTTCCTACTAGGAAATAAAATACAGTTTAACCCATCATAAGTTTGTGATTTTCTTGTTGTTAAATTTCTCCTAATCATGTTTTCTATCACTCTCCCTCAGAACTTGACCCTTTGTTTTCTCCTCCATGTCCATGTTTTCCTACATGGAATCCTAGTGTGGGTTAACTCGGGTGACCTTTATACTTCCCTTTCATTCTTTTAAAGTAATAGTTTTACTAAATCCTTTTACGATGTGGGACTTTCAATGAAATTTCAAAACCCAATTTTAAAAATTACGAGGACGCAATTTCTTAAGGGGGGAAGATTATAACGACCCGAAATTTTGAATAAATCTTGTTTCCTAATTTTGTGTGTTATTTTATTTTTTATATTCAACAAAACTGTTTCATTTGATAACATGAGTATAATTAAAATGAGACCGTTGGGTTTTGACTGTTACATTACAATTGGTCAATATGACCGCTGGAAACTAAACGTTTCGATTATTGTCTCTAAATACAAGTGATCTTGGTTAATTAATATAGAAATAAGATTCAATGGCCTCACCCAGTAGTCTTGGACCGATCGAAGCCCATCTAACAGAACTTGGAAAGGAGGTAGCACCACTGGGCTTTGCTCTGGACCAAACCCAAGCCGAACTTCATCGTGTGAAGCTAGAATGGAATCGCCTTCATGAGAAGTTAAAACTGATAGAAATTACTACTCATGCAATGTTGGCTGATCCTCTATTGGATTATCTCACCTTATCACACCTTACACTTAGGTCCTATTCTGGTGTGATAAGGGGCTATGTAAGGAGACCGTAACTGCCTTGTGTAATCCTTTGTTTTAAATAAAAATTTTGATTTCTTCTTATGATGAAGTTTATGAATTTTCAAATGTCCAGATAAATATAGTATGCATATTTTTGATGAATTTTAGAGAAATGTTATTTTTAAAATGTTTATGTAAACCTTAAATAATTAAAAATGTGTAATGATTTTCAAAAAATGGTCTTCTACAATTATGTTTAGTACGAAATTTAGAGTCTAATAAGATCAACTTAATTTTTTATTAATAGTAAATTATGAATAGTGATTTTATGCTTAGGATTAGTAATGTGATTAAATGGATTAGTAATCTCACTTAAAGAAATTATTAATATAATCTAGGCACCTTGATTAAGTAATGTGACTCAATAAAATGGTTAAATAACGGTTTCATAAATTATTAGTCAAGTATTAGTTTTTTCGGGTAATAGTGTTTTTTAATTAAAAATTAAATTAAAAATATTTAGAAAATTATTTTTATAAAATGGATTTCATTTTTGAACTCAGAGCATCGATATTATGTTAAGGCAATTTTTGGGGATTTTTCTGAAAAAAATGAATTTTCGGTGAATAATGTATTTATTTAAAAATTAAATTAAAAATATTTAGAAAATTGTTTTTATAAAATGTAGTTCATTTTTGAAATCAGAGCATTGATATTTGGTAAAGGTGAAATTTTGGGATTTTTTTGAGAAAGTTGAATTTTCAATGAATAGTGAAAATACAGTTTTTAAGTTACGGGTGTTTAATGACATCATTAAATGATGTATTAAGTATTTAATCAGTATGGTCGACTTATGAATAGTAACATAAGGTATGAGGTGTCCCAATTTTCCAATACCATGGGCAAATACCATGGGCAAGCTCATGGTTTTTCCAAAACCACCAATGAGGTGTCCCTTGGCCATTAATGCTTTGTCTCCTCACTTTCCCTATAAATACCAATCCATCCTCTAATCCATTAGACTCCCAACTCTCCCCCAACAAATATCTGGTCTCATTACCTCCCAAGGAGTCCTCCCAAGGTTCCCTCAAGCCTCTCAAGGTCCCAACCTTTGAGTTTTAATAGTTACGTTTAAGGTAAGGGATCCGACCTCTCTCTTTCTTTTCAAGTAATCTCTTTTATGTCATTTATTTTATGATCCATGCTCTTATATTAAAGGATGTTATTTTATATTCCTCTTAATTCCCTTTTCCTTTTAATATTATGGTATACCCCCTATTTCTCTCATCAATTTGTTTTAATAATGTTTAAGTGGCGCCGTTAGGCTGCCGAATTTTTAAGGGATTCTTTCACCTTTCTCATTTTTCAAAGGTCTAATTTCATGTCAATTCTTTCAAGTTCATTTTTATTATGTTGGGTTATGATCTCTATATCTATCATAATGAAATTTTATGTTCATATTATTAGAGACCCTATTTGATCTCGTCAATTCATTATTGTTGAAGTTTAAGTGACGTCGTTAGGCTGCCGAATTTTTAAGGGATTCTTTCACCTTTCTCATTTTTCAAAGTTCTACTTTCATGTCAATTCTTTCAAGTTCATTTTTATTATGTTGGGGTATTATCTCTATATCTATCATAATGAACTTTTATGTTCATATGATTAGAGACCCTATTTGGTCTCGTCAATTCATTTTTTTTGAAGTTTAAGTGACGTCGTTAGGCTGCCGAATTTTTAAGGGATTCTTTCACCTTTCTCATTTTTCAAAGTTCTACTTTCATGTCAATTTTTTCAAGTTCATTTTTATTATTTTGTGGTATGATCTCTATATCTATAATACTTAACTTTTATGTTCCTATGATTAGATACCCTATTTGATCTCATCAATTCATTTTTGTTGAAGTTTAAGGGACGTCGTTAGGCTGCCGAATTTTCATAAGAGAAATCTTATTTTTGTCTTCCTTTCATGTTCTTCATTTCATATGATATGTCTTTTAAATTTCATTACCATGTTCTTAAATCCTTTATATTCTGTTACCCTACTTTTTTATGGATGATTTATGAGTGGGTGACCCATGTCCCCTCTCTTTTCAATGTTTTCCAAAACCTCGTAACATAGCTGTTATGCTGCAGAATTTTCCGTCTCAAAATGTCTCTCTTTTTCTAAAGTTATTTTATTTTATTAAGTGAATACTCAAAACTCTATCTTATATAGTGGTATTCACATATATAACAAGTTTTTTTATTTTAAACTATGGGATTTACATACATGAGACCCACCTTCCTTTTCTGTGGGTATTAAAGTGACATAAAGATCATGTCTTTAAATCAGTTTTTAAAATGTTATGATTATGAAATGAAACACAATTATTTTATGCTATATGAGTTGTTTATGAAATTTTGATGATGATATATGTGTCTCACATGATAACAAAGGCAAATTTAAGGGTTCACCCTGATAGCGCTCCAATGCATTGGGTAAAGACTTAATCTCTAAAGATGACCATTTAGACTGATACCTTGGTGAATAACCTTGGTAATTTTTATTGACACCTTGGGGATGGAACTTGGTGAAACGGAAAAGATTGTCTTTGTAAAATTTTGTATCCACATCTTCAAGTTATGAAATACTTTATTTTTATTATGATATGCCTCATGATTTCTTTCTCATGCCTTAAAGTTCTTCTTCATAACATTGTTGATGTATATCAAGTGCACATGTTAAATGTTTCCCCTTGTTTCCCTTACAGGGACTTCTGCTCACCCTTTCTTTTGATGTATGTCCCCAGGTTATGAGATGCAGTAATGAACCTAGGATGAACATAAGGAGAAGCCTTTCAAGTGTTTAAGAATAATGTTTTATGTTTTCATGTTTTAAGTTTCTGGTTTCCAAGACACTAAACCTTAAAGATCCTCGGTTTTATAAAATGTAATGAAAGCTTATGTGATAAAAAGGCAGGATGCCATAGTTGGTATCAAAGGATGGTTTAGTTATTTGTGGAAATTAGGATATGAATAACACTATATAAAACTTTAAATATAAGAAATATTCCTGGTATTTTGGTGAGTATTGAGTAAGGGGTTGCCAAGCAAATACATCCCTGTCTGGATACGAGCAGGTAGAGGTAGCTCTGGCACAGATGTACATAGGGTTAAAACCCAAAAACACCGCTTCGATCGAGACTCAAATGGGAACTGGTACACGACAACAGGCCTTTCTACACTCTTGGTTACGACACTCCCAGGGGATATACTTTGGTAAATTCATAAGCTTAGTATGAACAATTATTAAAGGAACAAAGATAAAATAAAATAAAGATTCACATAAGAATATATGATCATGGATAACCTAGATTGGAACCTAGGGGATCACAAGTTAGGGTATACTTTCCTTATATAATCATATCCTTCTATGCTTAAAGTTTCCTTTTAATGATTATTGGCTAAGTATTTAATCCCCTAATTATACTTTCTTTTCTTAGTTAATGACGGGAAATAGAAGAACATGTCCCAACAACCAATGTGATAGGAAATGTGATGATTGTCCTATTAATATGACAGAGATGATGGGAGATCCAGTTGAACATATTGTGATTATGCCAAACCAACTATCAAAAATCACAATTAATAATTGGTACCTATTTGAATGCTCAAATTCATCAAGGAAGAAGAAGACAAAGTCTCAAGGATGTTCATCTGATAAAGTTGATAAGGGAAAGAAGACCCAATTTATTTTTTGCAAAAAGTGTGGGAAAAGGCACCAAGGAGAATGTTACAAAGGAATCGGGAGATGTTTTAAGTGTGGTAAGATAGGGCATAAAGTATCCAATTGCTTTAAAAAAATGGATAATGTGATGAATAGAGATAAGGTTCGATCTGATGTACCTTATACATTTCGATGTCGTAAATGTGGATAAGTTAGACATTATCCAAGGCAATGCTCTCTTCGAATGGGTGATAAGTATGATGAGCATCAATAATCTTCGAGGACTAGGGAACAATGAAAGTCCTATGCTGAGATGGATCATGATGATTGAAGTACATGTAACTTCTTCACAATAATTGTCTATGTCATGTTATATTTTAGTTCATGCTCTATAAGCATATCTTTTATGTTTTCTAAGATCATCAAGTCACTACATAAGATGATTTTATATCATTAAGAAAAACATCTATTGTTATGTACCACATATTGATGTAGTGAAGTTGTTCTTCTTAAAAAAAAGTGATTAGGGGATTAAAATATTATTATTATTTTGGAAGAAGTTCACTATTTTGGGAACCCTGTATGATTGAGGTAAATAGATTACTACAGTATTTTATTTGAGGAATAAAGTTTGACTTATATTTTGAAAAATCGATGAATTTAAGGTGACCTTATGCTAATATAGGTTACTTATGGAAATGATTAACCTATCTTGGGGAAAATGTGATTAGGTTAGTTACTTTTGTTATAAGATGATAAGAGTGGTTGATGTTTTTTGCAGATAAATGATAAAGTCTATCTTTGAAGACTGTGTTATGAGATCGTTATTATAATTGGGTTTCAATCTTAGTTTGGTTTATTTTGAAGAATTTTAAGGACAGTTATTTATGGAATGGTCTATGATGAACTTTGGGTAGTACCATGGAACTTTGAAGATTTAAAAGTAGTTTACCTTCCTATTGGATTATTTCTTTTTGAAGAGTTGTTTTATCTTACCCTTTCTATTTTTGGGATAATTTTTAAAGATAGAAGAAATAGATAGTTAATCTTTGGTGGATTATGTAATTCTCTAGAAGATGATTCTAATGCTTTTGATGAGACCAAGTGTTTTTTTAATGCTCATCATTTGGAGAAAAGATTAGTTTTGGTAGAAACTTATTAAGGGATGAATCTCTACTTGAAGGTAAATATATTTCCTTGTGTTTTTATTCTATGTAGTAAATGAATTCCTCAAAACTATGAAAAGGAACGTAAAAAAAAACATTGTCTGTTAACGTTTCCTATTGGGAAATAAAATACTGTTTATCCCATCATAAGTTTGTGATTTTCTTGATGCTAAATTTCTCCTAATAATGTTTTCTATCACTCTCCCTCAGAACTTAACCCTTTGTTTTCTCCTCTATGTTCATGTTTTCCAACATGGAATCCTAGTGTGGGTTAACTCTGGTGACCTTTGTACTTCCCTTTCATTCTTTTAAAGTAATAGTTTTACTGACTCCTTTTCCGATGTGGGACTTTCAATGAAATTTCAAAACCCAATTTTAAAAATTGTGAGGATGCAATTTCCTAAGGGGGGAAGATTGTAACGACTCGAAATTTTGAATAAATCTTGTTTCCTAATTTTGTGTGTTATTTTATTTTTATACTCAACAAAACTGTTTCATTTGATAACATGAGTATAATTAAAATGAGACCATTGGGTTTTGACTGTTACATGACCATTGGTCAATATGACCACTGGAAACTAAATGTCTCGATTATTGTCTCTAAATACAAGTGATCTTGGTTAATTAATATAGAAAGAAGATTCAATGGCCTCACTCAGTAGTCTTGGACTGATCGAAGCTCATCTAACAGAACTTGGAAAGGAGGTAGCACCACTGGGCTTTGCTCTGGACCAAACCCAAGCCGAACTTCATCAGGTGAAGCTAGAATGGAATCACCTTCGTGAGAAGTTCAAACTGATAGAAATTACTACTCGTGCGATGTTGGCCGAGCCTCCCTCGGATTCTCTCACCTTAACACACCTTACACTTAGGTCCTATTCTGGTGTGATTAGGGGCTATGTAAGGAGACCGTAACTGCCTTGTGTAATCCTTTGTTTTAAATAAAAATTTTGATTTCTTCTTATGATGAAGTTTATGAATTTTCAAATGTCTGGATAAATATAGTATGCATATTTTTGATGAATTCTAGAGAAAGGATATTTTAAAAATGTTTATGTAAACCTTAAATAATTAAAAATGTGTAATGATTTTCAAAAAATGGTTTTCTACAATTATGTTCAGTACGAAATTTAGAGTCTAATAAGATCAACTTATTTTTTGATGAATAGTAAATTATGAATAGTGATTTTATGCTTAGGATTAGTAATGTGACCAAATGGATTAGTAATCTCACTTAAAGAAATTATTAATATAATCTAGGCACCTTGATTAAGTAATGTGATTCAATAAAATGGTTAAATAACAGTTTCATAAATTATTAGTCAAGTATTAGTTTTTTCAGGTGAATAGTGTTTTTTAATTAAAAATTAAATTAAAAATATTTAGAAAATTATTTTTATAAAATGGATTTCATTTTTGAACTCAGAGAATCGATATTATGTTAAGGTAATTTTTGGGGATTTTTTTGAAAAAAATGAATTTTCAGTGAATAGTGTATTTATTTAAAAATTAAATTAAAAATATTTAGAAAATTATTTTTATAAAATGGAGTTCATTTTTGAAATCAGAGCATCGATATTTGATTAAGGTGAAATTTTGGGATTTTTCTGAGAAAGTTGAATTTTCGATGAATAGTGAAAATACAGTTTTTAAGTTACGGGTGTTTAATGACATCATTAAATGATGTATTAAGTATGTAATAAATATGGTAGACTTATGAATAGTAATATAAGGTATGAGGTGTACCAAGTGGCCAATACCATGGGAAAATACCATGGGCAAGCCCATGGTTTTGCCAAAACCACCAATGAGGTGTCCCTTGACCATTATTGCCTTGTCTCCTCACTTTCCCTATAAATATCAATCCATCCTCTCATCCATTCGACTCCCAACTCTCCCCCAATGAAGATCTGGTCTCATTAAATCCTAAGGAGTCCTCCCAAGGTGCCCTCAAGCCTCTCAAGGTCCCAACCTTTGAGTTTTAAGAGTTGCATTTAAGGTAAGGGATCCGACCTCTCTCTTTCTTTTCAAGTAATCTCTTTTATGTCATTTCTTTCATGCTCCATGATCTTATGTTGGAGGGTTTTCTTTTATATTCCTCTTACTTCCCTTTTCATGTTAATATGATGAGAGACCCCCTCTTTCTCTCATCAATTCGTTTTAAGAATGTTTAAGTGGTGCTGTTAGGCAGCCGAATTTTTAAGGGATTCTTTCACCTTTCTCATTTTTCAAAGTTCTACTTTCATGTCAATTATTTCAAGTTCCTTTTTATTATGTTGGGGTATTATCTCTATATCTATCATATTTAACTTTTATGTTCATATGATGAGAGGCCATATTTTATCTCATCAATTCATTTTTGTTGAAGTTTAAGTGACGCCATTAGGCTGCCGAATTTTTAAGGGATTCTTTCACTTTTCCCATTTTTCAAAGTTCTAATTTCATGTCAATTATTTCAAGTTCCTTTTTATTATGTTGCGGTATTATCTCTATATATATCATACTAAACTTTTATGTTCATATGATAAGGGACCCTATTTTATCTCGTCAATTCATTTTTGTTGAAGTTTAAGTGACGCTGTTAGGCTGCCGAATTTTTAAGGGATTCTTTCACCTTTCTCATTTTTCAAAGTTCTACTTTCATGCCAATTTTTTAAAGTTCCTTTTTATTATGTTGGGTTATGATCTCTATATCTATCATAATGAACTTTTATTTTCAGATGATGAGAGACCCTATTTGATCTCATCAATTCATTTTTGTTAAAGTTTAAGTGACGTCGTTAGGATGTCAAATTTTCATAAGAGAAATCTTATTTTTGTATTCCTTTCATGTTCTTCATTTCATATGGTATGTATTTAAAATTTCATTACCATGTTCTTAAATACTTTATATTATGTTCCCCTACTGTTTTATGGATCATTTATTAGTGGGTGACCCATGTCCCCTCTCTTTTCAATGTTTTCCAAAACCTCGTAACATAGTCGTTATGCTGCAGAATTTCCGTCAAAAAATATCTCTCTTTTTCTAATGTTCTTTTATTTTATTAAGTGAATACTAAAAGATCTCTCTTCTATAGGTGTATTCACATATATACCAAGTTTTTATATTTTAAACTCTGGGATTTACATACATGAGACCCACCTTCCTTTTCTGTTGGTATTAAAGTGACATAAAGATCATGTCTTTAATTCAGTTTTTAAAACGTTATGATTATGAAATGAAACCCATTTCTTTTATGCTATATGGGTTATTTATGAAATTTTTATGATGAAATATGTGTCTCACGTGATAAAAAAGGCAAATTTAAGGGTGTGAAAAGCGCTCCAATGCATTGGGTAAAGACTTAATCTCTAGAGATGACCATTTAAACTGATACCTTGGTGAATAACCTTGGTAATTTTTATTGAAACCTTGGGGATGGACCTTGGTGAAACGGAAATGATTATCTTTGTAAAATGTTTTAGCCACATATTAAAGTTATGAAATATGTTATTTTTATTATGATATTCCTCATGATTTCTTTTTCATTCCTTAAAGTTCTTTTTCATGACATTGTTGATGTATCTCAAGTTCACATGTTAAATGTTTCCCCTTGTTTCCCTTACTAGGCCTTCTGCTCACCCTTTCTTTTGATGTATGTCCCCAAGTTATGAGATACAGTAATAAACCTAGGATGAACATGGAGAAGCCTTTCAAGTGTTTAAGAATAATGTTTTATGTTTTCATGTTTTAAGTTCCTGGTTTCCAAGACACTAAACCTTAAAGATCCTCGGTTTTGTAAAATGTAATGAAAGTTTATGTGATAAAAAGGCGGGATGCCATAGTTGGTATCAAAGGATGGTTTAGTTATTTGTGGAAATTAGGATATGAAAACTCTAGGAAGAACCCTATATAAAATTTTAAATATAGGAAATATTCCTGGTATTTTGGTGAGTATTGAGTAAGGGGTTCCCAAGAAAATACATCTCTGTCTGGATACGAGCAGGTAGAGGTGGATCTGGCACAGATGTACATAGGGGTAAAACCCGAAAACACCGCTTTGAGCGAGACTCAAATGGGAACTGGTACACGACAACGGGCCTTGCTTCACTCTTGGTTACGACACTCCTGGGGGATATGCTTTGGTAAATTCATAAGCTTAGTATGAACCATTATTAAAGGAACAAAGATAAAATAAAATAAAGATTCACATAAGAATATATGATCATGGATAACCTAGATTAGAACCTAGGGGATCACAAGTTAGGGTATACTTTCCTTATATAATTTTATCCTCCTATGCTTAAAATTTCCTTTTAATGATTATTGGCTAATTATTTAAGCCCCTAATTATACTTTCTTTTCTTAGTTAATGATGGGAAATGGAAGAACATGTCCCAACAACCAATGTGATAGGAAATGTGACGATTGTCCTATTAATATGACAGAGATGACGAGAGATCAAGTTGAACATATTTTGATTATGCCAAACTATCTATCAAAAATCACAATTAATAATTGGTACCTAGTTGAATGCCCAAATTCATCAAGGAAGAAGAAGACAAAGTCTCAAGGATGTTCATCTGATAAAGTTGATAAGAGAAAGAAGACCCAATTTCTTTTTTGCAAAAAGTGTGGGAAGAGGCACCAAGGAGAATTTCACAAAGGAATTGGGAGATGTTTTAAGTTTGGTAAGATAGAGCAAAAAGTAACCAATTGCTTTAAAAAAAATGGATAATGTGATGAATGGAGATAAGGTTCGATCTGATATACCTTATACATTTCGATGTCGTAAATGTGGAGAAGTTAGACATTATCCAAGGCAATGATCTCTTGGAATGGCTGAGAAGCATGATGAGCATCAACAATCTTCGAGGACAAGGGAACAATGCAATTCCTATACTGATATGGATCATGATGACTGAAGTACATGTAACTTCTTCACAATAATTGTCTATGTCATGTTGTATTTTAGTTCATACTCTATGAGAATATCTTTTATGTTTTCTAATATCATCGAGTCACTACCTAATATGATTTTATATCATTAAGGAAAACATCTATTGTTATGTACCACATGTTGATGTAGTGAAGCTGTTCTTCTTAAAAAAAGATGATTAGGGGATTAAAAGATGATTATTATTTTGGAAGACGTTCACTATTTTTGGGAACCCTATATGATCGAGGTAAATAGATTACTACAGTATTTTCTTTGAGGAATAAAGGTTGACTTATATTTTGAAGAATCGATAAATTTAAGGTGAACTTATGCTAATATCGGTAACTTATGGAAATGATTAACCTATCTTGGGGAAAATGTGATTAGGTTAGTTACTTTTGTTATAAGATGATAAGAGTGGTTGATGTTTTTTAGAGATAAACGATAAAGTCTATCTTGGAAGACTATGTTATGAGATCGTTCTTATAATTGGGTTTCAATCTTAGTTTGGTTTATTTTTAGAAATTTTAAGGATAGTTATTTATGGAATTGTCTATGATTAACTTTGGGTAGTACCATGGAACTTTGAAGATTTAAAAGTAGTTTCCCTTCCTATGGGATTATTTCTTTTTGAAGAGTTGTTTTATCTTACCCTTTCTATTTTTGGGATAATGTTTAAAGATAGAATAAATAGATAGTTAATCTTTGGTGGATTATGTGATTCTCTAGAAGATGATTCTAATACTTTTGATGAGACCAAGTGTTTTTTTTAATGCTCATCATTTGGAGAAAAGATTAGTTTTGGTAGAAACTTATTAAGGGATGAAACTCTAATTTAAGGTAAATATATTTCCTTGTGTTTTTATTCTATGTAGTAAATGAATTCCTCAAAACTATGAAAAGGAACGCAAAACAAAAAATTTGTCTGTTAACGTTTCCTACTGGGAAATCAAATACTGTTTAACCCATCATAAGTTTGTGATTTTCTTGTTGTTAACTTTCTCCTAATCATGTTTTCTATCACTCTCCCTCAGAACTTGACCCTTTGTTTTCTCCTCCATGTCCATGTTTTTCTACATGGAATCCTAGTGTGGGTTAACTCGGGTGACCTTTGTACTTCCCTTTCATTCTTTTAAAGTAATAGTTTTACTGACTCCTTTTCCGATGTGGGACTTTCAATGAAATTTCAAAACCCAATTTTAAAAATTGCGAGGACTCAATTTCTTAAGGGGGGAAGATTGTAACGACCAAAAATTTTGAATAAATCTTGTTTCCTAACTTTTTGTGTTATTTTATTTTTTATATGCAACAAAACTGTTTCATTTCATAACATGAGTATAATTAAAATGAGACCGTTGGGTTTTGACTGTTACATGACCATTGGTCAATATGATCGCTGGAAACTAAATTTTTGGATTATTGTCTCTAAATACAAGTGATCTTGGTTAATTAATATAGAAAGAAGATTCAATGGCCTCACCCAGTAGTCTTGGACTGATCGAATCCCATCTAACAGAACTTGGAAAGGAGGTAGCACCACTGGGCTTTGCTCTATACCAAACCCAAGCTGAACTTCATCGTGTGAAGCTAGAACGGAATCGCCTTCGCGAGAAGTTCAAACTGATAGAAATTACTACTCATGCGATGTTGGTCGAGCCTCCCTCGGATTCTCTCACCTTAGCACACCTTACACTTAGGTCCTATTCTGGTGTGATAAGGGGCTATGTAAGGAGACCATAACTGCCTTGTGTAATCCTTTGTTTTAAATAAAAATTTTGATTTCTTCTTATGATGATGTTTATGAATTTTCAAATGTCCGGATAAATATAGTATGCATATTTTTGATGAATTTTAGAGAAAGGGTATTTTAAAAATGTTTATTTAAACCTTAAATAATTAAAAATGTGTAATGATTTTCAAAAAATGGTCTTCTACAATTATGTTCAGTACGAAATTTAGAGTCTAATAAGATCAACTTAATTTTTTATGAATAGTAAATTATGAATAGTGATTTTATGCTTAGTAATAGTAATGTGACCAAATGGATTAGTAATCCCACTTAAAGAAATTATTAATATAATCTAGGCACCTTGATTAAGTAATGTGATTCAATAAAATGGTTAAATAACGGTTTCATAAATTATTAGTCAAGTATTAGTTTTTTCAGGTGAATAGTGTTTTTTAATTAAAAATTAAATTAAAAATATTTAGAAAATTATTTTTATGACATGGATTTCATTTTTGAACTCAGAGCATCGATATTATGTTAAGGTAATTTTTGGGGGTTTTTCTGAAAAAAATGAATTTTCGGTGAATAGTGTATTTATTTAAAAATTAAATTAAAAATATTTAAAAAATTATTTTTATAAAATGGAGTTCATTTTTGAAATTAGAGCATTGATATTTGGTTAAGGTGGAATTTTGGGATTTTTCTGAGAAAGTTGAATTTTCGATGAATAGTGAAAATACAGTTTTTAAGTTACGGGTGTTTAATGACATCATTAAATGATGTATTAAGTATGTAATCAATATGGTCGATTTATGAATAGTAATATAATGTTTTAGGTGTCCAAAGTGGCCAATATCATGGGCAAATACCATGGGCAAGCCCATGGTTTTTCCAAAACCACCAATGAGGTGTCCCTTGGTCGTTAATGCTTTGTCCCCTCACTTTCCCTATAAATACCAAGTCATCCTCTCATCCATTCGACTCCCAACTCTCCCCCAACAAAGATCTGGTCTCATTACCTCCCAAGGAGTCCTCCCAAGGTGCCCTCAATCCTCTCAAGGTCTCAACCTTTGAGTTTTAAGAGTTACGTTTAAGGTAAGCGATCCGACCTCTCTCTTTCTTTTCAAGTAATCTCTTTTATGTCATTTCTTTTATGCTCCATGCTCTTATGTTGGAGGATGTTATTTTATATTCCTCTTACTTCCCTTTTCATGTTAATATTATGAGAGACCCCCTCTTTCTCTCATCAATTCGTTTTAAGAATGTTTAAGTGGCGTCGTTAGGCATCCGAATTTTTAAGGGATTCTTTCACCTTTCTCATTTTTCAAAGTTCTACTTTCATGTAAATTCTTTCAACTTCCTTTTTATTATGGTGGGGTATGATACCTATATCTATCATAATGAAATTTTATTTTCATATGATGAGAGACCCTATTTGATCTCGTCAATTCATTTTTGTTGAATTTTAAGTGACGCCATTAGGCTGCCGAATTTTTAAGGGATTCTTTCACCTTTCTCATTTTTCAAAGTTCTACTTTCATGTCAATTATTTCAAGTTCCTTTTTCTTATGTTTTGGTATGATATCTATATCTATCATACTGAAATTTTATTTTCATATGATGAGAGACCCTATTTGATCTTGTCAATTCATTTTTGTTGAAGTTTAAGTGACGTCGTTAGGCTGCCGAATTTTTAAGGGATTCTTTCACCTTTCTCATTTTTCAAAGTTCTACTTTCATGTCAATTTTTTCAAGTTCCTTTTTATTATGTTGTGGTATGATCTCTATATCTATCATACTGAACTTTTATTTTCATATGATGAGATACCCTATTTTATCTCGTCAATTCATTTTTGTTGAAGTTTAAGTGACGCCATTAGACTGCCGAATTTTCATAAGAGAAATATTATTTTTTTTATTCCTTTAATGTTCTTCATTTCATATAGTATGTCTTTAAAATTTCATTACCATGTTATTAAATCCTTTATATTCTATTCCCCTACTGTTTTATGGATCATTTATGAGTGGGTGACCCATGTCCCCTCTCTTTTCAATGTTTTCCAAAACCTCGTAACATAGTCGTTATGCTGTAGAATTTCTGTCTCAAAATGTCTCTCTTTTTCTAAAGTTTTTTTATTTTATTAATTTAACACTCAAATAACTTTCTTCTATAGGGGTATTCACATATATACCAAGTTGTTCTATTTTAAACTCTGAGATTTACATACATGAGACCCACCTTCCTTTTTTGTGGGTATTAAAGTGGCATAAAGATCATGTCTTTAAATTAGTTTTTAAAACGTTATGATTATGAAATGAAACCCATTTCTTTTATGCTATATGGGTTTTTTATAAAATTTTGATGATGATATATGTGGATCACATGATAACAAAGTAAAATTTAAGGTTGCGCCCTGATAGCACTCCAATGCATTGGGTAAAGACTTAATCTCTAGAGATGACCATTTAGACTGATACCTTGGTGAATAACCTTGGTAATTTTTATTGACACCTTGGGGATGGACCTTGGTGAAATGGAAATGATTGTATTTGTAAAATTTTGTAGCCACATCTTTAAGTTATGAAATACGTTATTTTTATTATGATATGCCTCATGATTTCTTTCTCATGCCTTAAAGTTCTTTTTCATGACATTGTTGATGTATCTCAAGTTCACATGTTAAATGTTTCCCCTTGTTTCCTTTACTGGACCTTCTGCTCACCCTTTCTTTTGATGTATGTCCCCAGGTTATGAGATGCTGTAATGAACCTAGGATGAACATAAGAAGAATCCTTTTAAGTGTTTAAGAAGAATGTTTTCATGTTTTCATGTTTTAAGTTCCTGGTTTCCAAGACACTAAACCTTAAAGATCCTCAGTTTTGTAAAATGTAATGAAATTTTATGTGATAAAAAAGGCGGGATTCCATAGTCGATAGTGAATCGTGATAGCTGGAGCTGCCACAGGTGTAGTGGTTGCATTTCCACGACCGGTCAGCCACGACAGGTGGACCGACAGCCACAGTCGGTCCACGAAGGCCGGTTTGTGGGGCGATCAACTACCACGATCGGTTCACAAGCCCAGTGACCCCCTTTAAAACTTGAAACTGCCATAACTTCTAAACGGAGCATCCAATCGACGTATCGTCTTTGAAATTGAGACTCTGACATTGAGACGTTTCTTTTGAGATTAGTTGTGAGTTTTTAGTTTGGACTAGTATGGGGTGAGAGAGTTCCCTTGGTCCTTTCCTCGAGGGTTTAATACTACATTACATCCACATCACTGGATTGTAATCCTCTCTAGAGACTGAGTCCCATATAGAGTATGGTATCCCTCAGTTGAACTGGAGTGCAATCCTTTATCATCCCTAGTGAAGTTTTTTAGAATCGATGTAACTACTGAGAGAAGGGTTTTGGTTCTCCATCTAGCAGGTTGCATCATTAAGGTCGGTGTTATTCCCCAGTGTGTCTGGGCAGGATCCTCTACGTTGCGGGTTGATCCAGATTTGGTATGTGGTATTCCCCAATGTGTTTGGGTAGGATCCCCTCTCTGTGTATCATAGTCTTCCTTGACCAATGCATTATATTTGAGCAGTTTCACACCCCAACCATGTATATACCCTCATTTTATTCATTTCTTGGTCTTGGATATTTCTGGTTGGGGTTCTAGTTAATACTCTAGTAAATTTTTTAGATTTTAAAAAAATTCGGATGAGTTTTTGGCCTATGCACGGTTGGTGCCTGGTCTGGCTGACTGTACAGCTAAACTATTCAGCCTACTCTATGTCTAAAAATAATAAGATTAGATAAAAAAATAAATTAAATAAAATTAAATGGGTGATTAATAATAATAATACTGTTATTATTATTATTATTATTATTTATTAAGAAAAATGATGATTATTATTATTAGAATTATTATTATTTATTTATTTTAATTAGTAGTGTTTTATAGAAAAAACAAAATAAAACCCTAGTCTACCCCTTCTCCTCCCCTTCTATGAGGCGCGACCCCCCCCCCCTCATGCGTTCTACCTCTCATGCAACCCACAGCCACTGCTCCTCCATCGCGTCACCTTACATCGTCCGGCCAACCTCCTCTGGCCTCCCTCTCCTCTCTGGTGGCCCATCCTATGGCGACCTTCCCCCCTTGGTGCGGAAGCCTACAATGCGACCCCCCCCCCCCCCCCGCTAGTCGCGCCTCCTCTGGCCATGCCTCCTCTAGCCGACTTCCTTCCCGGTGCACGACCCCCCCCCCACCCACCATCTGGTTAGCTTCATTAATTTTTTTAAGTGTTTCTCCCCATGGTGGAACTCAAATGGTTAGGGTTAATGTTGTCCCGGTTTTCTTTGGGTATTAGGGTGTGTGGTTAGTCCGTGAGGTCTCACTCTCCCTTCCGTTGAAGTTTCGTGGTGTTCGCACAACGTCAAGGTAGGTGTTTCCATTCCTTTCCATTTCGGAGAAATCTATTGGTGCTTGTGTTACTTCAATTATTATTTTTTACTTGATTTGTTGCTTCATGATATAGCTAATCAGTCTATTATGACATTTATGGATTTTTAGAACTAGTTAAAAATAGATTTTGAAGTGTTCCTTGTTTATCTTTATGTATGCTAATGCCCAATTTTGTTTTAATAAATTTTTACATATGATTATCACCTTAGTAACACACTTAGTGAATTTATTATGGTGTTTTCTTAATATTATAATTTTTTGAAAATATATTTTGAAGTGAATATTCAATTATTCATATGTATGCAGGTTTCAAATGTGCTAGGTTAAATGTCAATTTGGTTTTAATAGTGAAATTAGGTGATTCGTGTGGTGTTTCCCCTTTGAATTATTGTGTTAAAATGGTCGGATTATGGTTTGGGATTTTATGTGAAATATGGTTTTTTGTGGCGTGGGTTATAATTTATTTTTTAAAGCTCTCATTATCTTTAAAATTTTTCATTTTCACTTTTGATATTATGCGAAATTGTTGGGTTTGGTTTGAATGCACGTGGTGATTTTGAAAATGGTTTTTGGGTACTCTCATTGGTAAAGTATGCCATTGGATGTTGGTGCATCCATGGGTGAATGAGGTGCACACATGGATGTGCATTTCAAATGAAGATGGCACTTTAAAACAATGCTCTTTTTGCACCTTGGTTTCTCAAGTGGTACCTTAATTTCAAAAAGGCATGTGTGTGGGGTGTCATGTGGTTTTGAATGCATTATTTAAAACTTTGTCTGTTTTTAAATCGATGCATGTTTTGGTAAATGTTGGTATAAAGGACTGTTGGGTACATTTCATGAGGTTGGAAGATTTATTCAGAGTTTAGAAAGGGTTTTGTAAATGTATTTGGATTTGGAGATCTTAAAGGACCGCTTGGTATTAAAAATATGAAAATGGTGTTTAATGTTGTTTTGGAAATGTTTTGTAAATGCATTTGTTTTTGGAAACCATTAGGGCTCATTTGTAATTTTAATCATAAAATTGGTGTTTGGTGTTGTACAAAAGAAAGTCAGTTTCTAAATAGTTTGAATGCCCAATTGGAAACTCAAAGTGTTTTGTAAAATTGTTTTGATATTTTCATGATATGGCATCCTGGTTGGCACTTTCAATGAAGTGATGTATATATATGATTATGTATATAGTGGTCACCCCTATCTAGGGTTTCCCTTTATGGGTTATCGTATAAGTGATGTTCATGTTTGGGGTAGGCAAGTGTGGTGGCAGCAGGTAAGGTGAGTCACGCATGTGTGGGCCTCCCACTTACACAGTCTATTATTACCATGGATTTATGGACATATTTTAGATGATCAAGTGATGATAGCTTATCAGCCCCAATTAGATGGGTTGGTACCCTCCTGGAGTTGTTAACAGTCCAGGAGGGCTTCACCACTGGTGAGGCTAGGATAGAGCAACGAGTTGGTTATTAACTTAGGGGCTTCACCATATGCTGGTAGGTGGTTCCAAACTAAGTATGTCCAGTGGAATGTTTTTGGGAAAGGAAACACATGGATTCTACGATGATTTCCTACTGAGCATTTTGGTGCTCACCCCTACTTTATCTTTCCAGTTTTAGGTTCCGCTATTGTCAGATCACTCTCAGAGAAAACTTGGTTCTGAGTTGGGTGGTGACCTAAGAGGTCATATGGAGGTGTGTGTAGTTTAATTTCCTTCCGCTGCTAGTTTTCATTTTTATTATCAGTCTTTGTTTATTTTCTTTTCTTTCATTTATGGGTCAAATTGTTCCCACTTGTTTAGTTTTGATTCCCGAAACTATTTTTCATCCCATGGGGATTGAGAACGCCCTTCGGGCCATGACGTAGACCGGATTGGGTGACCGGTTCAGGGTCAAACTAGGTTGATTCATGACAAAATGGTATCAGAGGAGGCCCTTGATATTTGGGGTGTCTGGTAGATGGAGATTAGGAATTTTGGGACTTGGGAGGTAGGTCTGGGAAGAGCATCATGAACTCTTGCTCGCATTGATCCTCGAGTTACCAGAGGTAGCCTAGGAATTGAGTCTTCTGCTTTTGTTTTGGATTGAGGGATGACAATGGAGGCAAGCCAGTGTCATGTTGTGATCTATCATAGAGTAGTGACCCATGTGATATCCAAGTGCCTGGTTCAAGTTCCTATTAGTGTTATTTCCTACCTGGGGCATGGCTCACTACCATGTCACTAAGTTGGGTATAGACGCTAGTCCCTCTCCCTCAGCAGTTTGGTGTAAGTTGTGATTTTTCTTGGTTTCATTGGATATAGGTGTGTTTTTTAAAATGAAAATGTTTTTAAAATGAAAATGTTTAAGTGACTTTAAATTGATAATATGGGTTTCAAAATTTAAATTTTTTTGGTTTGATAATTTTATAACTGTTTTGATTTTCTAAGTAAGTGGTTTGGGTGCAACCTTGGGTACTCCTTATGAATTTTTTCACATGTGAGGGTGTATATGGAAAGTTTATTTTGGTGCATATGGATGGAATCGAAAGAACACATGCGTAATAGTTCATGGGATTCCTTGGGTGTTTGCTTAAGATTAAAGGCTTATCCTTGTTTTCTAAAGTGACTTTTGAAAGGGGAAAGTGTCTTCAAAAACATGGTTTTTGTTTTAGAATGGGGGTTTGGTTTTTTAAAAGGTGGTTTTGTGTTTGGAAAGTGAATTTGAAATGAGAAGGTTTTAAAAATTAAAATGGAAATGGGGTTTTGAAAGATGGATTTTTTGTTATTATTTTATGTGTTTGTCTTAACAACCCATTGTTTGGTCTTGAGATATTATTTTTGATTTTGTTTCAGATTGATGTTGGATTTGATTTTATGTTTCTTGTGTTGTTCAGAAAATGTCGCCCAGAAAGGTTCCTAAGGCTTCCATTGATTCATGACCAGTTTCTGTTTCTTCTCAAATGTTGCATGTTCTTCATGGTGATTGAGATATATTAGAGTTAGTGGAGTGGATTGAAGAGGTCGAGTGTGTCTTCATGGTATTGGGAACTCCCAAAGTTTTCAGAGTTTGTGCTGTCTTGGGGCTGTTTGAAGGTTAAGATTTGGACGAATAGGATTTGTTCTCCCCGCCATCATTGCAATTTGGGATGACATGGGAAGTTTTTAAGTATGTCTCCATCTAATGGTTCATACCTAAGGAGGTGAATAAGAAGAAAAGGGAAGAGATCTTGGGTATTAAACAAGGATAGTGGATGGTGAAAGCATATGTTGACCATTTCAAGGAAGTGGTTTCCTTTTCTATAGAGGTAGCATCATAGGATTTCATGAAGACTTATCTCTTCATTGGGGGTCTTCATCTAGAGATCTAGGAGTAGGTCCTTCCTTATAAGGACCATCATTTTGAGAAGTTGGTAGATGAAGCATTCCTAGATGAGTTGGTCTCCATAGCGCAGGTGGTTGGCAGTTCGGTGCCTCTTGCTGCTCATGAAGGTTCCCCCTTTGGTGAGGAGTGGATACCAAAGGAACTTGTTCCTAAGGAGTCATCTTCATTGGTTCTGTCTTTAAGTTCGTTAGACTGTTTGGTTGTGTTCCACCAGTGTGGTCGGTTTGGGCACTTGAATCTGTTATGTCGCATCCCTTGGAAGATGTTCAATTGTTGCGACTGTCTGGGTCATCTAGGGAAGCTTTGTAGGAATCATCACCTGAAAAAGATGTTATGACCGAGGGATGCTCGTACCTGACTGTGAGGTAGGAGATGCTTCAGCCATCAGATCCCCAGCCACAGGTCTCGGAATGAAGCTCACACACATTCAGAAGTTTTCGGGGGTGTGAATCATCAGTCTGGGTTTTGTGTTTCATGCTGGAATTGGAACATTTAAAGATTTTTCATTCTTGTTTTATACTGTTTAGATTTTTCTATCGTTGTAAGTCTATAGTTTCCTTGGGGATTATGATGAAATTTTTATATTGTAATCCAAATAGTTTTATTTGTCCAAATATGATTTTCTGAATTGTGCATTTTTCTTAAAGTATGTTTGGACCTTATATGGGTTGATCTTGGTTTAGCTGTTCTCGGTTGGAGATATAAGTTCCTATGGAGGAATTAATGTTTGTAGTTGTGCTCGGGTTCTCTATTTGGGTTAATTTCTTTCTATGGGTCTTTCCCTAATGTTGGGGGTTTTTTGATTGGGTCGAGAGTTCCAAGTTTCAGTGGAGGCGTTGCCTCACTCGTGTTATAGAAGTTGGTTTGGGTCGATTAGGAGTTCCCGCATTAGCCCCCCCCCCTTCCCGGGGTGGTATGTTTAGGTGTTAAATTTTTGTGTTAGTTGAGTTCTTGTGGTGGGGAGAAATCTCTTTTTTCTCCCATTATCTTGTGTTATGGTTTCTTCTGGGTTGGTCGGGTGTGACTGGTGGAGTGAACGGTCACCCTCAGGTTCGTAGTTTCTTTCAGTTTCAATCGTGTATGGATTCAAGTTCTATCTATCTTTCAGCTGGGTGACTTTATAGGGGTAGAAAGTGTATGTGGTGGGGAGAATGGTCACACCCCGATCTTTGAAACACCCTCATTTTATTCATTTCTTGGTCTTATATCTTTTCGTTTGGGGTTCAGGTTGAGACCCGGGTAAAATTTTCAGATTTTAAAAAACATTGAGTGAGTTTTTGGCTTGCGTACGGTTGGCGCCCTATCCGGAAGACTGTGCAGCCTGCTCTGTGTCTAAAAATAATAAGATTAGTTAAAAAAATTAAATGGTTGATTAATAATAATGATAATTTTATTATTTTTATTAATTATTATTAATTATTATTATTATTATTATTATTATTTATTATTATTATTAAGAAACATGATGATTGTTATTATTAGAATTATTATTAGTATATTGTGGGTATTATTATTATTGTTATTATTATTATTATGTTATTAGTATTATTAACATTATTATTAGTAGTAGTAATTTATTTTAATTAGTAGTGTTTTATAGAAAAAAACAAAAAAACAAAATGAAACCCTTGCCTAGCCCTTCTCCTCCCCTTCCAAGAGGCGCGACCCCCCCCCCCCCCCGCGTTATACCTCTCACGTGACCCCCCTGCGTTATACCTCTCACGTGACCCCCAATCGTCGCTCCTCCATCACACCGACCTACACTGTCCGGCCGACCTCCTCTGGCCTCCCTCTCCTCTTCGGTGGCCCATCCTCTAGCAACCTTCCCCCCTTGGTGTGGTGGCCTGCAATGCGACCCCCCCCCCCCACCCCCACCCTCACCGGTCGCGCCTCCTCCAACCGATTTCCTTCCCGGTGCACGACCACCCCCCACCATCTGGTTAGATTCATTAATTTTCTTTAAGGGTTTCTCCCCATGGAGGAACTCAAATGGTTAGGGTTATGTTGATCCAGTTTTCTTTGGGTATTAGGGTGTGTGGTTGGTCCGTGAAGTCTCTCTCTCCCTTCTGTTGAAGTTTTGTGGCGTTTTCACAACGTCAAGGTAGGCATTTCCATCCCTTTCCATTCCGGAGCAATCTATTGGTGCTTGCGTTGCTTCAATTATTATTTTTACTTGATTCAATGCTTCATGATATTGCTAATTAGTCTATTATGTCATTTATGGATTTTTAGAACTAGTTAAAAATAGCTTTTGAACAGTTCCTTGTTTATGTTTATACATGTTAATGCCCAATTTTGTTTTAATAAATTTTTATATATGATTCTCACCTTAGTAACACACTTATTGAATTTATTATGGTGTTTTATTGATAGCATAATTTGTTAAAAATAGATTTTGAAGTGAATCATTAATTATGACTATGTATGCAGGTGTCAAATGTGCTTGGTTAAATATCAATTGGGTTTTAATAGTTAAATTAGGTGATTTGTGCAGTGTTTCCCATTTGAATTATTGTGTTAAAATGGTCATATTGTGGTTTGGGATTTTATGTGAAATATGGTGTTTTTGTGGCGTGGGTTGTATGTTGTTTTTGAAAGCTCTCCTTATCTTTAAAATTTTTCATTTTCACTTTCGAGATTATGTGAAATTGTTGGGTTTGGTTTGAATTTGCGTGGTGATTTTGAAAACGGTTTGTGGGTACTCTCATCGGTAAAGTATTCCATTGGATATTGGCGCATTCATGGGTGAACGATGTGCACACATGGATGTGCATTTCAAATGAAGATGTCACTTTAAAACAATGCTCTTCTTGCACCTTGGTTTCTCAAGTGGTGCCTTAATTTCAAAAAGGCATGTGTATGGTGTGTCATGTGGTTTTGAATGCATTATTTAAAACTTGTTCCATTTTGAAATTGACACGTGTTTTGGTAAATGTTGGTATAAAGGACTGTTGGGTACATTTCATGAGGTTGCAAGCTTTATTCAGAGTTTGGAAAGGGTTTTGTAAATGTATTTGGATTTGGAGATCTTAAAGGATCATTTGGTATTAAAAATATAAAAATGGTGTTTAATATTGTTTTGGAAATGGTTCGTAAATGCATTTGGTTTTGGAAACCATTAGGGCATGTTTGGCATTTTAAGCAAAAAAAATGGTGTTTGGTGTTGTACAAAAGAAAGTCAGTTTCTAAATAGTTTGAATGCCCAGTTGGCAACTCAAAGTGTTTTGTAAAATGGTTTTGATATTTACATGATATAGCATCCTGATTGGCACTTTCAATAAAGTGATGTATATATATGATTATGTATATAGTGGGAACCCCTATCTAGGGTTTCCCTTTATGGGTTATCGTATAGGTGATATCTGTGTTTGGGGTAGGCAAGTGCGGTGGCGGTAGGTAAGGCGAGTCATGCATGCGTGGACCTCCCACTTACATTGTTTATTATTACCATGGGTTCTTGTGCGTCTTTTAGATGATCGAGTGACGGTAGCTTATCAGCCCCGATTAGACGGGTTGGTACCCTCCTGGAGTTGTTGACAGACCAGGAGGGTTTCGCCACTAGTGAGGCTAGGATGGAGCATCCAGTTGGTTATTGACTTAGGGGCTTCACCATACGCCGGCAAGTGGTTCTGAACCGAGTGCGTCCAGGGTTCTTCTAGGGATGTTTAGGATCACCTATATTTACTTTGTATTTCTGCTTGCTTGTGTATATTTTTGTGCACCTAGTTTTTCCTGGTACTATGTTAGCTTATTTGTTTTCCTGCACAACCCTGTGTTATTCTGACTTGGTATTTGGTTTAGTTTTTGGTACCAAAAGAACAACCTATTTTTGAAAATGAAAGGTGGTGTGTGTTGGTTTCATAATGGGAAGGCGATACTTATTTATCTAAAATGTGAAAGCCCTATTTTTTATAATTGTATTTTCAAACTAGCATTAATGGAATGTTTTCAGGAAAGGAAACACATGGATTCTGTGATGATTTCCTACTGAGCATTCTAGTGCTCACCCCTACTTTATCTTTTCAGTTTCAGGTTCCAATAGTGTCGGATCGCTCTCGGAGCGAACTTGGTTCTGAGTTGGGTGGTGACCTAGGAAGTCACATGGAGGTATGTGCAGTTTAATTTCTTTTCGTTGATAGTTTTCATTTTTATTGTCAGTCTTTATTTATTTTCATGTCTTTCATTTATTGGTCAAATTGTTCCCACTTATTTAGTTTTGATGTCCGACATTAGTTGTCAGCCTGTGAGAATTAGGAACACCCTTCGGGCCATGCCGCGGACTGGCTCAGGTGACCGGTTCAGGGTCGACCCGGGTTGGTTCGTGATAGGTAGGGCTCAAATGAGTTAGTCCTCTTCATGAGTGTCTCCGATGATATCATGGCTCAAGGAGTGAGTTCTCCTGGAACGAGCATGCTTCGAGCAGAATCATGTGGCTAGTAATTGTTTGTGGCTTACCTCTAAACTTTGTGTCTTGAATTGATTATATCTGGATGTTCTTGTTATATGTGTTGTAGACATATATCTGTGTAGAGATGATTGTGCTTTCCTTTGTGGTATCCCTTTGTGGTATTCCTTTGTGATATTTCTTTATGGTATTCTTTTGTGGTTTCGGGTGTCATACTAAGTATTGTTATACTCACCCTTGCACGGGCTTTACCCGCACGTGTCGTGTCTTGTGCAGACGATCGACCTTTCGACAGAGTCCTAGGCAGACCAAGACAAGGCGGTGCTCTATGAGACCGGACAGACCGAGGTGTGTTCCTACAGCTTTTCAAACAACAGTCTCAGTACCTTTTTTCTTACAGATTGGACTTGTGGTTACAAACTCTTTCTGGTGGGCTTATATTTGGCAATGTTTACTTTCCAGTACTTTCACTGTTGTACTCTAGTTGTGGGATGTAGTGATTTACATGCATTGTTTACTTAATGTTTTTTTTTACATTTTCAGCATTTGTGGCTTGGAGATGTGTGCATGCATACAGGTATTTTAGGCTAATGCCTCCCATTTGTGAGACATGTCTACTCGATGCTAGTCGCTAGCCCTTGGCCTATTGGAGGTGGGCTTGGGGTTGTCACAGCACGAGCCCCTCTGGGATGGGTCGTGACAGTTGTGGAGAGAGGGAATGTCCCATTGGGCTTCAAAAATCATGGAGACGGGGTAGACATCCAAAATGTTGTGGTCAAGAACATGGCAAAGATGATTGGGGTGTTGCGCGAGGGTGTGGCCGAAATGTGATTACCGGGTCTTCTTCCATGGTATTGAAGTGTTGGCTCACTCCAAAGTAGGAAAAGATTAAGGAAAAGTACTTCGTGATCTTTAATCAAAGGAACTCACAATCAGAGTGGGAATCTGCTGATGATGATCATGACTCTGATCGTGATTATTGGAATGTTTATGTTCTTGGTTTGTAGTTTTCCTTTTTGGGTGATGACTTGTCTCTTTTTTTGACCCTGTCCATCCTTGTCGCTTTGTCTTTTTTATTTTTCTAATAAATTTTTTAGGAGCGAGTTCGTCTGTCTCCCGAACCTTTTGAGTATATATATATATAATTATAAATAAATATATTTAAAAAGTATTTATATATAATTAAAATTTTATAATTATAAATATAATAAATATACTTATTATTCAAATATATTTATTTTAATTTTATAACTATTTATAAGAACATGACAAATTCATAGGTATAATATGAATGAATCATACCTAGTAAAGTATAGATCATAAAAAACGAGTCGTCACATATATGGAAATCATGAATGATTAGGATGTCAATGTATAAATGAACATTCATGAGTCATGAATATATAACATATGTATGTGTCATCATAATATAGGTAATCGTAACATTTGGAACATAGTAACCCACAATCATGTTCGCAGATAAACTTATGATCACATGACGTCAATTATACTCATGCATCAACATATGAACATAAATAATGATAATCATGTCCATGAATATCATCATTATCTCATGATATATATATATATATATATATATATATATACCCAATTCATTGGAGACACATATTTATTTAAACATATATTTATTTATTTAAATATATATATTTATTTATAATCATATAAATACTTTTTTTAAAACATTATATATATATATATATGATTTATTAAAAAATATATTAATATATCATATTTATATTAATTATAAACATGCTTTTTTAATTAATGTATACAAATAGACATTATTTTTGAATATAAATATAATACTTTTATATATATCAATAATATATTTTATTAAAAACTTTTATCACCGCTAAGAATAACATTGGTAAAGATAACATTTATCGTGCTTTTAGCTAGCGTTGATAAAGATGAAGCTTTTATTACCAGATTATGTTTAGCTTGTGATAGTGGAGTTTGGCTTTGATGAATTTGAATGTGTGTTGAACTTGAATGATGTTCATCATATTCCTCATACAGGATAAATAATTTATCTTTTACCACATTCAACATTTCTTAACCCAAGTGAACTCTTCAACAATGAGAATTTAACTCTTGGATTGCGAAAATATTAAATTCAAATCACATTCACTCCACTTCCTACCATGCACTTTCTAAGAAATTTAAATTATGTTATGATATTTAAAAAAAGAAATAGTAATTACATTTTTGATAAAAAAAAAGTTCGAAAATTTGAATGTGATCGCGGTTTTGCATTAATATATAAAAAATCAAACCAATTAATTGATAAATCAAAGTGATTGACAAATAAAAATAATCACAAATATTAAACATATATCAATTAATGAAAAGCCCCATATCTAGTCTGATGTATTTGTATGTTTGCATGTTTATTTGTAACTTTATAGCCCCCTTTCTAATATATCAATCAAAGAAAAAAGCACTCCAACCAAGCAAAGCACTCCCAGAATCAATCATCTAACAAAAAATAGTATACAGGAGAAAACGACGTACGCCCGTAGCCGTTCTTCCCTCACCGGGTCCTCGGTATTCTTTTCCTTGTTTCTTCCCTTCATCTTCAACCATACAGCTCTCACATGCCATCCCCACCTCACCGCGTCACCATACAGATGACCTCTTCGAAGAGGCCCACTGTCAAGAAGGCTTCGACGAGGGCTACCGAGATGGCTTAGCCCCCGGCAAAGAGGAAGGTCGACAAGTGGGATTGAAATTTTGTCGGGGCGCAGCGGAGGTGCGTGGTACCTCAAACACACAAAACAGGAAGCAAACGAAGCAACACCAGAATTTTAATGTGGTTCGGCTATATAGCCTACATCCACGGGAGAAAGAGGCTGCTTCACTATTTCATTTCTCTCCGGTTCTCGTCGGAGGATCACAACACACACACCACCTCACACACGTTCCACACACAACAGATTTCTCCCTTTAAATAGAGGAAGAAATAAATGAGCTTGTCTCCGGTAGGTGGAGAGTAGCTCGTCTACCCTTGAACCTTCCTCCCGCCGCCTGCTGCAGTCCACCATCTTGACTGCCCACCAAAGGAGAACTCCACCATGCTGCTGTGGTTGTTGCCGACCAAGGAAGAACCTGCAGCTGCCGAAGAGGACTCTCCCAATTGGGAGTGGTCCCCACAAATCTCCCCCTCACGACCAATTTGGGGTAGAAGCTTGACATGCAGTCTCCTTGCAGGTGCTGAAAACTTCATCAGCAAATCGAACGCGCTTCTTCACGCCAGATGACGTGGCACTTCCATCATCTTCACTCGATCTCGGGCTGACTGCGATCCCCATCAAATGATACAGCCCCTGGGACTCCTTCCCAGTAAACATCGTTGCATCCCCACGTGAGACTTCTAATACTCCACCTGATATGGAAATCTTGAACCCCCTCGCATCGAGCCTACTCAACGATATCAAGTTCTGCCTCATCCTCGGAACAAATTTCACGTCAGCCAGTTTACGAACTCCTCCATCGGGTGTCTTCAATTTCACCATCCCGACTCCTCGAACCTCGCATGTTGACCCATCACCAAGTCTCACCGAGTCTCGCACCTGCTGAAAAGTGTCAAATGTACCTCTCGTCGTACATATGTGTGCTGAGCTCCCCGAATCCAGAACCCATCCGTCTTCTTTTGGATTTTGAGTCCGCTCGTTCTTCCTTCTCAGAAATCGGCATTCCCGCTTCATGTGCCCGAATCTTTTGCAGTAATGACATTGCACTTCTCCCCGTTCAACTCTCTCATATGAGTACATGCTTCCCGTTGTCACACAGATTTCATCATCTGCTGATAATCCTGTGATGTTCACATCCTCCTCTTCAACTTTCTTCTTCCCAGCAACGTACCGTTTGCGCTCTCTACAATCACTTTTATAGTGACCCTTCTTCTCGCACCAGAAACACGTGATTTCGCTCGGATCACGTCCCCTGGATTTTGGCCGCCATTCTTTACCTCTTGACTGTCGATGTCGGCTCCTCCCACGCTGATCATCTCGCATCGCCATGATTTGCTCGCCTGAATGCGTCAAAGGTCTTCGGAATGCCTCCGAATCTTGAAGTGACGCCATCACATCGTCCAGCTTCAATGTATCCTTCCCCACGAGCAATGCAGTCACAAGCCCATCAAATGAGCTTGGTAGTGATGACAAAAGCAAAAGTGCTTTGTCTTCCTCTTCAACCTTCACACCGAGCCCCAATAACTGCGTCAGGATCTTGTTGAATTCATTGGTATGATCCAACAAATTCGCTCCCTCGTCCATGCGCAATTGGTACAGTTTCTTCTTCAGGAACAATTTGTTGGTGAGCGACTTCGCCATATACCGCTGCTCCAACTTCTTCCAGATCTCCTTCGGTGATGTCTCGTCCAACACCGAGTACTTTACCTCATTCGCCAAACACAGTCGAATTGTGCTGACAACCCGCATCTCGAGCTCTTCCCAATCATTGGCACTGGTTGTCTCAGGCTTTTCTCCGATCAACGGTCTGATCAGGCCCTGCTGCACCAAAAGATCCTTCACCGTGCTCTGCCACAAGCCGAAATTGTTTCGACCATCGAACTTCTCGATGTCAAATTTTGGTAGTGCTCCGCCACCAGCCATTGCCGTCGTCGCAAAACGCGATCACCACCGTCGATGTCACACCCTTGAATCACCACCTGATAGAGTGCGAATTTTCAAAAACTAACCGTACGGATGTGTCCGGAACGGTCGAAATAGTTGGAATTGACTCCTGGATCGCCGAAATCGAACACCAATTGACCGAGATATGGTCAAAACACGTTCAACGCTCCAGATCACTCGCTGACGTGGCGCTGACGTGGCGCTGACGTGGCACGCCGGAGCTCTTGCCGGAATTGTTGCCGGCGGCGTGAACAGTGACTTCTTCTCCGGCACGGGGTTACTGTTCACCCGCGGGTTTGACCGAACTTTGACCGGCCATATCTTCTTCGTTTCAACTCCGTTTTTAACGCCGTTTGTGTCGTTGGACTCGTCTCGTCGTCCTCTTCCCGGATCTGGCCTCGGAAAAATTTTCCGACCACTTTCAATTTTCCGGCCACCGGAAAATTTGACGTCGCCTCGCCGGTTCACCTCCGTTCGCTTCGACTCGCCTCTGATACCACTTGTCGGGGCGCAGCGGAGGTGCGTGGTACCTCAAACACACAAAACAGGAAGCAAACGAAGCAACACCAGAATTTTAATGTGGTTCGGCTATATAGCCTACATCCACGGGAGAAAGAGGCTGCTTCACTATTTCATTTCTCTCCGGTTCTCGTCGGAGGATCACAACACACACACCACCTCACACACGTTCCACACACAACAGATTTCTCCCTTTAAATAGAGGAAGAAATAAATGAGCTTGTCTCCGGTAGGTGGAGAGTAGCTCGTCTACCCTTGAACCTTCCTCCCGCCGCCTGCTGCAGTCCACCATCTTGACTGCCCACCAAAGGAGAACTCCACCATGCTGCTGTGGTTGTTGCCGACCAAGGAAGAACCTGCAGCTGCCGAAGAGGACTCTCCCAATTGGGAGTGGTCCCCACAAATTTGGATTCGAAACCGGCGATGAGCTAGGTTTTTTATCGGGGCTGTGTCGATGTTTGGGCTTCTGCAGCTCTAATTGACCCGACCCTGTTCTTCGCGAGGGTCCGGAAGAGCATCTGCAGCTCTAATTGACCCGACCCTGTTCTCCGCGAGGATCCGGAAGAGCATCGGACGAATGAATGAGTTGATCCGGGAATACCCGATTCGGGATTCCGAGAATGAGCGGGTCCAAGAGATCTTGGAGTCCTCGAGATCAAAGTCCAGGGCTGTCTGTGCAACTTTGTCGATGAAACTGGAGTACGATGGGTGCCCTGAAAGCTCCGACGCCAAGGAGGTTGAGTTCTGATTTAGGTTTTTCAGGGTCTCGTGACTTCCGGTATCTTTCCTGCATCTCGTTTTGTTGCTTTTCCCTAAAAGTAATGTGATGAATTTGATACATCATGTATTCCGATTTTTCTTCGTCAATCTTTTACCCTACCTTTTTTTTCTGTATCTATTGCTTATAATGTTGACGATGGATGATATTTTGATTGATTCTTCGAGTATTCCAATATGGTAGCTGAATGTTCTAGCCTTGCTGCGTTTCTAATCGCTCTCACAAACAAATAAGAGCAGGGGCACTTGTATGTGTTTCCTTGGGGGTGTTTAATGCTCGTTTCTAAGATTCTGCATTCAAAGTCAGCTTATTGTTTTATTTCTGCTAAGGGTATTTCTTGAAGTCTGCACCTTAGGACATCCCAAACGATTTTGTGGCCCAAAATTACTGGGGCCATGAAGTTTCTATTAATCATCTCCATCTTTTCTGAAGCCGGGGAAGGGATCCAAGGAGGAGAAAATGTTTAAGTCTGTGCTTGCCTGCTGCAAGATTTACATATTTGAAGGTCGAAACCAAGCAGCCCTCAAGTCAATCGAAAGAGCTGCCAATCTGTTTCCCGAGGCTGTTATTGTTAATAAGTTTGTGGATGAGACCTATAATAGGACCACATCTGCTTCCATCCCCTGGCTTCGGCTACCTTGGTGCAAACTGCTGAGATGGCCAAGCTCTTAGCTTCAGACATTGGCTCCATTCTCCAAGGTTCGTGCAGTCCGGGCTGCAGGGATTCAATCAGAAGAGAGCTTGGGTATTTCAAGCCCAAATCAAGCAGAAACCAGTGGGCTGGGGGGGGGGGGGGGCAAGAATGGAGCACTTTCACGTGCAGGCCGATCATGGTCCATCTCAGGCGCTACAGCGGAAAGACATTGTATTGATTGGGGCAGCCCAATGGGTGGACAATTACAATGTCCCTGTTCTGTCTGGGGACATCGTGACGGTTCGTGACATTGCGAGAAGGGTGAGCGAGAGACTAGGTGGGCTTCAAGGGGTGCAGGCCATGGCCCTTTCTCATGGAAATGGCGTGACAGAGGTGGCTTGCAATTTGCTGGAAACCTGCAGCGTGGGAGGGGATGGAGTTCAGCTTGAAGTGGAGCGGCTTTCCTTGGAAGCTGGTTTTGCCACCCGGATGGGTTATTTTACTGATTTATCTCAGGCTGAGACCATTAAAAAGTTCTTCAAGGTGTGATCCTGGTTCTGCAAAGCTGCATGGTAGATTCTCCCTGGGATTGATTTTGTTTTTCCTTTTAATTAGTAGTTGCTGGATTTGTTTCACTTCGCGAGAATGTGATTTTTGAGGGAGTGTATTTCCAGGGTACCCATTGTCAAGCTTGGTCTCCTCAACTCTTCTTTCTGCGTTGCTTTATGTGATGTGTTTCTCATTTTATTATTTTAGTACATGGTTTTAATTTGTATATTTTTTATATAATATTTTATTACATCTGTACATGTTTTATTATGTATATATTGTTGCATTAATCCTTCCTGTTTTAATTTGGATTCTTAACTCGCTCTCTCCCTCTCTCGCTTTCTCTCTTTAAGCCGTTTTCTCTCTTTAAGATGTGAGAGGATGGAGACAAGGGCCGCTGATTTGTGCCTTCAATAAGTCTCTGGAATTTGGAGTCATAAAACCATTTTTATACAATGTTTCCTAAATTTCATTTAGGTTCTTTAAGAAACATAAATTCTTAAAATGGCCTATAACTATTTAACATGTTTTAAATGCCGCAAACACTCTATCCCTCTTTTGTAACACACTTGATGAAATACGAACAATTAACTCGACTCATATTCTCCCATAATTATTTATCAAATCTTGAACTCATAAAATGCATTCAATAAATAATTTATTATATTTACTTATTTAAACTTAAATAACTTATGGAATACCTTGATAAATAAATTCAATTCACATTACTTCAGACTTGGTATAAATTATAATTGAATATATATATTAATTTTACACACGAACATTCACACTCGAACAATCACTAGCCCATGTACATGGGCCTTGCATTGTTTCAAATCCTGATTCATCTGAATCAGTGAAGTTTCTTGATACATTATGTTTGTGACCCTCCAACCCTTTGTCTCGATAATAGTGAAGCAAAATCATAAACCAAAGTGGTATCTAACAACCCATCATAGCCCATAAATCATAACAACGATAATCTTCCTACATATTGACGAAGCAATATTTTGCATGTTTATTTGAATACAAACCATATTGTTTATGAAATTTAATTGGATAAACTTGATTGTATTTAATTGTTTTCATGTTTTATAACAAGATACAACAAAAGATCATGAATGAGTGTTAAAGTGGTGATTTCATTATCCAAATGATGGCCTGTGATGAAGGAAGTGAAGAGACCAGGCCCAGTGCTCAAAACTAAAGAATCTGGATGAAACCAGGTGAAATCAGCTGGAAAACACCAATTCACAATGTGAAACATGAATGATTACAGGACGAGAATACAAGACGTGAAGGAAAAAAAAGGCAATTTTGGGTTATCACATCATAAGTCACAACATGACATTTATGGTCACTCCGTGACACATGTGGGTCAAGCCCAAAGAGGGTTTCAAAGCTTGAAACATGTCGTGAAAAGTCCGGCCCCACACATTACACGTTGTGAATACTATTCACGACCTGAAATGCCCTGAAGGACCCAAAATCAGCCAAGTTTGAAGTAATTTATGTCAAGACTCCCTATTTTCGACGCAGGACCACTGAGCACCCCTGGGATTGACCCATAACCATTTATAACACCATTTATGGCATCTCAAGCGCGATTTATCTCTATAAATAGAAGGCATGGGGGGATGGAAAAGGAGGATCAGAGAGGGAAGCTCTGGATGATGGCTTGCTACGGTTTTATTTCCTTGTTTTACTTCTCTTTTCTTTTCTTCAATTTGGGGTGTCTTCCTTCTCTCGTTCTAACTCATTTACCCTTCGCATGGAGGGGTAAATGTTTTGAGTGATCAGGAGGGGGGTGGACTGATCGATCTTTGTTTGAGTTTTTTTCACCTAAATGAATGAAATCTTTTCTTTCCTATTCTTTCTAGTTTCAATTGTCAATTTAGTTTTGAACACCAAACACAACTGCGATTGGGTTGATTCTTTTAATTTCAATTTCTTTGGTCGATGATTCATATCTTCCTCCACCCAATTCTCATCTTTTTTACTATGAAACATATTAGAATTGGGCAGTGAGTGTTTGACGATTGCCAACACTTATGAGGAAGCATGACCGAAACTATTGTTAATTAGGGAATAACAATACCCAATCAAGGATTTCCCGAATTTATCAAGAGGATCTTCCACAACTGCATGCACGCAAAGGGTAGATCGATTTGAGACCTAAATTAGGGTTACCCTCACCATCACCATCCACCAAGGGAGAAATAGAAATCGAAAGAAGACTCTCTCTTAACACTTAGTAGAGGAAGAATAGGTTAAATCTGCGATAACATTGCCCCAGATCTAGCCAAGCCTGACCTGATCAAAACTTTCATAATCTTTTTTTAATCAATCATTTAATCTGTGTTTTGAAAAATCATTAGTTTCTCAAATAATCCAATTAAAAAAATCAATTTTCCTATAATCAACTAAAACTGATAACCCATTTTTGTGTGCACTCCTCTTCTGGAGACAATCCTATGTTAACCACTAGACTATACTCAGGTAATAAAATTCAATTTTTCCACACCCCATGTTAGGTGTGTGTTAAACTTAGTGTCGTTTCTGAGGAGGCAACGCCTCAAAACACACACAAAATTTTAAAAATTAAACCTCGAATGGCCCGAAGTTCAACAAACCAACTAATTGATTTTGACTCTGGAATTGAATGAACACTAACCAAAATAAGGAATATTAATTTAAAAGTAGACTTTGAATACAAAGATCTTTCAAGTGACACTCTAAGTGTTCACTCTAAACCTGATGAGATAGTTGAAATCCCAATCAAAACCTTAGGGATATCTATACACCCCAATTTTCTAATCCTCAAAACCAACTTGTTGTGCCTACTACTCAAAATGATTTTGAATTGCGAGTTAACATGATTCTGGTGCTCCCAAAATTTCATAGTCTTACAAGAGAAGACCCAAATCGACATATCCAAGAATTTAGTTACGTATGCTCAAGATTTAGGTCAAGAGGAGCACATGAAGACCAATTCCAGTGGAGGGCATTCCCCTTCTCACTTGAAGGAGCAACAAAGGAATGGTTGTACAGTCTGCAACCATAATAGGTCAGCGACTGGGAAGACCTCAAATGATGATTCATAGAGAGATTATTTCCCACATCCCACAACACAACAATTAGAAAAGAAATTTATGTCATCCGACAATTGATTGAAGAGAACCTGTCGAGTATCTGTAACACTTAGAGAAACTATGTGCAAGCTGTCCACATCAAGCAATTGAGGAACATCACTTAATTGTGTTCTTCTAGCAAGGCCATCTCGACAATGATCACAACCTACTTGACGCCTCATCTGGAGGATCTTTGATTGAAAAATCACCAGCAGAGGTCAGAGATCTGATTGAGAAGATTGCACAAAACTTGGAACAATTTGGAATGAGAGGTACAAGCACTAGAGGAATCCATGAGGTATGAACATCTGATTCATTAGATTTAATTGAAACCTAGGTTGAAAACCTCACCAGGTTAGTGTGACAAATAGCTGTGACACAAGCAAGGGGAAAACAACCTTCATCTCAGGTATGTGGTTTATGTGCTTTGTATAATCATTTTACTGATAAGTGTCCTGAGGTACAGGGGACAGAAAGCTGCACTACAACCTTTCATCCACCACAATTCCAACAAAATCAATTGCGTCAACCCCAAACTCAATCAGGATATGACCATAATCAAATGAATCCCTACTATCAAATCCAATACCCACCACAACCTTAGTTCCAACAACAACAATATCAGAATCCACTACCATTTCAACAACCTTACAAGTTTCCCTAACAATAGTAAGCCTTTCAACTGCCACCTTTCTAGCTAAAGACTTATGAGTAGCCTTTCACCAGTGCACCATCAACTGAAGAGCATCAACTGAGGTCCAAGGTTCCAGGACTAAATGATAAGATAGATAAGATAAAAAGACCAATTCAAAAGTTTTATGGATTTTCTAACCAAAAACCCTAGAAAACTACTAGCCCAGACCATCCTGAACCCGAAAGAGAATGTATGTGCGATAAAAACACAAAGTGGAAAAGAGCTCCAGCCACCTGAACGAAGTAATAATGATGAATCTAAGTAACATTCTGAAGATCAAACCATCCATAAAAAAGAAGGGGACCAGAATAATGAAGGAATAAGAACAATGTTTAGAAAATAAAGGCTAGAAACACCCATTAAAAATAAACAACGGGAGAAGAAAAACATTCCAACACCATTCCCTTCCACGTTAATTTTTTTGAAGAAGTTTAAAGAGGAGAAACTAAAAAGAAAAATTCAAGAGACCTTCCATAAGGTAGAAATCAATATCCCACCATTGGAAGAAATCATAAAAATCCCTAAATATGAAAAATTTCTCAAGGAGTTGTGCATAAAGATAAGACTACTTGATGGAAATGAGAGAAATAGCTTAGGGAGAAGCGTCTTAGTAATGATCACACCACTGATACCAAAAAAATGTCAAGATCCAAAGAAATTATCTATCCCCTACACTATTGGATCTTTGAATTTTATTGATGATTTATGTGATCTAGGTGGTTTGATAAAAATCTTGCTTCACTATGTATTTACATCTTCATATATTGGAAAATTGAATCCCACTAGAGTAGAGGTTCATATTGCAAACACACCCACCATTTTTCTAACAAGATTTCTGGAAGACGTTCTTGTGAAATTAAAAGACCTACCATTCCCAAATAAATCCTACATACTGAACATTGAAGATGATATGAGTTCATCACACTCACCCATCATTTGGGGAGACCATTATTAAAGACAATAAAACCATCACCAATGTTCAGGAAGAAACACTTTCAATGGAGCTTGGAGACAGTTCAGTGCATTTCAACATACTTGACTCCATGAAGCTTCCGACAAGCATTCATTAAATAAATGCAATCTCCCACAAAGAAGGTATAGAACCAAATGAAGAACTAGGAATTCTTCAAAAAAAAATTATCCTTAAAATATCATTTTCTCAGCAAAAATACCACAGAAAAGGTAAGTTACCAATTATTTATAAATTGAATTTTCATATCTAATAATAAAATAACATCTAATTTTTTTGATAGTTTATTAGAAAAAATTGAAGAATCTATAAGATCAGATAATGATATCAATAAGTACAAACTTAAAGAAGCCAAAAATGAAAAGATTATCACAGGTCTCAGAAAGGAACTAGCTATGAAGGAAGAAGAACTAGCTGAGACACAATCCATATGTCTCGTTGTGCAACATGAATTGAAAAAGGTCAGAGAAAATTTCATTAAATCTACGGAGGTAAGTGGAGGATCTTATTAGATCGATGAGAATAAATGTTCACATGAACAAGGTAAGTCTTCCCTATATCAATTTCCAAATAAATATGTTTTCATTAAATTTGCAGAGGTAAAGGTCAAGAAACATGAAGGACAATCTAACGTAATAAGGGAAGAGAATAATATGCCAAGGATGCCATAACCCCTTACACAAAGTAAGGTTCAAATTGAAAGAAGACAACAACATATATATGGAAATATTATGTAACACCCCGCCCCTACCTCATTGGCTTGAGGAGGTAGTGAGGGCTACTTGGCCTTAAGCGATGTTCCCAAGATGCCAAAGGTGGGAAATGAATGTTGAGGGCTTCAAGATCAAGTTGGGGAACGATTTTTCCTTAAGACAAAACCAACCAAACCATCCACTAACAACCACTATATGATGCATGTCAATTCAATTACCCAACCATGCATTCCCAAAAGACAACCAAGTTGTTCCACAACACAACTCAAAACCAATACAACTAGACATGTCCAAACAACATCAGAGTACACTACGGAAACTAAAAAACCAAACACCACAAGCCATGACACCACCAGAGCTCCACACCAAGATCCAAGCTCCAAGCTCCACCAAGGGATCACAATGCTCCACTAAAGGAGGGTGATGCCTTACCTTTGCCCACGTCATGATACACGACATCTACAAAGACACCACAGTGCCAAAGAAGGGGGTGAGTACTAAAACTCAGTAGGATTTCCCCAAATGAATTCCCTACACACGCCACTAGGATAAAACCGTTAGCACATTTATATAAATTAAATCACAAGTGCAACCATTTTCATAAGCTAAACATGCCCTTACCAAGCCATCACACCCAAACCAAGCAACCAAGGGAAAGACAACCAAACATGCCACAATCCATCTCATCATTTACATGTTAGCACAACAACTTTCTTCTTGCAAAGCAATGAATAACAAACAACCAAAACGGTGGGACTTCCACCCAACCCGTTCACCCATTCACACCAAAACAATCAAAATGGTGGGACTTCCGGCCAACCCGTTCACCCATTCACAACTAGCGGTACTTCCCGACCACTACTCATATAGTGGTTCTTCCGACCACTATCCATCCCCTTTTTATAGTGAGACTTCCCACCCACTTCCATACAACATTTCAATCAAACCAAACCAAGCATAAACCCACCAAGGTCACAACAACATGCAATCAACCAATTCCATTGCATATCAATCCACTTCAATAAATCGCCCATTTATTGAAAACCATTTTCCATGCCAAACAACATTTCAATAAAACAACCCTTTTATTGAAAACCCTTTCCATCAATAATTTTCACAAATCAACCATATCATCTAGTTTTAAAATCTTCATTTTAAAATCCACAAGAATAGAATTTCACCATAAAACACCCTTTTTCCCAAAAATCCCCAAAACATCACCCAAGGGGTTTCCAACCAATTTCGCATAACAATTCACAATTAATTTTCAGCACAAAAATTAATTGTAACAAGGAACCACTAGTTCTAACCAAGTGGAGCCGAGAGAGAATCCACCTACCTTTAGGGTTCCCGAGAAATCGACCCACAAGCCACCGCCCCTCAAATCTGGTGAACGCACCACCGAAACTTCTCTAGATCCCCTTTCCCTAACATCCACAAGCCTTAATATTAACATACAAGGAAACCACAACCCTAGATCAACACACAATAAGTGTAGATCTAGAAAACCACGAAAGAGAGGGATGTAGATATAGAGGAAAACACAAGAGAAACAAGATGAGAGACTTACCTGGGAGAAACCACCTTCAAACCGCCTTGAAACCCCTTTGAAATGCTTCCAAATCGAGTGGGAGAGCACCCTTAACCCCTGAGAACCCAAAATACCGAGTGAGGCTCGAGTGGGAGGAAGATTGGAGTGAAATAGGTTAAGCCCAAGGGATCCCATAACTTATAACCCTATTTTTAAGTGGCCGCACGGTTATCCCACACGATTTGGAAAACCGTGCGCTAACTGCGTGTACGCTACTACCTCGGGAGCAAGGGTCTGCATGGTTTCCTTGCACAGTTTGGAAAACCGTGCGCCGGCTGTGTGAATCTTACTATTTCCCCTGCACGGTTTCCTGGAGAACCCGCACGGTTTCCACTAACCGTTCTCAAACTGTGAACCCCTTTAAAAGCCTCCAAACTCATCCAAAACCATTCTAAACTCTCCCAACCTCTTCCCAATTCATCCCATGCACTTTAAACACATAAAAATGCTTAAACAAAGGCCACATAACTCAAACCGGGGGTGATAAATTCTCCCCACCATTGGACTTTCCGTCCTCGAAAAGTAGTGAACCCGCCCTTTGTTGAAAGAGCTCGCGGGCCACTACTCGACCATCTCTTTCTCCCGCTCCCAAGTCTCCTCTTGAATCTGACCATGTTACCACAAAACACGAACTAAACCGATGCTTTTACCATGCAAGAATTTCTCTTGCCTATCCACAACCCGCACTGGCACGTGCACCAACGAAGCATTCGGTTCTAGATCAACATGATCCCATAAAATCACATGGTCATGATCCGGATGATACTTTTTCAACTGCGACACATAAAACACATTGTGCACCACACTAAACCTAGGTGGAAAAGACAAACGATAAGCCACCTCACCAACCCTCTCAAGAATCTCAAAATGCCCAATATACCTCGGAGATAACTTTCCTTGCCTCCCAAACTGATGATGTCCCAACCTAGGAGAGATCCTCAAGAACACATGATCACTCACCTCGAACGACAACGACCGTTGACGATTATCCGCATACGATTTCTGACGACTTTGAACCGTCTCCATTCTCTTTCTTATCAACTTGATCTTCTCCGTAGTCTCCTGGACAAGGCTCAGTCCAACTATCGAGGACTCACCCGTTTCCACCCAACATAGTGGAGAACGACATGGCCACCCATACAATGCTTCAAACGGAGCCATATTTATGGATTCCTGATAACTGTTATTGTACAAGAACTCAACCAATGAAAAGTGCTCCTCCCATGAGCCACCAAAATCCATGACACAAGCCCGCAACATATCCTCCAGAGTTTGTATCGTCCTCTCGAATTGACCATCTGTTTGAGGGTGATACGCTGTACTCATCATCAACTGTGTCCCAAGGGCTTCCTGCAAGGATTTCCAGAAATGAGATGTAAACCTCTGATCTCTATCTGATACAATCGAAACTGGAACACCATGCCTCTTTACCACCTCCTGGATATAGATTTTGGACAGATCCTCCATCATATAATATTCATGAATCAGGATGAAATGGGCCGACTTCGTTAGCCAATCCACTATCACCCAAATGGAATCGTGCTTTCTGACCATTCTTGGGAGACCTGTAACAAAATCCATCGCTATCTGATCCCACTTCCAAATAGGGATTGGTAAAGACTGCAACATTCCTACTGGCCTATGATGGTCGGCCTTGACCTGCTGACAAGTCAAGCATCTCAAAACAAACTCAGCCACTCTTCTTTTCATGTCATCCCACCAGAATTGCGCTTTCAACGCTTTATACATTTTCTGAATTCTAGGATGAACAGACCACCTGGAATGATGATACAACCTGAGAAGATCCTCCTGACAAGAAACTGGTACAACCATCTGATTCCGAAAACACAAAACTGAATCTCCATTCAGTTGCCAACCTTCAATGGTCTCCCCACCATTGAGTCTCGACCCCATGGTCACACACTTAGGATCAGATATCCATGCCCGTAAAGACCCGGAAATTTCAAGGAAATTTTTTTCTTAATTTTCTTTGGAATTTTACAAGAACGCAGTTTCTGACGGCGTCTGATTCCGAGCCCCGGTGTGCCCGGAATCATTTTCCGAAGTTTGGCTCGGGTACGTTCAGTGAACGAACGAGCGCGTTTTTTCTATCTTTTGAACCGGTGCTCGGAATTGAAATCTGAGGGCATTGATGAACTCGCAGTTCCGATAATTGCTTAAGGGGACCTTAAGCGCAGTTTTGTTTTGTCGCATGAGGTGGTTAATTTTTGGGGATTCGATAAGTCTTAAATAAATTGTAGTGTTATAATTTATTTTATGTGGAAGTTAATTTCTTCATAGAGAAGTTGGAGGTGGGGCCACACCCCACCTAACTTCCCATGAGAGGGTATGATCAAGGGTGGTGGGGTCTGCACGAAACCCCAACCCTTCACCTTCCCTTTAACCCCCACGAACTTCCCCCCATTTAACACCCCTTGTGTTTAAATGTATAACTCTACAACCCCCCTTAAACTCCCTTGATTTTAATGTGTCAACTCCCCATTAATCTCCTCTTCCATTAAGTTTGTTAACTCCTTTTTTTTGTGTAACTCTTCACCTTTTCCTTCCACCATTAATTCATGCCAACATGCCTTAATTAATGAGATGAGTCTCTTCATTTGTTTAATTAAGTGGTTTGGTTTGAATTTTAAATCTTTGTGGTGTGAATAAAAATAATATCATGGGATATTATTTTGAATTAGAGCTTTTGGTGTGTGAGAAAACTTTAGCAAAGTCCTAGAGTTTTTGGGAGAGCTTTGGTGTGAAGAAGAAGAGAACCTTCCTTCGACGAAGAACGACGCATCTTCAATGAAGAACGGTTCTTCTTCGATGAAGAACACCTTCCCTTCAACGTAGAACAACTCGGCGTCCACAATTCTCTATCCTCTTCTTCTATAGAAACAAGTGAGGAGACGTCGTTTAATCCTCAGACGAACCCCGACATCCACGGAATCTACATCCGACCCCGCGACGCCGTTCTCCATGACACCCGACGTGCGACGTCAAATATCCATGTAGGGGAATTTATTTGGTGTTCTCTTATCTTTTGAGAAAAGAATGACGAGCGCAGACCAACCAATTCCAGGTTGATCCGCGGATCGTTAGTTTATGCGGATTTATGTTGAGGATTATTGTTTTTTTTCCGTGAATTATTTCTTGTCGTACGTCGACTTCTAATAGATGGACGCTTGCTATCATTATAACGGGAGGTGGTCGGACTGCACGAACATGGCCGACCCTCCTTCCCCCCTTGTTGTTGAATTTGTTGCGACACGTGAAAGGCGGCGTGGTGCCGTAGCACCGCGCGGAAATTATGAGGAAGGGCTAAGAAGCATGGCGTCGTCGCGCCGTGCCGATGAAGTTGAACAAGCCAAGGCGCCGTCGCGCAGCGCCGAAAAATGACAAACGAAGCCGCACGGGCGTTGTGGAATCTTTGCAGTGAAGGTCGGGTCCCGGGATGATCACTGGCAAAGACTGCAGGCAAATCGGACCATCGGAGCATGTCCGGTGGTCCGCGGAAGCCCCCACCGGCGTGCCACGCCGGCGCAGCGGCGCCGGCGCTCGGGGGCGGCGGCCCCGGAGCGCCGCCGGAAGAAGCCACCGCGGCTGAAGACGCGGCGGAGCGCGGTCCCGCGACCACGCGGGACCGGAGGGAGGTGGCGGGACGTGGCCGGGTGCCGCGTCCGCTGGCACGGGCGGCCCCACGCGAGGCCGCGGTTCTTCACGCGGGGGCAGCGCCCCGCTCCGCTCCGCTCGGCCGTAACCGGCTGAGCTGACCCACCGACCGGCCGTAACCGGCCGAGCTGACCCACCGACCGAGCCCTGTCGCGCCCAGGCCGGGCCTGGCCACCCCTGCCGGGCCGGGTCGCGCCATCCGGGTCGGACCCGGACCCGGGTCGGGTCGGACCCGGTTCGGGCTGACCCGGTTCGGGCTGACCCGGTTCGGGCTGACCCGGGGGGGGGGGGGGGGGGGGGGGGGGTTGGGCCGGGTCGGGTCGGGCCCAGACCCCCGTTTTCGGAGCCCTCACGGTTTTCACTCATATCTTGAGTTGTAGACCTCCGATCGACACACCGTCAGCGGAGATGTGATCCTTGGATCGAGACGGTCGTTTGGGTATATTATACTCAAGGTTTCGGAGAACTTTGGGTTTGGCCGGGTTGGTTTGGACACGAAACCAACCGGGCCCTCGGAGCGGAAACGCTTATATCTTGAGCTCCGGACGTCCGATTGACATGCCGTTGACTTTGTTGAATTCCTCTTGATGAGACGGAACTTTTTGCATTTTTCGCCTGAGGATTGGACGCTGTTGTAGTATGTCCGGGTTGGATTGTTCCCGAAATCCAACCGGGCCCCTGGAACGGAAAAGCTGATATCTTTCAGACTGGACGTCCGTTTGACGAACCGTCAGCGGTGTTGGTGATCACGTTGAGAAACGGTCCCTTTGAGTACACCCTATGGGAGTTCGGGGTACAGTTGAGATATGGCCGGGTTGGTTTGCACCTAAAACCAACCAGGCCCCTGGGACAAAAAGGCTAATAACTTACAGACCAGGCGTCCGATTGACGCGTCGTCTGTTGTGTTGAGACCCTTATGACGAGGAGGTCCTTTGAGATAAATCTTTGTGGAACTTTGTGATACTTGGAGTATTGACCAGTAGCTCATGGAGTGGTCCCTCCCGGAGACGAGCATACGGAGTACGGAGACCGTGTAGACGACTGAGACCTGACGACTACTTGACCGACTCGGCTTGGAGTGAGTCGACTAGCCCCGTGGACGGAGCGCCCGGTATTTGGAGGCAGACCCACGGCGGACGGAGCGCCTGGTAGTTGGAAGTAGACCCGCGATACTCGACCGGGAGAGTACCTCTTAGGCTATTAGGGGGAGCGCCCGGTATTTGGCGGCAGACCCACAACGGAAGGAGTGCCCAGTATTTGGAAGCAGACCCGTGATACTCGACAGGAGGAGTACCTCAGAGACTTGGATTAGTGAGCAGTACCTCGGAGTTGTGACAGGACCACTGTACACTCCAGAGATGGGGCTCTTCATTAGTTACAGTTTCGATAATGAAAATCCTGGTTTGAGCTGAGACTTTTGACCTTTGTGTTTACCTCATGATTGAGATGGGTCACTTGATAACTTAGGTATATGTATGGGCATATACCTGGGTAGTGGTTATCCGTTGATTTCATAATCTTTGTGTTTCCTCATGATTGAGATGGGTTACTTGATAACTTAGGTATATGCATGGGCATATACCTAAGTAGAGGTTATCTGTTGAGATCTTCTTTGTGGTTATCCTTGTTGGTTTTAGTGAGACCTTGAGGGTCTCGGGGTCCCTACTGAGTATCGTTATACTCACCCCTACACGGGCTATGCCCACACCTCGTTGTGTTGGTTGCAGACGACGGGCAGTGCTGACGGAGGCCGAGTGTTCGAGGACTGGACGGTACCCGGAGGTGGACTACACAACGAGTCAGTATCCGGAGGTGGACTTCACGGCGAGACGACACTCGGAGGAGGTTGACGGGCGAGAGCATTGTGGAGGCTATCTGTACCTACCCTTCAGGTAGGACCCGTGGTGGACGATCCAGGAGCTGCGCCATCTGTACCTACCCTTCAGGTAGGATCCGAGGAGGACGACCCAGGAGCCGCTTCCGTTCTTCCAGCTATTGTCTTTTTCTGTTGTACTTTGTTCAGTTGTAGTTGTACTTTCAGTTGGGTTTGTATTCTGGCCCATTTACCTTTCAGCACTTCTCTTTGTACTTAGTGTTTTACTTCCGCTTGTACTCTATGGTGTTTCGTTTACTTTAATAAAGGCAATTACTTCACAGTTATCGGGATTTACGCCTTTGGTGCTAGTCGCCAGCCCCTGGCCTATGGAAGGTGGGCTTGGGGTAGTCACGACACGGGCCCCGAGGACGGGTCGTGACAAATTGGTATCAAAGGGAGGTTCTACCGCAGAACTTATAACTCTGATGTTTTCTTTCTATGAAGCAATAGTGTTAAGAGTACCGAGTGTGGTTTTCAGTTTAGGGAGTCCAGTGTTGGTGCGGGCGGTCGACGTATCCATACACCAGGACCCTGACAACTGATTTCCGACTTTGTGCACGAAAACACTGATTGCGTGTGTGTTTCCAGAAGTTTTTAAATGTCATCTCAAACCAGGTCAGCTCACCAGGTATAATCGTTTTACTGTGTCACGTTGTTTCTTTCAGGATGCCTTTTCTCGGATGACCAGCTAGAGCCTAGAGGAATGTGCATACTGACAGCCTGCCGAGCGACGAGGCTTCGGTACAGGGCCCTGTTGCAGTTGAGGCACCAACGGAGGCACCAGCGGTACTACCATACGTTGGCCCACCGATGCCACCAGCCCCAGCAGTAGGCGATGAACGCCACTTGAGCGCGCTGCATGAGTTCCAGCGCCAGAGGCCACCCAGGTTCCGGGGAGAGACGAACCCATAGGCGGCTGAGGATTGGCTAGAGGCTGTGGTGAGAGTCTTCAGGCCAGTGGGGACGCCGACATACTTCATGGTGATCTTTGATGCCAGCCTTCTTCAGGCAGCAGTAGGCAGGTGGTGGAGCCACTTGTTCCAGTTTTGCGATGGGATGACCATCGCATGGGAAGACTTCGAGACTTTCTTTAGGGTGGAGTTTTTTCCAGTAGCTCTACACCCCGAGCGTGTACATGAGCTTCTGACTTTGCCACAGGGTTTTCGATCAGTAGTCGAGTCATCTGTGGGCAGTAGACAGATGATGCAGAGGTCCAAGAGGACCAGAGCCAGCCGTACGAGGAGCAGGAAGTTTTATGAATGCGACAGGAAGGGTCACCTAGCACGTGACTGTCCGACTCCTCGTACAGTTGATCTGTAGGCTTTGGAGGATCCACCAAGGCAGAAGCACCAACGAGTGCTTGAGATACAGCCGAGCAGTGGACAAGGCAGTAGAGCTCCGGGAGAAGGTGGACAGGAGCAGAACTAGTGGATACGTCCCTTGTACTTCTAGTTCCATATTGTTTTTGTATTCGTGTGTTTGTACTATGAGATGCAATAATAAAAATACACTTATCTTTGTCTGCTTACCTGCCCTTTTGTTTGGTTGACACTGAGTGGTCTCGGTTAAGACTGTTGACTTGACCCTCACTTTCGAGATTTCTACTGGAGGAGACCCAGTGACCTCGCACTGATGCCGATAGTGTGACTCGACCCTTGGAGGCGAGAGTGACAGTAGGATCTCTTGGTAGTTACGTCGAGGCCTTACGACGTCATCCATGGCATGAATGCATCATTCATGTCAGGATTGAATGTATTAGGCAATGGTCGTGGTTCATCCAGGGGATGAGACCGAGTTTCTCTTTTCGGCAAAGGAGAAATTTTAGCAGCTCTTCCAGATCATATGCAAAGAAGGTGCAGATCATCCAGGAGCGGATGAAGACTGCACAGTGCAGTAAGAAACAGGAAACCGGCTCCAGTCTTAGAGACTCGAGTGTGTTAAATGTTTCAAAAAGAGGAAGTTTAAAGAAGAGATGATTCTGCGAAGCAGAAGACGTGGAGGCAGAGCTAGGAGAGCAGCATGAGCTGATGTACGTTTTAACATGCTACAACCACCCGCCTTATTTATCCCCGCCAGGCTCAGGGAGCTGGAGGGCGGAGGAAGAGTGCGGCTGCATGAGGTCAAGGAGTGTGACCCAATGGCTCTAAAAATGATTCAAGGGACAGTCTGTGTCCACTACTAGCTGCTGTAGTAACAGACGTCGATACGAATCATTCCTTCCTTCCATGAATCTTGTCCCAGACCTAGAGTTTCCGGTAAGCCGTGGACTTGACCCTCACGTTTGGAGATACCTTGGGAGGAGACTCGATAATCACACTTACGCAGACGGTGTGGTCAGACCCTCGAGGTGAGAGTTTCGGTTGGAATCTCTTGGTGGCAGCGTCAAGGCCTTACGACGTTGGTTTGAGTATAGACTGGGCAATCACAGTTCATACACAAATTGACGGTATTAGGAAATAAGGTTGTTGTTTAACTACGACGTTGGGATGGGTTTTCATTGGTCAGAGAAAAGGAAACCCCAGGCAGCATAGGATAAACTCATGCACATGAGGGTGCGGCTGATCATTCTTGAGTCGGTTAGCCATACCCTCGTGGCAGCAGTCGTTTTGAGTTTCTGTTCTAACAGGATTTGGAGACCTCTATAGTTTGAGGTTGACGATCACGTCCTTATATGGGTCTCACCTCGACGAGGTTTACAGAGATGTGGCCAAGGCGGAAATTTATCTCCGAGCTTCAACAGACCTTTCTAGGTCCTTAGCTGGGTAGGTGAGGTGGTTTACCGCTTGACCCATCCACCTCAGTTGCACCAGGTGCACGACGACTTCCACGTATCTCAACTGAGGAGATACGTGCTCGACCCTTCGCATATCATCGACCATGGGGAGCTGGACGATGGCGATGGGGTGACTTCCACGAAGGTTCCAGTGGGGATCGAGGATCGACAGGGGCGGATCCTACGAGAACGGTCTATTCCTCGGTTGCGCTTTCTCGGGTAGTACGGGAACCTCCAGGTGAGCACATGAGAGCGGGAGGCTCATATACGTGCTCTGTACCGCTTTTGTGACCCTGGTTTGTGTTGAAGCTTTACGGGGACATAAATCCTTGAGGTGGGAGTAATGTAAAGACCCAGAAATTTCAAGGAAATTTTTTTCTTAATTTTCTTTGGAATTTTACAAGAACGCAGTTTCTGACGGCGTCTGATTCTGAGGCCCGGTGTGCCCGGAATCATTTTCCGAAGTTTGGCTCGGGTACGTTCAGTGAACGAACAAGCGCGTTTTTTCTATCTTTTGAACCAGTGCTCGGAATTGAAATCTGAGGGCACCGATGAACTCGCAGCACCAATAATTGCTTAAGGGAACCTTAAGCGCAGTTGGGTTTTGTCGTATGAGGTGGTTAATTTTTGGGGATTCGATAAGTCTTAAATAAATTGTAGTGTTAAAATTTATTTTATGTGGAAGTTAATTTCTTCATAGAGAAGTTGGAGGTGGGGCCACACCCCACCTAACTTCCCATGAGAGGGTATGACCAAGGGTGGTGGGGTCCGCACGAAACCCCAACCCTTCACCTTCCCTTTAACCCCTACGAACTTCCCCCCATTTAACACCCCTTGTGTTTAAATGTATAACTCTACAACCCCCCTTAAACTCCCTTGCTTTTAATGTGTCAACTCCCCATTAATCTCCTCTTCCATTAAGTTTGTTAACTCTTTTTTTGTGTAACTCTTCACCTTTTCCTTCCACCATTAATTCATGCCAACATGCCTTAATTAATGAGATGAGTCTCTTCATTTGTTTAATTAAGTAGTTTGGTTTGAATTTTAAATCTTTGTGGTGTGAATAAAAATAATATCATGGGATATTATTTTGAGTTAGAGCTTTTGGTGTGTGAGAAAACTTTAGCAAAGTCCTAGAGTTTTTGGGAGAGCTTTGGTGTGAAGAAGAAGAGAACTTTCCTTCGAAGAAGAACGAAGAATCTTCAATGAAGAACGGTTCTTCTTCGATGAAGAACACCTTCCCTTCAACGTAGAATGACTCGGCGTCCACGGTTCTCCATCCTCTTCTTCCATAGCAACAAGTGAGGAGACGTCGTTTCCTCCTCGGACGAACCCCGACATCCACAGAATCTACGTCCGACCCCGCGACGCCGTTCTCTGCGACACCCGACGTGCGACGTCAAATATCCATGTAGGGGAATTTATTTTGTGTTCTCTTATCTTTTGAGAAAAGAACGACGAGCGCGGACCAACCAATTCCAGGTTGATCCGCGGATCGTTAGTTCATGCGGATTGATGTTGAGGATTATTGTTTTTTTTTTCGTGAATTATTTCTTGTCGTACGTCGGCTTCTAATAGATGGCCGCTTGCTATCATTATAACGGGAGGTGGTCGGACCGCACGAACACGGTCGACCCTCCTTCCCCCCTTGTTGTTGAATTTGTTGCGGCACGTGAAAGGGGGCACGGTGTCGTAGCACCGCACGGAAATTATGAGGAAGGGCTAAGAAGTGTGGCGTCGTTGCGTCGCGCCGATGAAGTTGAACAAGCCACGGCGCCGTTGCGCAGTGCCAGAAAATGAAAAATGAAGCTGCACGGGTGTTGTGGAATCTTTGCAGCGAAGTTTGGGTCCCGAGATGATCACTGGCGAAGACCGCAGGCGAATCGGACCACCGGAGCATGTCCGGTGGTCCGCGGAAGCCCCCGCCGGCGCAGTGGCGCCGGCGGTCGGGGGCGGCGGCGCCCGGAGCGCCGCCAGAAGAAGCCACGGCGGCGGAGCGCGGTCCCGTGACCGCGTGGGACTGGAGGGAGGTGGCAAGACGCAGCTGGCTGCTGCGTCCGCTGGCACTGGCGGCCCCACGCGGGGCCGCGGTTCTTCATGCGGGGGCAGCGCCCCGCTCCGCTCCGCTCGGCCGTAACCGGCCGAGCCGACCCACTGGCCGGGCCCGGTCGCGCCCAGGCCGGGCCGGGCCACCCCGGCCGGGCCGGGTCGCGCCATACGGGTCGGGTCGGACCCGGTTCGGGCCGACCCGGGAGGGGGGTTGGGTCGGGTCGGTCCGGGCCCAGACCCCCGTTTTCGGACCCCTCACGGTTTTTTGCTCATATCTTGAGCTGTAGACCTCCGATCGACGCACCGTCAGCGGCGATACGACCCTTGGATTGAGACGGTCTTTTGGGTATATTATACTCAAGGTTTCAGAGAACTTTTGGTTCGGCCGGGTTGGTTCGGACACGAAACCAACCGGGCCCTCGGAGTAGAAACGCTTATATCTTGAGCTCCGGACATCCGATTGACGTGCCGTTGACTTTTTTGAATTCCTCTTGATGAGATGGAACTTTTGGCATTCTTCGCCCAAGGATTGGACGCTGTTGAAGTATGGTCGGGTTGGATTGTACCCGAAATCCAACCGGGCCCCTGGAACGGAAAAGCTGATATCTTTCAGACTGGACGTCCGTTTGACGAACCGTCAGCGGCGTTGGTGATCACGTTGAGAAACGGTCCCTTTGAGTATACCCTATAGGAGTTCGGGGTACAATTGAGATATGGTCGGGTTGGTTCGCACCTAAAACCAATCGGGCCCCTGGGACGAAAAGGCTAATAACTTACAGACCAGGCGTCCGATTGACACGTCGTCTGTTGTGTTGAGACCCTTATGACGAGGCGGTCCTTTGAGATAAATCTTCGTGGAACTTTGTGATACTTGGAGTATTGACCAGTAGCTCGTGGAGCGGTCCCTCCCGGAGACGAGCATACGGAGTACGGAGACCGTGTAGATGATTGAGACCTGATGACTGCTTGACCGACTCGGCTTGGAGTGAGTCGACTAGCCCAGTGGACGGAGCACCCGGTATTTGGCGGCAGACCCACGGCGGACGGAGCGCCTGGTAGTTGGCAGCATACCCACGGTACTCGACTGGGGGAGTACCTCTTAGGCTATTAGGAGGAGCGCCCGGTATTTGGCGGCAGACCCACAGCGGAAGGAGCGCCCAGTATTTGGCAGCAGACCCGCGGTACTCAACAGGAGGAGTACCTCAGAGACTTGGATTAGTGAGCAGTACCTCGGAGTTGTGACAGGACCACTGTACACTCCAGAGACGGGGCTCTTCAGCAGTTACGGTTTCGATAATGAAAATCCTGGTTTGAGCTGAGACTTTTGACCTTTGTGTTTACCTCATGATTGAGATGGGTCACTTGATAACTTAGGTATATGTATGGGCATATACCTGGGTAGTGGTTATCCGTTGATTTCATAATCTTTGTGTTTCCTCATGATTGAGATGGGTTACTTGATAACTTAGGTATATGCATGGGAATATACCTAAGTAGAGGTTATCTGTTGAGATCTTCTTTGTGGTTATCCTTGTTGGTTTTAGTGAGACCTTGAGGGTCTCGGGGTCCCTACCGAGTATCGTTATACTCACCCCTACATGAGCTATTCCCGCACCTCGTTGTGTTGGTTGCAGACGACGGGCAGTGCTGACGGAGGCCGAGTGTTCGAGGACTGGACGGTACCCGGAGGTGGACTACACAACAAGTCAGTATCCGGAGGTGGACTTCACAGCGAGACGACACTCGGAGGAGGTTGACGGGTGAGTGTGTTGTGGAGGCTATCTGTACCTACCCTTCAGGTAGGACCCGTGGTGGACGATCCAGGAGTTGCGCCATCTGTACCTACCCTTCAAGTAGGATCCGAGGAGGACGACCCAGGAGCCGCTTCCGTTCTTCCAGCTGTTGTCTTTTTCTGTTGTACTTAGTTCAGTTGTAGTTGTATTTTCAGTTGGGTTTGTATTCTGGCCCATTTACCTTTCATCACTTCTCTTTGTACTTAGTGTTTTACTTCCACTTGTACTCTGTGGTGTTTCGTTTACTTTTATAAAGGAAATGCCTTCCCAGTTATTGGGATTTACGCCTTTGGTGCTAGTCACCAGCCCCTGGCCTATGGAAGGCGGGCTTGGGGTAGTCACGGCACGGGCCCCGAGGACGGGTCGTGACAGTGCCTTTCTAACCAGGCCAAACAAGTTAGGAATCAACAAAACCAGAAAGAAGACCGCTCTATCACCCTGGTCCTCACATTCCAACCACATATCAGCTATAACCGACATCAACTGCCACTGGTCTGATGCCTGTTTCACCACCTGGGCATATGATTTTCTACTTAATGCATCCACCACCGAATTTCCCTTACCTGGTGTGTATATCAAGTCAAAATCAAACATCTGGAGATATTGCATCCATCTCCTTTACCTCAAGTTCAAATCCCTTTGTGAGAAAATGTGTTTCAAGATCTTATGATCTGTATATATCGTGAATTTCTCACCGAAGAGATAATGACGCCATACTTTCAAAGCATGGACCACTTCTTCCAACTCCAAATCATGAGTTGGGTAGTTCTTCTCATGCACTCTCAACTTCCGTGAGCCATATGCAACCACATGATTCCATCTCATGAGAACTTACCCCAACCCTAATCCCGATGCATCACAATACACCACATACCCTTTTCTTGATTCTGGAAAAACCAATATTGGTGCTAATGTAAGACGACCCTTTAGCTCTTCGAAACACTACTGACACCGTTCATTCCACTGGAATGGAACATCCTTTCTTGTCAAAGTTTTCATTGGCGAAGCCAAACATGAAAAATCACGAACAAAACGCCGATAATACCCAGCTAGACCAAGAAAAATCTATATCTCAAACACATTCTTTGGTGGTTGCCACGATATAACAACCTCTATCTTTTCCGGATCCACTGAAACACCTCTTTTAGAAATCACATGTCCAAGAAAATGAACTTCCTGTATCCAAAAGTCACACTTTGACAATTTGGCATACAACCGATGATCCCTCAAGATCCCCAACATTGTCGCCAAGTGCTGCTCATGCTCTACCCTTGTCTTTGAATACACCAGAATATCATCTAAAAACACCACCACAAATGAATCCAGATATCTCTGAAATATCTGATTCATCAATTCCATAAACACCACTGGCGCATTCGTTAGACCAAAGGGCATAACCAAATATTCATAATGGCCATATCTATTTCTGAAAGCTATTTTAGGAATATCCTGTAAAGACCCATAAATTTCAAGGAAATTTTTTTCTTAAATACTTTGGAATTTTATGAGTTTATGGCTTCTGACAACACTTGATTCTGAGGCCCAGTGTGCCCGGAATCAATTTCCGAAGTTTAGCTCAGGTACGTTCAGTAAACGAACGAGCGAGTTTTTCTATCTTTTGAACCAGTACTCAGAATTGAAATCTGAGGGCACCGATGAACTCGCAGTGCCAGTAATTGCTTAAGGGGACCTTTACTGCAGTTGTGTTTTAAGCAGGTTGAGAATTAATTTTTTGGGGAATTAGTTTAAAATAAATAAAATTGGTGTAGCACAATTTTATTTTAAGGATGGTGTTTATATCCTCCCAAGGGGAGTTAGAGGTGGGGCCCACACCCACATAACCTCCCATGAGAGGATATTTGTGGGGTGGGGCCCACACATGACCTAAACCCTTGAACTTCCCATAACTCTCATAAAACCCTATTAAACTCCCTTGTTTAATGTTGACAACTCTCCTAATATTTATGAGATCTCTACACCTTCTCCTCTCTCATTAATTCATCGCAATGCCTTAATTAATAAATTAAATCCTCCAATTTATTAATTAAGTGTTTGAATGTTTGAATTTTAAATGGATTGTGTTAATAAAATAATAGGAGTAGCTTATTATTTTATTTTGGGGAAGCTTTCATTATGTGAAGGGAGAGATCTCTTGAGAGAATAGTTTTCTCCTTCGATGAAGAACGCTGGTTCCATGAGGAACGATGATGCACCTTCCTTTCTCTTCTCCACAACAAGTGAGGAGAAGTCACTTCCTCCCCGGACGCACTCCAACGTCATCTACGAATCCTCACCCCGCGACACCGTCTTCCGCGACGCCCAACGTACGATATTAATTATCGAGGTAGGGAATTAAGTTCAATTTTAATGGATTAAAATTGTGCCCCGTTTGTCGTTGAACATATTTGTTTGTCCGACCTATTGTTATTGCTTAACGTGGAGGGTGCGGGCCGAACGAACACAGCCTGACGACCCTCCGTTTGATCTTGTTTATTTTCTTTGGAATCGGAAAATGGAGGCAGAATGCGGAAGAGGCCGACGGCGTAAGGGCCGTCGTCGCAGACGCAAAGAAAAGCCGCGACGCCAGGAGGGCGCCGCGCCGGATGGGCCGCGGCCCGCCTGTGCAGGCCGCTTGCGCCAGAAGGTCGTCCGGATCCAGCCAGCCGGTGAGGTAGGGCGGTGCCGCCGGTTCGGGCAGCATGGGGCCGCCCCCCCTCGGACCGTTCAGCCTTCGGGCCGAGCTGGTCGGCTAGCTGGCTGAGCCAGCCGGGCCGCGCCCAGCCGGGTCGCGCCTAGCCAGGCCGCACCGGGCCGGGCTGCACCGGGCCGGGCCGAGCTGGGCCACGCCGGGCCGGGCCTGGCTATGCTTTTCTTCGGGCCGGTCCGACACCCCTACCGGGTCGAACCTGCCATAACTGGGTGACCCGACTCGCCAGCCCACTGGGCTTAATGGGTCGGGCCTGTTATTCACTTAAACGTGAATAACTTAAAGACCGCGCGTCCGATCGACGCGCCATCTATGGAACTGGGATCCTTTCAACGAGGTGGTCCTTTTGCGATACTCTAAGTGATTTTTGGGCATCTTTGGAAAACGGCCGAGTTTGGAATGAGCATATTTCCAACTGGGCCCCTGGAATGAAAAAGCCAATATCTCTCAGACCGAGCGTCCGATTGATGCGCCGTCTGTCGCATTGAGTTACTTTTGATGAGACAAAACTTCGTGATAAATCAACTCTGGAATTCGTGATAGTTTATGTATCGACCCCCTTTACTCGAGGAGCGGACCCTCCCGGAATCGAGCACGCTGTGTGCGGGAACCCTAGAGCTGGCTGCGACTGCGACGACTACTGTGTTGGGATCCTCCGTGGGTTCGACAACGATGATGAATGTACTTCGATCCTACATGGTTTCGGCAGTGAGGACGACTGTACTTGGATCCTACGTGGGTTCGGCAGCGATGGCGACTATTCTTGGATCCTACGTGGGTTCGGCAGCGATGGTTACTGTACTTGGATCCTACGTGGGTTCGGCAACGACAACTTTTGTACTTGGATCCTACGTGGGTTCAGTAGAAGAGATGATTCAGAGGCTACATCTAATCATCTCCACCCCACTTCGTGAGTAGTATACCTGTGTGAGTTGAGTCTTGTATTTCAATCATTATCATTGATGTGATTGAATTCTTTCCTGTGTGGACCGGATTGTGCTTGGGCTCGGAAGTTGGAGCCGAACTGAGATTGATGACTTAGGTATATGTATGGGCATATACCTAAGTAGATTTTGTTGATACTTCGTGTTTGTATATTTCCTTTGTGGTTTATCCTTTCTGGATTCTAGGAGACCTTCAGGGGTCTCGGGGTCCCTACTGAGTATCGTTATACTCACCCCTGCACAGACAATGCCCACACTACGTTGTGTTGGTTGCAGACAACGGACAACACTGATCGTGGTTGAGTCTTGTGGAGCTGGATGGTATCCGGAGGTGGACCACCTGGCGGGACATACACAGAACGGACGGGCGGACCCGAGGTACCGACGAGACTATCTGTACCCACCCTTCAGGTGGGATTCCCGAAGGATGACTTGGTGGTTGCTGCTTTACTTTACAGCTATTGTACTTTCTTTCTCATTTGTACTGTACTTTCAGTTGAGTTTGTATACTGGCCCATTTACTTTCCAGTACTTACTTTTGTACTCAGTTTTACTTAGTGCTTACTTCACTTGTGTACTCTGTTGTGCTTGTTTACTTTTTAAAGGCAATGCCTTCCCTTTTTACCAGGATTTACGCCTTTGGTGCTAGTTTCCAGCCCCTGGCCTATGGAAGGCGGGCTTGGGGTAGTCACGGCATAGACCCCAAGGACGAGTCATGATAAATTGGTATCATAGGAGTCGGTTCTACCACAGAACTCTGGACTCTGATAATTTCTTTCTGTGAAGTAATAGTGTTTAGAGTATTGAGTGTGGTTATCAGTCCAGGGAGTCCAGTGTTGGTGCGGAGGCCGACGTATCCATACAACAGGACCCTGACTTCTGATTTCTGACTCAGTGCATGAAAACATTGATTGCATGTGTGTTTCAAGAGTTTTCTTTGTGATTACTTTGTGTCAGCTCACCAGGTATACTGTTTGACTGTGGCGCACCTGTTTCTTTTCAGGATGGCCCCCCGAAAGCAACCAGCTAGGGTTCCGAGCTACGTGCGAGATGGCAGCCCACCAAGCAATGAGGCCTTGATGCAGGGCCCCATTATAGTGGAGGCACCAGCGGTACCACTACCCGCTGAGCCACTGATGCCACCAGCCCCAGTAGTAGAGAGTGCATGCCGCCTGAGTGCGTTTCATGAGTTTCAGTGATAGAGGCCGCCCAAGTTCCGCGGAGAGACGGACCCTCAGGCAGCCGAGGATTGGATGGAGGCTATCGTCAGAGTTTTTAGATTGGTAGGGACACCAGCTGATCTTATGGTGATCCTTTCCGCAAGTCTCCTACACGCAGCAGCAGGTAGATGGTGGAGCCTGATGCTCCAGGTGCACGACGAGGCATCTCTACTTTGGACAGATTTCGAGAGTCTGTTCCGATCAAATTTTGTTCCAGCCACCCTCCTTGCGGTGTTCATCCAGGAGTTACTTCATCTGCGACAGGGCAGTATGATAGTAGCCCAGTACTCGGAGAGATTTACTGACCTCTCGTGCTACTCCACAGACATGGTACGAGACCCATTCTTCTAGGCCTAGACCTTTGAGCAGGGAATGAGGCATGAGATCAGGGCTTCGATTATCTCCCTCAACATTCCGACGTAGGCATGAGTGCTGGAGAGAGCCCTTCTTGTGGAGATCTTTCTTGCTGAGCTGACGCCATCAGCAAGACCCACCGCAGGGCGACACGTAGCAGAGTCTTATGTAGCCGGCAGTAGACAGATTTTTTAGAGGTCCAAGTGGACCAGGCCATCAGGTGGGCGACCTCAGGATACTGGTTCGGATGTGTGGGGCACACGAAGCAGAGCCAGACATACGAGGGGCAGGAAGTACTATACATGCGGTGGGCAGGGCCACATGGCTTGTGACTACCCGACCCGCCATGTAGACGAGCAGCAGACAGTGGAGGGACCTCCCAGGTAGAGGTAGAGGTTCGACCGTGGAGGTCCACATGGAGCAGGCGGACGAGGCAGAGGAGCTGGCCGAGCAGTGGGTGGTGGATGAAGCTTCGAGGCTCTACCACCACCACCACCAGGAGGACCACCCCGACCATAGGGAGCTGGTAGACAGGGGTAGGATCAGCTCCAAGCAGTCGAGGCCTACGACCACGGAGCACCTGAGATGATTTGAGGTACTATCTGTGTCTACTCCACCCTTGTTGCAGTTCTTATAGACACAGGAGCGAGTCATTATTTTATTGCCACTGCCCTTGTTCGGAGATCAGAGATTCCAATAGAGTCGTTGGCTCGATCCTTATGGCTAGAGACTCCTACGGGAGTAGACTCGATGATTATGCACTGGTGCCGGTAGTGTGAGCTTACTCTAGGAGGTGAGAGATTCAGCTGGGATCTTCTTGTAGTGGCGTCAAGGCCTTACGATGTCATCTTGGGTATGGATTGGTTATCTACAATCCATGCCCAGATCGACTGTATTAGGCGCAAAGTGCGGTGTGTCTGCACAGATGGGAGCAGGTTCACCTTCACCGGTGAGAAGGGAGCCTTTGTAGCACATGATGGACTTACGCAGAGGAGAGGGAATCCGATAACACATCAGTTGGATAGTCTCATCCTAGAAGCGGTTAATGTGCAGAGTCTAAGTTTTCCTATTGTGGTGGATCAGTATGAGGATGTTTTTTTTCTGATGATGTTCCAGGACTACCTCCTTGCAGAGACGTAGATTTCTACATTGACCTGTACCCCGGGAAAAAACCGATATCTACTACAACATATCTGATGGCACCCGCCAAGATTCGTGAGCTGCGTGTACAGCTGGAGGACTTTCATGTGAAGGGATTCATTCGACCTAGTGTTTCACCTTGGGCTTCACCAATTTTATTCACCAAGAAGGCGGATGGAAGCTTACGACTATGTGTTGACTATCGTCGCCTGAATCAGGTGACCATAAAGAACAAGTACCCACTCCCGAGTATTGACGACCTCTTTGATCGGATCAAGGGAGCATAATGGTTCTTGTAGATAGACCTCAGGTCAGGCTATCATCAGCTCAGATTTTGAGATGGGGATGTGCAGAAGACGGCCTTCAGGTGTCGGTATGGCCACTACGAGTTCTTGGTTATGACCTTCGGCATAACCAACACACCAGTAGTGTTCATGAGTCTCATGAACAGGATCTTCCTGCCTTACCTTGATCGTTTTTTCATAGTCTTCATCGACGACATACTGATTTACTTGACTACTGAGGAGGAGCACGCCTACCACTTGCGGGTTGTACTGGACACACTCTGAGAGCACCAGCTTTATGTTAAAATCTTGAAGTGCCGGTTATGGATTTGAGAGGTTCACTTCTTGGGGAATGTCATCTCGGAGGTGGGAGTTGCTGTGGATCCTGCAAAGATCGAGGAAGTACTTGCTTGGGAGCCACCCAGGAGCGTGATGGAGGTGCGAAGTTTCCTAGGTTTGGCTGGGTACTATCGGAGATTTGTGCCAGACTTCTCCAGAGTTACAGAACCATTTTCAGCTTTGACGAAGAAGGGGAAACCCTTCGTGTGGTCAGATAGATGCCATCAGAGCTTCCAGGAGTTGAGACAGAGATTGAACAGTGCATCCATCTTGAGGATACCGGAGGAGGGTGTTGGGTACGTGGTTTACTGCGACGCATCAAGGACCGGACTCGGGTGTGTCCTGATGTAGGAGCGGGCAGTGATCGCCTATGGTTCATGGTAGTTGAGGCAACACAAGTAGAACTACGCTACCCATGACCTGGATTTAGTAGCAGTGGTATTCACCTTAAAGATGTCGTGACACTATTTGATGGGCGAGCACTTTACAGTCTATTATGACCACCAGAGTCTCAGGTACATTTTCTCGCAGAAGGACCTGAACCTGAGACAGCGGTGATGGCTCGAGTTCCTCCAGGACTATGACTTTGATATAATCTATACTCCTGGTAAGGGGAACGTAGTAGCTGATGCTCTCAGTAGGATATCGGGCATTCAGCTACTTGGAGAGGTGACATAGCAGTTACCTGCTTTGCAGATATACTTTATGGATAGAGATGGGGAAGCTTTTCTACAGTCCCTCATAGTTACTCCTCCACTACTTCAGCAGGTCAGAGAGGCACAACATGGGGATGTTGAATGTGATACGCGACGTGCTCAGATTTCCACAGGGAAGGCACCTGATGGATTTTCTGAAGGAGGAGAGCACGTCATCCTCTTCAGGGGACGTACCATGGTACCAGTTGCACTGTAGTAGGAAGCGCTGAGGGAGTTTCACACTTCCCCTCTAGCGGTACATCATGGAGTGGTGAAGATGTACCAAGACCTCAGATGACAGCACTGGTGGCCAGGTATGAAGAAGGTTGTAGCAGAGTTCGTTTCATGATGCCTCACTTTCCAGCAAGTGAAGGCGGAGCACCAGGTACCAGTAGGCTTGGTACAACCCTTAGAGGTTCTAGAGTGGAAGTGGGACGAGATATCCATGGATTTAGTGACAGGGCTTCCACGTACATCCAGGGGACATGAATCTATCTGGGTGATTGTCGACCAACTCACCAAGTCGGCCCATTTCCTTCCTATCAGAGAGCAGGTCTCAGTAGAGAGCTTGAGATGCCTCTACATTCAGGAGATTGTACGACTTCATGGTGTGCCATCGTCTATCGTCTCCGATCGAGACACTCTCTTTACTTCCCGGCTTTGGAAGGGGTTGTAGGAGGCATTTGGGACGTAGGTACGCTTGGGCACCATCTTTCATCCTTAGACGGATGACCAGATGGAGAGGAACATTCAGACTCTCGAGGACATGCTCCGTGCATGTGTCCTTGACTTTGGTTGTAGCTGGGAGGATCACCTACCCTTGGTGGAGTTTGCCTACAACAACAGCTACCACTCCACCATCGAGATGACACTATACGAGGCACTATATGACCGACCTTGAAGATCACCTCTGTGCTGGATTGACCTCGGGGAGTCATCACTTGTAGGACCATAGATGGTTCAGGCTACGATGGAGAAGGTGCAGATCATCCAGGAGTGGATGAGGACTACACAGAGTAGACATAAGTCCTATGCTGATGAGAGACAGAGACCACTGGATTTAGAGGACAGCGACCACGTTTTCTTATGAGTCTCACCTCGATGTGGATTACGGAGATTTGGTTGGGGCGGCAATTTATCTCCGCGCTTCATCGGGTCTTTCCAGGTCCTCAGCAGAGTAGGCGAGGTGGCTTACCGCTTGGCCCTTCCACCTCAGTTGCACCGGGTGCATGACGTCTTCCACGTATCTCAGCTGAGGAGATACGTGCACGACCCGAACCACATCATTGATCATGGGGAGCTGGAAATCGATGACGGAGCTACATTTACGGAGGTCCCGATGGGGATCGAGGATCGACAGGAGCGGGTCCTATGTGGATGGTCTATTCATCTGGTGTGCATTCGTTGGCAGCACGGGAACCTCCAGGAGAGCACATGGGAGTGGGAGGCTTAGATGTGTCCTCAGTACCCTCATTTTTTTCCCTAGTTTATGTTGTAGCTTTATGGGGATGTAAAGCCCTGAGGTGGGAGTAATGTAAAGACCCAAAAATTTCAAGGAATTTTTTTTTCTTAAATACTTTGGAATTTTACGAGTCTGTGGCTTCTGACGGCACTTGATTCCGAGGCCCAGTGTGCCCGAAATTAATTTCCGAAGTTTAGCTTGGGTAAGTTCAGTAAACGAACAAGCGGGTTTTTCTATCTTTTGAACCGGTACTCGAAATTGAAATTTGAGGGCACCGATGAATTCACAGCGCCGGTAATTTCTTAAGGGGACCTTTACCGTAGTTGCGTTTTCAGCGGGTTGAGAATTAATTTTTTGGGGAATTAGTTTAAAATAAATAAAATTGGTGTAGCACAATTTTATTTTAAGGATGGTGGTTATATCCTCCCAAGGGGAGTTAGAGGTGGGTCCACACCCACATAACCTCCCATGAGAGGATATTTGTGGGGTGGGTCCCACACGTGACCTAAACCCTTGAACTTCCCATAACTCCCATAAACCCCATTAAACTCCCTTGTTTAATGTTGACAACTCTCCCAATATTTATGAGATATCTACACCTTCTCCTCTCCCATTAATTCATCCCAACGCCATAATTAATAAATTGAATCCTCTAATTTATTAATTAAGTGTTTGAATGTTTGAATTTTAAATGTCTTGTGTTAATAAAATAACAGGAGTAGCTTATTATTTTATTTTGGGGAAGCTTTTGTTGTGTGAAGGGAGAGAGCTCTTGAGAGAATAGTTTTATTCTTCGACGAAGAACGCCGGTTCCATGAAGAATGATGACGCACATTCCTTTCTCTTCTCCGGGACAAGTGAGGAGACATCGCTTCCTCCCCGAACACAGTCCGACGTCATCTACGAATCCTCACCCCGCGACACCGTCTTCCGCGATGCCCAACGTACGAAATCAATTATCGAGGTAGAGAATTAAGTTCAATTTTAATGGATTAAAATTGTGCCCCATTTTTCATTGAACAACTTTGTTTGTACGACCTATTGCTATCGCTTAATGCAGTGGGCGCGGACCGAACAAACACGGTCCGACGACCCTCTGTTTGATCTTGTTTATTTTCTTTGGAATCGTAAACCGGAGGCGGAACGCGGAAGAGGTCGGCGGCGCAAGGGCCGCCATCGCACACGCAAAGAAAATCCGTGGCCAAGCGGGCCATGGTGAAGGAAACATGGCGCTGTCGCACCGTACCGGGAATGTGGAGCCGTGGCCAGGGCAGGCCGTGGCGGAGGAAGCCAGCGTCATCGCACCGGCTGTGTAGAAGGAACCGTGGCCCGCTTCACGAGCCGCTTCGGTGGAAGGACCGGCCGTCTGGGAGAAGCAAAGCCGCAGTGCCAGGAGGGCACCGCGCCGGATGAGCCGCGGCCTGTTTGTGCGGGCCGCTTGTGCCAGAAGACTGCCCAGTTAGGGAGGGCGGCGCCGCTTGGCACCGCCGGTTTGGGAAGTCCCCCCCCCCTCGGACTGCTCGGCCTTCAGGCCGAGCCCCACCGGGCTGGGCCGCGCCCCTCGGGTTGAGCCGCACTTTTCTTTGGGCCGGTTCGACACCCCTACCGGGTCGGACCCGTGAAAACTGGGTGACCTGACCCGCCAGCCCATTGGGCTTAACGGGCCATGCCCATTATTCACTTAAACGTGAATAACTTAAGGACCGCGTGTCCGATCGATGCACCATCTGTGGAACTGAGATCCTTTAGATGAGGCGGTCCTTTTGCGATAATCTAAGTGAGTTTTGGGCATATTTGGAAAATTTATGGGTTTGGAATGAGCATATTTTCAACCGGGCCCCTGGAGCAATATCTCTCAGACCGGGCGTCTGATTGACGCGCCGTTTGTCACGTTGAGTTCCTTTTGACGAGATGGAACTTCGGGATACATCAAATATGGACTTCGTGATAGTTGATGTATCGACCCCCTTTACTCGAGGAGCGGACCCTCCTGGAATCGAGCACGCTGTGTGCGGGAACCCTAGAGCTGGCTGCGACTGCGATGATTACTGTGCTGGAATCCTTCGTGGGTTCGACAATGATGACGACTGTACTTGGATCCTATGTGGGTTCGGAAGTGAGGACGACTGTACTTGGATCCTCCGTGGGTTTGGCAGCGATGATGACTGTACTTGGATCCTACATGGGTTCAACAACGATGGTTACTGTACTTGGATCCTACGTGGGTTCGGCAACGACGATTTCTGTAATTGGATCCTATGTGGGTTCGACATAAAAGATGATTCAGAGGCTACATCTAATCATCTCCACCCCACTTCGTGAGTAGTATACATGTGTGAGCTGAGTCTTGTCTTTTAATAATTATCATTGATGTGATTGACTTCTTTCCTGTGTGGACCGGATTGTGCTTGGGCTCAGAAGTTGGAGCCAAACTGAGATTGATGACTTAGGTATATGTATGGGAATATACCTAAGTAGAGTTGGTTGATACTTCGTGTTTGTATCTTTACTTTGTGGTTTATACTTCATGGATTATGGGAGACCATCGGGGGTCTCTGGGTCCCTACTAATTATCATTATACTCACCCCTACACGGGAAATGTCCGCACTACGTTGTGTTGGTTGCAGACGACGGACAACACTGATCGTGGTTGAGGCTTGTGGAGCTAGACGGTATCCGGATGTGGAACACCTAGCGGGAAATAAACGGAGCGGACGGACGGACCTGAGGTACCGACGAGACTATCTTTACCCACCATTCAGGTGGGATTCACATAGGAAGACTCGGTGGTTGCTGCTTTACTTTACAACTGTTGTACTTTCTTTCTCAGTTGTACTGTACTTTCAATTGGGTTTGTATACTGGCTCATTTACTTTCCAGAACTTACTTTTGTACTCAGTTTTACTTAGTGCTTACTTCACTTGTGTACTCTGTTGTGTTTGTTTACTTTTTAAAGGCAATGCCTTCCCTTTTTACTGGGATTTATGCCTTTGGTGCTAGTCGCCAGCCCCTGGACTATGGAAGGCGAGCTTGAGGTAGTCACGACACAGACCCCGAGGATGGGTTGTGACATATCCTCCTTCCTCACCAGCAATTGATGATATCCCGACCTCAGGTCGATCTTAGAGAACCACTGGGATCCCCCCAACTGGTCGAACAAATCATCAATTTGTGGAAGTGGATATATATTCTTTATCGTAACTTGGTTAAGTCTATGATAATCAACACAGAGCCTCAAAGTTCCATCTACCTTTTTCACAAACAACACCGGCACTGTCCACGGAGACGTGCTAGGCCGGATAAACCCTTTGTTTTCTAACTCTTCCAACTGAATTTTCAATTCCTGCAATTCAGCTAGTGCCACCCGATAAGACGGAAGTGATATAGGACTGGTCCCCGGAAGGAGATCAATCATAAACTCCACTTCTCTTACGGGAGGTAAACCAGATAATTCTTCAGGAAAAACATCCATGAACTGATCCACCACTGCCGGAGGAACACTCTTCTCAACACCCTCTACCGATTCCAAAAACAAAACTGCCAAATGATACAATAACGTACCCACTTTTGGTGCCAACAAACCCGTTGCACCCTGTATTTCATGCTTCTCTCCTCTAAAGAGATGTCTAACGCCATCATGTGTCATAAAATCCACTGTTCACGCATCACAATCGATGTGGGCCTTAAAATCCACCAGCCAATCCATTCCCAGGATTACATCATACCCATCCATCTCAAGCATTGAGAAATTATACACTATCTCAACCTTGCCCACAACAATACAACATTCTCTACATAAGAAGGCTCAACACTCTCTTCGACCCAGAGGAGTTTGAAGTTTCAAAACCGAGGGCATCATTTCTACCCTTAAACCTAGCAAATCAACCACACGTGCAGCAATAAAAGAGTTTGAAGAACTTGTATCAAACAACACTTGCATCAAGGTAGAATTTAAAAGAATATTACCTCACACCATGGATGATCCCGACTGATCATCCACCACAACCTGCTCAGCTCCGAACACATGTTTTCTTGCCACACTTTGCTCTTTATTACTCTGCTGAGGCGTCGTGGTATTCTGAGAATCACCATGACCCACTTTACTCTGCTGACGAGGGATGTGCTATTATCCCCATCCCGTCGAAGCATACGACGTCTGCGATCCCTGAGGAGTGTCACGCACACCCGACCTTGGATAATTCCGACAATAACGCTATAGATGCCCCATCTGCTTAGAATTATGACATGCTCGAGGTTGTTTCGTACAATCCCGCTTGATGTGGCTCGTAGAACCACACTGAAAAAATCTTGGCTTGTTTTGGGGCTTCGGAGGAAGATTTACCGATCCTTCCGTTGGATTATATGCCATATTCCCACCCTGGGAATAAGTGTCCCTCTTCTGCTTAAACCCAGCATTAGAGTTCCCACTATTCCCCATGGGTACCACCATGTTTCCCCCACCTGGAGCTCCCAACAGATCCCGCTCAGCCACCAAGGATCTATTCACCATCTCTGTGTAATCATCTATACACAAAACCACTATCTTTGAAAAGATTTCTTACCTTAATCCCGCTTCAAAGATACTTGACTTCAATGATGTTCTACCCACCACCTCGGGTGAAAACCGTACTAAGTTCATAAACTTAGCTGAATACTCTATCACAGACATAAGATCTTGCTTCAAACTGAATAAATTAGTCGTACGCTGAATTATGAACGTATGTGGGTAGAATTGTTTGTTAAAAAATTCCTCAAAGCCTTCCCACATCATACCCTGGTCCGTCCCCGCTTGGACTACCAACTCCCACCACTAAAGGGCAAGATATTCCAACATATACGTGGCCAACTTCACTTTTAACTCTACCGGAGTTCCCAAGAACTCGAAGATCTTGTTCATTCTATTCAACCATGTTTCTGCCCTCTCTGGATCTGAATCACCCATGAAGATGGGTGGATTTTGCTTTTGAAACTGAACCGCATGATCCACATGCCTTGGTTCATCCACTTTGTTTCCACTTTCCACAGCTTGGAAAGCTTGCACTATGCTTTGCACTAGCTGCTGGTTCACCTGAGGCTCAGGTGCTACCACATTCTCAACAGTGTCCTCTGGTTGGTCTCTACGACGCCTACCCAGTGCCATTTCTATAAACAGAAAACAAACAACCATGAGTCTCACTTCCGTAGACATCACGAAATCCCATTTCAAATAACATTACACAACACTATCACAACAAGGCTTTCCACCAGTTCACATTTTCTACATGTGCCATGTTTCACCATTTTGAAAACCAAACCATTTTCAAAATACCAATTTATTCACATTACAAGTTCACACATTCATATCACATCATAAATCATTATACCTCAATGAAATATGCTTTTTAGTGGGAAGTCATTTATACCATGCATGCCATGCTAATCTCATTGGCTACACCCATGACAATGAGATATCCAATGTCTATAAGTGTCTCCAAAACACTTATGTACCCAACTCCCTGGTAACTTGGATTTCAGCATAAAAGGGTTAGATACATCCTTTTATGTTATACATTCCAAGTTCCAACAATCCTACGCCTTACTACCATCCCGACTCAAAGAGTATACCATAACAAATGTCAACACCAAATTCGAGAATCAACTCCAAAGGACTGAACAAACCGATACCACTTATAACACCCCGCCCCTACCTCATTGGCTTGAGGAGGCAGTGAGGGATACTTGGCCTTAAGCGATGTTCCCAAGACGCCAAAGGCTAGTAATGAATGCCGAGTGATTCAAGATCAAGTTGGGGAACGATTTTCCCTTAAGACAAAACCAACCAAACCATCCACTAACAGCCACTATATGATGCATGTCAATTCAATTACCCAACCATGCATTCCCAAAAGACAACCAAGTTGTTCCACAACACAACTCAAAATCAATACAACTAGACATGTCCACACAACATTAGAGTACATTACGGAAACTAAACAACCAAACACCACAATCCATGACACCACCACAGCTCCACACCAAGCTCCAAGCTCCAAGCTCCACAAAGGGATCACAATGCTCCACTAAAGGAGGGTGATTCCTTAACTTTTCCCACATCACGGTACACGACATCTGCAAAGACACCACAGTGCCAAAGCAGGTGGTGAGTACTAAAACTCAGTAGGATTTCCCCAAATGAGATCCCTACATACGCCACTAGGATAAAACTATTAGCATATTTATATAAAATAGTTTATATAAATTAAATCACAAGTGAAACCATTTTCATAATCCAAAAATTCCCTTACCAAGCCATCACACCCAAACCAAGCAACCAAGGGAAAACCAACCAAACATGCCACAAGCCATCTCATCATTTACACGTTAGCATAACAACTTTAATCTTGCAAAGCAATGCATAACAAACAACCAAAATGGTGGGACTTCCGCCCAACCCGTTCACCCATTCACACCAAAACAATCAAAACGGTGGGACTTCCACCCAACTCGTTCATCCATTCACAACTAGCAGTACTTCCCGACCACTACTCATATGGTGGTTCTTCCGACCACTATCCATCCCCTTTTTATAATGAGACTCCTCGCCCACTTCCATACAACATTTCAATCAAACCAAACCAAGAATAAACCCACCAAGGTCACAACAACATGCAATCAACCAATTCTATTTCATATCAATCCACTTCAATAAATCACCCATTTATTGAAAACCATTTTCCATGCCAAAAAACATTTCAATAAAACAACCCTTTTATTGAAAACCCTTTCCATCAATCATTTTCACAAATCAACCATATCATCCCATTTTAAAATCTTCATTATAAAATCCAAAAGAATAGCATTTCACCATAAAACACCCTTTTTCCCAAAAATCCCCAAAACATCACCCAAGGGGTTTCCAACCAATTTTGCATAACAATTCACAATTAATTTTCAGCACAAAAATTAATTGCAACAAGGAACCACTAGTTCTAACCAAGTAGATTCGAGAGAGAAGCCACCTACCTTTAGGGTTCCTGAGAAATCGACCCACAAGCCACTACACCTCAAATCCGGCGAACGCACCACCGAAACCTCTCTAGATCCCCTTTCCCTAACATCCACAAGCCTTAATATTAACATACAAGGAAACCACAACCCTATATCTACACACAAAAAGTTTATATCTAGAAAACCACGAAAGAGAGGGATGTAGATCTAGAGGAAAACACAAGAGAAACAAGAGGAGAGACTTACCCAGGAGAAAACACCTTCAAACTGCCTTGAAACCCATTTGAAATGCTTCCAAATTGAGTGGGAGAGCACCCTTAACCCCTGAGAACCCAAAATCCCGGGTGAGGCTCGAGTGGGAGGAAGATTGGAGTGAAATAGGTTAAGCCCGAGGGAGCCCAGAAGTTATAACCCTATTTTTAAGTGGTCGTACGGTTAGCCCGCATGGTTTGGCAAACTGTGCGCTAACTTGCGCACACTACTGTCTTAGGAGAAAGGGTCCGCATGGTTGCCTCTCACAGTTTGGAAAATTGTGCGCCAACTGTGCGAAGCCTACTATCTCCCCTGCACGGTTTCCTGGAGAACCTGCACGGTTTCCACTAACCGTGCTCAAACCGTGTACCCCTTTAAAAGCCTCCAAACTCATCCAAAACCATTCCAAACTTTCCCAACCTTTCCCCAACTCATATCATGCAATTTAAACACATAAAAATGCATAAACAAAGGCCACATACTTCAAACCGGGGGTGCTACAGATTAGAAACCAACACAGAGGAATAAAATTTCAAAGGTTTTGTTAGTGTTGTGGAAAGCATGGGCACGAAGCTTATTCTTGATGGTATAACATGTATTTACCAGGAAGGAGGCAAGAACCATTGGAGGATATTTCACACCATCAACCTAATTGTAACATCCCGTTACCATTTTATCAGGTATTCCCTTAACCTCATCGTGGTTTTCCTCTCCTTTGAGATTGGTAGACTACTTATAATGGTGAAGTCATAGATTTATTGAACTTTCACAAATAACCATTCATTTATGTAGGCTGTCAAGAAGTTACACACCATGTAATGGTTGCTGGATGTAAGTCATGAAAGACAACATCATGCTGTGAAAGGTTACAGGTCATGAATGTCGGTTTCATGTCGTGAATGTTGGTTTCACATCGTGAATGTCGGTTTCACGTCGTTAATGTCGGTTTAACGTCATGTATGTTTTAAATAATGTATTTTTAATTCGAGGTGACATATTTTTTAGTGTATTTTTACACCGTGGATTTCATGACATGTAACTATATTACATGTCATGAAACGTCCTGGTTCCAGATTTTAAAGCGGACAAGTGGCTATTTTGTCTTGGATCTTTCTCCAAACCTCTTGGTTCTCGAACTGAGGTAGTCCCATTGTGTTTTTGAGAGACTCAAATCCTCCTATATTGATCCGTTCGACATTTGATCTTCTTTGTGATAACATTGAAACCCTATGGGTGATTAACCTTTCTACTTCTTCATTGCCTTTGACCACAATATCATCATTGGGTGGTGTTTTTTGGATTCGTTGGTTTAAGATGGTGGTTTCTTCTTGGTTTCTTATAGAACCATTGTGTGATCTTGTTTCAGGGGACTTTTCTTCATTGGTTACGGTGTGGTAGGTGTTCTTCATTGAGGTATGTAGGTTTCCTCTCTTCCATCGACCCCTTGTCTTCTAAATTGAATCAATTTTGATGTGGATTTTATTCTAGGGCCTTTGTTGACGTTGTTGGGTTTCATTGATTTTGAATTCCATTACAAGCTTGTGCGACTTGAGTTTTGAGGTAGGTGGTTCCATCTCTAGCCTATAATAATGGATCTTGTTTTTCTTTAAAAACTAATTCATATTGAAATTGGTATGATTTTTTTGTGTGTGTTTAAAAGGGTTTTTAATGAAAAATGGTTTTTCCCTGATTATTGATAAATAGAGAGAAAATGGGTATTTTCAAAGCATTGAAATTAAAATTGTGAAATGGTTTTGAAATGGTTTTCAAAGAATTGAAATGAATTGTGAAAAAGATAACATAGGTTACCTTGGGTACTTAGGTGGAAGGTTTATCTTGGGGCCATCATCCATTATTTTGTGATTACCTAGGAGGTTTGTCTTGGGTCTTTCCTCTGTTTCTTAGGCATGTTGTTCTAGGGGACCGATATTGACATTGTTAGGGGGGGTGGTTACTCATGGGGTATTTCTATACTTCTTAGGCCCGTTTTTCTGGGAACTAGTTTGTGCACTTGATTATTATGGTACGAGTAGTCTGCCGCATATAACTATAGTATTCCTTGGTGTTGTAATACCTGTACTTCTGTTTTATATTGCTTGGCCTTTTTATTTATCCTTGATATGCATGTTTATACTTGTGAAAAATGATATGGAAAATGTTCTTTGAAATTGATATACCTAATTTTGTTTATAATTGTGGAAAAAGGTAAATGTTTACCATGTTTTATATAAAATTTCTTTACTGCTTATCATGCCATGTTTTTACTTAGAATGAGCATGCAAGAACTATTATACAGAGGATTATTATGGAACACCTGTGTGGGATCCTACTAAGCTTATTATCACACATCATGCACACCTATTTGGTGGTGCATGGACCTTTTTTTTCTTCTAGTGCATGGAAAGTCAAGACACCACAGTGAGGTGGCGAGATTCATTTCATATGGTTGGGTAGCTGGTGGTGAGATGGTGGGAGTTCTTCCATGTCATCATTTGGAGTAGCTGTTTGGCTTGGGCCCTTTGCAGTTCAACTTTTCCTTTGGAGTTTTTAGCTACTTTCATTATTTTATGTTTCCACTATTTTCTTACAGTTATACCATATATATATCTTTTTCATCTTCCGTTTTCCCATTTTTTTAGTACATATAGGCCATGTGGTTGGTCAGGTTGGGAAAAATCATTCCCTCTATTGTGTCGTTCAATGCCCGGGTGCTTGTCGCAAGCCCATGGGGATTGAGAATTCCCTTTGGGTATATAAAGGAATGGGTAGGGTGTCAGGTTTGAGGGAAACCTGAGTCAGTTCGTTACACTGATTATCACTGAATACCCATCAAGTTGTTTCTTTCCTTTATGTTGGAGTTGGTGGCCTAGAACCAACTAATTTTTACTTTATGATAAAATTGTATTCATGGATTTGAATATTAATAAATACCTTATCACATCTTGATTGTTCTTCTACATGATAATTCATGTGATAATGTCTTAAGGATAATTGTTGCACTAAAGGGTTATAGAGGATACCTACTACGATGAGAACCCGAAAGTGCCATAACACTATTCTTGAATATATGTTCTATGGACGAATGATGTTATTTGAGGGAAACAAATAATACAATCCATTAGGTGTGAGGACTCATAAAACTTTGAGGTACCTTCTCATGGTGTGCTCCCTTAGTAATATATAGGAGGATATTATGAGAACAAGACCTGCTCGTAGGAAACCCACATTTCATAGCATCATTTGATGTTCCTATCTACAGACATGTGTATTGATCCTTAGACTTTAAGATTATTATTAATGGGTATTACAAATTACGCACTTAGATGTATTGATGAAAATGGTGGCGACACATTGTTCACAGCGTGGTAGGATATGTTGGGTGCATCAAGAGTAATACTACATTAATAGATAATGAGAGAAAGATTTGTCCCTTATGTTCCATAATGAAAGTTGATATATCAGGACTTTTGATGGAATTGATATATCCTAAATAAATTCATGTCCATAGTGAGGAATGAGAAAGTTCGATTTTAGGAGGTCAAACAAAGAGTAATTGAGCACATGGGTTGATGACACTAGTATGCAGCCATCTTGATTCAAGATATCGAGATAAAGGGACTACATTACATGATAAATGTTCATAGTAGGTGACACATCATTGTGGCGTTAACTTCTTTATCTATGGGTGCCTTGATGTGTTTCTAGATGATAACATTGAACTTCAGGCAGGCTCCGCCTAATGTCACTGAGAAAGATACCTAGAGGGTCACACACTAAGTGTATCCAAGTATCTCAGTTAAATATCCATTTAACAAGTTGAATAAAGATTATTCTCGGTTCTGGTTTAATAATTATTCAAGGATATCTGATCGAATTTATTTCAACACTAGTTATTCGAGAGAATATATTGTAGGAGAAATAATATATTTATTAGCGAATAATACAGTGATATTTAGTTGAGAAATAAATAGACATTATTCAAGGTCTAATAAATGTGGTGGAGGAAATAAAGAAAAAATGGAAAAACAAAAGTACTCACCGTGTATATTAATATACACGATGTGTATTTTTTTGGGAATTTGTGAGAAATAATAATATTTATTTAATTAAATAATATTAGGTGTAATTCATTGGGCGCATGTAAAGTAATAATAATAGTCAAATGTTATTATTATACATGGAGTCTTACAAAGAATTAAATGAAATGAAGAAATGCCTTTGGGTAATTATTTCATTCTTTTATTATTATAAGTAATATAAATCCCAATTAAATTATTCTCATTAGGCCTAGCCATTATTTTTGGTTATGCACAAAATATCTAGTGAAAGATCTCAATCCAGGAAAGAATTACTTTCCTCTAAGAATTCTCTCAAGTTACGAGAGAGATCCTCCTCCACTAGATCAAGGAGAGCGCTTTGGAAGCAGATCTCAAGGCGATCGAAGGCGGGCATTTCAAGTGAAGGATCTTCCACGCTAGCACCCAGAGATTACTTTGGTGATTTATAGAGATAAATGAAGCACATGTGCATCACCTCTAGAGGAGATCTACACCTGGCTTCCGCAACGCAATGACAAATCACATTGGATCATGACTGAAAGCATCAACAGAGAAAGAATTTATTGAAAGGTAATTTTTTATTTTAATTAAATTAATTATAACCAACATATGATGATTCTCTCTATAGTTTTGGGACTTCCCTCTTTCCTTTTTGTTCTTCGTTCTATTCCAAATATCTGGAGTTTTATCATCATGACGGATCTCAGATTGATCATTATTAACGATAAAATTAATGTTGGGTACACCCATACTACATGCGCTTCCACTGCACTCGAAACCTACAAGTGGTATCATAGGGGTCATATCATTGGTTATAATTATTTAGTTTTTCATTTATGATTTCCACATTTAATAATTTAGTTGTTTCAATTCAAGTTAATCGTTCTGTAAATCTGAATCTTGAGATCTATTCCTCCTCTTTTGTTTCTCGTTCACCTTACATAAACAATCTTTTATTTTAATTTTGATTAAAATAAAAATAGCATATCTCATCCTTAGGTGCCAAAGGTTTCTAGTCGTACAACACCAGAACACACGCGTGTCAGTTGGACTCACACGCCATGTAGTTGGACTCACACAACATGTATTCTGCCTCACATGTCGTGTAGTCAAGGTTCAATGCATCGATATTGGTACGCCAAACCAAGCTATGTGATTTGAGTTTTTATAAGTCTTAATGAATCTGTGTGTTGACCAGGAACATGTGGCACACGGTTTCTGAATTTAACGCCATGTGGCCCAAAGGACACGGTGTGTGGTCCCTTCGGGTTAGGGTTGGACCATGTACCCTATACACACCTTTCCCAACTGGAGATTGTGTAATGCAGATACTACACGGCGTGTGGCCCACTGGACACACTATGTACTCCAAATATTTCTGAAATACATACACACTCTGACACCCTGGACATGTACTTCAGATGGATGGTGAACGATATTACACACCGTGTAGTAGGAACTACACGTCGTGTACTCATCAAAATTGCGCAAATTTATTAAAATTTATTATTATATTATAAAAAAACCTTGAGATGTGTACCATGGTGTGGGTTTAAAGCTAGGGAACAACACGTGATAGGTTTTTTATACATATGTGTTTAATTTAACATCTGTGTAATGTTCATTTTTAATCATTGGGTAGTTAAGAATGAGAATTCACCGGGTTTCCTCCAAGGTACAAGTTGTGTACAAAGATCATTTTAAATGAATTTATTTGTTTAAAATTATGATGGATGATAATCTCAAGTAAATTTAGAAAAAGGTTTAATATAAAAGGATTGATTAATTAAAGATAATAATTAATTGATTCGAGCGTGATTTATCTTAAACAAGAATGATTAAATAATTGAATGATAGTTTTATTTATGCGTAAATATCATTGCATATATGGATGATCATGATCTAAAACAGAACCTTTGTATGTGGATGGTTTCTTTTAATTAATTTATTTAAATTAAAATTGTTGGTCTGCGAGCCTTCTTCTTATTAATTTGTAGGGCTTACGTGTCCAAGGTTTCTTTTATGTAAAAACCCCATTTTACCCCTCACCTACGTGTGATATAAAATCATATGTAATGGATGAATCTACCAAGCTAGTGGATACGGTTCAAGTTAGGAGTTGAGGCAAAACCAATCCAAGGAGATACAAAGGTGGACAAGTGGAAAGATGTAAACACGAACCCAAAAGGTTCAAGGTGTTTCTCCCCTAGGTCTTGGGTTAGTTTATCAACTGCAAGATAAACTAACCAATAGAACGAGCTCATGATCATGCCATTTATTTTATTTTTATCAGTTGAATGGTTTATTTATTTTGGGTGTGTTTCCACGATCACACAATTAATGAATTAAACAAGCATGCAAGATGGAACTAAAATAATACTGGATTATGCATAAATATTATCTTAGACATGGTTAATCACTTGAGTATATCCCACTTAATATTAAAAATAATGTAAGAAAGATAATAAAATGAAAATTTACGTATAAGGATAAAATCCCTCAAGGAAATATTAATTCAGTATAGCCTTTCATTATCTTGGTTAAAATCAAACCATAGTTCAAAGTACTTGACCAAACCTAGTTGGGGTGCTTTCAATTATCGGGTAATTTTAATTTGAGGTTTTGGGTTAACTTTACTTGGTTCACATCAAGGGTTGACTAAAATATCATGAATTGGTGTGACCAAGAGGTAAAGGTTGAGGAAATCCAAAGTAAAAGGATTTTAGGATTGGGGAGTTCACTCAGTGGATCAAGGAACTACAAGTTAATGCAGATGGAATTTTAAATGCCTATCTAAAACATTTCAAGTTGCTTAAATAACCCTATTTGGGATAATTCTAAGGGAAATATGGATCCTTTCCACTAGAATATCTAGGAAACAAAATATCCCAAAGTCAATGGTGAGGGATATTGTATTTTGATAAAATAGTGGGAGACTAATAAGTATTAATTAATTTATTTTTCTCAGTTTTATCATGATAAATTACTAAATCTTTTCTCATATTAATTTATAGAAATGAAAAGAAAAACAAATTCAAACATATCATTGTGAACCATACTCGAGAAAGAAAACTTTCTCAATGACACCAATTTTTAGGAGTGATAGAGGCTTTTACGTATCATCCTTCGCCATGAGAGGAAATTGTATGTGTTGGAGGAGCCTGTTCCAATTGTGCCTAAAAATGAGTATAGTGATGAGGAAATATATCTCTATATAAAACATTTTAATGATGCCACAAATGTCCAATGTTTCATTCTATCATCCATGTCTAATGATCTCTTGAAGCAATGTGAAAACATGGACGAGTATAACATGATGTCTCACATTAAGGATCTCTATCAAGAGAAGGCAAGACATGAGAGATATGAGATATCCAATGATTTGTTCACAAATAATCTTGGAGAGTCTGGGATAGATGGGCCTCATGTAGTCAATCTTATTGGCTACATTGAACATCTAAACATCTTAGGGATTAAGTTCCCAAATGAGTTACGTACAGATCTCATCCTATCATCACTTTCCAAGACCTTCTCTAGCTTTATCGTCAACTACAACATGAGAAACAATGAGAAGAGTTTATTAGAACTTCTGACCTTGATTCTCCAGGTAGATAAGGACATGGGTTGTGACAATCCCACAATCCTTATGGTGAATAAGAAGATAAAGGACAAGGCAAAGGGTCCAAGGATTCATAAACAGTCTGAAGCCCCCAAGCACTGTCCCTCCAAAAAGGGGAAGATCCAGAGGAAGGTAAAGGAATGGTAGGTAATATGTTTTTCATGTGGAAATCTAGTCCACTAGAAGAGAAACTGTACCCAGAAGCATGGGGATGCTGAAGGTGCATTTTTCATCGAGTGTAATCTTTCCATTTCTACACATTGGGTATTAGATACAGCATGTGGGGATCACATCTATATTCAAATGAAGGAACCAAGTATATTTAGAAATATTTCTAGAGGAGAGGTGGATCTTCAAGATGCCAATGGTGTGAGGATGGATGTGTTGGCCATTAGAGATTACCATCTCTCATTTCCAACTGGGATGCTTTTAGTTTTACATAACTATTATTATGTACCTAGTGTTACCAAGAACATAATTTATGTATCATGTTTAGATATGGATGGATTTATTTTCAAGTTTTGAAATAAGGGTTATTTATTTTATAATAACAATGTATGTTATGGTATAGAACATTTAAATAATGGTTTGTATGTATTAAATTAATAAAACCAAGTGTTGGTAATCAATAAAGAAATGAACTCACATGAACCATACAATACCTAGTTTTGGCATCACCGTCTCAATCATGTAAATGAGAAGCACTTGAAAAAGCTCTACCAAGATGGTTATTTAGACTCTATTGAGTTAAAAACACTTGATAGATGTCACACTTGTTTATAATGGAAAATAACCAAGCCGCCTTTCGGTGGATAGGGTGAAAGGTCCACATAACTTCTAGGATTGGTACACACGGATGTGTGTGGGCTATTTCCAATAGAAGCCAGAGGTGGATATTCTTACTTCATTACTTTTATTGATGATTTGAGTAGATATGTCTATATCTACTTAATGAGGTATAGGTCAGAGTCCTTAGAGAAATTTAAGGAATTCAAGAATGAAGTAGAGAATTAGCTTGGTAAGAAGATAAAGAAGCTTCAATCGGATCGAGGTAGAGAATATCTGAATCAAGAGTTCATCGACCTTTTACAGGAGTTTGAGATTCTATCTCAACTCACTCCTCCTTATACACCATAGTGGAATGTTGTTAGTGAAAGAAGGAACCAAACCTTGTTGGAAACGGTGAGGTCGATGATGAGTTATGAAGATCTTCCATTATCCTTTTGGGGATATGTATTACAAACTGTAACATACACATTAAATCAAGTACCAACTAAGGAGAAAAATGGAATTACCTCTAATTTATGGAATGGAAAAAACCTATTTTGTCACACAAACGTGTATGGGGATGAGAGGCATTTGTTAAGGCATTATCAGGAAACAAACTAGTACCCCAGGGCATGAGGTTTATCATTATTGGATATCCCAAGGAAATGAAAGGATATTACCTATATAACCCTTCAGGCAAGAAAGTGATTATCGTCAGAAAAACCATATTTCTTGAGAAGGGTCACATTCTCAAAAAGGATAGTGGGATAAATATTGACTTCGATGAAGTTGATGATCAAGATACACATGAGTTGGTACAGGAAAAATTTCTACAAGTCCCTTTGGAAGAGGTTCCAGAAACACAAGTACTGTGTAGGAGCTCAAGAGAGGTAAGGGGACCAGAGAGATTTGGTTTCCTAGTCACCGAGGATGGTGAATCATTATTATTGGACAATGATGAATGTATATCCTATAAGGAAGCAGTAGAGAGCTCAGAAGCTATAAGATGGATAAAAGCTATAGATTTTGAGATGGATTCTATGTATCAGAACCAAGTTTGGGTTCTGGTCGATGAACCAGTTGATGTAAATACTGTTGGATGAAAATGGGCATTCAAGAGAAATTTGGACATGGAAGGTCAAGTTAGCACCTATAAATCAAGGCTAGTGGCTAAAGGATTCAGACAGCGTCGAGGAATTGACTATAATGAAACCTTCTTAACAGTTTCCATGTTTAAATCCATAAGAATCATACTTTCCATAACAACTTACCATGAATATGAGATTTGATAGATGGATTTCAAAACAATATTCCTTAATAATAATATTCAGGAAGATGTCTATATGACACAACCAGAAGGGTTTGTGACACTAGGTAAATCCAAATGGGTTTGCAAGTTGCAAAAATCTATTTATGGATTAAAGCAAGCATCCAGGTCATGGAATATTTGATTTGATGAAGCCATAAAGGAATTTGGTTTCATTTAGAAAGAATGTGATCCATGTGTTTATAAGAATTTTAATGGGAATAAAATCATTATCCTAGTAGTATATGTTGATGACATATTACTTATTGGAAACGATGTACCAGTCTTACAGCCAGTTAAGGAATGGTTGAACAAGTGTTTCTCTATGAAGGACTTAGGTGAATCAACCTACATTCTAGGGATCAAGATCATTCGTGATAGATCTAAGAGGATTCTTGGAATAAGTCAGGTATATACATTGACTAGATACTAAATAGATTTAGTATATAACAATCCAAGAGGGGATTGGTTCTAGTGTCACATGGCCTATATCTTTCTAAGAGAATGTGTCCTCAAACACAACATGAGAAAGATAGGATGAGTAAGATCCCATACGCTTTGGATATAAGATCCATCATGTATTCCATGTTATGTACCAGGATTGATGTTGCCTATGCACTGAGCATGGTAGGAAGATATCAAGCCGATCCAAGAGAACAACATTGGACTACTGTTAAGACCATCCTTAAGTATCTGAGAATAACTAAGGATATGTTCTTGGTGTATGGAGGAGATGAGGATCTTGTCATCAGAGGGTATGCTGATGCTGGTTTTTAGATAGATTATAACGATTTGAAGTCTCAATCAGGATATGTTTTATGTCTCAATATAGGAGCTATGAGTTGGAAGAGTTCAAAACAGTTAGCTATCACCGATTCTACAACAAAGTCCGAATATATAGCAGATTCTGATGCATCCAAGGAAACTGTCTGGATTCAGAACTTTTTCTAGGAGCTTGATGTGGTGCCTAATAGTAGAGAACCTATCACATTGTATTGTGATAATACTACAGTGGTGGATCTTTCAAAAGAACTAAGGTCACATCAACAGACAAAGCACATTCTCTGGAAGTATCACCTCTTTAGGGATTTTTATCAAAGGGGTGAAATTGCAGTGAGCAGAGTATCTATGAAAGAGAATGTAGAGGACCCCATGACTAAAGGCCTATCTTAGTATAATCATGAATATCATGTGAGATCTAGTGGGTTAAAGGTTGTTAGCAGTTGGACCTATTCCAAGTGGGAGTCTGTTGGATTTGGTGGCCTAGAACCAACTAATTTTTACTTTATGATGAACTTGTATTCATGGATTTGAATATTAATAAATACCTTATAACATCTTGATTGTTCTTATATATGACAATGATTGTGATAATATACTAAGGATAGCTATTTCACTAAAGGTTCATATCAGATCCCTGCTATGATGAGAACCTGAAAGTGATAAAACACTATTCTTGAATATATATTCTATGGCCGAATGATGTTATTTGAGGGGGAAAATAATATAGGCCATTAGGGTTGAGAACTCATAAAACTTTGAGGAACCTTCTCATGGTGTGCGCCCTTGGTAATATCTAGGAGGATATTATGATAATGAGACCCACCAGTAGGAAATCTATATTTCATAGTGTCATTGGATGTTTCTATCTGTGGACGTGCGTATTGGTCCTTAGACTTTAATATTATTATTAATGGGTATTAAAACTTGTGCACATAGATGTATTGACAAAAACTATGATGACACACTATTTGTGGTGAGGTAGGATATGTTGGATGCATCATGAGTAATACTGCATTAATAGATAATGCGATAAAGGATTTGTACCTTCTGTTCTATAACAGAAGTTGATATCTTAGGACCTTTGATGGAATTGATATAGCCTAAATAAATCCATGTCCATGGTGAGGAATGATCAAGTTCAATTTAGAGAGGTCAAATAAAGAGTAATAGAGTATATGGGTTGATGACACTAGTATGAAACCCACTTGATTTGAGATATCAAGACAAAGGTATTACATTACATGGTAAGCGTTCGTAGGAGGGATACGTCATTGTAGCATTAACTTCTTTCTCTATGGGTTCCTTGGCATGTTTCTAGATGAAAAACTTGGACTTTAGGCTGTATCTTCCTAATGCCACTAAGAAATAGGCCTAGAGGGTCACACACTAAGTGTATCCAAGTATCTCAGTTAAATATTCATTTAAAAAGTTGAATAAATATTATTCTCAATTGTGGTTTAATAATTATTCAAGGATGCTTGATCTCATTTAGTTCGATACTAGTTTTTCGAGAGAATATATTGTGGGAGAAATAATATATTTATTAGTGAATAATATAATGATATTTATTTGAGAAATAAATAAGTATTATTCAAGGTCAAATAAATGTGGTATTGGAAATAAAGAAAAATGGAAAAACAAAAGTACACGTCGTGTATATTAATATACACGCCGTATAGTTTTCTGAGAATTTGTGAGAAATAATATTATTTATTTAATTAAATAATATTAGGTGTAATTCATTGGGTGCATGTAAAGTAATAATAATAGTCAAATTTTATTATTAGACATGGGGTATTACTAATAATTAAATGAAATGAATAAATTCCTTTGGGTAATTATTTCATTCTTTTATTATTCTAAGTAATATAAATTCCAATTACATTATTCTCATTTGGTCTATCCATTATTTGTGGTTGTACAAAATGGATCTGGAGAAAGATATCAAGCCAAGAGATAATTCATTTTCTTCTATAATTCTCTCAAGTTACAAGAGAGATCCTCCTCCACCGGATCAAGGAGAGCGCTTTGGAAGTGGATCTCAAGACAATCGAAGGTGGAAATCACAAGAAAAGGCTCTTCTGTGATAGAAATTGAAGGTTCCATCAACAACGTTTAGAGATATGTAGATCATGTGTGGATCACCCCTAGAGGAAGCCTATACTTGGATTCTACAATTTAATGAAATATCACATCAGATCGTGACTGGAAGCATCAACAGAGAAAGAATTTCTTAAAAGTTAATTCTTGTCTTTTAATTAAATTAATTATAACATATGATGATCCTATCTATAGTTTTGAGACTTACCTCTTTCCTTTTTGTTCTTCATTCTATTCCAAAGATCTATAATTTTTTCATCGCGATGGATCTCATATTGATCGTTGTTAACAATAAAATTAAAGTTGGGTACACCCATACTACAAATGCTTCAATTGCGCCCGAAACCTAAACTTTACACTTGATTAAATTTGATAATTCCATTTTAATTATACTTTCCTAAACAATAAATATGAATTAATTGCATACACTGTACCAATTAAGTGCAGGGGGAAGTAATCTTTTAGTTTAGGATATCTTTAAAAGTTATCATTTTTTGAGTCAAGCCAACAACATTAAACAAAAGAACTTTGGGAGGCAACCCATGTTTTTTTCCTTAGTCCCCTCTTCCCCTGAGTCCTATTTGAACATTATTGAACAGTAATAAACTATCATTTTTTATTCTTATTTATAGACCCATCTACATAGGAACAAGTGGCATAATAGGAATTTGAGGAAATTCTCTGCGAACAATTAAAGTCGTGAAAAGTATACACATTGTGAAAATCCTGCTGAACAGAGCTAAAGGAACATAACCTATGAAACCTGAATGAGTCATCATTAATAAGGATAGTTTTCTTTTACATTCATTATCTTTTTAACCCCCTATATTTTTATTTGAAAATATTCTTTTTTTTATTTAAAAAGAAAATTGCATGCCCATGGGTAGCCTTATTTCTTTACTTGAGTTGTATATGAGACATAAATTTCTTAGGAACCCCATGATGAAATGTTTGAGGTTTTCAAGTTAATGAGACAAAATGAGTAAAATTATGAATTTAATAATTACAGTGAAGCATAAATATTGAAATTATGACTTATAATTTTATGGGATTAGTTGATTCAGATAAATGAAATTTCCCTACCATTTTCGCACTTTGAATTTATGAAATTTTTGTGGATTGATTTGTTATAATTATTACATGTCCTGAGTGATTGTCCCAAATTTATAATTTTCATTATAAAGAGGATTTATAGAAAAAATACTTTCTATATTATCTTGATAATATTTCTTGAGTGATCTTTTGTCATGCCAACTACTATAACTTTCATTGGAACTTGTCAAAGCTATGACTATGAAAAACCACATTTAAAATGATTGAGGAAATTTTTATTGTTAAGACCTTATCCTTGAGACTTCATTTTACATTAATCCTTGAGTATACCATATAATCCATGAATGGACTCACTAGGAATGATCTACATTATAATCCATTTATATCCATTCCTACCCTAATCTATTTATATTACATAATATGTTAAAGTTAAGTATAGGGGTGAAAAAAGTCTTGGAAGAAGGGATGTATTAAGTTGTATGGAAAAAATGTGTTTTGTTTTAGGAAAAAATAAAAAATCAACATTACCATACCGATGATCTTTTGATCTTATGTGGTTAGGTGTTAGATGTGATATTTGTTCCAAGCATAACTTTCAAAAAAAGAGAAAAAATCAAGAAGGTGTAATTATTTCATTATACATACATTCATCATGACCTTACTTTGAGTTCTAGGGAGTGAGAGTTATTATTTTTATAGAGGAGATTTTTATTACACTTTACTTTAGATCTCATGAAGTCCTATTTAGAGGTAAATCTCCTTTTTGAGCCTTAATATTTTTAACATCAATATTTACCAACCTTTAGACTCAGAGTCATTAGAACCTTATTTTCAAAGACCTCCTAATTTTATGTGAATTTTATCTTTATGAAGTATAGAAAGTAGTTTCATTAAAATATTATGGAAAAGAAGCATGTACTCATGATAAGAGCACAACTCTTCTTGAATTTGTTTCATGAGTGATGAGATCAAAGAATTCATTGTGAGGTAAATCATGACTTGGTATGTTTGATTATAATGAATTATAATGCATTAATGAATGCAAGAATAAGTTCCACCATTTTTCAATAGTAAAGAGTAAAATACTTGGGATGATTAGTTTCTTTAAAAAGTTTAAAGTTGAATTGATGTTTGATGTGAATATTGAAAGGTTTATCTCCCATTGATAATCATACAATTTAATTTCTTTGGAATTTGAATATTGGTAACATGTCGTTCCTCTTTAATTTATATTGATATTACATGCTTGAGGACAAGCAAGATCTAAGTGAGGGTGAATCAACATAGTAACATTTTGCATGTTTATTTTAATACAAAACATATTTTATTTGAAATTTAATTGAATAAAATTTCATGTATTTAATTTTTTTCATATTTTATGGAAGTATACAACAAAATATTAGTAATGAACGTTAAAGTGATTATTTCATGATCCAAATGGTGGTCTGTGATGAAGGACAAGTGAAGGTTCCAAGACTGAATCTCAAAAATGAAGAACCAGGATGAAATTGGGTGAAATCAGCAAGAAAACATCAATTCATGTTGTGAATATCATTCATAGCATGAAACATAATGGATTACAAGATGTGAATACAAGACTTGAAGGAAAAATGAAATTCTGGGTGATGAAATCATAAGTCATGGTGTGACACTTATGGTCACGCCATGACACATGTGGGATAGACCTAGATAGGTTTTCAAAGTGTGAAATATGACGTGAAAATTCTAACCCCAAAAATTACATGTTGTGAACACTATTTATGATGTGAAATTCCCCGACAAACCTAGAATTGACCAAGTTTGACATAATTTATAGAAGGAATCCATATTTTCAACCCATGACCACCAAGTACTCCCAAGATTGACCAAGAACCATTTATAAAACTATTTATGGCTTCCTAATCATGATATGTCTCTCTATAAATAGAAGGCCTAAGGTGATGGAAAGAGGAGGATGGGTAAGAGAAGCTTTGGATGATGGTCTGCTATAGTTTTATTTCCTTATTTTCCTTCTATTTTATTTTATTTTATCTATAGTGTCTTCTTTATACCATTCAAACACATTTACCCTTTACATGCAGGGGTAAAGGTTTTGAGTGATCGGGAAAGGGGGAGGTTGGACTAATAGAGATTTTTTTGAGTTTTTGCACCTAAATCAATGAAATAATTTCTTTCCTATTCTTTCTTGTTACAATTATTAATTTAATTTTTAATACCAAACACAACTACGATAGGGTTGATTAATTTAGTTTCAATTTCCTTGGTTGATGATTCATATCTCCCTCCACACAATTCCCATCCATTTACTATGGTATAGATATGGTTTGGGTGATGACTGATTGACGATTGTTAGCACGTGTGAGGAAGTGTGTCCGAAACTATTGTTAATTAGGGAATAACAATACCAAATTAGGGATTTCACTAATTTATAAATAGGATCTTACACAACTACATGCACATAGGAAGGAGGGTATACCAATTTGAGACTTAAATTAGTTTTACCTTCACTATCACCATCCATCAAGGGAGAAAGAGAAATTGAAAAAAGACTCTCTATCTTACCACTTAACAGAGAAAGAATAGGTTAAAAATTGAAACCGTGATAACATTTCCCTAGGTACATCCAAGACCGACCCAATTAATACTTTCATAATTTGTTTTTAATTAATAATTTAACCTTATTTTTGAAAATCATTAGTTTCCAAAATCAACCAATTTAAGAAATCAGTTTTCCTATAATCAACTAAAAGTGAAAATCCATTTTTGTGTGCACTCCTATTATAGATAAAATACTAGGTTAACCATTAGATTATAATTAGGTAATAAAATTATGTTTTTTCATGTTGTATAATAGGAGTGCATCACATAAATTGTGTACTATAATCTCTCTGTTAACTAACATCTCATCAAGAGTTCATACTTATGTCACCATCCTTATATACTTGATATATCTTTCATTCATGTCTAGGATGTGTTTCCCAGTTAAGATGAAAAAAGTGGTCTAGAGGGTGGGGGGGGATATACCACTTAAAATACTTTAATGACATAATAAATCAGAGTATATTATTTCATGAAAAAATAATGTATTGTGGTTTAGTGTTCAAAAATAAAATTTAGTGGAAAATAAAAGATATGAACACTAGATTTTTATAGTAGTTTATATTGAAATATCTTATATCTACTCTTCACTCCATCATAAATTAGTGAGAGTGATGATACTCAATATGAAAACTTCCTCACTTTTGAAAGGATTGGAAACCTTTTATAAATCATACATTTTGTTCACTTGAAGTTTCTACCCATAAAACAAAGCCTGCCTTTTTATGGGCCAAGTCAAAACCAAGAATACCTGACTTCTGATGAGAGTCACCACTCAATTGACATGAATATTTTAGGAGGTATAACCAAAAATATACTTTCTTTTGGAAGGAAAAATAATAAATTGATGATTAATCACATAGAAAATATAAAGAAATAAACAAAGTTGAAAACTAGAATAAAAATTAAGACCAAGATATCAAAGGAAATGTATCTTGAGGTAGTTCTAATTACTTTGATAGTAATGTATCAAATAATGAATTTTCTTAATGACCACATAGTAGAATAATAATTTTAAGAGAAAAGTCCCCAACACTTCGTAATTCTCAGATAAATGTCATGTGTTCTTTTTTGAATGATCTTGTGTCAGATTTTTATCAAACTCCCATAATCTAGTTATTAATGAATATTAGCTTCTTCATTAACTACAAAATATTCCTAATCACATGGTAATTTCTTGAGAACCAATCATAGGTATCCATAATTAGTCTTAATATAAATAAGGAAATATCATTACCTATATCATGTATCATTTGATTTACTATTCCCACGCTTAATGATTCATTAGATAATTCAAAAAGAAAAATTTGAATATTATCATTAACAATTATATGTATTTTAAAAAATAATAAAATAGATAAAAAATCAAAAAAACTTATAGTAATTCAAAATATTAAAATTACAGTAAAATAAAGCATCAAAATTCTCTTAAAATTATAAATTAAATTATGTATATGCATAATTTTAGTTTGTTGTGTAAACATCATTTTACACTTTGGCATAAACATCGTTTTATACTACTCCATAAACATTAATTAACACTTTTTCATAAGCATGAAAATTCTATAACCATCATTTCACAATTCTGTATAAGCATGAAACATGTTTGCGTAAACATGAATCTATGTCAGCAAAAACATCATCCATGTTTTCCTAAGCATGAATCTATGTCAGCATAAACATGAATTTATATTGTATGATTTTTTAGAACTCAATGTGAATGGATTTTAAAACCGAAAAATATTGATTGCAAAAACCTTTATAAAACTTTATAAACACAAAAAACTTAAAGAATAATCACAATGAAATTTAAGAAAGTTGTGACAAATTATAATTACCCAATTTAAACATGTGAGGTATTTGAAAAACAATTTGAGGTATTTTTAATATTCAAAACTAAAAAACAAACATCAATGATTAACAATATCACATAATACTAAACTTATTTTCGAAACTAAAAATCTCCCCCTTTTTAGAAACTACAAAACCAAACTAAATTTTACATAAATTATATCCCCCTAACATTTATCAAAAAGTAAAAAAATATAATTCAATCAAAATTTCCCCCCATTTAAACTCTTAGCACATTGAAATTAGTAAAAAATTTAAATGATAATTTGTTATGAAAACTATATTTAAGATAAATTGTTATGAAAAGAAAAAAAATTAATACCCCCTTAATAAATTCATAAAAAAACTTTTATAATTTAGTAAATAAGTTACCAAAAATCTTACAACAACTAAATTTGTTCCTAAAAAATGTTTACTTAAAAAACATACAAGTTAGTGAGAAATAATAAACCAATAAAACTGTAAAACAAACAATCTATAAAATCATGAGTATAAAAACTATAATATCTTATATAATTAGTACAAAACAATGTAGTAAACTTAGATATATCTAAACTATTACTAAAAAATAGATTTAGATAAATCTATACAGTAAATCTATTTTCACATTAAAACAATAATAAAAATTTCAAATAAAATACATCTATTTCAGATATATCCCCATCATACAAAGTTAAAATTTTATTTTCTCAAACATTATTGTATCTAGTGGTTTGGTAAATATATTAGCAAGTTTATTCTTAGTTGAAATAAATTCTAGAATAATGTCTCCTTTATTAACATGATCTCTTAGAAAATGAATCCTAACATCAACATGTTTTCCCTTGAATGTTGTAAATGATTTTTAGATATCTAAATATCATATATATTTTCACAAAACATATACATTTTATCAAAATAAACATTGAAATCCGATAATTTCTATTTTATCCGAAGACTTTGAGCAAACTAATTAGCAACAATAATATACTCTAACTCAGTTGTAGATAAAAAAACTGATAATTGCTTCTTAGAGATCCATGAAATTAAGATTTTTCAAAGTAAATGACACATACCTAATGTCCTTTTTATATTGATCCCACATCCTCTAAATTCAGATTCAGAATAAGATACTAAATCAAAATATTTCTGATTGGAATAGAACTAACTTGTATTTATACTTCCTTTAAGATATCTAATTATTTTTTTAACAGCCTTTAAATGATTTTCTTTATGATTGGATTTATATATATCACACATACAAACAAAACATAATGCCAGTTATAGTTAATGTCAAATAAAGTAGGCTTCTAATCATCCATCTAAACAATTTATTATCTATAGGTTTTCATGATTCATCATAGTATAATTTAGAATTTGTACTCATTGGTATTTTAAAAGTCTTAATAGTCAATATTAAATATTTTAACAATATTTTCATTATTTTTAGATTGAGTTAAAAAGAATCCATATGGCCTTTGAAAATTTTGAAATCCAAGATGTTTTTAATTCACCCATTAAACTCATCTCAAATTCATTTGTCATCAAATTAGAAAATTCATTACATAAAAAATAACCTGAGGAAGCAAATAAAACTTCATCAATATATATTTTCACAATTAAAATATCGTTATAAACTTTCTTAACAAAAAGGGTTGGGTAAATTTTTTCTTTAAAAAAATAATTATTTAATATAAATAATGGAAGTCTAGTATACCATGATCTAGGATCTTTCTTAAGGGAATACAATGATTTTAATATTTTAAAATAATGATTTAGAAATTTTTCATTTTCAAATTCTAGTGGTTGATTAAAAAATACTTTTTCATAAATCAAATCATTTAAAAAATAACTTTTAACGTCCATTTTAGATATTTTAAAACCTTAAAATGAATCAAATAATAATAAAATTAAAATGGATTCCATCATAGAAATTGGTGAAACAAATCTTCAAAATCAATTAATTATTCTTGAGAAAATCCTTGGGTAACTATTATACCTTTATTTCTAACTATATTTCTACATTCATCAAATTTATTCCTAAAAATAAATTTAGTTCCAATAACCTGTTTATATGTAGGCAGTTTAACCATATTCTGAATATTTTTCTTTATAGATTGATCAAGTTCATCATGCATAAAATTAATCCAATTTTAATCATTTAAAGCTTCATCAACATTATTTGGTATAAAATCAGCAACAAAAAAAGATTAACACAAAAATTTAAAACATATTTTATGGTTTGAATTTCAATTTCAACATTTCCAATAGATTTTTCAAGAGGGTGATCTTTAAGGGTTTTCTAGTTTTTAGGAATATTTTTAGAAGGGATTTGGTTCCCCTAAATTTAAATATTTTCATTTTTAAGTTCATATTCTCAAAATTTAAAAACTTTAATGTTTTCATCAACTTTCTCTAGATCTGATTTTTTTAAACTATCATTTTCATGAATCTTTACATGCACTGATTTTTCAACAACTAAAGTTCTCTTATTTAAAACTCTATAAGACTGAATATTATTATAATATCCTATAAATATTCTTTAATCACATTTTTAACCAAACTCATCTATATTACTTTTAGTATTTAATATGAAAACTGTACAACCAAACATCCTAAAATACCCAACTTTAGGTTTTATTCCCCTAAACAATTTATAAGGGGACTTATTTAAAAAAATTAATTAGAACTTTGTTTAAACCATGAAAATCTATATCAATAGATTCAACCCAAAAATATTTAAGCAAATTATATTCATTAATAATTGTTCCATCCATTTATTAAATAGATATATTTATCCTTTTTACAATACTATTTTTCTACGGTGTTCTAGGAGGAGATTTTTTTTTAAAATTTCCTTTATCTTTATATAATTTCTCAAAATCTAGATTAAAAAACTCACCTCCTCTATCAATCCTAATAAAAATAATCAAATAAACTTTATTATTTGGAACTATTTTTCAAAAATTAAAAAACTTAATTATATTTTCACTTTTATGAGTTAAGAAATAAGTCTAATTAAATCTCCCATAATCATCAAAAATTAAAAATACATACATCTTTCCACGTAAACTAGCAGTTTTCATAGAGGAAAATAAATCAAGATGTAGTCTTTCAATAGGTCTAGTAGTTTTAACATCATTAATATATTTAAATAATTTCTTAGGTTTTTTAACTTTTAAATATGAATCAAATAGAAAAAAAATCTTACTTTCAATTCAGGTATATCCATAACCTATCCATGATTTTCCAATTTATGCAACAATGAAAAGTTTTGCATGTATAAGACTTCTATTACATAATATGTTATCTATATCTACAATATATAAATAATTAAAATTTTGTTTGGTTAGTTCATAATAATAAATATAGTAAATATTGTCTCTTATATTTGTATAAAATAAAAGGGTTTCATTCTTAAAAACTAAACATTTATCATTTTTCAATTTTACATTTATTCCATCATCATATAGTTATGATATAATAATTAAAATGTGTTTTAATCTATCAATAAAAAAACTTTGAGATTATAATATTTTTATAAAAACCTACTTCATCGTAGCCTTTGATATTACCTTTATAGTTGTCACAAAAAACAATAGAGTCTCCATCTCATGAATTAAATGATAAAAAGTTAGAAATATCACTAGTCATGTGTTTGGAACAAACTCTATCCATATACCATGAATCCTTAACTCTCTAAGGACAAATTTCTTGAAATCTTCCAAGTAGAATATTTTTTTGGTACCCATTATTTCTTGGGTCTAATGGGATTAATAATAGAACTCTTAGGCACCCAAACAGTCATCAAAAATTTATTTGTGGGTAGTATAGAAAATAAATTTTTAGAAATAAAAGTTTTGGTGTGACTAAAGTATTGAGTAAATATTAATGACCATTCATTGGCATAATTCCCATGCATTCTACACTTAAAACCTGTAAAACCTGAAACACTTCCAACTGATATTTTAATAAAAACTTATTCATACTTAGTAGTAGACTGTTATATCCAAAAGCAGTTCTTTTTCTATTTGGTTTCATCATTGAAATCATCTTATCATACTTTTTCTTACCTTAAAAAAATAGAAAAATTTTCATTTCACCTTTTTTATTGTTAATTAAAATTTGTTTTTAATATGAAATTTCTCTTTTGAGGTTTTGTTATGCAGCTTAAAATAAGGCCACCACCCATTCAAGGTCCATAATACACGTGTCTGGTCTATATTATTTTCCTTTTTCTTTTTCACATCTCCAGTTTTAGGGATTTGGAGTGATATTCACAAAATGGGAGAAACCCGGCCTGACTGAGAGATAAGGAGAGGGTCTCCAATGATGGTCTTCCTAGTTCACCTCCAGTGAGAAGAGGTCTATAGGGTGGCACAAACGTCTCCTTAAATGGTGATGCTTGGGTTTCATCCATGGAGACTGGATCTCAATAGGGGGGGGGGGGTTGATCGAAGTAGTTTATAAGATAGAGATTATAAGTTTATGAGGGTTTGTCTTTAGTTCCTGTCGCCTATGTATTCATCCATAAAAGGTTCGGCCAGTTCAGCATAAGTAAAATATGAACAACATAAATAAATTCAAGAAGTAGGGAGGGTTGGATAGCGATGCCCATCTAGGAATTTTTTTGGCTTACTGAATAAGTATCTGGGAGCGTTGGTTCGTAGTATCCCAAGTGAGTAGTTGTGTCCGGTCCTGATCCTAGAGTTTAGATAATCTGGTTTTCACCAGATCTGGATAGTTGTGGAACAAATTGATGGGCACGGTGGACAATCTAGGAAACCAGTAGCGTACTTGAGGATCTTGACAAGAGAGAGGAGGGTCTCTGGGTGTGTTTCTTGGTATGATAGTGGAGGTATTAGGGTTGTTCCTTGGGAATCCAGACCTGGAGGGCTCAGACTTGACTGTGATGACTTCTAACAACAACATCTAGGCTTGGTCAAAGGTGATACCAAACCCCCAATAATGGGGGTTTGGTCCAGTCTTATTCCTTTATCGATTGATTATCAATCATTATATATGGTGTTTCTTTGTTGTTCCTTGTACTCCGTTATTATTTTCATAGTAAAAGAACCCCTGATGAATCTTCCCTATGAACATAGGACAATTGGTCAAAGCACATAAATCTCATTGCCCCTTTTAATGCTTTCCACATCAACTTAGTTAATGTTGAACAATACTTCTTAAATTAATTCAATTGTGATTTGAATTAATTTGTTGATAAAGAAGTTATTTAATCATTATTTTACTTGGGTATGTCATTGCTTGATGTTGTCACTTTCCTGGCTTGTTGGAATTGTCTGTGAATTATTTTATTATTTATTGAACCTATGTTAATAAGACCAGAATAATAAAAATAGCTTTGTGATTTTGAATTTTGATATTATGTGAACCAAAATTAATCCCAATGGATCCTGTCTAGTTGAAGGGGTACTACTTTACAAAGTGCAGCTCTTCAATAAGTGGTATCATAGCCAAATTGGGCATAATTTTTTACCATCAAAATTCGAAATCTAATTATTCATTTATTTAAATGATTTTTAGTGGATTTTATTATATATCATTCTTTTTTTGTTTTGTTCAGCATTGGTTATATAATATATTTGGATATAATTGTGTAATATTTTATTGATTATAGTTTCCCTTGTTGTATCCATAATTTATATACCCTAGTAGAGACCTTAGACATATTGGAGTTTTATGGTTTGTGTCCTGAGTTCTTGGGTAGGAGGGGTTTGTACGAAGTTGGCCTAGGTGAGAGTGTATCAGTTAGAAGTGAGGTGTGTGGCAGGGTTATTTAGTTAGTTTGGTCTCCTAGTTATGTTTTTAACCTTAGGAGAGTGAGTTAGTAATTAGATTATATTTGTTCTTTAGGTTTGTTAATTCAAAAGTCTTCTTTTTTACTTTTATGTCTTTTGTTTTGGAAATCACAAATCCTTTTTTAATCATTTCTCAAATAAATGATTTACTTTGAATACGATTAATCTTTCTATCGTACTGACTCTGTCAATCGTACTGACTCTGTCAATCGTACTGATTCTATCAATCGTACTGACTCTGTCAATCATACTGATTCTGTTTATCGTACTGACTCTATCTATTATATTGACTATCTACCGTACTGACTGTGTTCATCATACCCACATTGTGCATCATACTCACTTTTCATCATATCAATACATTGCACTAAGTGTCCAAGTCCCTCCGATTTTTTCAGAGAAATATGACCGTTGGATAAAATATGACCGTTGGAACCTGAGGCCTATAAATAGGAGGTCATTTGAAACAGAGAAAATAATTTTGATCATCTTTTTCTTTTATCAAGTTATAGAGAGAGACGTTGTGAATTCTCTCTTACTTCATGTGAAATCCTTGGAATTGAAAAACGTGAACAACTTGTTCTTAGATTTTGTATTTCACTAAGCGGTTTGTTTTGCTTTGTGCGAACGATCAGGTGATAACGATTGAGGGCTGCCGGGGGTAGGTAGGTGGTGTGACCAAGCATCGTATCGAGGGATTTCAAGTATTTTAAATACAGAGGTACCGATTACCTATAAAATTGAGGGCTTGTAGGGATAGCAAAATGGACTTGCTGATCATCATATCGAGGGCTTACCAAGGTGGTGGTAAGACAAATCTTCTATCCTAGGTAAAAGGATACCCTTCTCTTTGGGTTAAAATAATTGTAATACTTTTAGATTTCTGTTTCTATTTGTATTAGAAAGAGAATAATATTGTCTCATCTTTATTTTCACATTAAATTCAATTATAATTGTTTCAGTTACGATTCATATTGTATTAATAGATTCTATACATTTTATAGTAGAATATTTTTCACTAGTATTACCATGATAATTGAATTTAATTAGAATTCAATTATTTTACATTAATTATAGTACTACATCATATCATATCTATTAGATCCAAATACATTATGGTAAATCATATAGATTTTGAATTGTATTAGTTTAAGACCTCTTAAACTAAGTTCTGTTTTAAGTGTTAAAATACAAAATTTTTGAACTTAAAATTCACCCCCTCTTGTATTGTGCCATCTAATATACATATACATCTATATTACGATCCAGAAATTGGTATTAGAGAAAGTTTCCACTGTTTTTTACTACTTGTTACATTTCCTTTGGAAATATATTTGTATTTATTTTTTATAAAAACTTACTACACTAACGTGTGGAGTGAAAAAGTATTGTTTTATAATATGGAAGGAATGAATATTGGATCAATTGAAAATCTAAACCCAACTAGACTACCTATATTTTATGGGAATGATTATGAGTACTATAGAGATCAAATGAAGACATTTTTTATTAATACTAGATTGTAAAACTTTATCATGCTTATTGGAGGTTAAAAAATCCCAAACAAGGAAGTTAGTACTTTCACCAATCAAGAGAAGCAAGAATATCAACTGAATTACAAGGTACACAATACTTTGTTATGTTCTATGAATAGGAATATATATAGTCAGATATCATCATGTGAAGTAGCCTATTTTATCTTGAAGAAATTGGAAGTCACACATTTTGGTACATCTAAAGTTATAGAAACAAGAAGAGAAATGCTTCAAGAAGAATATCATGGGTTTCTTTTTCCTTATAGAGAACAGTATGCAAGGTGAAAAAAAGGTTTATGATAATCGTCAATAGTCTAAAATCTATGGATGAAAGGGGTCTTGATGATGAAGCACTTGTGGACAAAATAATTGATATTATTCCTAACGAGTGGGAATAAAAAAGAACAGTTATTGATGAAAATAGAAAAGTTACTCAAATCACTCTTGATGAGTTATTTGGCACCCTACTTCAGCACAAGACTAGAATGAAAATAGATGCTGATTTCAATAAGAAAAATAATGGTAATTGGAGTATAGAATTTACTACTAATTCCAAAGATAAGACAATAAAAAAGGTGACAAGATCCAAATCTAAGAAAGTTGATATATTGGAATCAAGTGATAGTAATCACTCAGATAATGAGTTGTCCAATCTTGCTCAAAGGATAAAAAATATTATTAGAAATAAATACTTTCAATACAAATTCAAAAAGAATATAGAAAATAAAAGAAAGATTCGGAGGTCATTTGTTATGAATGCAAAAGATAAGGTCATATTAGACCATATTGTCCTCTACTAAAAGGAAAAGATTGAAAGGATAAACTTTCTGAAAGAAACAATAAAAAGTATTTAAATTCAAAGACAAAGAAATTTTTGAAATAAAATGATACTTGGAGTGAAAGTGGTGGTGATTCATCAGATGAATCCTTAGATTATGAATCTTCTAGTCAGATAAATATAGGACTCATAGCTAGACTATCAATTGAAAATCATTGCTACATGGCTAAGGTACACAATGTTGAATCCCTTATAAATGTATATTTAAATGCTAATTAACCTGATGAGAAACATTATTACTCTTCATATGAAGAATCTTCCTTAATAGAGGAAAATCTACCTTCCTTTGAAGAAGTTTCTAGATTTTCCAAATTACTTGAGAATGAAAATTCGAAACTCAAGAAAAAGATTGATAAGGAAAATTCTAGAATATCTATTCTTACAAAAGAAGTATCAGATCTGTCAAAAGATTTTGATCATAAAATTCTCAAATTTGAAAATGCTTTAAAGTATCTTAAGGAAGTAAGTTATGATAAGGATAAACTTTCTAAGTATTTTGAACAACTTTTTTTAAAGAAAAGTGTTTTTAAAACCAAAAATAATTCCAAAACAATTTCTTGTGAGAATGACGATTTATTCATTAGACTGAAATATGAATCTTTTCTCTTAAGAAACTTTTATAAAACTTTACACATGGTAAGGAAAATTTTGATAAGATGTATTCTTGAATTCGTCCATTAAGGAATATATATCGATTTAGATACACTCACTCAAAACCCATTTTTCGTAATAACTATTTTGTTCCTCAAAGTGCCCCATTCTGTACTAAATGTCAATGTGGTGGACATTGGGAAAGAAATTATTCTATTAATAGAAATAAATATTTAGGATTTCACAAAGCTCATTTTTCAAAACAAATGTCGATATCCAAAATTCTTTTATCTAACATTTCCAGATCCAAAAAAGTTTGGGTTTTGAAAAACTAATTGTTTATTTTTCAAGAAAACAAGAAATGTACCAACAAAAACATTTGTTACATGGATTGTTGGTGTACTCGACACATGACTGGAAACAAAGATTTCTTTGAAAATATTATTGAAACAAATGGTTGAAAAGATACCTTCAGATACATTTCTCATGGAAATATTGTTGGTATAGGTAATATTTTTTCCTTTGAAAAGTTTTAATTTCAAATGTTTTGTTTTTCAAAGATCTTAAGCACTACCTTTTTAGCATAATTAAATTATGTGATGAAGAATACCTTGTAAATTTTAGGAATGATAAGTGTTTAGTTCACAATTCCAAGGATAAATTCATTATTTCTTCCCATAGGCATGAGAATGCATACACAATTAACTTAGAAGACCTCAGGAGCCAAGAATTACGTTTCTTAAGTGCAATGGAAGACCAATCTTGGTTATGGATTTGAAGGTTAGGACACTGTAACTTTATAAACCTTTGTAAACTTTCAAAGAAAAGACTTGTTAAGGATCTACCAAATCTTAGGTATGATTCTTTAAAATTTTGTGATCATTGTCAATATGGAAACCAACATAAAACTAACTTTAAATCAATCAATTAAGTTTCAAATTTTAAAGCATTATAGTTAGTGCACATGGATCTTTTCTGTCTTACAAAAATTGGATGCATTGGAGGAAAATACTATGTATTTGATTTAGTTGATGACTACACTAGATTTACATGTGTTTATTTTATAGTAAAGAAATCTGAAGCATTTTTCTATTTCAAAAATTTTAGATCCCAAGTTAAAAATGAGAAAAACCTACCACTGATAACTATTCATAGTGATCATGGTGGTGAATTTAAAAATTCATAATTTGAAACTTTTTATAGTAAGAAAGGTATTACCCACAACTTTTCAGCTCCAAGAACCCCTCAACAAAATGGTGTTGTTGAGAGAATAAATCGTATTATTCAGGAAATGACAAGAACCATGTTGAGTGAATACTCAATTGCTAAGCATTTCTGGGCTGAATCTGTTAGTACTGCATGTTATACTATAAATCGTGTTTTAAATAGACCTTTTCTTAATAAAACACCTTATGAATTGTGGACTGGACGAAAACCTAAAGTTTCATACTTCAGAGTATTTGGATGAAAAGTATTCATATTGAATACAAAATATAATTTAGATAAATTCACACCCAAATATGATGAAGGAATTTTTCTAGGTTATTCCACAAATTCTAAGGCTTATAGAGTTTTTAACAAAATCTCTTATACTGTTGACGAAACAGTGCATATTAAATTTGATGAAACTGACCCCTTTGTTTTTAAACAATCCTTACCTACATCAACTGATGTATTTTCACAAACTGATTATCAACCTATGAATGAAAACTCTTCTGATAAGGGGAATACTCAAGAAAATGTTTCTAAAACATTTACCTGAGAAGACTTTTTATACCATGTTGATGAACAGGTTTTACAAAACCCAAATTAGTTGTTACTTAAGAATCATCCCAGTGATAAAATCATTGGACATGTAAATCAACCTGTTAGGACCATAAATTCCTTAAGAAATGAAATAGAACATCTTGCTTTTCTATCTCAATTTGAACCTAAAACTCCAAGTGAGGCCTTAGGTGATTAAGATTAGATTAAAGAAATGAAAGATGAACTAAATGAATTTGAAAGGAATCAAGTTTGGACTTTGGTTGAAATACCTAAAGAAACAACTATAATTGGTGTAAAATGGGTTTTCAGAAACAAATGTGATGAAAATGGAGTCACTGTAAGAAATAAAGCAAGACTTGTTGCTAAAGTATATAATCAACAAGAGGGAATAGACTATGAAGAAACCTATGCTCTGATATCTATATTTGACTCTATTCGAATTCTATTAGCCTTTGCAGCATTCTTTAATTTCAAACTTTTTCAAATGGAAGTAAAATGTGTTTTTCTCAATGGTTTTGTAAAAGAAGAGTTTTTTTGTAGAACCAACTTCTGGTTTTGTAGATCCAAAATATAATGATCATGTTTTTAAACTTATCAAAGCTTTGTATTTCCTTAAACAAGCCCCAAGAGCATGGTATGATAGACTTACATGATTTCTTTTACAAAACAATTATGAAAAATGTACGACAGATCCAACTCTTTTTATAAAAATGGAAAACAAAAATGTTTTGATTGTCCAAATTTATATTGATGAAATTATATTCAGATCAACTCAAAACTATCTAACTAATTCTTTCACGAATCTAATGAAATCTGAGTTTGAAATGAGTATGATGGGTGAGTTAACATTCTTTTTAGGTTTTTAAATCTCTCAAAAACTAGAAGTAACCTATATATCTCAACATAAGTATATCAAAGACTTACTCAAAAAGTATGGATATGACAACACTAAAAGTATTAGCACTACAATAAGTACCTCGAATACACTTGATCTTGATGAAGCTGAGAAACTAATAGATCAAACAACTTTTAGAGTTATGATAGGAAGTTTATTATAATTGATAGCTAGTCATCCAGACTTAATGTTTTTGGTATGATTATGTGAAAGATATCAATCAAATCCAAAATAATTCCATTTAAAATCTGTGAAAAGGATTTTTCATTATTTAAAAGGAACTTTGGATTTAGGCCATTTTTATTCTTCTAGAAATGATTTTGTTTTAAAAAGTTTTTCAGATGCTGATTTTAGTGGTTGTAGAATGGATAGAAAGAGTACATCTGGAACATGTCATTTCTTAGGAGATTCTTTATTTTCTTGTTCATTCAAGAAACAACACTCAATATCACTTTCCACTGCTGAAGCTAAATATGTAGCAGCTGGAAGTTGTTATGCTCAAGTCTTGTGGACGCAACACACACTCCTTGACTATGGCATGAGTTTTTCCAAAACTCAAATACTATGTTATAATACTAGTTCCATATCTCTTAGTAAAAACCTAACACATCACTCATGTTAAAAACACATAGATATTAGGCATCACTTTTTTAGGGATCACACACAAAAAGGAGATATCATATTATAATTCATTGGAACACAAGAACAACTTGATAATATTTTTACAAATCCATTTCCTTCTGATAGATTTGAATTTATTAAACAAAAGCTAGGAATGATTACACTAAAATAATCATTCACATCAGCTTTCTGTTTTTACATTTCTTCTTACATTAAAACACTTATTTTATAAGAGGAGAACATTAGTATTTTTCTCTTTGTTCTACCTATTTTATATTATTTTATTTCATATTTTATATTTTATTTTATCTTAATTCTTTAATATTAGTTATATTTATTTGTTTCTATAGTTATGACATTCATATTCATTCTTGTTTTGATATTCTGTTTTTTGTTTATCATTTTTACATTCTGTTAATCGGTCTGATAGAGTCTTTTCCATCTGCTTGACAACCTATGGTAATGACTTTGTTTTCCATAGTCTTATCAACCTATGGAAATGACTTTGTTTTTCATCGGATTGAAAACCTATGGTAATGACTTTTTTTCCATCAGCTCAACAACCTATAGTAATGAATTTGTTTTCCATCAGCTTGACAACCTATGGTAATGACTTTGTTTTCCATCAACTTGACAACCTATGGTAATGAATTTGTTTTCCATCGGCTTGACAACCTATGGTAATGATTTTGTTTTCCATTATCTTGAAAACCAATGGTAATGACTTTGTTTTCCATTAGCTTAACAACCTATGGTAATGACTTTTTTTTCATCGACTTGACAACCTATGGTAATGACTTTGTTTTCTATCGGCCTAACAACCTATGGTAATGATTTTTTTGTCCATCAGTCTGAAAATCGATCGTATTCACTTTCTTTTTCATCGGTTTGATGTTTGATTGTATTTTCTTTTCATTATTGTATTGTATTATGTCTACTTTGATAATACTATGAAACTAAAAAATTACTTGAAATCTATGATAGGTACATTCTCTCTTCTTTTTGTATTGTATTTCTTTCATGTTATTGTTTCTTAGTTTTAATATTTTTTATTTTTAAAAAAAAAACCACACCTCTTTTATTCTTAACCATTGGATTATTTAGCTTCTAATATCAACCATAAAAGACCAACAGTCATCAAAATTTCTCCTATAAATAGAGGACCCCCTCTTCAAACCCACACGAGTTTTTTGGATTTCTCGGTGAAGCTCTGCCTCTCCTCCTTAAGACTCGGTACAATCTTTTATTTTTCCAATCATCTTTATGTCTCAATATTTTACCAACAATCTTGCCGAAATTTCTTCAAATACTTTCTCAGAGAAGGATTTCTTTAGAGAAAGGTTAGTTTATCATAATTTTTTTGACAGTTATGACTCAAAAATCAAGAGTATTATTTTATTTCAAGGCTGGGAACATATTTGTGTTGAGAAACCCATATTTCTAGACCCGATTCTTGTTGAATAGGTTAGAAAATTCTACAATATGATGTCTTTTGATAAGAATATTATAATTAACTTTGCTGTGTATGATAGAAAATTCTCAATGTCTGTAAAAAAATCAGCACATTTCCTAAATGTTCCTATTGAAGGTGATTCCTTTTTCCCATATCATAATCTACCTAAGGAAGTTGGTACATTTAACAAGTAAAGAGTTGAAAAGTCATTATTTCTTATCTATGAGGAGAAAAGAAAAGTATCTCATCTTTCTACTGACAACTGGTTTGTTTTTCTTTGGATGCAAGGGTTTCTAATTCCAATTAAAGGGGATAGAAAAACTCTTAAGGTTTCTAACATTTTTATGCTATATTATCTTGTAAACATGAGAAAGGTAAATCTCATGGGTTACATTTTTGAAACTATCAAGAATGTGAAGTCTGGAGCTATCAAGTCTCATATTATCATGTATCCATCTATTCTCACAAAGTTCATTCTTGAAAGTTTGAAGTTTTGTAATATTCCTCTAAAAGGGGAATTGAAAGAGATAAATCACTCTTGGATAAGTAAGAATACGGTGAAGAAATTGTATGTTTGTTTTGATGAAGAATCAATACTCTTTATCAAATATATGGAAGAAGAATCAACACCAAATCAATCGACACTGAATCAATCGGCACCAATGATAATATAATCAAATCCAACAGTTGTTGTTTCTCAAAAGTCATATCCTCAAATCAGTTCAAAGACAAAGAAGAAAACCAAATATAGTAAATAGGTTGTAGCTAAGTATAAAAGGAGAAAGAACAAAGAAAAGAAGTTTATCCTAAGTTTGGTCTTAACCCAGCTGAAGCTCTAGCTGAGAAAATAAGGTTAGAAGATACTCTATAAGCTGAGAAGAAGAAGAAGAATCTTTTGAATAGAAAGTATCAAGATTTTGATGTTTCTAAAATCCTCAAAAGTGATAAGTTATCAAGTGACCAACTGATAGAATAAGTTCAACAAGAACCAATCATACATACTTCTCTAGATAAATATAAAGGTAAACAAATAGTGCAAGAAGTTCAGGAATGTGAAGAAGAAGAAAAATAATTTCTTTTAGAATATCTTTAAAGTACTAAGAAGAGTAGAGAATAATACTCTATTCAAAAGCAAAGTGAAGGAATAATATAGAATCCTCATTCTGATCAAACACCAGTTCAATCCTTAGAAACTCATTTAGAAGGAATTCCATCTCCAGTAAAGAAAAAGGAACAAAGTTTTCATGTTGAGAAATTAATTTTCATCTATGATAAATTTGAAGAATAAAGGGATGGAAAATAAGTATAAAGGGTAGAAAATGAAAAATAGAAAGTAAAAGGAAAATAGTTTACTAAAGACTCTAGCTGATAAAATAAACTAGAATCATACGACGATGATACTGATTTAGAACACACAATTTCCTTGAAGAAAAGTGATTACATTGTTCATGTTTTGAGAAGGATTGAAAATAATATTCCTTACTTCCCCAGAATATAAGTAAAGATTAATTTCATTACAGACAATCAAAGGAATAAATTTAGTTCAGTTAGAGATCTCGGAAATAGAGCAATGACACTAGAGGCCGATTTAAAAGTTTTGAGTGATAGTTCTGTTTCTCATAAGAATGATTTCAACAAGATGACTAAGTGGTCGTACAAAATATAAATATTCATAAATTAACATGAGGAATCAATTTAAGACTTAAGGAGGCTCTCAAATAATCTTTCTATTACTTTCAATAAGATCGATAAGAAAATTATCGACAGGTTGAACCAGATTCCAAAATCTCATGGTGCTGATGATCTTTCAGTGAAAGAATTTCATGACATGTTTAATTCTTTACAATAAGAATTCTCAAAAGTTTCATCTTTTAAATATGAAATAGTATTTTTAAAGAAACAAAACACTTTTTTGGATGAAGAAAACAAGGATATGCAAAACATAATTGATACTCTTGAAGAAGTGATCAGGGTGCAAGAAGACACTATCAAAAACCAAGATCAACTTTTTGAAGACCAACAAGATATTATCAAATATCAAGCTTATTCTATCACAAATGAAAATAAAGAGATAAATAATATTAAGGTCATTCTTCATGATTTTATCAAGAAATAAAAAGAAATAAAAAACAAATTATTTTTTTGTATATTTCTTTCTTGGTTTTTATTTCAATTTCCCCAAACTTTTGACAGTAATGCATTGTGTGTTTTCATTTCCATTATTTTTATTTTGTATTTATATCTAACCCTTTCAGGGGAACTCAATATTACCCCATTATTTTTGTAAATCACAGAAGGGGAGAATGTTTTATAAAAGCAGCAAGAATGTTTTATAAAAGGAGATAAATGTTCACAAAGGGGGAGAATTTTTTATTGTGAATCAAGGAAAATATATGAATACAATACTTAGGAAAATGTATACCTAAGGGGAATTTAGTTGTATTCAATTTATTTTTCAGAATAGTTTTCATAACTCAGGGGGAGATAAGTATTTATTTCTAGTTTTAGTTTGTGTTTTGTGCCTTCCAAAAATGGGGATATTGTTAGGTCAAAATTTTTCTTTTCACTTTTATGTATTTTGTTTTGGAAATCAAAAATATATTTTTACTAATTTCTCAAATAACGAATTTACTTTGGATATGATTACTCTGTCTATCTTACTGACTCTGTTAATCATACTGATTCTGTCAATCATACTGACTCTATCAATCGTACTTATTTTGTCTATCATACTGACTCTATCTATTATATTGATTGTCTACCATATTGAATGTGTTCATCATACCCACATTGTGCATCATATTCACTTTGCATCATATCAATACATTTCACTAAGTTTCCAAGTCCCTCCGAGTTTTTTGGAGAAACACAATCGTTGGAGAAAATATGACCGTTGGAACCTAAGGCCTATAAATAGGAAGTCATTTGAAATAGAGATAGTACTTTTGATCATATTTTTCTTTTATCTAGTTCTAGAGAGAGACGTTGTGACTTATTTCTTTCTTCGTTTGAAAGCCTTGGAATTATAAAATGTGAACAACTTGTTCTTAGATTTTGTATTTCAGTAAGTGCTTTCTTTTGCTTTGTGTGACCGATCAGGTGATAATGATCGAGGGCTGTCGGGGATAGGCATACGATGCGACCAATCATCTAATCGAGGGCTTTAAAGCATTTGAAAGACAGAGGTACCAATTAACTATAAAATTGAGGTCTTATGGGGATAGCAAGATGGACTTTCCGATCATCGTATTGAGGGCTTACCAAGGCGGTGGAAAAATATACCTTCTATCCTAGGTGAAAGGATACCCTTATCTTTGGGTGAAAATAATTGCAATACTTTTACATTTCTGCTGCTATTTGTATTAGAAAGGTAATTGTATTGTTTCCTCTTTCTTTTCATATTAAATTTAATTGTAATTGTTTCAATTACGATTCATATTGTATTAATAGATTCTATATTTTATATGGTAGAATCTTTTTCACTTGTATTACTCTAATCATTATATTCAATTAGAATTTTATTTTTTACATTACTTATATTATTACATCATATCATATCTATCAGATCCAAGACCATTATGGTAAATTGTATTTATTGTGAATTGAATTATTTTAAGACCTCTTAAACTAATTTCTATCTTAAGTGTTTAAATACAAATTTTTGAACTTATAATTAACCTCCTCTTGTATTGTGCCTTCTAATATACATAAAATTCTATATTACGATCCAACAAGGTTTGTGTCTTGATTTTGGGATAGTGTCTCTAGGCGTTGATCTATTGTGAGTGGTGATTAGGCTTGGGCAGTGTGTAGAGTGACAATGTCATTTGAATATGTTTGGTGATGATTAAGATTCATGGTAGTTCCTTTAGGATCTCTTTACCAATGTTAGGTGGTTCCAATATATCATTAGGAAGCTAAAATTGGATGTGATTTCTTAGTCGGTAGCCAACTAACCTTGGATCGCTGGTGTTCTCATGGGTTTAGAGATTATCCTTAGGACTTTGGGGTTGCATGAGATTTGCAATGGTGCCTGGTTGTTGAGGAACTCCTCTTGTTAGCTGGGTTCTAGGAATATTCTTCCATTTAGGTGGAGAGTTTTCTAAGTATATGATGGGTTCAGGTGGAGATCGGTTTGCTTTGATATACTTTATTTCTCAATGTTTATTTTATTACTATTTTCTGTTATTTACATTGCTGTATTGGTTTTCTAAGTTTTATTATTTATGAATTTTTTGAGATGTTCGTTATGTCATGGTTTTATAGGATGAGTACTAATATGTTCTTCCATGTGTTGCAGGTACTGGTGAGAAGTCAAGGACTTCCTCGATGGCATGATCTCAGAGCTCAGCTCAAGTAAGTTCAAGTATGTGCTCTGTTTATGTTTGGAGTTTTTTAATTCTGAGCATGTTTAGTAGCTTTAAAATGTCATTTAATTTGGGTAGTGTGTGTCATTTTGATGTATGATAGGGGGACCATTTTGGTCGTACCCTGTAGGTATTTCCTGTTTAGGATGTGATACCCAAATTAATGATGGTAGGTGGTGCAGAATCATCATGTGGTTAAGAGTTTATTTTCAAGGTGGGGAGTATGTTGGTGTTTCATGTTAAATTTGTTTATGAATTTTAATTAACAAGGTGGATAATTGTGAATTTATGTTTCACATTATTTTATTTTTAATTAATTTTTTTTTAATAATTGTTTTCTGTTTTGAGGTTTTTTTACATAGCTTAAAAGAAGGCCACTTCCCATTCAAGGTCCACCATAAACATGTCCGTTCCAGCTTGTTTTTCTCAGTCATTTTCACATCTTCAGTTTTAGGGATTTGGAATGGTCTTCAAAAAATGGGAGAAACCCGGCCTGGCTGAGAGACAAAGAGAGGGTTTCCGATGATGGGCTTCCTGGTTCACCTCTAATGAGGAGAGGGATATTGGCCATCATGAACATATCCTTCAACGACGATGTTTGAGTTTCATCCATGGTGTCTGGATCTCAAAAGGAGGAGTGATCGAAACAATTTAGAAAATAGAGATTGTAGGTAGGTGAGGGTTCATCATCAGCTCCCATCACCTTTGGCTTCATCTACAAAAGGTTTGGTCTGATCAAAAAAATCCGAATCCGACCATCTTCAATAAATTCAAGAAGTATTGAGGGTTGGATAGTGGTGCCCGACTATGCATTTCTTGTCTTACCAAAGAAGTATATGGGTGCGTTTGGTTCTTGGCATCCCGAGCGAGTGGTCGTACCCGGTCTTAATCCTGGATTTCAGAGAATCTAGTTTTCACCATATCTGGATAGCAATAATGAAAATTGATGGGTGCAGTGGATAATCCAGGATACCAGCGGCGCACTTGAGGATATCGACAAGAGAGAGGAGGGTCTATGGGTGTGTTTCTTTGTTTGACAGAGGAGGTCTTAGGGTTGTTCCTTGGGAAGCTGAACTTGGAGGGCTCAACTTAACTGTGACAACTTCTACGAGAAACATATAGGCTTGGTCAATGGTGATACTAAAACCCCTGTAAGGGGGGTTTTGGTCCAGTCTTATTCCATTGTCAATTGATTATCAATCATTGTATGTGGTACAACTTTTATGTTCCTTGTACTCCATTATTATTTTCATAGTAAAAGAACCCTTGATGATTCTTCCCCATGCACATAGGCCAATTGGTCGAAGCACATAAATATTGTGGTCTCTTTTACTACTTGCCGCATCAACTTGGTTAATATTGAACACTTCTTCTTAAATTAATTAAATTCTAATTTGAATTCATTTTTTGATAAAGAAGTTATTTAAGTATTGTTTTTCTTGGGTATGTCACTTTTGTAGCTTGTTGGAATTGTATACGAATTATTTTATTATTTATTTTCATTACATTAATAACCCCTCAATAATAAACATGACTTTGTGATTTCGAATTTTAGGATTATGTGAACCAAAATTAAGCCCAATAGATTCTATCTAGTCGAAGGGGGGATTCTTTGCATAGTGAATCCCCTCAACACTAAGATTTTCATATTTTAATTTCTCATTATCTTTTTTAATAGCTTCAAAATCATCACATACTTTCTTATTTGAACATGGATATGTATTTCTTAGTTTTTTATTTTCTTGTTTTAGTTTCATATATTCTTTTTCAATTTGAGTCATGTCATCCAATAAATTATTGATTTTCCTTTCTTCAATTTCATTATTTTAAGAAAGAAATTATTTAGTTCTATCTCATTTTTAAATTTCACATTTTTTAATATAAGTATTAAAACTTCAAAATAAAATTCCTTTTTCTCTTCTTCACTCTTAAAAGTAGAAACATTCAATTTATTTTTTCCTATTTAGATTTATTATTCTATTTAACCAATTTATTATTTTTTTCTATCAAGTTATTTGTAAAACGCAATAATTCTAGAACCATCTTTATATAATTTCTTATTTTTTATACAATTTTTAACATCATAATTTTGAGAATCTAAATTATATTTTTAACTAAAATCAGAATCAGTATCATTTTCATCTTTTTTAAAAATAGTATAACTACCATTAGCATGTTTTAAAAATTGTGTAAAAGGTGAATCTATTACCTTAGAACATGTATCCATTAATGCAAGGTAACCAATCTTATTTTCACTTCAATATTTACTACTTGAATTAGAACTATAAGTGTAGGTTCACCCGTCAAAAAGAGGTCGCTTATCCTTTTTTCTATTGTTTGTTTTCTTTTCTTGAATGATTTAGTTTTGGAAAACCTGTTCTATATGTCCCTTCTTTCCGTACTCATAACAAGTTAGATCTGAAACATCATTTATTTTTACTAATGTTACCATTCCTACTTTCCTTTTGATTTTTTATTTCTGAACTGCTTTATTAATCCCTTATCATTTTTGATAAAGTTGTAAAAGCCTTTTGTCAGGTGGGATATTTCTTCCTTCCCACTTCCCTATGGCTCAGATTTATAAGAGTTAGAAGAAATGATTATATTTGATTTAAATGAAATACATTTATTCTTTGAAACCTCCTCATCCAAAATATTATTTAACTCCAACTCATACTGAATCAATGAACCAATAATTGCATCCAAAGTATACTCCTTAGAGTTCTTACACTCATTGATTGCAACATTCTTTGCATGAAAAGTTTTAGGTAGTGATCTCAAAACTCTTTTAACCAACACCATATTATCCAACGCCACTCCAAGTGCACTCATCTGATTGATGATACTTATTAATATTTGGAACATATTATTCACAAATTCTTATTCTACCATTATATAATCTTGGTAATCCAAAGATACAATTCCTAACTTTTTTCTTTTAATGTTGTTTCAACTATAGTGTGTTATTTGAACTATCCTCTAAATATATCAAGTTTTCTTACCTGATGAGACATGGCTAAAAAATTTCTAACTAATAAAAAAATATAATGTATTCATTACTTTATAATTCAAAACATACTTTAATACATCATTACCTATATGTACATCTAGATCAGCATGATGTAGCTCATATGGTTTCATTATGATTTTCAAATAGTCAATGCTCAATTAATTTTGATATTCCTCTATTTGAGCCTACCAATACACATTATTTTTCCCATCAAAGTATGATGATTTTTTTGATTGATTATATGAGTATTCTAATATGGTAGCTTAATGTTCTAGACTTTTTGCGTTTCTAATCGATGTCAAAAACAAATTAGAGTAGGGGAACTTGTATGTGTTTCCTTACAGGTGTTAAATGCTCATTTCTAAGATTCTGCCTTCAAAGTCAGGTAACTATTTTATTTCTGCTAAGTGTATTTCTTGAAATCTACACCTTAAGATATCCCAAATGCTTTTGTGGCCCAAAATTTCTAGGGCTATGAAGTTTCTATTAATCAGGTCCATCTTTTATGAAACCGGGGAAGGGATCCAAGGAGGAGAAAATGTTCAAGTATGTGTTTACCTGCTGCAAAATTTACATATCTAAAGGTAAATACCAAGAATCCCTCAAGTCAATTGAAAGAGCTTCCAATCTATTTCCCGAGGCTACTATTGTTAATAATTTTGTGGATGATTCCTATAATAGAATTGGGTATACTCTTGTTTGTAACCTAGCTGCTGGAAATTCTCCATGCTCAATCCCTATGAGGGATGCTTTGTTTTCCGTGGTCGAGACTGCCTTCAAATCCATCAACCTTGATTCACATAGCGGCAGTCACCATCGAGTTTGGCCTGTTGATCATATCTTCTTCCATCCCCTAGCTTCAGCTACCTTGGTGCAAACTGCTGAGATGGCCAAGCTCTTTGTTCAAACATCGGCTCCACTCTCCAAGGTTTGTACAGGTTAGACTGCATGGATTTATTTTAGCTCTCTATATGTGATAGATTAATTTTGTTTGTAGTTCCATCCTTTCTATATGGAGGGGCGCATGAGGAGGGGAAAACACTAGATTCAATCAGAAGAGATCTTGGGCATTTCAAGCCAAACTCAATCAGAAACCAATGGGTTGGGGGGAAATAATGGAGCACTTGTGCATGCAGGCCGATCATGGTCTATCACAGGCGATACAGTTGAAAGGCATCATATTGATCAGGGCAACACAATAGGTGGAAAATTATAATGTCCCAGTTCTGTTGGGGGACATCGTATTGGTTCGTGATATTGTGAGAAGGGTGAGCAGGAGAGGAGGTGGGCTTCAAGGGGTGCAGGCCGTAGACCTTTCTCATGGAAGTGGCGTGAAAGAGGTGGCTTGCAATTTTCTGGAACCCCGCAGCATGGGAGGTGATGGAGTTCAGCTTGAAGTGGAGCGTCTTTCCATGAAAGTAGGTTTTTCCACCATGGTGGGTTATTTTACTAATTTATCTCAGGATGAGACCATTAAAAATTTCTTCAAGGTGTGATCTTGGTTCTTCATGTTGAGACCGAAAAATAATTGGCCAACCAGTGTAGGGATAATCAGAAGATAAAATAAAGTGAAAAATACCGAAATAAATGGACACCAGATGTAATGTGGAAAAAACCCAAATGGAACGGGTAAAAGCAATGGGAAAAATAGAAGGATCACTATGGATAAAAGTGGGTACACACTCCCTCACTATTAAAATAAGAAAACCCTCGTATTTATCCCTCTTTAATAAGTGGGAAAACCACCTCACAAAATACACTCAAAGATGGACAATGGGTGATGAGAAGGTGAAGCTGCAAGTCATGCTGAAATCATTGGGGTAGATCCCCTTTTATAGGGTGTTGCCAGCCCTGCCCAATGCCTCTTCCACCGCCTTCTCCTGCTAATGGATTTAGTGGGGTTGGTCCACCTACCACACAACCACCATGCCTGCCTCCATTTGAAAAAGAAGGGGCGGAAGTGTCTGAGGAGAAAAAATTTTCCGACACATCTCCCACTTGGAGATTTGATTGTGAACCAATCACATATCTATACATCCTTTCTATCTATCAAACTGTGTTGCTCACGTCTCTACAAGGCCGTTCAAGGATCTACACCATCTGAACTTATCAGAGTCAATTGCTTTCGTTTGGAAATCTGCCAAATTTTCTTTTGTATGAATTTTTTGTATGTCCACATTTCCTCCACCACATCTTGGACAACGTGATATTGTACCCCAATGTGCTTCATCCTGGAATGAAAATACGAATTCCTTGTAATGTGCAAGGCGCTCTGATTGTCACAAAACAATGGAATCTGCTCCTGTCTGTGCCTGAGCTCCTCCAATAACTTTCTCATCCAAATCACCTTTTTCACTGCGAGAAAAAATTGATATTTGCGACGGGGAAAGGTCTCGTCGCAAAATAGTCTGTCGTGATGGACTATTTATGATGAAACCCTCTTCCCGTCGCAAATAATTAGTTATTTGCGATGGAGAGATGGTCCACGTAGCAATAGGTCTGGCACGAGTTACGCGCCAAACTACGGGAAGGGTATTTGTGATGGGTATAAAAGCCCGTCGCAAATACCCGACAACGTTTTTTAGTATTTGCGATGGGATTTATCTCTTGTCCCAAAAAGTATGTCGGTAGGTTGTTATTTGCGACAGGTTCCATCGCAAATACCTTTTTAACCACCGCCCCTAATTAATAGGGAGGTTAGCATTTGCGATGGGATTCCCGTCGCAAATAGTACCATCGCAAATAATCTAACTTGTATATGCTTCCCATCCGTTTTTTCTCATTCCACTAATTTTCTACCCCTCTCCCTCTTCACTTAAATTCTCTCAAAAAATTTCAAAGTTTAAATTTCTAAATTGGAGCAATATTTACGTCTTATATCTTCCGAAAGATTCAGTTTTAAGGTATTTATCTATTTCTTTTATTTTTTAGTTAATTCATTTTATTTTATATTAGTTATAATTATTGTTAATTAGCTGCAATTACATTAAATTAGAATTAGATTGTTTAATTTATCATTGTTTATTTTTAAAAATAATTACATGTGATTAATATTAATTAGTATTAGTTAATAGTTATTATATAAATTATTATTAATTAGTAGTAATTAGTATTAATTAGAAAAATTATTAATAAGTAGTTATAATTAGAGATAATTAGTAATAATTAGCAATAATTAGTAATAAATTTGAATAAATATGTATAAATAGTAATAAATAGTAATAAATAGTAATAATTAGTGATAATTAGAAACAATTAGTGATAAATAGTGGAATTTAGTAACAATTAGTAATAATTATAGAGAAAAAGTAAGAATTAGCGGTAATTAGTAATAAATTGTAATAATTAGTAATAAATTTTAATAGTTAGTAATAATTAGTAATAATTTGTAATAAATTGAAATAAATTTTAATAATTAGTAATAAGTTGTAATAAATTTTAATAATTAGTAATAATTAGTAATAATGTGTAATAATTAGTAATAATTTGTAATAATTAGTAATAAATTGTAATAATTAATAATAAATTGTAATAAATTGTAATAATTAGTAATAAATTGTAATAAATTATAATAATTAGTAATAATTAGTAATAAAAAGTAATAAAAAGTAATAATAGTAATAATTAGTAACAAATTGTAATAATTAGTAAAAATTAGTAATAAATTGTAAGAATTAGTAAGAATTAGTAAGAATTAGTAATAAATTATAATAATTAGTGATAAATTGTAATAATTAGTAATAAATTGTAATAGTTCGTAACAAATTATAATACATTTTATTAACTAGTAATAAATTTTAGTAATTAGTAATAAATTGTAATAATTATTAATAAATTTTAATAATTAGTAATAAATTGTAATAATTAGTAATAAATTGTAATAATTGGTAATAATTAGTAATAAATTGTAATAAATTTTTATGATTAGTAATAATTAGCAGGAATAAGTAATAATAAGCAGTAATTAGTAATAAATTGTAATAATTATTAATAAATTTCAATAATTATTAATAATTAGTAATAAATCGTAATAAATTTTAATAATTAGTAATAATTAGTAATAAATTGTAATAATTAGTAATAATTAGTAATAAAATGTAATAATTAGTAATAATTCGTAATGATTAGTTATAAATTATAATAATTAGAAATAAATTGTAATAATTAGTAATAATTAGTAATAATTAGTAATAAATTGTAATAATTAGAAATAAATTGTAATAAATTGTAATAAATAGTAATAAATTATAATAATTAGTAATAATTAGTAATAATTAGTAATAATTAGTAATTAGTAACAAATTATAATAATTAGTAAGAATTAGTAATAAATTGTAATAATTAGTAATGAATTGTAATAATTAGTAATAAATTATAATAATTAGTAATAAATTGTAATAATTAGCAATAAATTGTAATAATTAGAAATAAATTGTAATAATTAGTAATAAATTGTAATAATTAGTGATAATTAGTAACAATTAGTAATATTTACTAATAGATTGTAATAAATTGTAATAAATTGTAATAATTAGCAGGAATAAGTAATAATTAGTGTTAATTAGTAATAAATTGTAATAACTAATAATAACTAGTAATAATTAGTAATAAATTTTAATTAATTTTAATAATTAGAAATAATTAGTAATAATTAGTAATAATTAGTAATAAATTGTAATAATTAGTAATAAATTGTAATAATTAGTAACATATTGTAATAATTAGTAAGAATTAGTAAAAAATTGTAATAATTAGTAATGAAATGTAATAATTAGTAATAATTAGAAATAATTAGTAATAATTAGTAGTAAATAGTGGTAATTAGTAATAAATAGGAATAAATAGTAATAAATAGGAATAAATAGTAATAATTGGAAATAAATCATAATAATTGGAAATTAATAGTAATAATTCAGAATGAATAGTAATAATTCAGAATAATTAGTAATAAATAGGAATAAATAGTTATAATTAGTAATAATTAGTAAAAATTAGTAATAATTAGTAATAAATTGAAATAATTAATAATAAATAGATTTAATTAGGAATAAACAACAGTAATTAGAAATAAATATCAATAATTAAAATAATTATCAATAATTAGAATAATTAGAAATAATTAGAATATTTAGTAATAATTATAATAATTAGAATATATCGACAAAATTTCTAACGAAGTAATAATTTGTAATAAATTGGCACAATTTACAGCAAATTGGTGACAACTTTTTTGCCTGACGACTCATCTACTTGCAACTTTCTCCTACTAAAATCACTATGAAAAATATTCTCCAACATATGAATATCCATTTTCGTATGCATGAGAATGGAGAGCAGTGCGACGAGGCCTCTTTGCTCTCCATTCCTATGCATACGAAAATGGATATGCTTACGTCAGAGCAAATTTTTCCTACTATTTTCAGTTGGAGAAAGTTGTAAGGAGATGAGATATTGGGAAAAGAGGCTATTTTTTCTAATGAATTGTCTCCTTGCAACTTTCTCCCTCTAAAATCACTATCAAAAATCTGCTCCGACCTATGGATATCCATTTTCATATACACGAGAACGAAGAGCAGCGCAGTGAGGCCTCTCTGCTCTCCATTCTTGTGCATATAAAAATGGATATTTTTAAGTCGAAGTAGATTTTTCATAGTGATTTTAGTTGGATAAATTTGCAAGGAGATGATCTGTTGGGAAAAAGAGCTGCCACTAATCCACTGGAAATTATGTCACTTGTAATTAGTGGGAATTAGTATAAATTAGTTGTAATTACTAATAATTAGTTCTAATTAGTATAAATTATTATAAACTAGCATATATTAGTATAAATTTTAAAATAAATAGTACAAATAACTATAAAATATTAGAAATTATTTTAAATTGTTAGAAAAGTGAAATTAATTTTATTCTTTTTTTTGGGTCGTGTTTTTCTTATATAAAATTATTCAAAAACCTAATTATTTTAAATTTTTTAGAGAAATATTGAACAAGGAAGTCAACAATAGTCATTATTAGATGATTGTACTTGGATAAATCAGCACAAGAATCCAAATGGTTCTGGTTTAAATACTGAATATATTGAGGGTGTTGAAGCTTTCTTATCATTTGAATCATCAAAACCAGAATTTGTTTCAGAAGGGAAAATTAAGTGTCCTTGTAAAAAATGTTCTCTGAGGATGTTTGACACATTTGACAATGTTAGGGGTTAAATATTGTGTTTTGGTTTTTAACCAAATTATGTTTTTTAGTATCAATATAGTGAATGTAGTTCCCCAAAAAATACTAAGAATTTGGTTATAGATCCATTATAGTTTCAAAATTCAATACATGATGTGGCAGGTCCGTCTTTTCAACAAACTGAAATTCAGGATGATATTGATTTAACTTAGGATTTGGAACCATATTAATTTTATGAGTTGTTGAGATCTGTTGAGGATTCCTTATATCCTGGTTTCAAGATAAGAAAATTTGAAGTAGTTGAAAAAATTATGGCTATTACATTAGATAATATATTGTTAAATAGCTATTTTGATTAGATATTGTCATGACCCATCCCCCGGGGCCCGTGCTGTGACTACCCCAAGACCACCTTCCATAGGCCAGGGGCTGACGACTAGCACCAGAAAGGCATATCCCTAAAACCAGGAAGACATTACCTTTATAACCTGTAAACTCACACAACCAAGAACACAGCAAGATACGATCACAAAGTAAACTGTATAGTAAAAAGAGAGTATACAGTAAGTAAAAGGTCCATAATACAAGTCCAACTAAAAAGTACAATTAAAACTAAAAATATATCCTATGAACACCCCCCAAGTATCCTACCTGAAGGGTAGATACAACTCTCGAACAGTTGTCTCTGCGGTATGCCTCGTCTAAGGTCCACCTCCGGGTAGCCTCCAGTCATGGTACCCTCATCCTCAGTTAGTGGTATCCATCATCTACATAAGACACAACAATGTGTGGGCATAGCCCGTGTAGGGGTGAGTATAAAAATACTCAATAGGGACCCCGAGACCCCCAAAGGTCTCTCAAAATACACAAATGATAAACCAAAAAGCATGGAAACAACAGTCAACCCTACTTAGGTATATTCTCATACATATACCTAAGTTATCAAGTATACCCATATCATTCATGAGGAAACACAAGGCCCAAAACCTTATCCAAAAGATCCATTATTCCACAAAGGAAATAATACCATGAAGGAAACACCACCAAGGTAAGTACTACAAAGGTAACACCTCACAGAAGAATACCACACAAGTATCACCACAAAGGTAAGTACTACAAAGGTAACTCCACACAGAAGAATACCACGAAGGCTTCACCACACAGAAGTGTACGAAAAAGGTAAAGACTCAGCTCACACCAGGTATAAATTAAGTACGGAAGTATAAATTATTATATGTATTGCTAGATCATCTTACTTTGTCAATAAGCTCTGTTGTTGACTCACACATGATCGAAGATAACCCACACATGATCTAAAGATGACCCACACAGGATCTGGAGATGATGCACATAGGATCTGGAGACGACCCACAAAGGATCTAGAGATGACCCACACAGGATCTATATGTGCTGACCCACATAGGATCGTTGAGCGCTGACCCACACAGGATCCGAAGATGACCCACACAGGATCTAAAGACTCCTCAAGTACAGCCAACCATAGGGTTCCTGCAATAAGCATGCTTGATTCTGGAAGGTTATGCTCCTCAATCCATCAGTCGATACTTCAACTACCATGAAATCTCATGAATAAATATCACAAAGTTCCTATATGTCATAAGGAACTTAACACAACAGATGGCGCATCAATCGGATGCCTGATCTATAAGTTATCAACCTTTTAGTTCCGAGGGCCCGGTTGGATTCAGGTTCATTCCAACCCGGACATACTCTAACTTTATCCAAAACTCAAGTGGATTATACCAAAAAGACCATATCAATCTAAGGTTTTCAGTGCCACAGATGGTTCGTCAATCGGACGCCCGGATCAGAAGTTATGGCCAAAAAGGTGAAACTGGGTCCGGATGGGCCTGTGTCCAGTCAGACCTGGTCGGACTGACTTGGACTAGGCCGACCTGACCAGGTTTGGGTCGACCCATCCTGACCTGGGTCTGAATTGGCCTGTGAAGGGGTGGCTCGGCCCGCCGGGCGCGACCCGGACCATGCTGGGCGCGACTTGCTGGGCACGACCCGCTCGGCTAGGTGTGGTCTGTCATGGCGGGGCCTGACCTAGCCGCAACCTTGGGGGGAGGCACCCCGCGGTATTCAAAATGGTCAGTGGACCATTCGACTGGCGCCTGCTGGCAGGCAAGACCCGCCGGAGTGGTCCCACTCGGCGTGTCGCAACCGGCCGGACTCCCGGCTGGTCCTCCTCCTAGCGGTGCGATGGTGCTGCTAACCTCCTGTGGCCGACTGGTTTCTGATTGCCTTGGTATGCCACCATGGCCTTCTGGCTGTGACCTCTTCCTCTATCGGCAGCGCGGACGACGGGCCGCGACCTCCTTCGCTATCGGCATCACGGACACACTGCCTCGGTTCCACGCAGCTGATTGGTTGTCGGCCGCCACCTTCCTCTGCCACGACCGATAGGCCGCAGTCTCCTTTGGCGGCACGGTTGCGCCACCACCGTCATCACGACTGAACTGTGTGCCGCCCGCCACCCACGAAGAACACGTAAATCAAGAAGGATTGTGGAGGTATCGTGTCATGTTTGTTTGGCCCGCACCCTCCGCGTTAACCAATAGCAGGCGGTTCAAGAGAATTGAATCAATGTAAAAACACGAAGAAAAATTTAAACAATTCCCTACATCATTTGTTGGAGATGGCGTGAGGAAGAAGATGAAGATGATGAGAGCTCCAACATTCGTCCCGCAACATGCTTCTGAACCACACTCCAATGTCAACGTTCTTGATCCGAAGGGTTGTTCTTCATTGGAGGATATTTCTCCAAAGGTTCTCCCAATATATCCTTTTCCAACGATTTCCTCCAACCTCAATAAAGGTGAGGATCCACTTAATTAATTTAAGTAAATTAAATCAATTAAGTTGGATCATTAAATTGGGGAAGAAACCAAGAGTCACCTCCCATTAAAAGAGAAGTTTGGGTGGTCCCCACCACCAAGAATTCAAATGGGAGGTTTCAAATAAAAATAAAAGTTATTGTTTTATTTTTATTATTTTTCTTTTAACTCTCCCACAAAAATCCGAAAAACTAACTTCCACCCTCGACCAACTGCAGTCGTGGTGAAGGTCTCCTTAAGAGAATATTGGCACTGCGAGATTAACGGTGTCCTCAGATTTCAATTCCGAGCACCAGTTCAAAAGTTACAAAACGTTGCTCGCGCGTTTACTGAACGTACCTAAAAAAAGTTTAGAAATTCATTCTGGGCACACCAGACCTCAGAATCACGTGCCATCAATTTTCGCGAACTCATAATATTTCTATATAATTAAAAAAAATTACATGGAAAATCCGAGTCTTTACATTCTCTCCACCTCAGGGATTTGCGTCCCCTAAAGCCACAACACAAACTTGGGAAACAAGTGGGGGTATTGTGCATGAATTTGAGCCTCTCTCTCCCATGTACTCTCCTGGTGGTTCCTATGCTACCAACGAACATGCACCAGAGGTATTGACCACCCATGAAGGACCTGCTCCTTTAAATCCTCAATATCCACTGGAACCTCTGAAAATGTCACCCCCTCATCGATGTCCAACTCTCCCTAGTCAATGATGTGTGAAGGATCATATACGTATCACCTCAACTAGGATACATGGAAAACATCGTGCACCCGGTGAAACTGAGGTGGAAGATCTAAGTAGTATTCCACCTCTCCAAATCCATTGAGGACCTGTAAGGGTCCGATGAACCTTAGAGATGACTTGTCGCCCCGACTAAATCTCAGCAAACCTCGTCGAGGTGAGACCCGTAGAAAGACATGGTCACCATCCTCGAAATCCAGAGGTCTCCATCTCCTATCAACATAAGATTTTTTCCTACTCTGTGCAGTCGTCATCCGCTCTTGGATTATCTGCACCTTCTCTATAGTAACTCATACCATCTCTGGTCCCATGAGTGTTGACTCCTTGGGTTCAGTCCAGCACAAAGGTGATCTTCAAGGTCGACCATACAATGCCTCGAATGGTGCCATACCGATAGTGGAGTGATAAATTTTGTTGTATGTGAACTCCACCAAGGGTAAGTGATCCTCCCAACTGCAGCCTAAATCAAGGACGCAAGTATGCAACATGTCCTCGAGGGTCTGAATGGTCCACTCTGTCTGACCATCCATCAGAGGATGGAAGGCGGTGCTCAACCAAAGCTGTGTCCCAAACACCTCCTACAACCCCTTCCATAGCCGGGAAGTAAAACATGCATCATGATCAGAGACAATCGTAGATGGAACCCCATGAAGCCGCACAATCTCTTGCGTGTAGAGGCTTCCCAAGACCTCTATTGAACCCTTATCTCTAATAGGTAAGAAGTGGGCCGACTTGGTGAGTCAGTCAATGATCACCTAGATAGAATCATGTCCCCTGGACGTGCGTGGAAGTCCTGTCATAAAGTCCATGAAAATTCCATCCCACTTCCACTCCGGTACCTCTAGTGGTTGAACTAATCCCGCTGGAACCTGATGTTCTTCCTTCACTTGCTGACAAGTGAGGCACTATGATACAAACTTTTCTACTACTTTCTTCATTCCTGACCACCAGTACTGATGTCGAAGGTCCTGGTACATCTTCGCTACTCTTTGATGTACATCTAGAGGGGATGTATGAAACTTCCTCAACACTTCCTCCCTAAGCGCCAATGGTACCATAGTACACCCTCTGAAAAGGATAACGTGCTCCCCACCTTCATAAAATCCATCAGGTGCTTGTCCTGTGGATATCTGAGCACGTTGAGCCTCATAGTCAGTGTCCCCAAGTTGCGCCTCCCTGACTCGCTGAAGGAGTGGGGAAGTGACTATCAAAGACTTAATATAAGTTGATCCATCTCGTTCCACATAGGATATCCACAAAGCAGCTAGCTGCTCTATTTTTTCACTCAGCAACTGTATACCAGATCTCCTACTGAGTGCATCTGCTAATATATTCCCCTTCCCAGGAGTATAGGCTATCTCTAAGTCATAGTCCTAGAGGAACTCAAGCCAACGCCACTGTCTCAAGTTCAGTTATTTTTTAGAGAAGATATACCTGAGACTCTTTTGATCAGAGTAGACTGTAAAACATTCACCCATCAAGTAATGTCACCACATCTTCAAGGAGAATACCAATGCTGCTAACTCTAGGTCATGGGTAGCGTAGTTCTTCGCATGATGTCTCAGATGTCAAGATCCATACGTGATCAGTGCTCACTCATTCATCAGGACACATCCAAGCCTGGTCCCTGATGCATTGCAGTAAACTACGTACCCAACACCCTCCTCCGGTAGCCTCAAGATGGGGGCACTTTTCAGTCTCTGCCTCAGCTCCTGGAAACTCCGCTGGAATCTCTCCTACCACACAAAGGGTTGCCCCTTATTTTTCAATGCCGATAAGGGTGCCACAACTCTGGAAAAGTCAGGCACAAACCTCCGATAGTAACCGGCCAAACCCAGGAAACTCTGCACCTCTGTCACACTCCTGGATGGCTCCCAAGCAAGCACAACCTCAATCTTCTTTGGATCCACCGCAACTCCATCCTCTGAGATGACGTGTCCCAGAAAGTGGACCTCTCGTATCTAGAACTGGCACTTTGAGAGTTTACCATAAAGCTGGTGCTCTCAGAGTGTATCCATAACTATCTGTAGATGGTAGGTATTCTCCTCCTCTATAGTTGAGTATATCAGGATATCGTCGATGAAGACTACCACAAAGAGATCGAGGTATGGCTGGATGATCCTGTTCATGAGTCCCATGAACACTGCTGTGGCGTTGGTCACACCGAATGGCATAAAAAAGAACTCATAATGGACATACTGGCATCTAAAGGTCATCTTATGCACATCCTCATCTCGTACCCTGAGCTGGTGATAGCCTGACCTGAGGTCAATCTTTGAAAACCATCGTGCTCCATTCAGCTGATCCAAGAGATCATAAATCCTCAGGAGTGGGTACTTGTTCTTCATAGTCACCTAGTTCAGGTTTCGATAGTCCACACAGAGTCTCAAACCCCCATCCGCCTTCTTGGAAAACAAAATCGAGGCTGCCCAAGGAGAAACACTGGGGTTAGTGAACCCCTTGCTCTACAAGTCCTCCAACTGTACTCGCAGCTCTCAAAGCTCCGTGGGAGCCATCCGATATGATGGTATAGATATTGGTGACGTACCGAGGTACAAGTCGATATAAAAGTCCACCTCTCTATGAGGAGTTAGACCCAAAACATCATCAGGGAAAACATCAGCATACTGATCCACCACTATAGGATAGCTTAGACTCTCAACATCAACTGCTCAGAGGGTAAGGCTAGCCAAATAATGTGTGATCGGCTGCACCCTCCTCCGGGTAAGTCCATCATGTGATACAAAGGTTCCCTTCTCATCGGTTAAGGAAAACCTTGTCCCATCCTTGCAGACACACTGCACTTTTTGCCTAATATAGTTAATCTGAGCATGGACTATAAATAACCAATCCATACCCAAGATGGATTCGTAAGGCCTTGATATCATTACTAGAAGATCTCAGCCAAAGTTATCGCCTCCTAGAGTAAGATCACACTGTCGGAACCAGTGCGTAATCATCTAATCCGCTCCCTTAGGAGTCTCTATCCATAAGGATCGAGCCAAAGACTCCACCAGTATCTTCAAGCTCCGAATGAGGGTCATGACAATGAATGAGTGACTGACACCTATGTCTATAAGTACTATATCTAGGGTGGAGTAGATATATATCGTACCTCATATCATCTTCAGAGTGTCGTGGTCATAGGCCTCAGCTACCTGAAGCTGAGCTCATCCCTGTCCACCTGCTCCATGTGGTCGGGGTGGCCCACTTGGTGGTGGTGGAGGTAGAACCTCGAATCGCTGCCCACCACCTACTGTACGACTAGCTCCTCTACCACGTTTACCTCCTACCTGTGGACCTCCTCAATCAAAACTTCACCTCAGCCCAGGCAGTCACTCAACCATATTCTGGTTGTCTGTATGGCGGGTTGGGTAGTCACGAGCCATGTGGCCCTGGCCACCGCACGAGTAACACTACCTACTTCTCGCCTGTCCTACTATGTCTCAAGATCCCCACACAACCGACCCTGTATCCTGTGGTCTTCCACCTGTAGTTTTGGTCCTCTTGGACCTCTATGTCATCTGTCTTCTGCCAGCTATAGATGACTCTACTACGTGACGTCTGTTGGTGGGTCTCATAGCTGGTGTCTTCTCTGCAAGGAAACTCTCCACTAAGAGTGCTCGTTCTAACACCCCCACCTGAGTCGGGATGCTAAGAGAAATCATAGAAGCTCTAATCTCCCATTTTATCCCCTTCTCCAAGGTCTAGTCCCTAAAGAAAGGGTATCACACTATGTCAGTAGAGTAGCACGAGAGGTCGGTGAACCTCGCTGAATACTGATCCACGATCATGCTACCCTACTGCAAGTGGAGAAGCTCCTGTATACGCACTGAGCGTAAGGCCTCTAGGACAAACGCTGCCCTAAAAAGGCTCTCAAAGTCCACCCAGATGAGAGTGACCTCGTCATGAACCTAGAGCATCAAGCTCCACCATTTGCCCGCTGCTCCCTAAAGAAGACTGGTGGCAAGAATCATCATGAGATCAGATGGTGTCCCTACCGGTCAAAAAACTCTAAACATGGCCTCCAGCCAGTCCTCAATCTCCTGTGGATCAGTCTCTCCCCAGAACCTTGGTGGCCTATGGATCTGAAACTCGGGTAACGTGCTCAAGTGGCATGCACCCTCTATTGTTGGGGCTGGTGGCATCAGCTACCCAATGGGTAGTGGTGTTGCTGGTACACCACCCGATGGTACAACTGCTGTAAGGGGGCCTTGCATCGAAGCCTCATCGCTCGGTGGGCTATCATCACATACTCTACCTGGAACCTTGGTTGGATATCTATGCGGATGCATCCTGAAATAAATAAGTGTGCTATGGTCAATAAGTTATACCTGGTGAGATGACTCAAAGATATCACAAAGAAAACTTTTCAAAAAACACACAAGCAATCAGTTTTTTCATGCACTAATCTAGAAATCATAAGTTAGGGTCCTGGTGTATGGATATGTTGGCCGCCGCACCAACACTGGATTCCCCAAACTGATATCCACACTCATAACACCTAACACTATTTCCGATTAAAAGATCAGAGTCCCAGTTCTTTGGTAGAACCGACTCCTATGATACTAATTTTTCACGATTCGTCCTCCAAGGCCCGTTCTGTGACTACCCCAATCTCTCCTTCCATGGGCCATGGGATGGCAACTAGCACCGGAAAGGCATATCCCTAAAACTGGGAAGGCATTGCCTTTATAACCTGTAAACTCACACAACCAAGAACACAACAAGATACGAGCACAAAGTAAACTATATAGTAAAAAGAGACTGTACAGTAAGTAAAGAGGCTAGAATACAAGACCAAATAAAAAGTACAAGTAAAATTAAAAACAGATCATGTGAACACCCACCAAGGATCCTACCTGAAGAGTAGAGGATTTTACGCATCATCCTTCGCCATGAGACAAAATTGTAAGTGTTAGAGGAGCCTATTTCAGTTGTGCCTAGAAACGAGTCTAGTGATGAGGATATATATCTCTATATTAAACATTGTGGATAATGCCATAGATGTCCAATGTTTCATACTATCGTCCATGTCTAATGATCTCTTGAAGAAACATGAAAACATGGATGAGTATAGCATGATGTATCACATTAAGGATCTCTATCAAGAGAAGGTGAGACAGGAGAGATATGATATCTCTAATGATTTGTTCACAACTAAGCTTGGAGAGTCTGATCCAGTTGGGCCTCATGTAGTCAAGATTATTGGCTACATTGAATGTCTAAACATCTTAGGGATTAATTTCCCAGATGAGTTACGTACAGATCTCATCCTATCATCACTTCCTAAGACCTTCTCTAACTTTATTGTCAAAAAAAACATGAGAAACAATGAGAAGAGTTTATCAGAACTTTTAACCTTGATTCTCCAGGTAGATAAGGACATGGGGTGTGACAATCCCACAGTTTTTTTTCAAGATTAAAGTCACAATTTATTAAAAAAATAAAGGGAACTATATGATTCTAAAAGAGGGAATTTTATTACAATCTTTTTCATAGATAGGGAAAAGCTCAACCGGAAAAACATCACTCCACATAATGTATTGGTTGATTCCCTTGTTGGAAAGACCATCATCCACCATGTTTTCTTCACGGTAGGCGTGTGTGGAAATGTATCTAAGCTCAAGGAGCGTGTTAAGATAGTTCTTCCAACGTGCTGTAAGAGGCCAAACAAGGTGAACCACACCATTCCAAATATCTTGGATAATGGTGGTGGAATCACTTGCAATCCAAATGTTATTCTAGCCTCTTAGCTTAACAAAGTGGACAACGTGAATCACCACCATCATCTTAGCCTCCAGGTAAGAGGTAATCCCATAGCTACCAAAGAAGCAACCATGAAAAAGACCAAGAGAGTCCCTAAAAATGCCCCCATATCCCGTAGGACCTGGGTTTCCTTTAGAAGCGCCATCAACATTGATTTTGATCCAGCCAGAAATCGGGGCTTTCCAGAACACTTCGAATGATAGCTTCAGCTGTTTGTAAATCCCATTGATTTTAAGTCATCATAGGATCACAAAGTCACCAACCGATTTGTCGCAATGGGCTTTCTGAAGCGTGTCCACATCCCTAATGGAAATAATAATTCTCATCCGACCTGCATTAATATTTAATGAGTAGTTGTTGTGGATAATGGAATTTCTATCATACCATATAACATGGAGCATCTCAGCAATAACAGATAATAAAAGATTTATGATTTGCTGCGAAGAATCAAGCTCCACACAAAATTTTAGTAGAGAGAAAATAGGGTCAACGAGTAACCATCTGTAGTAAAAGATGTCAGTAATATTATTCCAAAGAGCAGTGTCTGTGGCACAAGACAAAAATAAATGATTTATTTCCTCCCTATGTTGATGACATAGGGGACATCTTGAGCATAGTTGGACACCAAAGGATTAGAGACAAACCTCGGTAGGAATACGATTATGAGAAATATTCCAAACAAGATTAAGTCTAGAAGGTTTGATCCATGGTTTATGAAATGGTTCTAGCCAAGAGAAATTAGCTTCAGAGGAAGTAAAAAATTTGTTATAATAATTTTTTGAATCAAGAATACCATTGTGGGCTGGTTCCCAAATAAGAAAGTCTTCATCATTCGATAATGGATGCTCATCAACAACATGCTTTATTTGATCAGGGAGATCTAAGTTACTAGAATGCATCACCTCCTTTATGGTGTAGTTGATATTATACGGAGAGGAATTATAAGGTAACATAGAAATAAGGGGGGTGCCAGTCTAGTTTTCAAGCCAGAATTTCAAGGTGGAGTTTGTGCTAACCATCTATCTGGAATTGTGCATGATACTGACAAAGGAGTTCCTAATGGATGGCCAAAGGGAAGAATTATCATAACTCAAACTTCAGTTTTTAAGTTTTTCCAAGAAATTATTCTTGAGAAAGGTGATTGAGTCAAAATTATTGTTTATCAAGTTCCAAGTGAGTCTAGCTTGGAGTGCTTCATTAAAAAGCTTGAGGTTTTTAATGCCAAGCCCACCTCTCTCAAGAGGTTTGCAGCAAGTAGACCAGGGTACGGTAACAAGTTTCCTTTCAAGGATACTACCAGTCCAAACAAAGTTTTTAATATAGGAATTTATTTTCTTTAGGTTACTGATGGGACACCTGTAGATCATCAGATTAAACCATTTTATAGACAATAGATGATTTCACAAGGCAGATTATACCAGCCATAGAGAGAGATTTTCTTTTCCAGGACGAAAGTTGGTTAATGATTTGGTCAGAGATAGCATTAAAGTACATAGATTTAGACCTGCCCCATAATATGGGAACTCCCAAGTAAATAAAATGAAAGGACACTTCTTTGATACCAAGACTCTCAATGATGTAGTTTTTTCTAGAGGTGGGTAAACTTTTCCCAAATAAAATAAATGATTTTCTCCAACTAATGGATTGTCCTAATATCTCTTCATAGTGAGATAGGGAAGCTTTTAGGCTAATGATATTGTTATTTCTTCCATTAAGGAATAGGATTATATCATCTTTATAAAGCAGATGGGTCGGAACATTGAGGTTTCAGGCTGCCTGTATAGGTTTGATTTTAATTTGATGAACAAGAGAGGCTTGGAGTCAATTGAGGTAATCCCCCGAAATGGAAAAAAGGATAGAAGAGTGGGGATCACCTTATCAAACTCCCTTCGAGCATTTAAAATATCCCTTAGGAGATCCATTTATAAGGATAGAAATAGAGACCTAACTAAAAAGAGAGTTGATCCAACTAATGAAAATATCATTGAAACCAAAACCTTGGAGAACTTTGAAAATGAAATTCCAGTCTATAGTGTCAAAATCTTTCCTAATGTCTAGCTTAATAGCAATGTTTCCACCTATGGAGGCTTTATTAAGAGAGTTGGTGGATTCCGAAGCAAGTCATATGCAGTCTTGAATAGACCTACCCTTGATGAACCCAAATTGGTTCCAAGAGATAATTTTGTTACATAGAGAGGAGATCCTGTTGTCCAGGAGTTTAGTAATGATTTTGTAGAGGGAGTTGATGAGAGCAGTAGGCTTGAACATATGAATTTCAGAGGCATTTCCCACCTTAGGGATTAAGGTAAGGAATTGAGCATTGAGACCATAAGGAATAACACCATTATAGAAAAAAGTCTTAACAATCTTACAAACATCAATATAAACCACCTCCCAGTGGTGCTGAATGAATCCATTGTTGAAACTGTCAAGACCTGGAGCACTATCAGGGTTGAGGCTAAAGACTATGGTTTTTATCTAATGATAAAGGGGAGTTCTCAAGAGAAAAATATTTTCTTCCTCATGGACCAAAGTCGGAATAATCCCAGGAAGGAGGTATTTATTTATACTTGACCCATTGAAGATAGTGTCAAAATAAGTGACCACATGATTAGAAATGGTAGCCTCAGAATCATAGAGGATGTCATTGTCTTTGAGAAATGATAGAGGACGACTAACTTTTTTAACCCTTTGTAGGGCAGTGTATAATTTGGTGTTTCGATCACCATCAGAGAGCCATTTATTTTTGAAAACTTGTTTTCAAATGTTTTCCTTAAGGACCAAAATGGAATTGAGCTTCATAGCAATGTTGACCTCATTTTTAGGGTCAGAGGATAAGTTAGTATAAGTGGAATTCTTTTGAATTTTATTGAGATAATTCTCAAGAGTGGATATATCCTTATCAATTTGTTTTGATTTAGAACTACACCAACCCTTGAGACAATGTTTGAGGTGCTTGAGCTTTGTTACATAAGAAAAATCATCTGTATGATGACTCATAGATCTCCAAAAACTTTGTATAAGATTGGAGAAATCAAAATATTCTGACCAAGCATTGTTAAATTTGAAAGTAATAATGGGTTTGATACTTTTAGAGTGGAAAATAACCAGAATAGGATGGTAATCCGAGTTTAGTTTATGTAAGGTGATGCTAGAGATGGTGTCCTAGGCATCCAGAGTCGGGACATTCACTAGAGCCCTATCAAGTTTACTAGCAACCACCCTATTATAATGTCTTCTATACCAAGTGAATTTGGAACCAGTAAGATTTACTTCAACTAGGTTGTAGTCTTCTATTGAGGCTCAGAACTCCCTGGAAGAAATATGAGAATGGGGAGGGCCAAGTTTCTCACTGGGAGAAAGGATTGCATTAAAGTCTCCAATCACCAACCAAGGATCTTTGATGGAGTTAGATAAGAGAAATAGGTCCTTACAAAGAGTCCTACGACCTTGGTATCTATTCTTAACATATACAAGAGTGAAATACATATGAAGGCTATTAAGAATAATTTTGCAAGTGAACATCTGATTAGTAGAATTTTGAACCTTAACATCTTTCAGTGAAGTATGAAAGAAGATCCAGAGGGATTATACCACACAACCATTATTTCAAGAACCTAAAATGTTGTAACCATAGGTAGAGAGATGCATAAATTTCAAATAAAAATTAACTTTGGGTTCAGTAAGAGAAAAAAAATTTGGTTTATGCATCAAAATAGTTCTTTTAAACACAGAAATAGTGTCAGCGTTAGCTATATCCTAAAAGTTCCAAAAGATAACATCCATTAAGACCTGTGTTTGGAGTGGGGGCTCTTTTTTTCTTCTTAGAACCATTCGAAACTTTTTTACTCTTCAATATTATAAGATTTGGAGAAGAGGTCAGAGTAGTCTTCATGACCTGCTTACTCATGGGAGAATCAAACAAAGTGTTAGTAGCATCTGAGTTAACAGTTTCTTTTATTCTAGAAGATGATTTAGGAGCTTTATTAGAGGACCTAGAATCTCCAACTATCTCATTAGATGGGCTTGGAGTCTAAGGTACAGTAGGCAGAACAGGAACATCCTGCATGTCTATTGTCCCAACAGGCTGTATAGTTGGCTCCATATCATTTTGAACAGATGTCTTAACAATCAGATGAGGCTTCTGAGAGTCTGTGCATATATCAGAATCAGAATATTTGCAAATTGATAAATTGAGATCTATAATAGGAACAGAGTTAACCGAAGTAAGCATAATGTGAGAGGTATCCTGGATAGATCTAGTAACTGGGTCTTCTGCCAGTACAACCACAACTGTATCTTCTTTCTCAACCGAATCAGCTTGAGTTGAAACTGAAACTTCAACATCCTGATGAGCCTTTTTCTTGATCTTATCCATTCGTAGTAGCTCTTGGGAGATCCCATCCTTCCCAGACACCATGGGATCATCTTTCTCAAGAACCAGAGGGACTGAGACATCCTTCGATGGCATAATCAGAGGAAGGTCGAAGACCCCAAGCACTATATTTTGAATATCTTTCAGAATAGAAAGCTCAATTTTAGAGGAAGGATAAGGAAAATGGTCCAAGGATTCATAAAAAGTATAAATCCCCCAAGCACCATTCCTCCAAAAAGGGGAAGATCTAGAGGAAGAGAAAGTAACGGGAGGTAGTATGTTTTGCATGTGGAAATCCAGGCCACTAGAAGAGGAACTGCACCCAGAAGCGTGAGGATGCTGAAGGTGCATTTGTTATTGAGTGTAATCTTTACATTTCTACACATTGGGTATTAGATACATCATGTGGGGATCAAATATATATTAAAATTAAAGAACCAAGTATATTTAGAAATATTTCTATGGGAGAGGTGGATCTTCAAGATTCCAATGGTGCGAGGATGGCTATGTTGTCCATTAGCGATTACCATCTCTCATTTCCAACTGGGATGCTTTTGGTTTTACATAACTATTATTATGTACCTAGTGTTACCAAGAACATAATTTTTGTATCATGTTTAGATATGGATGGAGTTATTTTCAAGTTTTGAAATAAGGGTTATTTATTTTATAATAACAATGTATGTTATGGTATGGAATATTTAAATAATGGTTTGTATGTATTAAATTACTAAAACCAAGTGTTGGAAATCAATAATGAAACGAACTCACATGAATCATACAATACCCAGTTTTGGCATCATCATCTCGGTCATGTAAATGAGAAGAACTTGATAAAGCTCCTCCAAGATGGTTATTTAGACTTTACTGAGCTAAAACCACTTGATAGATGTCATGATTGTTTATAAAGGAAAATAACCAAGCCGCCTTTCGGTGGACAGGGTGAAGGGTCCACATAGCTTCTAGGATTGGTACACACAGATGTGTGTGGACCATTTCCAATAGAATCTATAGGTGGATATTCTTACTTCATTACTTTTACTGATGATTTGAGTAGATATGGATATATCTACTTAATAAGGTATAAGTCAAAGTCCTTAGAGAAATTTAAGGAATTCAAGAATGAATTAGAAAATTAGCATGGTAAGAAGATAAAGAAGCTTCACTTGGATTGAGGTGGAGAATATATAAATCAAGAGTTCATTGACCTTTTATGGGAGTTTGAGATTCTATATCAACTCACTCCTCCTTATACACCACAATGGAATGGAATTAGTGAAAGAAGGAACCACACCTTGTTGGACATGGTGAGGTCGATGATGAGTTATGAAAATCTTCCATTATCCTTTTGGGGGTATGTATTACAAACTGTAGCATACACATTAAACCGAGTACCAACTAAGGTGGAAAATGGAATTCCATCTTAGTTATGGAATAGAAAGAAACCCATTTTGTCACACACACATGTATGGGGATGTGGGGCATTTGTTGAGGCCTTATTAGGAAACAAACTAGCACCCCAGGGCATGAGGTGTATCTTTATAGGATATCCCAAGGAAATGAAAGGATATTACCTATATAACCCTTCAAACAAGAAAGTAACTATCATCAGAAAAACCATATTTCTTGAGAGGGATCACATGCTCAAAAAGTATAGTGGGAGAAATATTGACTTAGGAGAATTTGATGATCAAGATACACAGAAGTTGGTATAGGAACAAGTTCTAAAGTCCATGTGGAAGAGGTTCTAGAAACAAAAGTATTGCGTAGGAGCTCAAGAGAGGTAAGGGAATGAGAGAGATTTGGTTTCCTAGTCATCGAGGATGGTAAATCATTATTGTTTGACAATGATGAACCATTATCCTACAAGGAAGAAATAGAGAGCCCAGAAGCTGCAAGATGGCTAGAAGCTATAAATTCTAAGATGGATTCCATGTATTAGAACCAAGTTCGGGTTCTGGTCGATGAACCAGTTGATGTAAATCCTGTTGGATGAAAATGGACATTCAATAGAAATTTGGACATGGAAGGTCAAGTTAGAACCTATAAATCAAGTCTAGTGTATAAAGGATTCAAACAATGTTAAGGAATTGACTACGATGAAACCTTCTCACCAATTGCCATGTTTAAATCCATAAGAATCATACTTGCCATAACAGCTTACCATGACTATGAGATTTGATAGATGGATGTCAAAACAACATTCCTTAATAATAATCTTCAAGAAGATGTCTATATGACACAACCAGAAGGGTTTGTGACACCAGGTAAATCCAAATGAATTTGCAAGTTTCAAAAATCCATTTATAGATTAAAGAAAGCATCCAGGTCATGGAACATTTGATTTGATGAAGCCATAAAGGAATTTTTTTTTCATTAAGAACGAATGTGATCCATGTGTTTATAAGTAGTTTAATGGGAATACAGTCATTATCCTAGTAGTATATGTTGACGACATATTACTTATTGGAAACGACGTACCAGTCTTATAGCCAGTTAAGGACTGGTTGAACAAGTATTTCTCTATGAAGGACTTAGGTGAAGCAGCCTACATTCTAGGGATCAAGATCATTTGTGATAGATCCAAGAGGTTGCTTAGACTAAGTCAGGGTACATACATTGACCAAATACTAAATAGATTTATTATAGAACAATCCAAGAGGGGATTGGTTCTAGTGTCACATGGCCTATATCTTTCTAAGAGAATGTGTACTCAAACACAACATGGGAAAGATAGGATGAGTAAGATCCCATATTCTTTGGATATAAGATCCATCATGTATTCCATGTTATGTACTAGGAATGATGTTTCCTATACACTAAGCATGGTAGGAAGATATCAAGTAGATCTAGGAGGACAACATTGGACTACTGTTAAGACTATCCTTAAGTATCTGAGAAGAACTAAGGATATGTTCCTGGTGTATAGAGGAGATGAGGATATTTTCATCAGAGGGTATGCTGATGCTGGTTTTTAGATAGATTATAATGATATGAAGACTCAATTAGGATATGTTTTATGTCTCAATAGAGGAGTTGTGAGCTGGAAGAGTTCAAAACAGCTAGTTGTCACCGATTCTACAACAGAGTCTGAATATATAGAATATTTTGATGCAGCCGAGGAAGCCGTTTGGATTCATAACTTTTTCCAGGAGATTGATGTGATGCCTAAAAATATAGAACCTATCACATTGTATTGTGATAATACTATATCAGTGGATCTTGCAAAATAACAAAGGTTACATCAATGTAAAAAGCACATTCTCCAGAAGTATCACCTATTTAGGGATTTTTATCAAAGGGGTGAAATTATAGTGAGCAGAGTGCCCATGAAAGAGAATGTGGAGGACCCCATGACTAAAGGCCTATCTCGGTAGAATCATGAATATCATGTGATATCTAGTGGGTTAAATGTTGTTAGCAGTTGGATCTATTCCAAGTGGGAATCTGTTTGAGTTGGTGGCCTATAACCAACTACTTTTTACTTTATGATGAACTTGTATTCATGGATTTGAATATTAATAAATACCTTATCACATCTTGATTGTTCATCTACATGAAAATGAATGTGATAATATACTAAGGATAGCTATTGCACTAAAGGTTCATAGCGGATCCCTTCTATGATGAGAAACTGAAAGTGACAAAACACTATTCTTGAATATATGTTCTATGGTCGGATGATGTTATTTGAGGGGAAAAAATAATACAGGCCATTAGGGGTGAGGACTCATAAAAAATTGAGGTACCTTCTCATGGTGTGAGCCCTTGGTAATATCCAAGAGGATATTATGATAATGAGACCCACCCATAAGAAATCTACATTTAATAGCGTCATTGGATGTTCCTATCTGCAGACATGCATATTGGTCCGTAGACTTTAATATTATTATTAATGGGTATTACAACTTGTGCACTTAGATGTATTGACAAAAAATATGATGACACGCTGTTTTTAGTGAGGTAGGATATGTTGGGTGCATCATGATTAATACTTCATTAATAGATAATACGAGAAAGGATTTGTCCCTTCTATTCCATAACGGAAGTTGATATCTCTGTCCCTTTGATGGAATTGATATAGCCTAAATAAATCCATGTATATGGTGAGGAATGATCAAGTTCAATTCCAAGAGTTCAAATAAAGAGTAATTGAGTACATGGGTTGATGACACTAGTATGCAACCTACTTGATTTGAGATATCAAGACAAAGGGATTACACTACACGTTAAACATTCGTAGGAGTTGACACATCATTGTAGTGTTAACTTCCTTCTATATGGGTTCCTTAGCATGTTGCTAGATGAAAAACTTGGAATTTAGGTAGGATCTGCCTAATGCCACTGAGAAATAGCCCTAGAGGGTCACACACTAAGTGTATCCAAGTATCTCAGTTAAATATTCATTTAAAAAGTTGAATACAGATTATTCTCGATTGTAGTTTAATAATTATTCAATAATTCCTGATCTCATTTATTTCAACACTAGTTATTTGAGAGAATATATTGTGGGAGAAATAATATACTTATTAGTGAATAATACAATGATATTTATTTGAGAAACAAATAGACATTATTCAAGGGAAAATAAATGTGGTATAGGAAATAAACAAAAAATAGAAAAACAAAAGTACACAACGTGTATATTAATATACACACCATGTAGTTTTTTGGGAATTTGTGAGAAATAATATTATTTATTTAATTAAATAATATTAGGTGTAATTCATTGGGTGCATGTAAAGTAATAATAATATTCAAATGTTTTTATTAGACATGGGGTCTTACTAATAATTAAATTAAATGAATAAATTCCTTTGGGTAATTATTTCATTCTTTTATTATTCTAAGTAATATAAATCCCAATTAAATTATTCTCATTAGGCCTAGCCATTCTTTGTGGTTGTACACAATGAATCTGGAAAAAGATCTCAAGACAACATATAATTCCTTTTCTTCTAGAATGATATCAAGTTACGAGAGAGATCCTCCTCCACTGGATCAAGGAGAACGCTTTGGAAGCGGCTCTTAAGGCGATCATAGGCGGACATTGCAAGTAAAGGCTATTCTATGCTAGCACTCGAAGATTACTTCAACGACGTTTAGAGATACATGGATCATGTGTGGATCACCCCTAGAGGAAGCCTATACTTGGCTTCTACAATGCAATGAAATATCACACCAGATCGTGACTAGAAGCATCAAAAGAGAAAGAATTTCTTGAAAGGTAATTCTTGTATTTTAATTAAATTAATTATAACCAACATATGATGATCCTATCTGTAGTTTTGAGACTTACCTCTTTCCTTTTTATTCTTCATTCTATTCCAAAGATCCATAATTTTATCATCGTGATGGATCTCGGATTAATTATTATTAACAATAAAATTAAATTTGGGTACACACATACTACATGCGCTTCCAATGCACAAGAAACCTACACTTTACACTTGATTAAATATGGTAATTATATTTTAATTCTACTTTCATAAAAAATAAATATGAATTCATTGCATACATTGTACCAATTGAGTGCGGGGGGGGGGATCTTTTAGTTTAATATATCTTTAAAAGTTATCATTTTTTGAGTTAAGCCAACAACATTAAAAAAAGAACTTTGGGAGGCAACCAATGTTTTTTCCTTAGTCCCCTCTTCCCTTGATTCCTATTTGAAAATTATTAAACAGTAATACACTATCATTTTTTATTCTTATTTATAGACCCATCTACATAGGAACAAGTGGCATAATAGGAATTTGAGGAAATGGTCTGTGAACAATTAAAGTTGTGAAAAGTATACACATTGTGAAAATCCTACTGAACAGAGATAAAGGAACATAACCTATGAAACCTGAATGAATCATCATTAATAAGGAGAGTTTTCTTTTACATTCATTATCTTTTAAACCCCCTATATTTTTATTTGAAAATATTCTTTTTTTGATTTAAAAAGAAAATTTCATGCCCATGGGTAGCCTTATTTCTTTACTTGAGTGGTATATGAGACGTAAACTTAAAAACCCCATGATTCCATGTTTGAGGTTTTCAAGTTAATGAGAAAAAATAAGTAAAATGATTAATTTAATAATTAGAGTGAAGTATAGATATTGAAATTATGACTTATAATTTTATGGGATTAGTTGATTCAGATAAATGAAATTTCTCTACCAATTTTTCACTTTGAATTTCTGAAATTTATGTGGATTGATTTGTTATAATTATTAAATCCCCGAAGTGATTGTCTCAAATTTATATGTTTCATTCTAAAGAGTATTTCTAGATCAAATACTTTCTATATTATCTTGAGAATATTTCTTGAGTGATCTTTTGTCATGCCAACTACTATAACTTTAATTGGAACTTGTCAAAGCTATGACTATGAAAAACCACATTTAAAATGATTGAGGAAATTTTTATTGTTAAGACCTTATCCTTAAGACTTCCTTTTACATTAATCCTTGAGTATACCATAGAATACATGAATTCCCTCACTAGGAATGATTCACATTATAATCCATTTATATCCATTCCTACCCTGATCTATTTATATTACATAATATGTTAAAGTTAAGTATGGGGGTGCAAAATGTCTTAGAAGAAGGGATGTATTACATTGTATAGAAAAAATGGGTTTTGTTTTGGGAAAAATAAAAAATCAACATTACCAGACTGATGATCTTTTGATCTTATGTGGTTAGGTGCTGGATGTGTGATTTTTTCCAAGCATAACTTTCAAAAAAAAGAGAAAAATTCAAGAAGGTGTAATTATTTCATTATACATACATTCATCATGACCTTACTTTGAGTTATATGGAGTGAGATTTATTATTTTTATAGAGGATATTTTTATTAAACTTTACTTTAGATCTCATGAAGTCCGATTTAGAGGTAAACCTCCTTTTTAAGCATTAATATTTTGAACAAAAATCTTTACCAACCTTGAGACTCAGAGTCACTAGAACCTTATTTTCAAAGACCTCATAATTTTATGTGAATTTTATCTTTATGTAGTATAGAAAGTAGTTCCTTTACAATATTATGGAAAAGGAGCATGTAATCGTGATAAGAGCATAATTCATCTTGAATTTGTTTCGTGATTGATGAGAGAAAAGAATCCATTGTGAGGTAAATCGTGACTTGGTATGTTTGATTATAATGAATTATGATTCATGAATGAATGCAATAATAAGTTCCACCATTTTTCAATAGTAAAGAGTAAAATACTTGGGATGATTAGTTTCTTTGAAAAGTGTAAAGTTGAATTGATGTTTGATGTGAATATTGAAAGGTTTATCTCCCATTGATAATCATCCAATTTAATTTCTTTGGAATTTGAATATTGGTAAAATGTCGTTCCTCTTTTATTTATGTTGATATTACATGCTTGAGGATAAGTAAGATCTAAGTGAGGGTGAATTGAAATAGTAACATTTTGCATGTTTATTTTAATACAAAACATATTGTTTATAAAATTTAATTGAATAAAATTGCATGTATTTAATTTTTTTCATGTTTTATGGCAGGATACAACAAAATATTAGGAATGAACATTAAAGTGATGGTTTCATGATTCAAATGATGGTCTGTGATGAAGGACAAGTGAAGGGTCCAAGACTGAATCTCAAAACTGAGGAACCAGGATGAAATTAGGTGAAATCAGTTAGAAAACATCAATTCATGTTGTGAATATCATTCATAACATGAAACATAAAGGATTACAAGACATGTATACAAGACTTGAAGGAAAAATGAAATTATGGGTGATGAAATCATAAGTCACCGCGTGACACTTATGGTCATGCCATGAAACATGTGGGATAGACCTAGAGAGGGTTTCAAAGTGTGAAATATGTCGTGAAAATTCCAACCCCACAAATTACATGTTTTGAACACTATTTATTATGTGAAATGCCCCAACAAACACAAAATTGACCAAGTTTGACATAATTTATAGGACTCTCTATTTTCAACCCATTACCACTGAGTACTCTCAAGATTGACCAAGAACCATTTATGAAACTATTTATGGCATCCTAATCATGATATATATCTCTGTAAATAGAATTCCTAGGGTGATGGAAAGAGGAGGATCGGTAAGGGAAGCTTTGGATGATGGTCTGCTATAGTTTTATTTCTTTGTTTTCCTTCTATTTTATTTTATTTAATCTATAATGTCTTCTTTCTACCATTCAAACTCATTTACCCTTTACATGGAGGGGTAAAGGTTTTGAGTGATCAGGAAATGGTGAGGTTAGACTAATCGAACTTTTTTTGAGTTTTTTCACCCAAATCAATGAAATCATTTCTTTCATATTCTTTTTTGTTTCAATTATTAATTTAGTTTTTAATACCAAACACAACTGTGATAGAGTTGATTGATTTAGTTTCAATTTCCTTGGTTGATGATCCATATCTCCCTCCACCCAATTCCCATACATTTACTATGGTATAGATATGGTTTGGGTGATGACTCCTTGATTATTATTATCACGTGTGAGGAAGTGTGTCCAAAACTATTGTTAATTAGGGAATAACAATACCAAATTGGGGATTTCACTAATTTGTCAATAGGATCTTACACAACTACATGCACACATGAAGGAGGGTAGAAAAATTTGAGACCTAAATTAGGTTTACCTTCACCATCACCATCCATCAATGGAGAAAGATAAATTGAAAGAAGACTCTCTATCTTACCACTTAACAGAGAAAAAATAGGTTAAAAATTGAAACCGTGATAACATTTCCCTAGGTACATCAAAGCCCGACCTAATTACTACTTTAATAATATGGTTTTAATTAATAATTTAACCTTCTTGTTTAAAATCATTAGTTTCTAAAATTAACCAATTTAAGAAATCAAATTTCCTATAAAAACTAAAAGTGAAAACCCATTTTTGTGTGCACTCCTCTTATAGATAAAATCCTAGGTTAACCACTAGACTATAATTAGGTAATCAAATTTTGTTTTATTCATTCCATATAATAGGAGTGCATCACATAAATTGTGCACTATAATCTCTCTGTTAACTGAAATCTCATCAAGAATGCATACTTATGTCACCATCCTAATATACTTGATATATCTTTCATTCCTCTCTAGGATGTGTTTCCCATTTAAGATGAAAAATTAGTATAGAGGTGGGGTGAATAGAACACTTAAAATACTTTAATGAATCAATAAATCAGAGTATATTATTTCATGAAAAAATAATGTATTGCGGTTTAGTGTTAAAAAATAAAATTTAGTGGAAAATAAAAGATATGAACACTAGATTTTTATAGTAGTTTATATCAAAAGATCCTGTATCTACTCTTCACTCCATCATAAATTAGCATAAGCGATGGTACTCACTAAGAAAAAGTCCTCACTTTTGAAAGGAGTGGAAAACTTTTATAAATCATACCTTTTATTCACCTGAAGTTTCTACCCATAAAACAAAGCTTGCCTTTTTATCGGCCAAGTCAAAACCAAGAATACCTGAATTTCGATGAGAGTCACCACTCACTTGAAATGCCTTTTTTAGGAGGTATAACCAACAATATACTTTATTTTGTAAGGAAAAAGCATAAATTTATGATTAATCACATAGAAAATATAAAGAAATATATAACGTTGAAAACCAGAATAAAAATAAAGACCAAGATATCGAAGGAAATGTATCTTGAGGTAGTTACAATCACTTTTATAGTAATGGATCAAATGATGAAGTTCCTTAATGACCACATAGTAGCATAATAGTTGTAAGAGAAAAGGCCCCCACACTTCTTACTTCTCACATAAATGTCATGTGTTCTTTTTTGAATGATCTGTGTCAGGTTTTTATCAAACTCCCACAATATAGTTATTAATGAATATTACCTTCTTCATTAACTCCAAAATATTCTTAATAAAATGGTAATTTCTTGAGAACCAATCATAGGTATCCAGAATTAGTCTTAATATAAATAAGGAAATACCATTACCTGTATCATGTATCATTTGAATTACTATTCCCATGCTTAATGATTCATTAGATAATTCAAAAAAAACTTTGAATATCATCATTAACAATTAAAAGTATTTTAAAAAATAATAAAATAGATAAAAAATCAAAAAAAACTTATAGTAATTCAAAATATTAAAATTGCAGTAAAATAGAGCATCGAAATTCTCTTAAAATTATAAATTAAATTATGTATAAACATAATTTTAGTTTTTTGTGTAAACATAATTTTACACTTTGGAATAAATACCATTTTATACTACTGAATAAACATTAATTAACACTTTTTCATAAGCATGAAAATTCCATAAGCATCATTTCACAGTTCTGCATAAGAATGAAACATGTTTGCGTAAGAATGAATCCATGTCAGCAAAAACATCATCCATGTCTGCATAAGCACGAATCTATGTCAGCATAAACATGAATTTATATTGTATGATTTTTTAGAACTCAATGTGAATGGATTTTAAAATTGAAATATAGTGATTGTAAAAACCTTTATAAAACTTTATAAACACAAAAAACATAAAGAATAATCACAATGAAATTTAAGAAAGGTGTGACAAATTATAATTATCCAATTTAAACATGTGAGGTATTTGAAAAACAATTTTAGGTATTTGTAATATTCCAAACTAAAAAAAACATCAATGCTTAACAATATCCCCTAATACTAAACTTATTCCCAAAACTAAAAATATCCCCCTTTTTAGAAACTACAAAACTAAACTAAATTTTTCATAAATTATATCCCCCCTCACATTTATTAAAAAGTAAAAAAATATAATTCAGTCAAAATACCCCCCCCCCCCAATTAAACTCTTAGCATACTGAAATTAGTAAAAAATTAAAATGCTAAGTTGTTATGAAAATTATAGTTAAGCTAAATTGTTATGAAAAGAGAAACATTAAATACCCCCCTTAATAAATTCATAAGAAAAAATTAGAATTCAGTAAATAAGTTACCAAAAATCTTAGAACGACTAAATTTGTTTCTGAAAAATGTTTACTTAAAAAACATTCAAGTTAATGAGAAATAATAAACCAACAAAACTATAAAACAAACAATCTATAAAATCATGAGTATAAAAACTATAATAGATTATATAATTAGTATAAAACAAGTTAGTAAACTTAGATATATCGAAACTATTACTAAAAAATTGATTTAGATAAATATATACAGTAAATCTATTTTCACATTAAAACAATAATAAAATTTTCAAATAAAATACATATATTTGAGTTATATCCCCATCATAAAAAGTTCAAATTTTATTTTCTCAAACATTATTGTATCTAGTGGTTTGGTAAATATATTAGCAAGTTTTTTTTCAGTTGAAATAAATTCTAGAATAATGTCTCCTTTATTAATATGATCTCTTAGAAAATTAACCCTAACATCAACATGTTTTCCCTTGAATGTTGTAAATGATTTTTATATATCTAAATATCATATATATTTTCAAAAAACATATACATTTTATCAAAATAAACATTGAAATCAGATAATTTCTATTTTATCAAAATACTTTGAGCAAACTAATTATCAACAATAATATACTCTTCCTCAGTTGTAGATAAAACAACTGAGAATTTCTTATTAGAGATCCATGAAATTAATCTTTTTCCAAGTAAATGACACATACCTAATGTACTATTTATATTGATCCCACATCCTCCAAATTTAGATTCAGAATAAGATACTAAATCAAAATATTTCTGATTGGAATAGAACTAACTTGTATTTATACTTCCTTTAAGATATCTAATTATTTTTTTAACAACCTTTAAATGACTTTATTTATGATTGTATTGATATATATCACACATAAAAACAAAACATAATACCAGGTCTAGTTAATGTCAAATAAAGTAGGCTGATAATCATCCCTCTAAACAATTTATTATCTATAGGTTTTCATGATTCATCATAGTATAATTTAGAATTTGTACTCATTAGAGTTTTAAAAGTTCTGAGAGTAAATATTTAATATTTTAACAATATTTTCATTATTTTTATATTAAGTTAAAAAGAATCCATATGGCCTTTGAAAAATTTGAAATCCAAGAATTTTTTGAATTCACCCATTAAACTCATCTCAAATTCATTTGTCATCAAATTTGAAAATTCATTAAATAAAAAATAACTTGAGGAACCAAATAAAACTCCATCAATATATATTTTCATAATTAAAATATTATTATAAAATTTCTTAACAAATAGAGTTGGGTCAATTTTTTCTTTATTAAAATAATTATTTAACATAAATAATGGAAGACTAGTATACCAAGCTATAGGATATTTCTTAAGGGAATACAATGATTTTAATATTTTAAAATCATGATTCAGAAATTTTTATTTTCAAATTCTAGTGGATTATTAACAAATACTTCTTCATAAATCAAATCATTTAAAAAATAACTTTTAACATCCATTTTAAATAGTTTAAAACCTTAAAATGAATCAAATAATAATAAAATTCAAATGGATTCCATCATAGAAATTGGTGAAAAAAATATTCAAAATCAATTAATTATTCCTGAGAAAAGCCTTGGGTAACTAGTATACCTTTATTTTTAACTATATTTCTACATTCATCTAATTTATTCCTAAAAATAAATTTAGTTCCAATGACCTGTTTATATTTAGGTAGTTTAACCATATTCCAAACATCTTTATTTATAAATTGATCGAGTTCAACATGCATAAAATTAATCCAATTTTAATCATTTAAAGCTTCATCAACATTATTGGGTATAAAATCAGCAACAAAAAAATATTAACACAAAAATTTAAAACATATTTTATGGTTTGAATTTCAATTTCAACATTTCCAATAGATTTTTCAAGAGGGTGTTCTTTAAGGGTTTTATAGTTTTAAGAAATATATTGAGAAGGTATTTGGTTCCCCTCAATTGAAATATTTTCATTTTTAAGTTCATCTTCTCTAAATTTAAACACTTTAAAGTTTTAATCAACTTTCTCTAAATCTGATTTTTTTAAACTATCATTTTCATGAATCTTTACATGCACTAATTTTTCAACAACTAAAGTTCTCTTATTTAAAACTCTATAAGACTTGATTTTATTATAATATCCTATAAATATTCTATAATCAAATTTTGAATCAAAATTATTTAGATTACTTTTAGTATTTAAGATGAAAATTGCACAACCCAACATCCTAAAATATCCAACTTTAGTTTTTATTCCCCTAAAAAATTTATAAGGGGACTTATTTAAAAAAAAAAAATTAGAACTTTGTTTAAAACATGACAAGCTATATTAATAGATTCAACCCAAAAATATTTAGGCAACTTATATTCATTAATCATTGTTCTATCCATTTATTAAATAGATCTATTTATCCTTTTTACAATACTATTTTTCTACAATGTTCTAGGAGCAGATTTTATTTTGAAAATATCCATTATCTTTACATAATTTATCAAAATCTAGATTAAAAAACTCACCTCCTATATCAATCCAAATAAAAATAATCAAATAAACTTTATTATTTTGAACTATTTTTCAAAAATTAAAAAACTTAATTAGATTTTCACTTTTATAAGTTAAGAAATAAGTCTACTTAAATCTCCCATAATCATCAAAAATTAAAAATACATACATCTTTCCACGTAAACTAGCAGTTTTCATAGAGGAAAATAAATCAAGATGTAGTCGTTCAAGAGGTCTAGTAGTTTTATCACCATTAATAGATTTAAATAATTTCTTAGGTTTTTTACCTTTTAAATATGAATCAAATACAAAAACAAACTTACTTTAAATTCAGGTATATCCATAACATATCCATGTTTTTCCAATTTATGCTACAATTGAAAGTTTTTCATGTATAAGAATAATATTCCATAATATTTTATCTATATCTACAATATATAAATAATTAAAATTTTATTTGGTTAGTTCATAATAATAAATATAGTAAATATTTTCTCTTATCTGTGCATAAAATAAAATAGTTTCATTCTTAAAAACTAAACATTTATCATTTTTCAATTTTACATTTATTTTATCATCATATAGTTATTATATAATAATTAAATTGTGTTTTAATCTATCAATAAAAAAACCTTTGATATTATAATAGTTTTATAAAAACCTACTTCACTATAGCCTTTGATATTACCTTTAGATTTGTCACAAAAAATAATAGAGTATCCATCTCATGAATTAAACGATAAAAAGTTAGAAATATCACTAGTCATGTGTTTAGAACAACCTCTATCCATATACCATGAATCCTTAACTCTCTTAGGACAAATTTCTTGAAATCAACCAAGTAGAATATTTTTTTGGTAATCATTCCTTATTGGATGTAATGGGATTAAAAATAGAACTCTTAGGCACCCAAAAATTCTTCAAAAATTTATTTATGGGTAGTCTAGAAAATAAATTTTTAGAAATAAAAGTTTTGGTGTGACTAAAATATTGAGTAAATCTTAATGAGCATTCATTGGCATAATTCCCATGCATTCTATACTTAAAACCTATAACACCTGAAATACTTTCAACCGAGATTTTAATAAAAACTTATTTATACTTAGTAGTTGACTGTTATATCCAAAAGCAACTCTTTTTCTATTTGGTTTCATCATTGACATCATCTTATCATACTTTTTATTACCTTAAAAAAATAGACAAATTTTCTTTTAAACTAAGTGAAAATTTTCATTTCACCTTTTTTATTGTTAATTAAAATTCTTTTTTAATATTTATTTTCTCTTTTGAGGTTTTGTTACGTAGCTTAAAAGAAGTCCACCACCCATTCAAGGTCCATCATACACGTTTCTGGACTAGCTTATTTTATTTTTTATTTTTCACATCTCCAGTTTTCAGGGATTTGGAGTGATCTTCACAAAATGGGAGAAAACTGGCCTAGCTGAGAGACAAGGATATGGTCTCCAATGATGGGCTTCCTAGTTCACCTCTAGTGAGAAGAGGTCTATCGGGTGGCATGGACTTCTCCTTTAATGGTGATTCTTGGGTTTCATCCATGGATATTGGATCTCAATAGGGGGTGATCGAAGCAGTTCAGAAGATAGAGATTATAGGTCGATGAGGGTTCGTCTTCAGTTCCTGTCGCCTCTCGATTCATCCATAAAAGGTTTGTCCAGTTCAGCGCAAGTAAAATACAAACAACATCAATAAATTCAAGAAGTAATGATGGTTGGATAGCAGTGATCAACTAGAAATTTTTTGGCTTACTGAAGAAGTATCTAGGAGCGTTTGGTTCTTAGCATCCCAAGTGAGTGGTTGTGTCCGATCTTGATCCTGGATTTTAGAGAATATGGTTTTCACCAGATCTGGATAGTAGTGTAAAAAATTGATGGGCACGGTGGATGATATAGGATACCAGTGGCGTACTTGAGGATCTTGACAAGAGATAGGAGGGTCTCTAGGTGTGTTTTTTGGTTCGATAGAGGAGGTATTAGGGTTGTTCCTTGGGCAGTCGGACCTGGAGGGATCAGAATTTACTATGATGACTTTTACCAACAACATCTAGGCTTGGTCAAAGGTGATACCAAACCCCCAATAGTGTGGGGGGGGGGGGGGGTCCAGTCTTATTTCTTTATCGATTGATTATAAATCGTTGTATATGGTGTTTCTTTGTTGTTACATGTACTCTGTTATTATTTTCATAGTAAAATAACCCCTGATGAATCTGCCCTGTGAACATAGGCCAATTGGTCGAAGCCCATAAATCTCATTGTCACTTTTACTACTTTCTGCATCAACTTAGTTAATTTTGAACACTACTTCTTAAATTAATTCAATTCTGATTTGAATTCATTTGTTGATAAAGAAGTTATTTAAGCATTGTTTTACTTGGGTATGCCATTGCTTGATGTTGTCACTTTTCTAGATTGTTGGAATTTTCTATGAATTATTTTATTATTTCTTTACCCTATGTTAATAAGAATGGAATAATAAAAATAGCTTTGTGATTTAGAATTTTGATATTATGTGAACCAAAATTAATCCCAATGGATCCTGGCTAGTTGAAGGGGGCTGCTTTACACGGTACAGCTCCCCAACAAGTGGTATCAGAGCCAAATTGGGCATAATTTTTTTCTATCAAATTTCAAAATCGAATTATCCATTTCTTTAAATGATTTTTTTAGTGGATTTTACTATGTATCATGCTTTTTTTTGTTTTGTTCATCATTGGTAGTTTAATATATTTGGATATAATTGTGTAATCTTTTATTGATTATTTTTTCCCTTGTTGTATCCATAATTTGTATGCCCTAGTAGAGACCTTAGACATATTGTAGTTTTATGGTTTATGTCTCAAGTTCTTAGGTAGGATGGGTTTATATGAAGTTGGCCAAGGTGAGAGTGTATCAGTTAGCAGTGAGGTGTGTGGTAGGGTCAGTTAGTTAGTTTGGTCTCCTAGTTCTGTCTTTTACCTTAAGAGAGTGAGTTGGTAATTAGATCAGATTTTTTTCCTCAGGTTTGTTAAGTCAAAAGCCTTTTTTTACTTTTATGTCTTTTTTTGGAAATCACAAATCTTTTTTTACTCATTTCTAAATTAAAGGATTTACTTTGAATACGATTAATCTGTCTATCGTACTGACTCTGTCAATCGTACTGACTCTGTCAATCGTACTGATTCTGTCAATCATACTGACTCTGTCAATCGTACTGATTCTATTTATCATACTAAATCTATCTATTATATTGATTGTCTACCGTACTGACTATGTTCATTGTACCCACATTGTGCATCCTACTCACTTTTCATCATATCAATACATTGCACTAAGTGTCCAAGTCCCTCCGAGTTTTTCGGAGAAATATAACCATTGGAGAAAATATGACCATTGGAGCCTGAGGCCTATATATAGGAGGTCATTTGAAAAAGAGACAATACTTTTGATTATCTTTTTATTTTATCAAGTTATAGAGAGAGACACTGTGAATTCTCTCTTACTTTGTGCGAAAGCCTTGAAATTACAAAATGTGAATAGCTCGTTCTTAGATTTTGTATTTCAGTAAGTACTTGGGTATGTCATTGCTTGATGTTGTCACTTTTCTGGCTTGTTGGAATTGTCTATGAATTATTTTATTATTTATTGACCCTATGTTAATAAGACCGGAATAATAAAAATAGCTTTGTGATTTCGAATTTTGATATTATGTGAACCAAAATTAATCCCAACGGATCCTCACTAGTTGAAGGGGGGCTACTTTACACAGTGCAGCTCCCCAACAACTGGTATCATAGCCAAATTGGGCATAATTTTTTACCATCAAAATTAAAAATAAAATTATTCATTTCTTTAAATCATTTTTTAGTGGATTTTACTATGTAGCGTGATTTTTTTTCAGCATTGTTCATTTAATATATTTGGATATAATTGTGTAATATTTTATTGATTATAGTTTCCCTTATTGTATCCATACTTTGTATTCCCTAGTAGAGACCTTATACATATTGGAGTTTTATGGTTTGTGTCTTGAGTTCTTGGGTAGGAGGGGTTTGTAAGAAGTTGGCCTAGGTGAGAGTGTATCAGTTAGTAGTGAGGTGTGTGGTAGGGTCAGTTAGTTTGTTTGGTATCTTAGTTTTATTTTTTTACCTTAGGAGAGTGAGTTGGTAAATAGATCATATTTGTTCTTCAGGTTAGTTAAGTCAAAAGTATTATTTTTTACTTTTATGTCTTTTGTTTTGGAAATCACAAATATTTTTTTACTCATTTCTCAAATAAAGGATTTACTTTGAATACGATTAATCTGTCTATCGTTATGACTCTGTCAATCGTACTGACTTTGTCAATCATACTGATTCTGTCAATCGTACTGACTCTGTCAATCGTACTAATTTTGTTTATCGTACTGGCTCTCTCTATTATATTGATTGTCTACCGTACTGACTGTGTTTATCGTACCCACATTGTGCATCATACTCACTTTGCATCATATCAATACATTTCACTAAGTGTCCAAGTCCCTCCGAGTTTTTCAAAGAAATATGACCGTTGGAGAAAATATGATTGTTAGAACTCGAGGCCTATAAATAGGAGTTCATTTGAAACAGAGACAACACTTTTGATCATCTTTTGCCTTTATCAAGTTATAGAGAGAGACGCTATGACTTCTCTCTTACTTCGTGCGAAAGACTTGGAATTACAAAACGTGAAAAACTCATTATCAGCTTTTGTATTTTAGTAAGTGCTTTGTTTTTCTTTGTGCGACTGATCAGGTGATAACGATTGAGGGCTACTGGGGATAGGCAGGCAGTGCGACCAATCATCGTATTGAGGGCTTCCAAGTATTTTAAAGACAGAGGTACCGATTACCTATAAAATTGAGGGCTTGTAGGGATAGCAAGATGGACGTGTTGATCATCGTATCGAGGGCTTACCAAGGTGGTGGTAAGATAGATCTTCTATCCTAGGTGAAAGGATACCATTCTCTTTGGGTTAAAAGAATTGTAATAATTTTACATTTCTACTGCTATTTGTATTATAAAGGGAATTTTATTGTCTCCTCTTTCTTTTCATATTAAATTCAATTGTAATTGTTTCAATTACGTTTCATATTGTATTAATAGATTCTATACGTTGTATGGTAGAATATTTTTCAATTGTATTACTCTGATAATTGTATTTAATTAGAATTCAATTATTTTACATTACTTATAGTATTACATCATATCATATCTATCAGATCCAAGACCATTGTGTTAAATCGTATTGATTGGGAATTGTATTAGTTTAAGACCTCTTAAACTAAGTTTTGTTTTAAGTGTTTAAATACAAATTTTTTTAACTTAAAATTCACCCCCCCTCTTATATTGTTCCATCTAATATACATATATATCTATATTACGATCCAACAATTATTATCAGAGCAAGTTTCCACTATTTTTTACTAATTTTTATATTTCATTTGGCAATATAATTGTATTTCTTGTTTATAACAACTTACTACACTAACGTGTGGAGTGTAAAATTATTGTTTTATAAGATATAAGGAATGAATATTAGATCAATTGAAAATATAAATCCAACTAGACCACCTATATTTTATGGGAATGATTATGAGTAATGGATAGATCAAATGAAGACATTTTTTATTAATACTTGAGTGGACAACTTTATCATGCTTACTGAAGGTTACAAAATCCTAGACAAGGAAGTTAATACTTTCACCAATCAAGAGAAGCAAGAATATCAACTGAATTACAAGGTACACAATACATTGTTATATTCTATGAACATGAATATATATAGTCATATATCATCATGTGAAGTAACCAATTGTATCTCAGAGAAATTGGAAGTCGCACATTTTGGTACATCTAAAATTATAGAAACAAGAAGAGCAATGCTTCGAGCAGAATATCATGGGTTTATTTTTCCTTATGGAGAACTAGTATGCAAGGTGCAACAAAGGTTTATGACAATCATCAACAGTCTATAATATATGGGTGAAAGGGGTCTTGATGATGAAGCACTAGTGGAAAAAATTATTAATATTATGCCTAACGAGTGGGAATAAAAAAGAACAGCTATTGATGAAAATAGGAAAGTTACTCTAATCACTCTTGATGAGTTATTTGGAACCCTACTTTAGCACAAGACTAGAATGAAAAGAGATGTTGATTTCAATAATAAAAATAATGGTAATGGGAGTGTATCATTTACTACTACATCCAAATCTAAGACACTAAAAAGGGTGACAAGATCCAAAGCTAAGAAATTTGATATATTATAATCAAGTGATAGTAATCACTCAGATAATGAGTTATCCAATATTTCTCAAAGGATAAACAATATTGTTAGAAAGAAAGACTTTTAATATAGCTTAAAAAAGAAAGATAGAAAAGAAAAGAAAGATTCCGAGGTCACTTGTTATGAATGCAAAATAGACGGTCATATTAGACCATATTATCCTCTACTAAAAGGAAAACATAGAAAGGATAAAATTTCTAAAAGAAACAAGAAAAAGTATTTCATGTCAAAGACAAATAAATTTTTGAAAGAAAATGATACTTGGAGTGAAAGTGGTGGTGATTCATCAGATGAATCCTCATATTATGAATCTTCTAGTCAGATAAATATAGGACTCATAACTATACTACCAATTGAAAATCATTACTACATGTCTAAGGTACACAATGTTGAATCCCTTATAAATGAATATTTAAATGCTAATTAACCTGATAAGAAACATTCTTACTCTTTGTATGAAGAATCTTCCTCAGTAGAGGAAAATCTACCTTCCTTTGAAGAAGTTTCTAGATTTTCCAAATTACTTGAGAATGAAAATTTGAAACTCAAGAAAAAGATTGATAAGGAAAATTCTAGAATATATATTATTACAAAAGAAGTATCAAATCTATCAAAATATCTTGATCATAAAATTCTCAAATTTGAAAATACTTAAAAGTATCTTAAGGAAGTAATTTATGAGAAGGATAAACTTTCTAAGTATTTTGAACAACTGTTTTTTTAAAGAAAAGTGTTTTTAAAACCAAAAGTAATTCCAAAACAATTTATTGTGAGAATGACAATTTAGTCATTAGATTGAAATCTGAAATCTTTTATCTAAATAAACTTTTATCAAAATTTACATTTGGTAAGGAAAATTTTGATAAGATGTATTCTTGAATTTGTTCTTTAAGGAATACATCTGGATTTAGATACACTCACTCAAAAACCATTTTTAGTAATAACTATTTTGTTCCTCAAAGTGCCACATTCTGTAATAAATGTCAATGTGGTGGACACTGGGAAAGAAATTTTTCTCTTAATAGAACTCAATCTTTAGGATTTCACAAAGCTCATTTTGCAAAACAAATGTGGATACCCAAAATTCTTTTATCTAACATTTCCAGATCCAAACAAGTTTGGGTTCTGAAAAACTAATTGTTTATTTTTTAGGAAAACAAGAAATGTACCAACAAGAACATTTGCTACATAGATAGTGGTTGTTCTCCACACATGACCAGAAACAAAGATTTCTTTGAAAAGATTATTGAAACAAAAGGTGGAAAAGTTACCTTTGGATATAATGCTCAAGGAAAGATTATTGGTATAGGTAATATTGTTTTCCTTGGAAAAGTTTTAATTTCAAATGTTTTGTTTGTCAAAGGTCTTAAGCACAACCTTATTAGCATAATTCAATTATGTGATGAAGGAAACCTTGTGAATTTTAGGAATGATAAGTGTTTAGTTCACAATTCCAAGGATGAATTCATTCTTTCTACCCATAGGCATGAGAATGTATACATAATTAACTTAGAAGACCTTAGGAGACAAGACTTACCTCGTTTAAGAGCAATGGAAGACTAATCTTGGTTATGACATAGAAGGTTAGGACACTATAACTTTAGAAACTTTGTAAACTTTCAAAGAAAAGACTTGTTAAGGATCTTCCAAATCTTAGGTATGATTCTTCAAAAGTTTTTGATCCTTTCCAATATGGAACCCAACATAAAACTAGATTTAAATCAATCAATTAAGTTTCAACTTTTAATGAATTATAGTTAGTGCACATGGATCTTTTCGGTCTTACAAAAATTGGAATCATTGGAGGCAAATACTATGTATTTGTTTTAGTTGATGGCTACACTATATTTACATGGGTTTATTTTCTTGCAAAGAAATCTAAAGCATTTTTCTATTTCAAAACTTTTAGATCCCAAGTTAAAAATAAGAAAAACCTACCACTGATAACTATTCATAGTGATCATGGTGGTGAATTTCAAAATTCAGAATTTGAAACTTTTTGTAGTAAGAAAGGTATTACTCACAACATTTCAGCTCCAAGAACCCCTCAACAAAATGGTGTTGTTGAGAGAAGAAATTGTATTCTTCAGGAAATGACAAGAACCATGTTGAGTGAATACTCAATTGATAATCATTTCTGGGCTGAATATGTTAGTACTGCATGTTATACTATAAATCTTGTTTTCACTAGAACTTTTCTTAATAAAATACCTTATGAATTGTGGACTGGCCAAAAACCTAAAGTTTCATACTTCAGAGTATTTGGATGCAAAGTATTCATATTGAATACAAAATATAATTTACATAAATTCACACTTAAATATGATGAAGGAATATTTCTAGGTTATTCTACAACTTCTAAGGATTATAGAGTTTTTGAAAAATAATATTATACTATTGAAGAAACAGTTCATGTTAAATTTGATGAAACCGAACCCTTTGTTTTTAAAAAATCCTTACCTATATCAACTGATGTATTTTCACAAACTAATTATCAACCTATGAATAAAAACTCTTCTGATAAGGGGAATACTCAAGAAAATGTTTCTAAAACATTTACCCCATAAGACTTTCTATCTCATGTTGATGAACAGGTTTTATAAAACCCAAATCAGTTGTTACTTAGGAATCATCCCGATGATAATATCATTGGAGATGTAAATCAGCCTGTCAAGACCAGAAATTCCTTAAGAAATGAAATAGAACATCTTGCTTTTCTATCTCAATTTGAACCTAAAACTCCAAGTGAGGCCTTAGGTGATGAAGATTGGATTAAATCAATGTAAGATGAACTAAATGAATTTGAAAGGAATCAAGTTTGGAATTTGGTTGAAATACCTAAAGAAACAACTGTAATTGGTGTAAAATGGGTTTTTAGAAATAAATGTGTGGAAAATAGAGTCATTGTAAGAAATAAAGCAAGACTTGTTGCTAAAGGATATAATCAACGAGATAGAATAGACTATGAAGAAAACTATGATATAGTATCTAGACTTTAATCTATTTGAATTCTATCAGCCTTTGCAGCATACTTCAATTTCAAACTTTTTCAAATGAAAGTAAAATGTGATTTTCTCAATAGTTTTGTAAAAAAATAAGTTTTTGTAGAACAAACTTCTGGTTTTGTAGATTCAAAATATCATGATCATGTTTCTAAACTTAAAAAAGATTTGTATGGCCTTAAACAAGCCCCAAGAGCATGGTATGATAGACTTACAAGATTTATTTTACAAAACAATTATGAAAAAGGTACGGCGGATCCAACTCTTTTTATAAAAATGGAAAAAAAATGTTTTGATTGTCCAAATTTATGTTGATGACATTATATTTGGATCAACTCAGCAATCTCTAACTGATTCTTTCACTAATCTAATGAAATATATGTTTGAAATGAGTATTATGGGTGAGTTAACATTCTTTTTAGGTTTTTAAATCTCTCAAAAACCAGAATTAACCTATATATCTCAACATAAGTATATCAAAGACTTACTCGAAAAGTATGGATATGATAACAATAAAAGTATTAACACTACAATCAGTGCCTCAAATACACTTGATCTTGATGAAGCTGAGAAACTAGTGGATCAAACAACTTTTAGAGGTATGATAGGAAGTTTATTATACTTGATAGTTAGTCATCCAGGCTTAATGTTTTCAGTATTCTTATGTGAAAGATATCAATAAAAACCAAAAGAATCCAATTTAAAAGCTATGAAAAGTATTTTCCGTTCTTTAAAAGGAACTTTGGATTTGGGCCTTTTTTATTCTTTTGGAAATGATTTTATTTTAATTTTTTTTTTCAGATGCTGACTTTGGTGGTTTTAGAATGGATATAAAGAGTATATCTAGAACATGTCATTTCTTAGAAGATTCTTTAGTTTCTTGGTCATGCAAGAAACAACACTCAATAGCACTTTCCACTAATGAAGTTGAATATGTAGTAGCTGGAAGTTGTTGTGCTCAAGTGTTGTGGATGCAACACACACTCCTTGACTATGGCATGAGTTTTTCCAAAACTCAAATACTATGTGATAATACTAGTGTCATATCTCTTAGTAAAAACCCATCACATCACTCATGTTTAAAACACATAGATATTAGGTATCACTTTTTTAGGGATCACACACACAAAAGAGATATCATATTATAATTCATCGGAACACAAGAACAACTTGCTAATATTTTTAAAAAGACATTACCTTTCGATAGATTTTAATTTATTAAACAGAAGCTAGGAATGATTACACTAAAATAATCATTCACATCTACTTTCTGTTTTTACATTTCTTCTTACATTAAAACACTTCTTTTCCAAGAGGAGAACATTTTTCTTTTTCTATTTGTTCTACCTATTTTATATTATTTTGTTTCATATTTTATATTTTATTTTATCTTAATTCTTTAGGATTAGTTATATTTATTTTTTTCTATAGTTATGACATTCAGCTTAATTCTCGTTTTGATATTCTATTTTTTGTTTATCATTTTGACATCCTGTTAATAGTTCTGACAGAGTCTTTTCTATCGGCTTGAAAACCTATGGTAATGACTTTGTTTTCCATAGGCTTGACAACCTATGGTAATGAATTTGTTTTCTATCGGCTTTACAACCTATGGTAATGACTTTGTTTTCCATCGGCTTGACAACCTATCATAATGACTTTGTTTTCCATTGGCTTGACAATTTATGGTAATGAATTTGTTTTCCATCAGCTTGAAAACCTATGGTAATGAATTTGTTTTCCATCAGCTTAACAACCTATGGTAGTGACTTTGTTTTCCATCATCTTGACAACCTATGGTAATGAATTTTTTTTCCATCGTCTTGACAACCTATGGTAATGACTTTGTTTTCCATCAGCTTAACAACCTATGGTAATGACTTTTTTTTCATCAGCTTGACAACCTATGGTAATGAATTTGTTTTCCATCGGCCTGACAACCTATGGTAATAAATTTTTTTTCATCGGTCTGACAACCAATAGTATTCACTTTATTTTTAATCAGTTTAATGTTTGATTGTATTTTCTTTTCATTATTTTATTGTATTATGTCTACTTTCATAATACTATGAAGCCAACAAATTACTTGAAATCTATGATAGGTACATTCTCTATTCTTTTTGTATTTTCTTTCTTTCATGTTATTGTTTCCTAGTTTTAATATTTTTGATTTTTTAAAAAAAAACCACACCTCTTTTATTCTCCACCGTTGGATTCTTTATATTCTAATCTCAACCATAGAATACCAACAGTCATTAAAATTTCACCTATAAATAGAGTACCCCCTCCTCAAACCCACACTAGTTTTTTAGATTTCTCGGCGAAGCTCTACCTCTCCTCCTTAAGACTTGGTACAATCTTTTCTTTTTCTAATCATATTTATGTCTCAGTCTTCTGCCAACACTCTTACCGAAATGTCTTCAAATACTTTCTCAGAGAAGGATTTCTTCAGAGAAAGGTTAGTTTCTCAAGATTTTTTTGAAAGTTATGACTCAAAAATCAAGAGGATTATTTTATTTCAAGGCTGGGAACATCTTTTTGTTGAGAAACCCATATCTCAAGACCTGATTCTTATTAAAGAGGTTAGAAAATTCTACAATACAGTGTCTTTTGATAAGAATATGATAATTAACTTTGTTGTGTATGATAGAAAATTTTCAATGTCTGTAAAAAAAGCAGCACATTTCCCAAATGTTTCTACTGAAGGTGATTCCTTTTTCCCATCTCATAAGCTACCTGAGGAAGTTGGTATGTTTAACAATAAAGGAGTTGAAAAGTCACTATTTCTTATTGATGAGGAGAAAAGAAAAGTATCTCATCTTTCTGCTGACAATCAGTTTGTTGTCCTTTGGATGCAAGGGTTTCTAATTCCAATTAAAGGGGATAGGGAAACTTTTAAGGTTTCTGACATTTTTATGCTATATTATCTTGTAAACATAATAAAGGTAAATCTCATGGGTTACATTTTCAAAACTATCAAGAATGTGAAGTCTGGAGCTATCAAGTCTCATCTTTTCATGTATCCATCTATTCTCACAAAGTTCATTCTTGAAAGTTTGAAGTTTTGTAATATTCCTTTGAAAGGGGAATTGAAAGTGGTGAATCCCTCTTGGATAAATAATAATATGCTGAAGAAATTGTATGTTTGTTTTGATGAAGAATCAAAACTCTTTATCAAAGATATGGAGGTAGAATCAACACCAAATCAATCGGCACCAATGATAATATAATCAGCTCCAATAGTTGTTACTTCTCAAAATTCATATCCTCAAATCAGTACAAAGCCGAAGAAGAAAACCAAATATAGTAAAGAGGTTGTAGCTAAGTAGAAAATGAGAAAGAACAAAGAAAATAAGGGGATCCTAAGTTTGGTCTTGACCCAACTGAAGCTCTAGCTGAGAAAATAAGCGCAGAAGATACTCTACAGGTTGAGAAGAAGAAGAATAATCTTTTGAATAGAAAATATCAAGATTTTGATGTTTCTAAAATCCTAAAAAGTTTTGAGTTAGCAAGTTCCAAACTGATAAAATAATTTCAACAAGAACCAATCGTACAGACTTCTCCAGAGAAAGATAAAGGGAAACAAATAGTGCAAGAAGTTCAGGAATGTGAAGAAGAAGAAAAAGACTTTCTTTTAGAATATCTTCAAAGTTATAAGAAGAGTAGAGAATAATCCTCTCTTAAAAATAAAAATGAAGGAATACAACAGAATCCTCATGCCGATCAAACACCAGTTCAATCCTTAGAAACTCATTTAGAAGGAATTCCATCTCCAGTAAAGAAAAAAGGGACAAAGTTCTCATGTTGAGAAAGTAATTGTCATCAATGATAAAGTTGAAGAAAAAAGAGCTGTAAAAGAAGTAGAAAGGGTGGAAAAGGAAAAAGAGAAAGGAAAAGTAAAATAGTCTGTTTAAGACTCTAGCCGATCAAATGAACTGGAATCATACGATGATGATACTGATTCAGAACACACAATTTCCTTGAAGAAAAGTGATTAAATTGTTCATGTTTTGAGAAGGATTGAAAAGAATATTCCTTACTTTCCCAGAATAGAAGGAAAGATTGATTTCATTACAGACAATCAAAGGAAGGAATTCAGTTTAGTTAGAGAGCTTGGAAAGAGAGTAATGACACTAGAGGCTGATTTAAAAGTTTTGAGTGATAGTTCTGTTTCTCATAAGAAGGCTTGCAATAGGATGACTAAGTGGTCGTACAAAAAAAATCTTAGTAAATTAACACGAGGAATCAATTGAAGACTTAAGGAGGCTCTCAAATGGTCTTGTTATTGCTTTCAGTAAGATCGATAAGGAAACTATCGACAGGTTGAGCCAGATTCCAAAATCTCATGGTGCTGATGCTCTTTCAGGGCAAGAATTTCAAGACAGGTTCAATTCTTTACAATCAGAATTCTCAAAGGTTTCATCTTTCAAAGATGAAATAGTATTGTTAAAGAAACAAAACACTTTGTTGGATGAAGAAAACAAGGATATGCAAAACAGAATTGATACTCTCGAAGAAGTGATCAGGGTGCAAGAAGACACTATCAAAAACCAAGATCAACTTTTTGCAGACCAACAAGAGATTCTCAAATCTCAAGCTGATTCTACCACAGATAAAAAGAAAGAGATAAATAATATGAAGTTCATTCTTAATGACTTGATCAAGAAAGAAAAAGAAAGAGAAAACAAATGATTTTTTTTATATTTCTTTCTTGGTTGTTATTTCAATTTCTCTAAACTTTTGAAATTAATGCATTGAATGTTTTCATTTCCATTGTTTGTATTTTGTGTTTCTATCTAACCCTTTTCGGAGATCTCAATATTACCTCATTATTTTTGTAAATCACAAAGGGGGGGAATGTTTTATAAAAGAGGTAAGAATGTTTTATAAAAGGAGATAAAGTTTCACTAAGGGGGAGAATTTTTTATTGTGAATCAAGGAAAATCTACGAATACAATCCTTGGAAAAATGTATACCTAAGGGGGAGTTAGTTGTATTCAATTTCTTTTTTAGAAGAGTTTTAATAACTCAGGGGGAGATAAGTATTTTTTTCTAGTTTTACTTTTTGTTTTGTGTTTTCCAAAAATGAGGAGATTGTTAAGTCAAAAGTCTTCTTTTGACTTTTATGTATTGTTTTGGAAATCACAAATCTATTTTTACTAATTTCTTAAATAAAGGATTAACTTTGAATACGATTACTCTGTCTATTGTACTGACTCTATTAATCATACTGATTATGTTAATCATACTGATTCTGTCAACCATACTGACTCTATCAATCGTATTGATTCTGTCTATCGTATTGACTTTGTCTATTATATTGACTATCTACCATACTGAATGTGTTCATCATACCCACATTGTGCATCGTACTCACTTTTCATCATATCAATACATTGCACTAAGTTTCCAAGTCCCTCTGAGTTTTTCGGAGAAAAATGATCTTTGGAAAAAATATGACTGTTGAAACCTGAGGCCTATAAATAAGAGGTCATTTGAAACATAGATAGTACTTTTGATCATCTTTTGCTTTTATTAAGTTCTAGAGAGAGACGCTATGACTTCTTTCTTGCTTCGTGCGAAAGCCTTGGAATTAAAAAATGTGAATGACTCGTTCTTAGCTTTTGTATTTTAGTAAGTGGTTTGTTTTGCTTTGTGCGACCGATCATGTGATAATGATCGAGGGCTGCCAGGGATAGGCAGACGGTGCGACCAATCATTGAATTGAGGGCTTTCAAGCATTTGAATGGCAGAGGTACCAATTACCTATAAAATCGAGGGTTTGTGGGAATAGCAAGATAGACGTGCCGATCACTATATTGAGGGCTTACCAAGGAGGTGGTAAGACAGGCCTTCTATCCTAGGTGAAAAGATACCCTTCTTTTTAGGTTAAAATAATTGTAATACTTTTACATTTCTACTGCTATTTGTATTAGAAAGGAAATTGTATTATTTCCTCTTTCTTTTCATATTAAATTTAATTGTAATTGTTTCAATTGCGATTCATATTGTATTAATAGATTATATATGCTATATGGTAGAATCTTTTTCACTTGTATTACTCTGATCATTATATTCATTTAGAATTCGATTGTTTTACATTACTTATATTATTACATCATATTATATCTATCAGATCCAAGACCATTGTGGTAAATTGTATTGATTGTGAATTGTATTAGTTTAAGACCTCTTAAACTAATTTCTGTCTTAAGTGTTTAAATACAAAAATTTTGAACTTACAATTCACCCCCTCTTGTATTGTGCCATCTAATATACATAAAAATCTATATTACAATCCAACAAGGTTTGTGTCTTGGTTTTGGGCTAGTTTCTCTATGAGTTGATATGTTGTGAGTGGTGATTAGGCTTGAGCATTGTGTAGAGTGACAATGTCATTTGAATAGGTTTGGTGATGATTAAGATTCATGGCAGTTCTGTCAGGATCTCTTTACCAATGTTAGGTGGTTCCTATATATCATTAGGGAGCTATACTAGGATGTGATTTCTTTGTCGGCATCCAGTTTCCCTTGGATCATCGGTGTTCTCGTGGATTTAGAGATTATCCTTAGGACTTTGGGGCTGCATGAGATTTTCAATGGTACCTAGTTGTTGAGGAACTCCTCCTGTTAGTTGGGTTTTAGGAAGTTTCTTCCCTTTAGGTGGAGAGTTTTCTAAGTTTATGATGGGTTCAGGTGGAGACCAATTTGCTTTTCTATACTTTATTTCTCAATGTTTATTTTATTACTATTTTCTGCTATTTACATTACTCTATTGGTTTTCTAAGTTATATTATTTATGATTTTTTTGAGATGTTCGTTATGTCATGATTTTATAGGATGAGTACTCATATGTTCTGCCATGTGTTGCAGGTACTAGTGAGCAATCTAGGACTTCCTCGATGGCATGATCTCAGAGCTCAGCTCAAGTAAGTTCAAGTATGTGCTCTGTTTATGTTTGGAGATGTTTAATTATAATCATGTTTAGTAGCTTTAGAATGTCATTTAATTTGGGCAGTGTGTGTCATGTTGATGTATGATAGGGGGACAATTTGGGTCGTACCCTGTAAGTATTTCCTGTTTAGGATGTGATACCCAAATTAATGATGGTAGGTGGTGTACAATTATCATGTGGTTAAGAGTTTATTTTCAAGGTGGAGAGTATGTCGTTGTTTCATGTTAAATATGTTTATGAATTTTAATTAACAAGGTGGATAATTGTAAATTTCTATTTCACATTTTTTATTGTTAATTAAAATTTGTTTTTAATATTTGTTTTCTGTTTTGAGTTTTTTTTTACGGAGCTTAAAAGAAGGCCGCTGCCCATTCAAGGTCCACCATAAGCATGTCCGGTCCAGCTTGTTTTTCTCTATCTTTTCCACATCTTCAGTTTTAGGGATTTGGAACGGTCTTCACAAGATGGGAGAAACTCGGCCTGGCTGAGAGACAAAGAGAGGGTCTCCGATGATGGGCTTCCTGGTTCATCTCCGATGAGGAGAGGGCTATCGGTCGTCATGAACATATCCTTCAACGGCGATGTTTCGGTTTCGTCCATGGTGTCTGGATCTCAAAAGCGGGAGTGAATGAAGCTGCTTAGAAGATAGAGATTGTAGGTAGGCGAGGGTTCATCATCAGTTCCCATCGCCTTCGGCTTCATCTGTAAATTTTTTGGCCTGATCTGCACAAGCAGAATCCGACCATCTTCAATAAATTCAAGAAGTAGTGAGGGTTGGACAGCGGTGCCCGACTAGGCATTTCTTGTCTTACCAAAGAAGTATCCAGGTGTGTTTGGTTCTTGGCATCCTGAGCGAGTGGTTGTACCCGGTCTTGATCCTGGATTTCAGAGAATCTAGTTTGCACCAGATCTGGACAGCGATGATGAAAATTGATGGGTGTAGTGGATAATCCAGGATACCAGCAGCGCACTTGAGGATCTCGACAAGAGAGAGGAGGGTCTATGGGTGTGTTTCTTTGTTTGACAGAGGAGGTCTTATGGTTGTTCCTTGGGAACCCGAACTTGGAGGGCTCAAACTTAACCGTGACAACTTCTACCAGAAACATCCAGGCTTGGTCAAAGGTGACACTAAACCCCCGGTAAGGGGGGTTTTGGTCCATTATTATTCCTTTATCGATTGATTATCAATCATTGCATGTGGTGCAGCTTTTCTATTCCTTGTACTCTATTATTTTCATAGTAAAAGAACCCCTAATGATTCTTCCCCATCCACATAGGCCAATTGGTCTAAGCACATAAATCTCGTGGTCTCTTTTACTACTTTTCCGCATCGACTTGGTTAATATTGAACACTTCTTAAATTAATTCAATTCTGATTTGAATTCATTTTTTGATAAAGAAGTTATTTAAGTATTGTTTTTCTTAGGTATGTCACTTCTTGATGTTTTCACTTTTCTAGCTTGTTGGAATTGTATACGAATTATTTTATTGTTTATTTTCATTATATTAATAACCCCTCAATAATAAACACGACTTTGTGATTTCGAATTTTGGGATTATGTGAACCGAAATTAAGCCCAATAGATCCTCTCTAGTCTAAGGGGGGATTCCTTGCATATTGAATCCCCCCAACACTAAGATTTTCAAATGTTAATTTCTCATTATCTTTTTGAATAGCTTCAAAATCAACACATACTTTCTCATTTGAACATGGAGCTGTATTTCTTAGTTTTTTATTTTCTTGTTTGAGTTTAATATGTTCTTTTTCAATTTGAGTCATGCCATCCAATAAATTATTGATTTTCCTTTCTTCAATTTCATTATTTTAAGAAAGAAATTCTTTAGTTCTATCATTCTCATTTTTAAGTTTCTCATTTTTTAATATAAGTATTAAAACTTCAAAATAAAATTCCCTTTTCTCTTCTTCACTCTTAAAAGTAGAAACATTCAATTTATTTTTTCCTATTTACATCTCTTATTCTATTTAACCAGTTTATTATTTTTGTCTATCAAGTTATTTGTAAAACTCAATAATTCTAGAACCATCTTTATATAATTTCTTATTTTTTCATACAATTTTTTAACATCAGAATTTTGAGAATCTAAATTATATTTTGAACTAGAATCAGAATCAGTATCATTTTCATCTTTTGTAAAAATAGTATAACTACCATTAGCAGGTTTTAAAAATTGTGTAAAAGGTGAATCTATTACCTTAGAACATGTATCCATTAATGCAAGGTCACCAATCTTCTTTTCACTTCCATATTTACTACTTGAATTAGAACTATCAGTGTAGGTTCACCCGTCAAAAAGAGGTCGCTTATCCTTTTTTCTATTGTTTGTTTTCTTTTCTTGAATGATTTAGTTTTGGAAAACCTGTTCTATTATGTCCCTTCTTTCCGTACTCATAACAAGTTAGATCTGAAACATCATTTATTTTTACTAATGTTACCATTCCTACTTTCCTTTTGATTTTTTCTTTCTGAACTGCTTTATTAATCCCTTATCATTTTTGATAAAGTTGTAAAAGCCTTTTGTCAGGTGGGATATTTCTTCCTTCCCACTTCCCTATGGCTCAGATTTATAAGAGTTAGAAGAAATGATTATATTTGATTTAAATGAAATACATTTATTCTTTGAAACCTCCTCATCCATAATATTCTTTAACTCCAACTCATACCGAATCAATGAACCAATAATTGCATCCAAAGTATACTCCTTAGAGTTCTTACACTCATTGATTGCAACATTCTTTGCATGAAAAGTTTTAGGTAGTGATCTCAAAACTCTTTTAACCAACACCATATTATCCAACGCCACTCCAAGTGCACTCATCTGATTGATGATACTTATTAATCTTTGGAACATATGATTCACAAATTCCTATTCTATAATTCTATAATCTTGGTAATCCAAACATACAATTCCTAACTTTATTCTTTTAATGTTGTTTCAACTATAGTGCGTTATTTGAACTATCCTCCAAATATATCAAGTTTTCTTACATAATGAGACATGGCTTAAAATTTTATGACTAATAAAAAAATATAATATATTCATTACTTTATAATTCAAAACATACTTTACTACATAATTACCTACAAGTACATATAGATCAGCATGAGGTAGCTTATATGGTGTCATTATGACTTTCGAATGGTCAATGCTCAATTACTTTCAATATTCCTCTATTTGAGCCTACCAATAGACACTATTGTTCCCATCGAAGTATGATGATTTTTTTGATTGATTATATGAGTATTCCAATGTGGTTGTTGAATGTTCTAGACTTGTTGCGTTTCTAATCGATGTCAAAAACAAATTAGAGCAGGGGAACTTGTATGTGTTTCCTTACGGGTGTTAAATGCTAATTTCTATGATTCTGCCTTCAAAGTCAGCTTACTATTTTATTTCGGCTGAGGGTATTTCTTGAAATCTACACCTTAAGATATCCCAAACGCTTTTTTGGCCCAAAATTACTGGGGACATGAAGTTTCTGTTAATCATGTCCATCTTTTCTGCAGCAGCAGCCGGGGAAGGGATTCAAGGATGAGAAAATGTTCAAATATTTGCTTACCTGCTGCAAGATTTACATATCTAAAGGTTGAAACCAAGCATCCCTCAAGTCAATCGAAAGAGCTGCCAATCTATTTCCCAAGGCTATTATTGTTAATAATTTTGTGGATGAGACCTATAATAGGATTGGGTACACTCTTGTTTGCAACCTAGCTGCTGGACATTCTCCATGCTCAAGCCCTCTGAGGGATGCTTTGTTTTCCATGGTCGAGCCTGCCTTCAAATCCATCAACCTTGATTCACATAGCGACAGTCACCCTCAAGTTCGGCTTGTTGACCACATCTACTTCCATCCCCCGACTTCAGCTACCTTGGTGCAAACTGTTGAGATGTCCAAGCTCTTTGCTTCAGACATTGGCTCCACTCTCCAAGGTTTGTGCAGGTTGTACTGCATGGATTTATTTTAGCTCTCTGTATGTGATAGATTAATTTTGTTTGCAGTTTCATCCTTTCTATATGGAGGGGTGCATGAGGAGGGGAAAACACTGGATTCAATCAGAAGAGATCTTGGGCATTTCAAGCCTAACTCAATCAGAAACCAATGGGTTGGGGGGCAAGAATGGAGCAATTGTGCATGCAGGCCGATCATGGTCCATCACATGCGATACAGTTGAAAGGCATCATATTGATTGGGGCAACCCAATGGGTGGACAATTACAATGTCCCAGTTCTGTTGGGGGACATCGTATCGGTTCATGATATTGTGAGAAGGGTGAGCGAGAGAGGAGGTGGGCTTCGAGGGTTGCAAGCCATGAACCTTTCTCATGGAAGTGGCGTGACAGAGGTGGCTTGAAATTTGCGGGAACCTTGCAACATGGGAGGTGATGGAGTTCAGCTTCAAGTGGAGTGACTTTCCATGAAAGCTGGTTTTGCCACCGGGGTGGGTTATTTTACTGATTTATCTCAGGATGAGACCATTAAAATGTTCTTCAAGGTGTGATCCTGGTTCTGCATGTTGGGACCAAAAAATAATTGACCCACCAGTGCAGTCATAATCACAAGATAAAATAAAGTGAAAAATACCAAAATAAATGGACACTATATGTAACGTGGAAAAAGCCCCAAATGGAAGGGGTAAAAGCCATGGGAAAAATTGAAGGATCACTATGGATAAAAGTGGGTACACACTCCCTCCTTATTACAAGAAGAAAACCCTCATAAATACCCCTCTTGAGTAAGTGGGGCAACCGCCTCACAAAATACCACTCAAAGATGGACCATGGGTGATGAGAAGGTGAAACTACAAGTCATGTTGAAATCGTTGGGGGAGATCCCCTTTTATAGGGTGTTGCCCGCCTCGCCCAGCGCCTCTCCCACCGCCTTCTCCTGCTAATGGATTTAGTGGGGTTGGGCCACCTACCACACAACTACCACGCCTGCCTCATTTGACAAAGAAGGGGTGACACCGTTCGAGGATAAAATTTTTGTCGACACATCTTCCACTTGGAGATTTGATTGTGAACTAATCACATTTCCATACATCATTTCTATCTGTCAAACTGTGTTGCTCACGTCTCTGCAAGGTCGTTCAAGGATCTGCACTATCTGAACTTATCAGAGTCAATTGCTTTCGTTAGAAAATTTTCCAAATTTTCTTTAGTGTGAATTTTTTGCATGTTCACATTTCCTCCACTACATCTTGGACAACGTGATATTGTACCCCAATATGATTCGTCCTGGAATGAAAATATGGATTCCTTGTAATGTGCAAGACGCTCTGACTGTCACAGAACAATGAAATCTGCTCTTGTCTGTGCCCAAGCTCCTCCAACAACTTTCTCATCTAAACCAACTTTTTCACTGCGGAAAAAAATTGATATTTGCGACAGGGAAGGGTCTCATCGCAAATAGTTTGTTGGGATAGACTATTTACGACGAAACCCTCTTCCCATCGCAAATATTTAGTTATTTATGATGGAGAGATGGTTCACATAGCAATAGAATAGGTTTGACGCGAGTTGCGCGCCGAACTGCGGAAAGAGTATTTGTGACGGATATAAAAGCCCGTCTCAAATACCCAACGACGTTTTTTAGTATTTGCGACGGGATTTATCTCCTGTCCCAAAAAGTATGTCGGCATGTTGGTATTTGCGACATGTCCCATCGCAAATACATTTTTAACCACCACCCCTAATTAATAGGGAGGTTAGCATTTGCGATGAGATTTCCGTTGCAAATAATATCGCCACAAATAATCTAATCTATATATGCTTTCCATCCGTTTTTTCTCATTCCACTCATTTTTCTACCCCTCCCTCTTCACTTAAATTCTCTCAAAAAAATTCTAAGTTTAGATTTCAAAATAAGAGCAATATTTACGGCTTATATCTTCCGAAAGATTCAGTTTTAAGTTATTTATCTATTTCTTTTATTTTTTACTTAATTCATTTTATTTTATATTAGTTATAATTATTGTTAATTAGCTGCAATTAAATTAAATTAGAATTAGATTGTTTAATTTATCATTATTTATTTTTAAAAATAATTACGTGTGATTAATATTAATTAGCATTACTTAATAGTTATTATATAAATTATTATTAATTAGTAGTAATTAGTATTAATTAGAAAAATTATTAATAAGTAGTTATAATTAGAGATAATTAGTAATAATTTGTAATAATTAGTAATAAATTGGAATAAATATTTATAAATAGTAATAATTAGTGATAATTAGAAACAATTAGCGATAACTAGTAGAATTTAGTAATAATTAGTAATAATTATAGGGAATAAGTAAGAATTAGCAGTAATTGGTAATAAATTGTAATAATTAGTAATAAATTTTAATAATTAGTAATAATTAGTAATAATTAGTAATAAATTGCAATAAATTTTAATAATTAGTAATAAATTGTAATAAATTACAATAAATAGTAATAATTAGTAATAATTAGTAACAAATTGTAATAATTAGTAAGAATTAGTAATAAATTGTAATAATTAGTAAGGATTAGTAATAAATTGTAATAATTAGTGATAAATTGTAATAATTAGTAATAAATTGTAATAATTCGTAACAAATTGTAATAAATTTTAATAATTAGTAATAAATTTTAGTAATTAGTAATAAATTGTAATAATTAGTATTAAATTGTAATAATTAGTAATAAATTGTAATAATTAGTAATAAATTGTAATAATTAGTAATAAATTGTAATGATTGATAATAATTAGTAATAAATTGTAATAAATTTTAATGATTAGTAATAATTAGTAGGAATAAGTAACAATAATCGGTAATTAGTAATAAATTGAAATAATTATTAATAAATTTCAATAATTAGTAATAATTAGTAATAAATTGTAATTTTTTTAATAATTAGTAATAATTAGTAATAAATTGTAATAATTAGTAATAAATTGTAATAATTAGTAATAAATTGTAATAATTAGTATCAATTAGTAATAAATTGTAATATTTAGTAATGATTCGTAATAAATTATAATAATTAGCAATAAATTGTAATAATTCGTAATAATTAGTAATAAATTGTAATAATTAGAAATAAATTGTAATAAATAGTAATAAATTGTAATAAATAGTAATAAATAGTAATTAATTGTAATAATTTGTAATAATTAGTAATAATATGTAATAATATGTAATTAGTAACAAATTATAATAATTAGTAAGAATTAGTAATAAATTGTAAGAATTAGTAATAAATTATAATAATTAGTAATAAATTGTAATAATTTGCAATGAATTGTAATAATTAGTAATAAATTGTAATAATTAGCAATGAATTGTAATAATTAGTAATAAATTGTAATAATTAGTAATAAATTGTAATAATTAGTGATAATTAGTAATAATTAGTAATATTTACTAATAGATTGTAATAAATTGTAATAATTAGGAATAATTAGTGGGAATAAGTAATAATTAGTGTTAATTAGTAATAAATTGTAATAACTAGTAATAATTAGTAATAAATTGTAATTAATTTTAATAATTATTAATAATTAGTAATAAATTGTAATAATTAGTAATAAATTGTAATAATTAGTAACATATTGTAATAATTAGTAAGAATTAGAAAAAAATGTAATAATTAGTAATGAAATGTAATAATTAGTAATAATTAGTAATAATTAGTAATAATTAGTAATAAATAGCAATAAATAGTGGTAATTAGTAATAAATAGGAATAAATAGTAATAATTGGAAATAAATCATAATAATTGGAAATTAATAGTAATAATTCAGAATAAATAGTAATAATTCAGAATAATTAGTAATAAATAGGAAATTGATGCTCTTCCTTCACTTGCTGACAAATGAGGTACCGTGAGACAAACTCTACTACTGCTTTCTTCATTCCAGGCCACCAGTGCTGACACTGAAGGTCCATGTACATCTTTGCCACTCCTCGATGTACCACTAGAGAGGATGTATGAAACTCCCTCAATTCTTCCTCCCTAAGCGCCACTGGTACCATAGTACGCCCTCTGAAAAGGATGATGTGCTCCCCACCTTTAGAAAATCCATCAGGTGCTTGTCCTGTGGATATCTGAGCACGTTAAGTCTCACAGTTAGTGTCCCCAAGCTACGCCTCCCCGACTCACTGAAAGAGTGGGGGAGTGACTGTCAGAGGCTGAATATAAACTGCTCCATCTCGTTCCACGTAGGATATCCGCAAAGCGGCTAGCTGCTCTGTTGCTTCACTCAGCAACTGTATACCAGATCTCCTACTGAGTGCATCTGCTACTATGTTCCCCTTCCTAGGAGTATAGACTATCTCGAAGTCATAGTCCTAGAGGAACTCAAGCCAACGCCGTTGTCTCAAGTTCAGGTCTTTCTGAGAGAAGATATACCTGAGACTCTTGTGATCAAAGTAGACTGTAAAACGTTCGTCCATCAAGTAATGTCGCCACATCTTCAAGGTGAAGACCACTGCTGTTAACTCCAGGTCATGGGTAGCGTAGTTCTGCTCATCCCATCTAAGCTGTTGAGATCTATACATGATCACTGCTCGCTCCTGCATCAGGACACATCCAAGCTTGATCCTTGATGCGTTGCAGTAGACTACGTACCCAACGCCCTCCTCTGGTAGCCTCAAGATGGGGGCACTCGTCAGTCTCTGCCTCAGCTCCTGAAAACTCCGCTGACATCTCTTCGACCACACGAAGGGTTGTCCCTTCTTCATCAATACTGATAAGGGTGTCGTAACTCTAGAAAAGTTAGGCACAAGCCTCCAGTAGTAACCAGCCAAACCCAAGAAACTCTGCACCTCCGTCACACTCCTGGGTGGCTCCCAAGCAAGAACAACCTCAATCTTCGTAGGATCCACTGAAACTATAGCCTCTGAGATGATGTGTCTCAGAAAGTAGACCTCTCGTATCCAGAACTGACACTTCAAGAGTTTACTATAAAGCTGGTGCTCTCAAAGTGTATCCAGAACTATCTGTAGATGATATGCATGCTCCTCCTCTATAGCTGAGTATATCAGGATATCATCGATGAATACTACCACAAAGCGATCGAGGTATGGCTGTAAGATCCTGTTCATGAGTCCCATGAACACTACTGGGGTGTTGGTCACACCGAATGACATAACCAAGAACTCATAATGGTCATACCGACATCTGAAGGTCGTCTTCTGCACACCCGCATCTCGTACCCTGAGCAGGTGATAATCTGACCTAAGGTCTATCTTCGAAAACCATCTTGCTCCCTTCAGCTGATCAAAGAGATCGTCAATCCTCGGGAGTGGGTACTTGTTCTTCACAGTCACCTGGTTCAGGCGCCGATAGTCCACACAGATTCTCAAACTCCCATCTACCTTCTTGGCGAACAAAATCGGGGCTGCCCAAGGAGAAACATCGGGCCTAATGAACTCCTTGCTCTGCAAGTCCTCCAGCTATACTCGCAGCTCTCGAAGCTCTGTGGGAGCCATCCGATATGCTGGTGTAGATGTCTGTGATGTCCCGGGTTACAAGTCGATATAAAAGTCCACCTCTTTGCGAGGAGGTAGACCCGAAACATCGTCAGGAAAAACATCAGTGTACTGATCCACCACTACAGGATAACTCAGACTCTCAACATCAACTGCTCTGAGGGTAAGGCCAACCAACTAATTTGTGATTAGCTGCACCCTCCTCCGGGTAAGTCCATCATGTGCTGCAAAGGTTCCCTTCTCACTGGTGAAGGAAAACCTTATCCCATCCTCACGGACACACCGCACTTTGTGCCTAATACAATCGATCTGAGCATGGACTGTAGATAACCAATACATACCCAAGATGACGTCGTAAGACCTCAATGTCATTACTAGAAGATCTCAGCCGAAGCTCTCGCCTCCTAGAGTAAGCTCACACTGCCGGCACCAGTGCATAATCATCAAATCCACTCCCGTAGGAGTCTCTAGCCATAAGGATCGAGCCAATGACTCCACCGATATCTCTGAGCTTTGAACGAGGGTCGTGAAAATGAATGAGTGACTGATACTTGTGTCTATAAGTATTGCAGATAGAGTGGAGTAGACACATATCGTACCTCGTATCATCTCTGGAGCGCTGTGGTCGTAGGCCTCAGTTGCCTGAAGCTGAGCTCGTTCCTGTCTACCTGCTCCCTATGGTCGGGGTGGACCACCTAGTGGTGGTGGCGGTTGAACCTCGAATCGCCACCCACCGCCTGATGCACGACCAACTCCTCTGCCATGTCCACCTCCTGCCTACGGACCTCCTTGATCGAATCTTCACCTCTACCCAGGCGGTCCCTCGACCGTCTACCGGTCGTCCGTACAACGGGTCGGGTAGTCGCAAGCCATGTGACCATGCCCGCCGCACGAGTAACACTGTCTGCTCCTCACATGTCCTACTCTGTCTTGAGAGCCCCGCACAACCGATCCTATATCCTACAGTCTTCCACCTGTAGGTTTGGTCCTCTTGGACCTCTGCGTCATCTGTCTGTTGCCAGCTGTAGAATACTCTACTACGTGACATTTGGTGGTGGGTCTCGCAACCGGTGTCTGCTGTGTAAGGAAACTCTCCACTAAGAGTGCTCACTCTAACACCCCCGCCTGCGTCGGGATGCTGAGAGAAATCATATAATCTCTAATCTCCTGTTTGAGCCCCTGATCGAAAATCCAGGCCCTAAAGAAAGGGTACCACACCATGTCAGTGGAGTAGCGCGAGAGGTCGGTGAACCTCACTGAATACTGAGCCACGGTCATGCTACCCTGCTGCAAGTAGAGAAGCTCCTGTATACACATTGAGTGTAAGGTCGCTGGGACGAACTCTGCCCTAAAAAGGCTCTCAAAGTCCACCCAGATGAGAGTGACATCGTCATGAACCTAGAGCATCAAGCTCTACCATCTGTCCACTGCTGCTTGAAGAAGACTGGTGGCAAGAATCACCATGAGATCAGCCGGTGTCCCTACCAGTCGAAAAACTCTAACCACGACCTCCAGCCAGTCCTCAGCCACCTATGGATCAGTCTCTCAATAAAACCTCGGTGGACTCTAGCACTGAAACTCGTGCAACGTGCTCAAACGGCATACACCCTCTGTTGCTGGGGCTGGTGGCATCAACTGCCCAATGGGTAGTGGTGTTGCAGGTACACCACCTGATGGTACAACTGTTATAAGGGGGCCCTGCACCGAAGCCTCGTCTCCCGGTGGGCTATCATCACGTACTCTACCTGGAACCTTGGATGGTTGTCTGTGTGGAGGCATCATGAAAGAAATAGGTGCGCCATGGTCAATAAGTTATACCTGGTGAGCTGACTTAAAGAGATCACAAAGAATTTTTTTCAAAAACACACATGCAATCATTTTTTTCGTGCACTGAGTCGGAAATCAGAAGTCAGGGTCCTGGTGTATGGATACGTCAGCAGTCGCACCAACACTAGATTCCCCAAACTGATATCCACACTCATAACAATTAACTTTATTGCCGATTAAAAGATCAGAGTCCAAGTTCTTTGATAGAACTGACTCCTATGATACCAATTTGTCATGACCCGTCCCTCGGGGCCCGTGCCGTGACTACCCCAAGCCCGCCTTCCATAGGCCAGGGGTTGGCGACTAGCACCAGAAAGACATATCCCTAAAACTGGGAAGACATTGCCTTTATAACCTGTAAACTTACACAACCAAGTACACAACAAGATACGAGCACAAAGTAAACTGTATAGTAAAAAAGAGAGGGTACAGTAAGTAAAGAGGTCAGAATACAAGCCAAACTGAAAAGTACAAGTAAAACTGAAAACAGCTCCTGTGAACACCCACCAAGGATCCTACCTGAAGGGTAGGTATAGCTCTCGAACAGTCGTCTCTGCGGTGCGCCTCATCTAAGGTCCACCTCCGGGCAGCCTCCAGTCTTGGTACCCTCATCCTCAGTCAGTGTTGTCCGTCGTCTACACAAGACACAATAAGGTGCGGGCGTAGCCCGTGCAGGGGTGAGTATAACAATTCTCAGTAGGGACCTCGAGACCCTCAAAGGTCTCTCAAAATCCACAAAGGATAAACCACAAAACATTGAAACAACAGTCAACCCTACTTAGGTATATGCCCATACATATACCTAAGTTATCAAGTATACCCATCTCATTCATGAGGAAACACAAGGCCCAAAACCTTATCCAAATGCTCAAATATTCCACGAAGGAAAGAATACCATGAAGGTAACACCACAAAGGTAAGTACGACAAAGGTAACACCTCACAGAAGAATACCACACAGGTATCACCACAAAGGTAAGTACCACAAAGGTAACTCCACATAGAAGAATACCACCAAGGCTTCACCACACAGAAGTATAACACAAAGGTAAAGACTTAGCTCACACCAGGTATAACTTAAATACAGAAGTATAGATGATTAGTTGTATTGCTAGATCATCTTACTTCATCGAGAAGCTTTGTTGTTGACTCACACAGGATCGAAGATGACCCACACAAGATCTGGAGATGACCCACACAGGATTTGGAGATGACCCACACATAATCTGGAGATGACCCACACATGATCGGTATGCGCTGACCCACACAGGATCGATGAGCGCTGACTCACACATGATTCGAAGATGACCCACACAGGATCTGAAGACTCCTCAAGTACAACCAGTCATAGGGTTCCCGCACTAAGCATGCTTGATTCTGGGGGGTTCTGCTCCTCAATCCATCGGTCGATACTTCAACTGCCATGAAGTCCCACGAAGAAGTATCCCAAAGGCCCGCCATGTCATAAGGAACCCAAGACAACAGACGATGCGTCAATCGAACGCCTGATCTGTAAGTTATTAACCTTTTAGTTCTGAGGGCTAGTTTGGATTCGGGTTCGATCCAACCCGGCCGTACTCCAACTTTATCTAAAACTCAAGTGGATTATACCAAAAGGACCGTCTCGATCCAAGTTTTTCGGCGCCGTAGACAGTTTGTCAATCGGACGCCCAAATCACATGTTATGGAAAAAAAGGTGAAACTGGGTCCGGTCGGACCCGGTCTGACTGACCCGACCCAACCCCGCCTCGACCGAACCAACCCGGTTCGGGTCGACCCGGCCCACCGGGCCGCGGTCCGGCCCGACTTGCGAAGGGGCAGCCCGGCCCGTTGGGCACGACCTGCTGTGGTGTGGCCCGCTGCGGTGCGGCCCGCTCGGCTGGGTGCGATCCGCCATGGTGGGGCATGCCCAAGCCGCAACCCGGGGGGGGGGGGGGGCGTGCCCTTGGTATTTCGAATGGTCGGTGGACCGTTCGGCTGGTGCCTGCTGGCACACGGGACCCGCCAGAGTGGTCTCGCTCGGTGTGTCGCGGTCGGCCAAACTCCCGGCTGGTCCTCCTCCTAGCGGCGCGATGGCGCCGCTGACCTCCCGCGGTCGGCCGGTTGCCAACCGCCTTGGTACGCTATCGCGACCTTCAGGTTGCGGCCTCATCCTCTACCAGGGGCGCAGACGCGCGCCACCCGACCTTTACGCGGTCGTCTGGCATACCGGCCGCCGTCCTCCCACCGTCGCGGTCGACGGGCTGCGGCCACCTTCGCTACCGGCGGCGCATACGCGCCGCCCCATTTCCACGCAGCCGGCCGGTTGCCGGCCGCCACCTTCCTCCACTACGGACGATAGGCCGCGGTCTCCTTCGGCGGTGCGGTTGTGCCGCCGCCCGTGAAGAACACGTAATTCAAGAAGGATTGCGGAGGGATCGGGTCATGTTTGTTTGGCCCGCACCCTCCGCGTTAACCGATAGCAGGCGGTTCAAGAGAATTGAATCAACTTAAAAACACGAAGAATGATTTAAACAATTCCCTACCTCGTTTGTTGGAGACGACGTGAGGAAGAAGATGAAGACGATGAGAGCGCCAAATTTCGTCCCACAACACGCTTCTGAACCATGTTCAAATGTCAACGTTCTTCATCCGAAGGGTTGTTCTTCGTTGGAGGATATTTCTCCAAAGGTTCTCCCAAGCTCTCCTTTACCAACAATTTCCCCCAACCTCAAGAAAGGTGAGGAGCCACTTAATTAAGTTAAGTAAATTAAATCAATTAAGTTGGATCATTAAATTAGGGAAGAAACCAAGAGTCACCTCCCATTAAAATAGTTCGGATGGTCCCCACCACCAAGAATTCAAATGGGAGGTTTCAAATAAAAATAAAAGTTATTGTTTTATTTTTATTATTTTTCTTTTTACTCTCCCATGAAAATCCTAAAAACTAACTTCCACCCTCGACCAACTGTGATCGAGGTGAAGATCTCCTTAAGCAAATATCAGTGTTGCGAGATCAACGGTGTCCTCAGATTTCAATACTGAGCACCAGTTCAAAAGTTGAAAAACGCTGCTCGTGCGTTTATTGAACGTACCTAAAAAAGTTCAGAAATTTATTCCGGGCACCCCAGACCTCAGAATCATGCACCGTCAATTTTTGTGAACTCGTAATATTTTCATATAATTAAAAAAATTACCTAAAAAAAATCTTGGTCTTTACAGATATTCTCTTTGGTTAAACACTGTTACCTGACAGAAATGTGTTGCCTGCAAATTTCTATGAGAGCAAGAGGTTGGTTTGTAATATGAGTCTTTGTTATCAGATGATTCATGCTTGTTCAAATGATTACATCTTATATTATGGTGAAAATGAGTCATTGGATAGTTGTCTCACATGTAGAAAATTGAGGTATAAAGAGGCTCAACTAAGGAAGTCTGGATTGATTCCTGTAAAACAATTGAGATATTTCCTACTTACACCTAGATTGCAGTGTTTATTTATGTCTCAGAACATGACGACATTGATGTCATGACACAAAAAAATATTTCAACTAGTAAAATATTAAATCATCCATCTGATGGTGATTCATGGAAACATTTTGACCAAGTGCATCCGTCTTTTTCTTTAGAACCCCGAAACATGCGATTGAGTCTTTCTACTGATGATTTCTATCCATTTGGTTCTTATGATAATTAGTATTCATATTGGACTATCTTTATAATTCCGTACAATTTACCTCCTTGGATATTGATGAAGGAGCCATATATCTTTTTGACCTTATTAATTATAGGAAATGTGAAAAAGAATATTGATGTTTATTTGAAACTATTGATTGATGAGTTAAATTCATTGTGGAGTAATGGTGTCGGTACATATGATGTTGTTGAGAAACAAAATTCTCTACTGAAAGTTGCATTTATGTGGACAATTAGTGACTTCCCAGTATATGAAATGTTATCTGGTTGGAGTACACATGGTTCAAAATCATGTCTGTATTGTATGAGAGACAACAAAGCGTTTATGCTCATCAATAGAAAAAAAACCTTGTTTTTTTGACTGTCATCGCAGATTCCTTCCAACTGATCATCCTTTTCGAAGGAACAAATATCATTTCAGAAAAGGAATAATTGAAAGAGATGGACCTCCAATAATGATCTTAGGTATAGAGTTAAAATCAATTGTCTCTTCATTATCTCCCATCACATTTGGACCAACAATAAACTAACAGAAAATTGATGGCTTTGGGAAATAACGCAATTGGATAAAACAAATCATTTTTTGGGATCTTCCATATTGGTCTGATTTTTTGATCTATCACATGTTGGATGTCATGAATATTGAGAACTATTTTTATAATTTATTTCATATAGTTTGGATACACTAAGACGAAAGATAATGTAAAGACACGATTAGATCTTGCCCAAATTTGTAGGCGACCAAAACTTGAACTATTTGAAAATTTCAGATCACAGAAGTTAATAAAGCCAAAAGTATCTTATACACTCTCCAAAGAAAATTGATTATTATTTTGTTAGTGGATTATAGATTTGAGACTTCTAGATGGTTATACTTCCAAGTTGGGAAGATATGTCAGAAATAGTCATATTACCGGATTAAAAAGTCATGACTGTTGTGTTATAATAGAAGGAATTCTGCTGATTGTATTAAAAGTTTTTGTTGAATTCTATGAGTTGGGATGTGATAACAGGCATATCATATTTTTTCTAAGACATTTGTGCAGCAACAACAGACCATGATGCACTAAGTAGACTGTAAGAAATTGTTGTTTTAATTTTATGTAAAATAAAAAATATATTCCAGTCGGCTTTCTTTGACTCAATAGATCATTTGATATTACATTTTCCTCATGAAGAAAAATGTGTGGGTCCGGTACAGTTCTGATGGATATACCCATTTGAGAGATGTGTCTAAAAATTGATGAAAAAAGTACGTAACAAAGCATTACTTGAAGGCTCATTTGCAGAAGCTTATTTGCAAGATGAAATTTCTTTTTTTTATGATCTCATTATTTTCAATATGAATATCCCTCAATACAAAACCACATGGGTATTAATGAGGGAAATATTGATGATAAATGAGAAATCAATTATTATTATTTAGTCATCTGAACATGGCTTTGGTGGAGTTCAAGAACGATGACTTTTAGATGATGAACATCACAAAGCTCATACATATGTTCTGCTAAACTATGAAGAAATGACACCATTTATACTTTGAGTTCTCCTATCACTTATTCTATAATATTTGTTACAATAAATTAATTTTATTTTATTTTTAGGTTATATGATAATAATATCAAGAAACAACTTCTATAAATTACAACAACTGCTCCTGAAGAACGTCGACAAAATAATTTTTCATACCGGTTTCAAAATCTGGGAACATGAATTATTTATGGTTTAACATATAAAACCAATTTATCACTAGTCATATTAATAATTGATTCACAAATTTTTAGATATCTCAACATGCTGATAAAATTGATAATTGATTGTGTGTATTGAGTAACCCACAATTCAAAATGGTTAAATCTTATAATGCATATGTGGTGAATGGTTTTTGATTTCATACATATGCATATAGGGAATAAAACAATAATGAATAGTGTTGTTTTATCGAGAGGATCTCATCATAGAGAAACTGAAGTTGAATTTTATGGCATGTTGGAAGAAATTATTGAACTGTGTTATTTGGGACAGAATTGCATAACGATGTTTAAATGTTAGTGGCTGGATACTGAGAGAGGTTTGTGTGTTCATTCGACCCATGAAATCGTTGATATTAAATATAAAAGTCTTCTTGTAGTAAATGAACCATTTTATTGGCTCATTGGGCACATCAAATTTATTATTCAAATTACTGTGCTACTTCAAGAGAGTTGGGTGATTGGTGTAGCATAATAAAAATTAAATCTCAGGAAAATCAGTTTACTCAAAGTGAATGTGGTTCCGCTGAAGTGCAAGGAATTGAAAATTTTCAAGAGACTGCTTCAAATCCATCTTTTTCACAAAGAGACACAAATATCGATGATGACACCCCACAGTTAAGGGTTGATAGTGATGATGATATTAATGATATTACAAATGAATTTCAAATGATAAGAGATGATGAAACCGAAACTCATATGGAAATTGATGATGCTGAGGAGGAATATGAAGACATTAACATCGTTAGATATGAAGATGATGATGAAGATGAGCATTGACACAGTTAAATGATGATTATAATCATAATATATATATATATATATATATATATAATAGTTGTCTATGGAAAAAATGGCCTTTTGCGACGAGAATATATTCCCGTCACAAATAGTCCGTCGAAGAGATTATTTGTGACAGACCCCTAATCCCATCACAAATAATTAGTTTTTTTACGACGAGATTAGGGGTCCCGTTGCAAAAGGTTTGGCGCGGTGTCGCACAGATTGCGTGCCAAACTGCAGGAAGGGTATTTGCGATGGGGGGTCTCCCCGTCACAAATACCCGACGATAGTATTTACTATTGGCGACGGGGAGACACCCCCCGTCACAAATACCCGACGACGGTAAATACTATTTGCGACGAGATCTGCCCTCGTCGCAAATAGTGTGTCGGTAGGTCACTATTTGCGACGGGAGTCCCGTCGTAAATAATCTAACCTATATATACCCCCATCTATTTTTTCATTTTTCCTCACAATTCTTACTTTCTCTCTCTCTAAACTCTAATTTTAGAGTTAAAATTTTTTTGAGTTGATTTTTTTATGAACAAGTTTTGAAGTCATCAACACCAATAAAAGATCAAGTTTAAAGGTATTTATGTTTTATTTAATTTAATATTTATTTCATTTTTATATTAATTTTAATTACTGTTAATTAGTTGTAATTAAATTAGATTTCAATTGTTTTTGTCATCAGTATTTATTTATAATAATAAATTGAAATTATTAGTACTAATTATTAATAATTAGTAGTAATTAGGAATTATTAACAATAATTAGTAATGAATATAAATAATTAGCGGTAATTGGTAATTAGTAGCGGTAATTAGTGGCAGTTTGCATTAATTAATAGTAATTAACACTAATTAGTAATAATTAGCAGTAATTAGTAATAATTAGGAATAAATAGTAATAATTAATAAAAAATAGTAATAAATACTAATAATTAGTAAAAATACTAAAAAATACTAATAATTAGTAATAAACCCTAATAAATACTAATAATTAGTAATAAATACTAATAAATACTAATAATTAGTAATAATTAGTAATAATTACTAATAAATAGTAATAAATAGTAATAAATAGTAATAAATAGTAATAAATAGTAATAAATAGTAATAAATAGTAATAAATAGTAATAAATAGTAATAAATAGTAATAAATAGTAATAAATAGTAATAAATAGTAATAAATAGTATTAATTAGTATTAATTAGTATTAATTTACATTAATTAGCATTAATTAGCATTAATTAGTAAATAATTAGCAATAATTAGCATTAATTAGCAATAATTAACAATAATTAGCAATAATTAGGAATAAATACTAATAAATACTAATAAATATTAATAAATACTAATAAATAGAATTAATTAATAAATAATTTGCAATAATTTGCAATAATTAGCAATAATTAGCAATAATTAGTAATAATTAAGAATAAATACCAAAAAATATTAATAAATACTAATAAATTGTAATAATTAGTAATAATTAGTAATAATTAGTAATAATTAGTAATAATTAGTAATAATTAGTATTAATTAATACTAATTAGTATTAAGAAATAATTAGCAATAATTAGGAATAAATACTAATAAATACTAATAAATACTAATAAATACTAATAGTTAGTAATAATTAGTAATAATTAGTAATAATTTGTAATAATTAGTAATGATTAGTATTAATTAGTATTAAGAAATAATTAATAATAATTAGCAATAATTAGCAATAATTAGCAATAATTAGCAATAATCAGTAATAATTATTAATAAATACTAATAAATTTTAATAAATACTAATAATGCAACACCCCAAGAATTTATAAATAGATTTATTATAGAATGCATGAAACACTGAGTCTCTACAAAACACCACTTTTTTATAACCTAGTCAAGTAAACATAATTTTTCCACCTTTGTGATTTGAATTTTGAAAAACTGACATACACGGTTGTGTTCAGGATGATATTTAGAGTCTGGTAGAATTAACTTAATTTTCGGTGAATAGTAACCTACCCTTATAAATAGTAGCCTACCCTTATGAATAGTAACTTACCCTTATGAATAGTAATACGACTCTTATGAATGGTATCCACACTCATGAATGTATAAATAAATTTAGGCACCTTAAAAATAAAGATGAATAATTTAAGTGTTTATATTGTTCGATTAAATAATAATTTTAATAAAATATTTAATTAATAAAATTTAGAAAATTATTTTTGAAAAATGGAATTTATTTTTGGATTCTACACGTCAAAAAATGGTTTAGGTGAATTTTTGGGATTTTTCTGAAATACTTGAATTTTTTGTGAATAGTAAAATACATTAGTTTACCGTATAAATACATTATAATTTAAATTAACTATTCCTAGAATCATGAGTGATGTAAGCACCCAAACCTCAAACTCACATGCATATATTACTATTCTTGGTCATGAAATACTCATTATTTTTTATCTTGAGAGGAAATAATAAATTAATGATTATAATATTAAGAAAACTCTTCTCACCTCCACTATAAACCACCCCTCACCCCCTCTTCCTCCCACGCCACTCAAGGTTCAAGACTTTTTTAAATTCTACCAAATACTCTTCCCAAGCCCTCTCCCCATGTCCAAGACCTGTTGGTCTCACCAAAAGGCCAAAAAAAAGGGCTTAAGGAGTTTTTCAAGGAGGAGTACTCAAGAGGCGAACCTCTCTTCCTTTTTCTTTCAATTCATTTTATAAGTCCCATTATTTTGTTCTCTCTTCTCACCTCACCTCATCCAAATGACATGATAATTCCAGTACCATACATGTACTGTATTTTCATTATGCAAATGGAATATTTCATCATAATCTCTTTTCTTCCTTTCCTTTTACACTATAAATGCAAACACCATTCGAGATGTGTCAATTTATCACACTCAAGGAAGATGAGTTTTCAATTTGCATTACTATATTCAGGAATGGTCATGAAACCTTTTAAATGGTTGAACCAGATAATAATATATGTATTCTATCTTGTTCAATGTTCTTAAATCATTACACACTCATAATATGGAATAATAATACAAAACAAGTTCATTGTGCACAAAATCGCTAAGCCAATCCAAGCGTTTAACATTAACTCGTCGAATGAGTCATTCTCATGGTATATAACTAGAATAATTATAAGATAATTTATATATCTTTAATTTCACTAATATTATATATTAACAAATCTATATTTTTAACCACATTTCAAATGAACTTCCATTCATGAATACAAGTAAATGGGTCATGAAAACCAAGTAATAAAATGATTCCAAAACAATAAAATTGAATCTCATAAACCCATCAAAAAGGCCATTAATGAACCTAATAAGGTTATTCCATATCAATTAAATGTTTATTAGGTTCTGGAATCATTAATTAATGAAGATAAATTTGATTATTCAGTTCGTTAAGAATAATTAAGAACACCTTCGAGCAAAAGGTAAGGGATTCTCTCTCTCACTTTTGTTCAAGAATTTCCCCTAGGTTGTGCCCTTTTATTTTTAATTCCTAATAATGGGGTATGTTTTCTCACCTTCCCCATACTTTCCTTATGATATATAAATAATGAGATACCCCTTTACCTCTCATTAAACCCTCACAAAAACACTCGTTACCATTCCGAAATGTTTGTAAGGGGTTTCTTCATCTCACTTCCATTTTTGTGAGATTTCACGTATTCACTACTAATACTTGTGTATGGTGTATGTATGCTGCCCATTGATGTAAAATATCATGAATATATTTATTTTCATAGTATTTAATGTATCAATTGAATATTATTAATTTTGGGGCATACAAATTGATTGATTACAAAGTGGTAAGAGATTTCTACCCGAACCTCCATTTTCATTCGGGTTACTCCTATTCTCTAATCACCTCAATTAAATTCTTATTTATACTTATATACTCCACATAAATTCTGTTTTAATTTCCTATATATGTTTACCATCCATAATACTTATTTATTTTATGGGGATTTATGTGTTTTAAAAGGATCATTCAAAAATTTTATCCCGATAAATCAACCTGATTCAAGGGATATTTTCAAATTCTTACCCATTTTCAAGTGTACACCAAAATCTGTTGTAAGACACCATTATTTTTATAAAAACACTCATTTCAACATGAAAAATGATCTTGGATCATTTATGGATTTAAGAGAACAAATTTTCCTTTTTGCTTTAAAATTCACTTTAGTACTTTCCTTTAAATGCTCTAAAATGTTTTATTTCTAAAGAATCTTATGAACTCTTTTTACATGATTTCATTTCAGTGGGACATAATTTATGCCTCAAATATAATTTCAATGTCCTAGTCTTTTATTTTCTAGGATATTATTGTTTACAATCTGATATCATGACAAATATACATGATTTTTCAAAAGAACTCTTTTTTCCAAAGTAAAAAGAATTTTTCTCATCTCGCATTAACTTTTATGAGATATATTCATTGTTCACCACTTATTTATTTCTTGTGGTGTATGTACTGCCCTTTGTTATATCATATCAAGAGTCTCCTTATTCTTATGATATTCTAAGAGATTATTATTTGAATGTTTCAAGATGGTATGTAACACTATGGAATGTTTAAGGATTATTTCCTCAAGAATTTTTCAATGATCTCATTTAAAAGTATCTTTATTTATGTCAACATCTTTTGATGAATCCGTATCCTCAAATATATATGGATATTGAGAAGACATATTGTATTTGAATTAAATATATATGTATAAAGGATGCTTTGGACATACAATGGTGGGTGAGACTCGCTATAGCTCCTCGATGCATCGACAGGTCTCATGAGACAAATTAGTTGGCGACAGACCATTCAAGTTTTTTTCAAAAATCAGACGGGTTCTACCCACAGACTTAAACCGTTTCGACGGTATTGTGGTATCATGTTCCAAATACATGACATCCAATTAATAAGCATTCTCTTTATTCATTTTCAGTTATTACTATCCATGAGCTTTTCACTATGACAAAACCTATGGATGTAGTTTCATTCTCAGTTTATTGAAGGTGCGAGTCCTTCATTTATTCACCATGCCATATTGACTATGCCTAATTGTTTATGATTCAGTTATTATTGATTCATACTTTTTCTATTTGTAACCATTACCGAGCATTTGAGCTCACCCATTTCATTTGTTTATCTTTAACAGGTTATGAAGAGGAGACCATTTATTGAGTTCTCATGGATGCAGTCTTTTAGTTTTTGTTATGTGTTTTTTTACCTTTCCCAATGTAATATGAGTTACATGTATGTATCTAGTTTCTTCAAGACTGATAAACTACCCGGTCCTTCAAGATTTGATTCCTTGTAATCATGTCAATGTAATTAGTAATGCACCAGCTCTGGTCTATAGGGGTCGAGGCGTTACAAATAAATACTAATAAATACTAATAAATAATAATAATTAGTAATAATTAGTAATAATTAGTAATAATTAGTAATAATTAGTAATAATTAGTATTAATTAGTATTAATTAGTAATAATTAGTAATAATTAGTATTAATTAGCAGTAATTAGTATTAATTAGCAGTAATTAGAAATAATTAGCAGTAGTTAGCAATAATTAGAAATAATTAACAATAATTAGCAATAATTAGCAATAATTAGCAATAATTAGAAATAATTAGGAATAATTAGGAATAATTAGCAATAATTAGCAATAATTATCATTAATTACCAATAATTAGAAATAATTAGCAACAATTAGAAATAATTAGCAATAATTAGCAATAATTAGCATTAATTAGCAATAATTAGAAATAATTAGCAATAATTAGGGATAATTAGGGATAATTAGGGATAATTAGGGATAAATACGGATAAATAGGGATAATTGTAATAAATTGTAAGAACTTGGCACAATTTCCAGTGGATTGACATGACACCTTTTTCTCGATGATTTTTCTCCTTTCAACTCTCACTGACTCAAAACATCATGAAAAATGTGTTGCTAAGTATGCATATCCAATCTCGTATGCATGAGATTAGATACGCATTCGTAGGAACATATTTTTTATAATATTTTTAGGTGGTGATAGTTGCAAGAAGATAATTCATCGACGAAAAGGGGGCGCTTTTGTCCGACAACTCATTTACTTGCATCTTTCTCACACTAAAATCACAATGAAGAATCTGGTTGGAGGTACACTTATGCATTCTCATATGCATAAGAATGGATATGCGCACCTCTGAGCAGATTCTTCATTATGATTTCAGTGTGAGAAAGTTGCAAGTAAATGAGTCGTCGAACAAAAGAGCAACTGCCAATCCACTGGAAATTGTGTCACCCGTAATTAGTGGTAATTAGTAAGAAGTAGCTGTAATTATTTATCTTCTCTGTTTTTTTGATAGTGTTTTTATTATTTCAAATTATTCAAAAACAATAATGATTTTATATTTTGTAGAAAAATATGGAACAAGGAATTTGACAAGAGTCATTATTAGATTATCGTGCTTGGATAAATCAGCACAGAAATCCAAACAGTTCTGGTTTAAAATCCTGTATATATTGAGGGTGTTGAAGCTTTCTTATCATTTTCATCATAAAAACCAGAATTTGTTTCAGAAGACACAATTAAGTGTCCTTGTAAAAAAGGTTCTCTGATAATGTTTGACACATTTGGCAATGTTGGGGGACATCTCTTGCGTTTTGGTTTTCAACCAGATTATGTTTTTTGGTATCACCACGGTGAACGCATTTCCAGAGAAGATACTAATAATTTTATTCTGGATCCATCATGGTTTCAAAATTTAGTACATAATGTTTCAGGTCTATTTGTTCAAAAAATTGAAACTCAGGATGATATTGATTTAACTTCTGAGTTGGCACCATCTGAATTTTATGAGTTGTTGAGGTCTATTGAGAATGAATTATATCCTGGTTGCGAGATAAGAAAATTATAATTGGTTTCAATATTTATGGCTATTAAATCAGATAATGGAATGTCAAACAACTATTTTGATCAGATATTTTATTTGGTTAAAACATTGTTACCTGAAGGAAATGTGTTTCCTGTAAATTACTATGAGAGAAAGAGGTTAGTTTTTAATTTGGGATTTAGTTATCAGAATATTCATGCACGTGCAAATGATTGCATCTTATATTCTGGTGAAAATGAGTCATTGGAAAGTTTTCCCACATGTGGACAATCAAGGTATAAATAAGCTTAACTGTGGAAGTCTAGATTGATTCCTATAAAATAGTTGAGATATTTCCCGCTTACACCCAAGTTGCAGCATTTATTTATGTCTCAGAACACAACGACAATGATGTCATGGTACAAAACCAAGATTTCAACCGGTAAAAGCTTGAATCATCCATCTGATGGTGATTCATGTAAACATTTTGACCAAGTGCATCCGTATTTTGCTTTAGAAGCCCAGAACGTGTGATTGGGTCTTTTTACTGATGGTTTCTGTCCTTTTGGTTATTATGGTAGTCAGTATTCATGTTGGCCTCCCTTTGTAACATTGTACAATTTACCTCCATGGATGTTGATGAAGGAGACTTATATTTTTTTGACCTTATTAATCCCTGGACATCTAAAAAATAATATTGATATTTATTTGAAATAATTTATTGATGAGTTAAATTAATTGTGGAGTAATGGTGTTAGTACATATGATGTTGCTGTGGAACAAAATTTCCAACTAAAAGCTACATTGATGTGGAAAATTAGTAACTTCCTGGAATATGGCATGTTATCTGGATAGAGTACACATGGTCTAAAATCATGTCCTTACTGTTTGAGAGACAACAACACATTTATGCTCATCAATGGAAAAAAACCTTTCTATTTTGACGATCATCACAGATTTCTTCCAACCAATCATCATTTTTGGAGGAACAAATCTCATTTTATAAAGTCATAATTGAAAGGGATGGACCTCCAAAAATGATCTCAGGAACAGATTTAAAATCAATTGTATTTTCATTACCTCCCATCACATTTGGAACAACAATAAACCAATAGAAAATTCATGGCTTTGGGAAAGAACACAATTAGATAAAATGAAGCATTTTTTTGGATCTGCCATATTGGTTTGATTTGTTGGTCCACCACATGTTGGATGACATGCATATTGAGAAGAACTTTATTGATAATTTATTTCATACAGTTTTGGATACACCAGGTAAGACCAAAGTTAATTTAAAGGCATGATTAGATCTTGCACAAATTTTTAGGTGACCAAAACTTGAACCATTTAAAAATGTTAGATCATAGAGGTTAATGAAGTCAAAAGTAGCTTATACACTATCCAAAGAGAGTCACTTATTATTTTGTCAGTGGATTTCATATTTGAGACTTCTGGATGACTATGATTCTAATTTGAGAAGATGTGTTAAGAATGGTCATATTACCGGATTAAAAATTCATGATTGTCATGTTATAATGGAAAGACCTATGATGATTGGATTAAGTGGTTTGTTGAATTCTATGATTTGGTATTTGATAACAGATATATCATATTTTTTTCGAGACATTTGTGCGACAACAACAGACTACTATGCACTAAGAAAACTGGAAGAAGATGTTGTTGTAATTATATGTAAACAAGAAAAAATCTTCCCGCCAACTTTATTTGACTCAATGGAACATTTGATATTACATTTTCTACATGAAGAAAAATGTGGAGGTCTAGTACAGTTTCGATGGATGTACCGATTCAATAGATACATGCAAAAATTGAAGAAAAAAGTACGTAACAAAGCATCAGTTGAAGGCTCAATTGCTGAAGATTATTTGCAAGAGAAAATTCTTTTTTATGCTCTCATTATTTTGAATCTAAACATCACTCAAAACACAACCGCATGGGACGAAATGAGGGGAATTTCGATGATGAAATGGACAATCAATTATCATTTTTTTAATCAGCCAGAGCTTGGCTTCGGTGGAGTTCATGAACGATGAATTTTAGATGATGAACATCACAGAGCTCATACATATGTTCTGCTCAACTGTGAAGAAATGACATCATTTGTACTGTGAGTTCTTCTATCACTTATTCTATAATTTATGTTACAGTAAGTAAACTTATTTTATTTATAGGTTATATGATAATCATATCAAGAAATAGATTCCACAAATTATAGCAGTTGTTCTTGAAGAATGCTGACAAAAAAAATTCTCAATGGTTTCAAAATGGGTACATAAATTATTGATGGTTTAACATATTATTTCAGTTTATTATTTATTATATTGATAATTGTTTTACAAATTTTCAGGTGTCTCAACATACTGATAAAATTGATAAGCGACTGTGTATATTGAGTAATCCACCATCCAAAATGGTTAAATCTTATAATACATATGTGATGAATGGTTTTCGATTTTATACACATGCATACAGGGAATAAAAAAAAACAATGAATATTGGATTTTTCTTGAGAGGATTTCATCATAGAGAAATTGGGGCTAACTTTTATGGCATGTTGGATGAAATTATTGAATTGTGTTATCTAGGACAAAATTACATAACGATGTTTAAATTTCAATGGTTGGATACTAAGAGAGGCTTGCGTATTCATCCAACTTATGGAATCGTTGATTTTAAATATAAAATTCTTCTTGTAGTAAATGAACCATTTTTACTAGCTCAACAAGAACATCAAATTTATTACTCAAAGTACCATGCTACTTCAAGAGACCTGAGTGATTGGTGGAGCATAATAACAATTAAATCTCGGGAAAATCAGTTTACTCAAAGTGAATGTGGTTCCACTGAAGTGCAAAGAATTGAAATTTTTCAAGAGACTATTCAAAATCCATCTTTTTCACAAAGAGACATGAATATCGATGACGACACCCCAAAATTAAGGGTCGATGAAGACAATGATGTTAATGATATTACAAATGAATTTGAAATGGAAAGAGATGATGAAACTGAAACTCATATGGATATTGATGATGCTGAGGAGGAATATGAAGACATTAACATCTTCATATATGAAGATGACGATGAAGGTGAACATTGACATAGTTAAATGCTGGTTATAATCATAACTAATATATATCTATATATAATAATTATTTTTAACTATTTTCTAACAATAATCATTTTGTGTTTCAGATGGATGATGATCTATTTCATCAGTTTCAGGAGGGTGAGCTACCTTTGGATGAGGAGGATTTGGGATCATATGATCCTAAGCCTATTGGCGGTTCATGGGTACATGGAGGGGGTGTGGTCTTGCATGACTGATGATTCCTGACCCCATCCCCGAGCGATGTCCATGTCTTGGATTCAATCTGTGCACGTGGAGGTATGGTAACCTGTGTATTTTAGTTAGTTTTCATTAATTTATTTATATAATAATTTTTTGATTATTTGTTCTTTTTTCATAGTTTTGTGCATATAGCTATTAGACAGAGGAGTGCTATCTTGCACAATTATTTTTCTTATCCATGGATCACATGGGAATAGATTCCCATTGATGTGCAGATCGGCATGTTCGATCATTGGCTGGTACGTAAATAAATAATATTTATTTTGAAATTTATTTCATTAATAACTTGATATTATAAGTTATTTATAGGGTTTATGGTATCCTATCGATGATAGCATGCGTGACGCTATCCATGTGGCATGGAGGTGTCTATGAGTGACCGTTTCCATCAGGTTTTGCACAATTTGAGAAGGATGATCATGAAAAAAGTAAGAGTGAAATTATTTGATGAGTCGTGTAAAGCCCACCGACTAGAGTACATTTTATTTCACATTTGGGATGGATTATGTTCACACTGGTTGGGTGGTGGATTTCAGAGGAGATGTTCATTGGGTTGACAGAACCGGGAGAGACAGGAGGTAACGCATTGAGCCGGTAGTCGTACATTCAATACGCATAGAGAGAATTTGATAAGTAATTTTTTTAATTATTTTATATAACTTTAAATATAAACAGTTTATTTTATATTCACATAGGCAGTCGAGCAGCCTGATATTATGGAGTACGACGTTTATCGAAGGATGTACAGTGATCCAGCCACTGGAGAGATTAGAGGTGATCGCCAATGTCAGATTGTGGTCAGTATTATTTCTTTTTCAATTTGAAAATTAACTACATATAATATTTTCATGGTTTTAATTTCAAATTGGAATTGAATGAGTCATGTGAGGCCATGACCTCTCAGACACAAGCTGGGAGTCAGACTGAGACGGTTGATCATACTAGTGCCCACCATTTTGATGAGGTGGCAAGGATACAGGTCACCCAGTATGGCTTCGAGAAGGGTTGAGTAGTTGGTATCGACTCTCATTTGACTCATGAGACTTATTATGGTACTTTTGTGATGTCGATGTCCAACTTGAGAGGATCTCGTGGAGAGGCATCATCTTCTGCATCACAGTATCAAGAGTAGCTGCAAGCTCAGAGTGAGCTTATAGAGAGTTTGTGTAAGCAACAGGAAGAGATGTGTCAACAGCAGTAGTAGTAGCAGCAGTACGAGGAGGAGACACGTCGATAGCAACAACAACACCATGAGCAGATAGAGTACATGCACCGTTTGACTCATAGTTTACGGATGAAGTTTCCTCCACCATCTCCTCCACCTCCTCCACCTCCTCCAGAAGACTATTCCCCTATGAATTTTTTTTAATGTAAAAAACATTTGAATTCAAAGTTTGTTGTAATATTAACTATTTATAGTTTTTGTCTTTTATATTGGTGTGAATATTGAATAATTTAATTTTTTTAATAATAATTATTATTTTTAATATTTTAATATTTTATTATTTATTATTCGTATTACATTTTTTAATGTTTGTTTATTTTACTACTACTAATAATAATATTTTATAATATTTTTTTATTTTTTTCAAATATTGAGAATTTTAATATTTTATAATTTTTTTATAATTTTAATAATATTCATATTATTTTTTTCATAAATAATAATAATAATTATATTATTATATTATTAGAATTATTTTATTATTAATATTATAATAATATATATTTTATTATTATTAATATTAGAATTATTATTATATATTATTATATTATTTATATTAATAGTATTAATAATAATATTATTTTCTAATATTAATTTATCATAATTTTATTGAATATTTTTTTATTAAGTATTTGCGACGAGACCTTTTGTGACGGGAATCCGTCGCAAATGATTTATATATTTTTTAAATAACTATTTGCAATGGGAAAACTGGACCCGTCACAAATATGTTTTTTGTGACGAACCCATGGAAAAAGGTTTATATATATATATAATATATATAATCATAAAATTATTTGCAACAGGAAAACGGGACCGTCGCAAATACCTTTTTGCGGCGGGATCATCACAAAAGGTTTATATATATATATATATAATATATAATCAGAAAACTATTTGCGATGTCGTTTTTTCCAATGAGTTATTTACAATGGGACCCCGTCGCAAATGAGCATTTGCGACAGGATCCCATCGCAAATACCTCAAATTTCAGTAGTGACTGTTTTCTAACAACATTCATTTCATGTTTCATATGGATGATGATCTGTTTTGTCAGTTGCAGAAGGCTGATCTACCTTTGGATGAGCAGGATGTTGAATAATCTGACCCTCAGACTACTGGCGGTTCAAGGAGTACTTGGAGGGGGTGTAGTCTTGCACGATTAATGATTCTCAACCCTATCCCCAAGCAACATCCATGTCTTGGATTCGATCCATGCATGAGGAGGTATGTTAACCTATGTTTTTTAGTTAGTTTTCATTAATTTATTTATATACTAATTGTTTAATTATTTGTTCTTTCTTTCAAATCTTTTCGTATATATATTTTGGACAGGGGAGTGCTATATTACGTAATTATTTTTCTGAAGCATAGGTCACATGGGATCAGATTCCCATTGATGTTCAGCACCACATGTTCAATCATTTCCTAGAACATAAATAAATAATATGTATTTTGAAATTTATTTAATTAATAACTTGATATTATAAATTATCTGCAGGGTTTATGGTATCTCATCGATGAGAGCATGTGCGATGCTTTATGGAAGGCATGAGAGGGGTTTATGCGTGAGTGTTTCCATCAGTTTTTGTATATTTTGAGAATGAAAGTAATGATGAAAGCAGGAGTGTCAGAGTTTGATGAGTCATATCATGCCCAGCGACCTGATTATATTTCACCCCCAGTTTGGGATGGATTATGTTTACACTGGTTGGGTGGTCGATTTCATAGGAGATCATTGATAGGTTGACAAAACTAGGGGAGACATGAGGTGACACATCGATCATGTAGTCATACATTCAATATGCATAAAGAACATATGGTAAGTACATTTTTTAAATAATTCAGAAAACTTTAAATTTAAACGTTTTATTTTATATTCATATAGGTAGTCAAATAGCCCGATATTATGGAGTTTGACGTTTATAAGAGGATATACATTGATCTGGTCACTAGAGAGATTAGAGGTGATTGCCAACATCAAATTGTGGTCATTATAATTTCTTTTTGAGTTTTAAAATTAATTACAAATAATATTTCATCTATTTTAATTTTAAATTGAAATTGATTGAGTCATATGAGGCCATGATGTCTAAGACATAGACTGAGAGTTAGGATGAAACTGATGATCAAACTAGTGCCCACCGATTTGACGAGGGGGCATGGATGCAGGTGACCCAATATGCCTTCAAGAAAGGATTAATTATTGGTATTAGCTCTTTATTGACGCTTGAGAGTTATTATGGTACCGCTGCAATGTTGGTATCTAGCTCGAGAGTATCTCATGGAGAGTCATCATCATCTATTGCACAGTATTAGGTGCATCTGTGAGCTCAGGGTGAGCTTATAGAGAGTATGTGTAGGGAGTTGGAGGAGATGCATCAATGGCAGCAAAAACAACAGGAAGAGCTTTGACGACAGAAACAGCTTCAGTAGGAGGAGATGCGTCGATGGCAGCAGCAACACCACGAGCATATGGAGTACATGCGACGTCTGACTAATGTTTTAGGAATAGAGTTCCATCTACCTTCTCCTCCAACACCTCTAGAAGACCCTCCCCCTATTTATTTTTTTATGAAAAAACATTTGAATGTAATTTTTTTTGTAATATTAACTATTTACATTTCTATATTGTGTGTTTTTTATATTGTTGTGAATATTGCATTTTTTATTTTTTATTTAATTTTTTATTATTCATATTATTTTTATTATTTTATTATTATTTTATTATTATTTTATTATTTTTTCGAATATTGAGGTATTCATTATTTTATAATTTTTTATTTTATTTTACTGATATTAATATTATTATTTCATTAATATTAATATTAATACTATATTAATACTATATTTTTATTATATTAATAATAATATTAATTAGGTTATTTTATAATTTTTTATTATTTTATTAATATTAATATTATTATTACATTTACATTTATATTATTTTATTATTATTATTATATTAATATTATTTATATTATTAATATTAGTATTATTCTTATTATTTTCTCATATTATTTTATAACTATTATTAATATTATTTTATTCAATTTTATTTTTTATTTATTTTTTAAAGCCATTTGCGACAGGTCGTCATAATAAGGTTTTTTAAAAAATCTTGGAAAAACTATTTGCGGCGGGACATGGACCCGTCACAAAAAAATCTATTTGTGACAACCTTTTCTATAATGGGGAATTTGTGACGGGATCCCATCGCAAATGACTTTTTACGACAAGGCACTATCGCAAATGTCCCGTAAAAAATATACCAATTTCCAGTAGAGTTTGCAAGACTGTGTAGCTGCCATGTACTCCACCTCCATCGTGGATATAACCACAACTGACGGTAACCATGAAATCCCACTCACAGTTCCTCGTGCAAGAGTAAACACATAACCAGTAGTGGATTTACTTTGGTCAGTATCTCCTACAAAATTTGAATCAACATACCCTCTCACAACAAAATTTGACCCTCTCTAACATAATGCAGAATTTGAGGCCTCCTTCATGTATCTCAGGATCCTTTTCACTGTGCTCCAATGCTCCTATCCTGGATTCTCCATGAACCAACTAACAACTCCCACTGCATGTGCAATGTCTAGTCTAGTAAAAACCATAATAAACATCAGACTACCCACTACTAATGCATATGGTACTCGAGACATTTCCATTCTCTATGTGAATATGAATTATTTACGGTTTAACATATAAAATAAATTTATTACTTATCATATTGATAATTGATTTACAAATTTTTAGGTATCTCAACATGCTGATAAAATTGATAATTGATTGTGTGTATTGAGTAACCCACAATAAAAAATGGTTAAATATTATAATGCATATGTGGTGAATGATTTTTGATTTCATACATGTGCATATGGGGAATAAAAAAAAACAATGAATATTGGTGTTTTATTAAGAGGATCTAGTCAATAAATTTCTGAACTGTGTTATTTGGGACAGAATTTCAAAACGATGTTTAAATGTTAGTGGTTGGATAATGAGAGAGGATTGTGTGTTCATCTTACCCATGGAATCGTTGATATAAAATATAAAAGTATTCTGGTAGTAAATGAATCATTTTTATTGGCTAACCAAACATATCAAATTTATTATGTAAATTACTATGCCACTTCAAGAGATTTGAGTGATTGGTGGAGCATAATAAAAATTAAATCTCGGGAAAATCAGTTTACTCAAAGTGAATATAGTTCCGCTGAAGTGCAAGGAATTGAAATTTTTCAAGAGACTACTCCAAATCCATCTTTTTCATGAAGAGAAACAAATATCGATGATGACACCCCTCAATTAAGGGTCGATGGTGATGATGATGTTAATGATGTTACAAATGAATTTGAAATGATAAGAGATGATAAAACTGAAACTCATATGGAAATTGATGATGTTGAGGAGGAATTTGAAGACATTAACATCGTTAGATATGAAGATAAGGATGAAGATAAATATTTATAGAGTTAAATGATGATTATAATCATATATAATATATATCTAATATAATAGTTGTCTATGGAAAAAATGGCCTTTTGTAACAGTTTATTTGTGGAAGGAATATATTCTCATCGCAAATAGTCTGTCGAAGAGATTACTTGCGACGATCCCCTAATCTCGACGTAAATAATTAGTTTTTTGCGTCGGGATTAGGGGCCTCATCACAAAAGGTTTGACGTGGTGTTGCGCGGATTGCGTGCCAAACCGCGGGAATGGTATTTGCGATGGGGGGCCTCCCTGTCATAAATACCCGGTGGTGGTAAATATTATTAGTGATGGAGAGACACCCCCCCAGTCGTAAATACCCAGTAACGGTAAATAATATTTGCGATGAGATCTACCCTAATCACAAATAGTGTGTCAATAGGTCACTATTTGCAACAAGACCTTTTGTGACGGGAACCCTTCACAAATGGTTTATATATTTTTTAAATAAATATTTGTGACGGGAAAACCGGGCCCGTCATAAATATGTTTTTGCAACGGGTCCATCACAAAAGGTTTATATATATAATATATATATATAATTGGAAAACTATTTGCGACGGGAAAATGAAACCGTCTCAAATACCTTTTTGTGACAGGACCGTCACAAAAGGTTTATATATATATATATAATATATAATCAGAGAACTATTTGCAATGCCATTTTTTCTGATAGGCTATTTGCGATGGAACTCCGTCGTAAAAGAGTATTTGCGATGGGATCCCGTCGCAAATACCTCAAATTACAGTAGTGACTATTTTCTAACGATAGTCATTTTATGTTTCATATGGATGAGGATCTATTTTGTCAGTTGCATAAGGATGATCAACCTTTGGATGAGCAGGATGTTGAACAATATGGCCCTCAGACTACTGGCGATTCAAGGAGTACTTGGAGGGGGTGTAGTCTTGCACGATTAATGATTCTCGACCCTATCCCCAACGACATCTACATCTTGGATTCGATCCATGCTTGAGGAGGTATGTTTACCTATGTTTTTTAGTTAGCTTTCATTAATTTATTTATATACTAATTGTTTAATTATTTTTCCTTTCTTTTTTCATAGCTTTTTGCATATAGATTTTGGACAGGGGAGCGCTATATTGCGTAATTATTTTTTTGAAGCATAAGTCACATGGGATCAGATTCCCATTGTTGTTCAGTACCACATGTTCGATCATTAGTTGGAACATAAATAAATAAAATTTATTTTGGAATTTATTTAATTAATAACTTGATATTATAAATTATTTGTAGGTTTTATGGCATCCGGTCGATGAGAGAATGTGTGATGCTATCTGGATGGCATGGGAGGGGTTTATGCGTGAGTGTTTCCATCAGTTTTTGCACATTTTGAGAATGAAGAAAATGATAAAAGCAGGAGTTTCAGAGTTTGACGAGTCATGTCGCACCCACCGACCTGATTATATTTCATCACAAGTTTGGGATGGATTATGTTTACACTGGTTGGGTGATCGATTTGAGAGGAGATCATCGATTGGTTGACAAAACCGGGGGAGATGTGAGGTGACACATCGAGCTGGTAGTTATACATTCAGTACACATAAGGAAAACATGGTAAGTACTTATTTTAAATAATTTAGAAAACTTTAAATGTAAAAGGTTTATTTTATAATCATATTGGTAGTCAAACAACATGATATTATGGATTTTAACGTTTAAAGGAGCATATACAATAATCTGGTCACTGGAGAGATTAGAGATGATCGCCAGTTTCAGATTGTGGTCAGTATAATTTCTTTTTGACTTATAAAATTAATTAAAAATAATATTTTAACTATTCTAATTTTAAATTGCAATTGAAGGAGTCATATGATGCCATGACGTCCCAAACATAGACTGAGATTCGGGATAAGACTAATGATCGAACCAGTGCCCACCAATTTGAGGAGGCAACATGGATACATGTGACCCAATATGCCTTCGAGAAAGGTTGAATTATTGGTATCAGCTCTTGATTGATGCATGTGAGTTATTATGGTACCGCTGCAATGTCAGTATCTAGATCGAGAGGAGATCATGGAGAGTCATCATCATCTACTTCACAATATTAGGTGCATCTGCCAACTCAGGGTGATCTTATAGAGAGTATTCATAGGGAGTAGCGGGAGATGCATCAATGGCAGCAACAGGAGGGGGAAGAGCTCTAAAGACAGCAACAACTGCAGCAGTAGGAGATGTGTCGATGGAAGCAACAAAACCACGAGTAGATGAAGTACATACGATATCTGACTTATGTTTTAGGGATGGAGTTCCCTCCACCATCTCCTCCATGTCCTACAGAAGACCCTCTCCTTTCAGTGATGTATTTATTTTTTATGATAAAACATTTGAATGTAATTTTTTTGTAATATTAACTATTTACATTTCTATGTAGGGTGTTTTCTATATTGTTGTGAATATTGCATTTTTTATTATTTACTTAATTTTTTGATTATTTTGATTATTTTTCTTATTTTTATTATTTATTATTTATTATTATTATTATTATTATTATTTATATTTTTTAGAATATTGAGGTTTTTATTATTTTATAACTTTTTTATTATTTTACTAATATTAATATTATTATTTTATTATTATTATTAATAATATTATTTTAATAATATTATTTTATTATATTAATATTTTTATTAATTATATATATATATATTTACTATTTTACTAATATTAATATTATTATTTCATTAATATTAATATTATTTTATTATTATTATTATTATATTAATATTATTTATATTATTAATATTAGTAGTATTATTATTATTATTTTCTCACATTATTTTATAATTATTATTAATATTATTTTATTCGATTTTATTTGTTATTTATTTTTTAAATCTATCTGCAACGAACCGTCATAATAAGGTTTTTTTAAAAAATATTGGGAAAACTATTTTGCGACGAGACGTGGACCCGTTGCAAAAAAATCTATTTGCGATGCCCTTTTCTACAATGGGGCATTTGCGACGGGGTCCCACCGCAAATGAATTTTTACAACGAGGCCTTGTCACAAATGCCCCGTCGCAAATATACCAATTTCCAGTAGTGTTTGCAAGCCTGTGTAATTGTCATGTACTCTCCCTCCATCGTGGATATAACCACAACTGATTATAACTTTGAAATCCCACTCACAGTTCCTCCTACAAGAGTAAACACACAAACAGTAGTGGATTTCCTTTGGTCAGAATCTATTGTAAAATCCGAATAAAAAAATCATCTGATAGAAAAATTTGATCCTCTGTAACATAATGCAGAATTTGTGGCCTTCTTAATGTATTTCAGAATCCTCTTCACTGTTCTCCAATGCTCCTGTCCTGGATTTTCCATGTACCAACTAACTACTCTCATTTCATGTGCAATGTTTAGTCTAGTACAAACCATAATAAACATCAGACTACCCACTATTGATGCATATGCTACTCAATACATTTCCATTCTCTATGGGGACATGAATTATTTATGGTTTAACATATAATATAAATTTATTACTTGTAATATTGATAACTGATTTACAATTTTTCAGGTATCTCAACATGCTGATAAAATCGATAATTGATTGTGTGTATTGAGTAACCCACAATCCAAAATGGTTTAACCTTATAATGCATATGTGGTGAATCATTTTTGATTTAATACATGTGCATATGGGGAATAAAAAAAATGAATAGTGGTGTTTTATTGAGAGGATCTCATCATAGAGAAACTAAAATTGAATTTTACGACATGTTGGAAGAAATTATTGAACTGTGTTATTTGGGACAGAATTTCATAACGATGTTTAAATGTTAGTGGTTGGATATTAAAATAGATTTGTGTGTTCATCCGACCCATGGAATCGTTGATATTAAATATAAAATTCTTCTTGCAGTAAATGAACCATTTTTATTGGCTCATCAGGCATATCAAATTTATTATGCAAATTACTGTGCTACTTCAAGGAAGTTGGGTGATTGGTAGAGCATAATAAAAATTAAATCTCAAGAAAATCAATTTAATCAAAGTGAATGTGGTTCCGGTGAAGTGCAAGGAATTGAAATTTTTCAAGAGACTCCTCTAAATCCATCTTTTTTATGAAGAGATACAAATATCAATGATGACACCCCACAATTAAGGGTCGATGGTGATGATGATGATATTGATATTAAAAATGAATTTGGAATAATAAGAGATGATGAAGCTGAAACTCATATGGAAATTGATGAAGTTGAGGAGGAATATGAATACATTAACATCATTAGATATGAATATGAGGATGAAGATGAACATTGACAGAGTTAAATGATGATTATAATCATATATAATATACATCTATATATAATAGTTGTATACAGGAAAAATGGCCTTTTGCGACGGGTTATTTGCGAGGGAAATATATATTCCCATCATAAATAGTCCATAGAAAATATTATTTGAAATGAACCCCTAATATCGTCACAAATAATTAGTTTTTTGCGACAAGATTAGGGGACCCGTCACAAAAGGTTTGACGTCGTGTGGTGTGGATTGCACGCCAAACCGCATGAAGGGTATTTGTGATGGGGGGCCTCCCCTTCACAAATAACCAATGACGGTAAATACTATTGGCGACAAGGAGGCACCCCCCCCGTCACAAATACCCAATTGTGGTAAATACTATTTACGAAGAGATCTGCCCCCATTGCAAATAGTGTGTCGGCAGGTCACTATTTGTGATGAGACCTTTTCTGATGGGAACCCATCGCAAATGGTTTATATATTTTTTAAATAATTATTTGTTACCGGAAAACCACGCTCGTCGCAAATATGTTTTTGCGACAATCCCATCGCAAAATGTTTTTATATATATATAATATATATAATTGGAAAACTATTTGCGATGGGAAAAAGGGACCGTCGAAAATACCTTTTTTTGACAAGACCGTCTCAACATGTTTTTATATATATAATATATATAATCATAGAACTATTTTCGATGGGCCCGTCGAAAAAAAAAACTATTTATGACACCATTTTGTGCAACGAGCTTTTTGCGAAGGGACCCCGTCACAAAAGATCATTTGTGATGGGATCCCATTGCAAATAGCCCATCACAAATACATCAAGTTACTATAGTGACTATTTTTTAACAACAGTCATTTCATGTTTTATAGGGACGGTGATCTATTTTGTCATTTGCAGGAGGCTGATCTACCTTTGGATGATCCGGATGTTGAATAATATGACACTCAGACAACTGGCAGTTCAAGGAGCACTTGGAGGGGGTGTAGTCTTGCACGATTAATGATTCTCGACCCTATCCCCAAGTGACATCCACATCTTGGATTCGATCCATGCATGAGGAGGTATGTTTACCTGTGTTCTTTAGTTAGATTTTATTAATTTATTTATATACTAATTGTTTAATTATTTGTTCTTTTTTTTCACAACTTTTCTCATATAGATTTTTTATAGGGGAGCACTATATTGCGTAATTATTTTTTCTGAAGCATAGGTCAAATGGGATCAGATTCCCATTGAGGTTCGACACCACATGTTTGATCATTGGTTGGAACATAAGTAAATAATATTTATTTTTAAATTTATTTAATTAATAACTTGATATTATAAATTATTTGTAGGGTTTATGGTATCCCATCGATTAGAGCACACATGATGCTGTATGGAAGGCATGAGAGGGGTTTATGCGTGAGTGTTTCTATCATTTTTTTCACATTTTGAGAATGAAAGCAATGATGAAAGAAGGAGTATCAGAGTTTGATGAGTCATGTCGTGCCCATCAACTGGATTATATTTCATCGAAAGTTTGGGATGGATTATGTTTACACTGGTGGGGTGGTTTATTTCAGAGGAGATCATCGATAGGTTGAAAAAACAGGGGGATACATGAGGTGACAAATCTAGGTGGTAGTCATACATTGAGTATGCATAGGGAACATATGGTAAGTACTTTTTTTAAATAATTTAGAAAACTTTAAATGTAAAAAATTTATTTTATATTCATATAGGTAGTCAAACAGCCCGATATTATGGAGTTTGACGTTTATATAAGGATATACATTGATCTGGTCACTAGGGAGATTAGAGGTGATCGCCAGTGTCAGATCTTGGTCAGTATAATTTCTTTTTGAGTTTTAAAATTAATTACAAACAATATTTTAAATATTTTAATTTTAAATTGCAATTGAAGGAGTCATATGAGGCCATGATGTTTAAAACATAGACTAAGAGTCAGGATGAGACTGATGATCAGACCAGTACACACTGATTTGATGAGGCAGCATAGATGCAGGTGACCCAGTATGCCTTCGAGAAAGGCTGAATTATTGGTATTGGATCTCGATTGATGCTTGAGATTTATTATGGTACAACTGCAATGTCGGCATCTAGCTCAAGGGGAGCTCATGGAGAGTCTTCATCATCTACTGCAAAGTATTAGGTGCATCTGCGAGCTCAGGGTGAGCTTATAGAGAGTATGCGTAGAGAAAAGGAGGAGATGTGTCAATGACAACAACAACAACATGAAGAGCTCTGATAACAACAACAATTGTAGCAGAAGGAGATGCGTCGATGGCAGCATCAACACCACGAGCAGATAGAGTACATGCGACGTCTGACTCATGTTTTAGGGATGAAGTTCCCTCCATCATCTCCTCCAACTCCTCAGAAGAACCTCCCCCTCAGTGATGTATTTATTCTTTATGATAAAATATTTGAATGTAATTTTTTGTAATATTAACTATTTACATTTCTATATAGTGTGTTTTTTATATTGTTGTGAATATTTCATTTTTATTTATTTATTTATTTTTTTATTATTTCAATTATTTTTATTATTTTATTATTTATTATTTTATTATTTATTATTTTTATTATTTGTTTTAGATATTTTTTTTTCGAATATAGATGTTTTTTTATTTTATAATTTTTTTTATTTTACTAATATTAATATTATTATTTAATTAATAATAATAATATTATTATATTACTAATATTTTTTTTATTATATTAATATTATTATTAATTATATTATTTTATAATTTTTTATAATTTTACTAATATTAATTTTAATATTTCATTAATATTATTATTACTATTATTATTATATTATTATTATTATTAGTATTATTATTATTATTTTCTCAATTATTCTATAATTATTATTAATATTATTTTATTCAATTTTATTTTTTATTTATTTTTTAAAGCTATTTGCGATGGGTCGTCGTAATAAGGTTTTCTAAAAAATCTTTGGAAAACTATTTGCGACGGGACATGGACCCGTCGTAAAAAAATCTATTTTTGAGGCCCTTTTCTACAATAGGGCATTTGCGACGGGGTCCCATTGCTAATGACTTCTTACGATGAGGCCCTATCATAAATTCCCGTTGAAAATATACCAATTTTCAGTAGTGTTTGCAAGCCCGTGTAGCTGCCATGTACTCCACCTCCATCGTGGATACAACCACAACTGAATGTAACTTTGAAATCCCACTCACAGTTCCTCCTGAAAGAGTAAACACATAACCAGTAGTGGATTTCATTTGGTTAGAATCTCCTGCAAAATCTGAATCAACATATCCTCTAATAGAAAAATTTAATCCACTATAACATAATGTAGAATTTGAGGCCTCCTTAATGTATCTCACGATCCTCTTCACTGTGCTCCAATGCTCTTGTCCTGGATTCTCTATGTACCAACTAACTACTCCCATTGCATGTGCAATGTCTGGTCCAGTACAAACCATAATAAACATCAAACTACCCACTACTTATGCATATTGTACTCGAGACATTTCTATTCTCTTTTGAAACATGAATTATTGATGGTTTAACATATAAAATCAATTTATTACTTGCCAAATTGATAATTGATTTACAAATTTTCAGGTATCTCAACATGCTGATAAAATTGATAATTGATTGTGTGTATTAAGTAACCCACAATCCACAATGGTTAAATATTATAATTCATATGTGGTGAATGGTTTTTGATTTCATACATATTCATATGGGGAATCAAAAAAAAAACAATGAATAGTGGTGTTGTTGAGAGGATATAATCATAGAGAAAGTGAAGTTGAATTTTACGGCATGTTGGAAGAAATTATTGAACTGTGTTATTTGGGACAGAATTGCATAACGATGTTTAAATGTCAGTGGTTGGATACTGAGAGAGGTTTGTGTGTTAATCTGACCCGTGAAATTGTTGATATTAAATATAAAAGTATTTTGGAACTAAATGAACCATTTTTATTGGCTCACCAAGGACATCAAATTTATTATACAAATTACTCTGCCACTTCAATAGATTTGAGTGATTGGTGGAGCATAATAAAAATTAAATCTCTAGAAAATCTGTTTACTCAAAGAGAATGTGGTTCTGCTGAAGTGAATGGAATTGAAATTTTTCAAGAGACTGCTCCAAATCCATATTTTTCATGAAGAGACACAAATATTGATGATTACACTCCATAGTTAAGGGTCGATGGTGATGATGATGTTAAGAATGTTACAAATGATTTTGAAATGATAAGAGATGATGAAACTGAAACTCATATGAAAATTGATGATGCTGAGGAGGAATATGAAGACATTGACATCGTTAGATATGAAGATGAGGATGAAGATGAACATTTAGAGACTTAAATGATGATTATAATCATATATAATATATATTTATATATAATAGTTGTCTGGGGAAAATGGCCTTTTGCAACAGGTTATTTGTGACGAGAATATATTCCCATCGCAAATAGTCCATCGAATAGATTATTTGTGAAGTTCCCTTAATCCCATCACAAATAATTAGTTTTTTGTGATGGGATTAGGGGTCCCGTCGCAAAAGGTTTGGCGCGGTGTGGTGCTGATTGCATGCTAAACCGCGAGAAGGGTATTTGAAATGAGGGGGGGGGGGGATCTCCATCGCAAATACCCGGCAACGGTAAATACTATTGGCGATGGGGAACCCCCCCTACCTTCGTAAATACCCAGTGACGATAAATACTATTTGCGATGGAATCTACCCTCATCACAAATAGTGGGTCAGCAGGTCAATATTTGCGATGAGAACATGTCGCAAATGTATTATATATTTTTTAAATAACTATTTGCGATGGGAAAACTGGGCCCGTCACAAATATTTTTTTATGACGGGTCCGTCACAAAATATTTATATATATATAATATATACATATATAATTGGAAAACTATTTGTGATAGGTAAACGAGATGGTCGCGAATACCTTTTTGCGATGGAACTGTCACAAAAGGTTTATATATATATATAATATATAATAAGAGAACTGTTTGCGACACCGTTTTCTACAATGAGCTATTTGCGATGAAGCTCCGTCACAAAAGAGTATTTGAAACAAGATCCCATCACAAATACCTAAAATTATAGTAGTGACTATTTTCTAACAACAGTCATTTCATGTTTCATATGGATGAGAATCTTTTTTGTTAGTTGTATGTGGCTGATCAACCTTTAGATGAGTAGGATGTTGAATAATCTGACCTTAAGACTACTAGAGGTTCAAGGAGTACTTGAAGGGGGTGTAGTCTTGCATGATTAATGATTCTTGACCCTATCCCCAAGTGACATCCATGTCTTGGATTCGATTCATGCATGAGGAGGTATGTTTACCTATGTTTTTTTAGTTAACTTTCATTAATTTATTTCTATACTAATTGTTTAATTATTTGTTCTTTTTTTTCATAGATTTTTGCATATAGATTTTGGGAAGGGGAGCACTATATTGCATAATTATTTTTCTGAAGCATAGGTCACATGAGATGAGATTCCCATTGATGTTCATCACCACATGTTAGATCATTAGCTTGAAAATAAATAAATAAAATTTATTTTGAAATTTATTGAATTAATAACTTAATATTATATATTATTTGTAGGTTTTATGGTATCACATCAATGAGAGCATGCGTGATGCTATCTGGAAGGTATGGGAGGGGTTTATGCATGAGTGTTTCCATCGGGTTTTTACACATTTTGAGAATGAAAGAAACAATAAAAGCAGGAGTGTCAGAGTTTGATGAGTTATGTTGCGCCCACCAACCTGATTATATTTCATCCCAGGTTTGGGATGAATTATGTTTAAACTGGTTGGGTGGTCATTTTTAGAGGAGATCATCGATAGGTTGACAAAACCGGGGGAGACATGAGGTGACACATCGAGCTGATAGTTATACATTCAGTACGTATAATGAACATATGGTAAGTACTTTTTTTAAATAATTTAGAAAACTTTAAAATGTAAACGGTTTATTTTATAATCATATAGGTAGTCAAAAAACCTGATATTATAGAGTTTGACGTTTATAGGAGGATATACATTGATCTGGTCACTAGAGAGATTAGAGGTGATCGCCAGCGTCAGATTGTGGTTAGAATAATTCTTTTTTAGTTTTAAAATTAATTACAAATAATATTTTAACTATTTTAATTTTAAATTACAATTGAAGGAGTCATATGAGGCCATGACATATCAGACATAGACTAAGAGTCAGGATAAGACTGATGATCAAACCAGTTCCCACTAATTTGATGAGGCAACATGAATGTAGGTGACCCAGTATGCCTTTGAGAAATACTGAATTATTGGTATCAGCTCTTGATTGACGCTTGAGAGTTATTATGGTATCGCTGGAATGTCAACATCTAACTCGAGAAGAGATCATGGAGAGTCATCATCATCTGATGCACAATATTAGGTGAATCTGAAATCTTAGGGAGACCTTATAGAGAGTATGCGCAGGGAGTAGGTGGAGATGCGTCAATGACAACAACAACAACGGGAAAAACTCTAAAGACAACAATAGTTGTAGTAGGAGGAGATGCGTCGACGGAAGCAGCAACACCATGAGGAGATGGAGTACATGCGACATCAGACTCAGGTTTTAGGGATGGAGTTCCCTCCACCATCTTCTCCAGTCCTAGAGAAGACTCTCCATCTCAGTGATGTATTTATTTTTTATGATAAAACATTTGAATGTAATTTGTTTTGTAATATTAACTATTTACATTTCTATATAGTGTGTTTTTTATATTGTTGTGAATATTTCATTTTTTATTTTTTATTTAATTTTTTATTATTTCTATTATTTTTATTATTTTATTATTTATTTATTATTATTATTATTATTATTATTTATATTTTTTTCAAATATTGAGGTTTTTATTATTTTATAAATTTTTATCATTTTAATTATATTAATATTATTATTTCATTAATATTAATATTAATATTATATTATTAATATATTTTTATTATATTAATATTTTTATTAATTATATATTTTTATATTTTTTATATTATATTACTAATATAAATATTATTATTTCATTAATATTAATATTATTTTATTAGTATTATTATTATTATTATATTAATATTATTTATAATAATAATAATAATAATAATAATATTTTCTTATATTATTTTATAATTATTATTAATATTATTTTATTTAATTTTATTTTTTATTTAATTTTTAAATCTATTTATAATGGGCCGTTGTAATAAGGTTTTTTAAAAAATCTTGGGAAAACTATTTGCGACGGGACGTGGACCCATTGCAAAAAAATCTATTTGCGATGCCCTTTTCTACAATGGGGCATTTGCGACGGGGTCCCATCGCAAATGAATTCTTACGATGAGGCCCTGTTGCAAAATCCCCCTCGCAAATATACCAATTTCCAGTAGTGTTTTCAAGCCTGTGTAGCTGCCATGTACTCTGCCTCCATCGTGGATACAACCACAACTGACTGTAACTTTGAAATCCCACTCACAGTTCCTCCTACAAGAGTAAACACATAACCAGTAGTGGATTTTCTTTGGTCAGAATCTCCTGTAAAATCTGAATCAACAAAGCCTCTAATAGCAAAATTTGATCCTCTGCAACATAATGTAGAATTTAAGGCCTCCTTGATATATCTTAGGATCCTCTTCACTGTGCTCCAATGCTATTGTCCTCGATTTTCCATGTACCAACTAACTACTCCCACTGCATGTGCAATTTCTAGTCTAGTACAAACCATAATAAACATCAGACTACCCACTACTGATGCATATAGGACTCAAGAAATTTCCATTCTCTATGGGAACATGAATTATTTATGGTTTAACATATAAAATCAATTTATTACTTATCATATTGATAACCGATTTACAATTTTTTAGGTATCTCAACACGATGATAAAATTGAAAATTGATTGTGTGTATTGAGTAACCCACAATCCAAAATGGTTAAATCTTATAATGCATATGTGGTGAATGGTTTTTGATTTCATACATGTGCATATGGGGAATCAAAATAAAACAATGAATAGTTGTGTTTTATTGAGAGGATATCATCATAGAGAAACTGAAGTTGAATTTTACGACATATTGGAAGAAATTATTGAACTGTGTTATTTGGGAAAGAATTGAATAACGATGATTAAATTTCAGTGGTTGGATACTAATAGAGGTTTGTGTGTTCATCCGACCCATGGAATTGTTGATATAAAATATAAAAGTCTTCTTGCAGTAAAAGAACCATTTTTATTGGCTCATCAGGCATATCAAATTTATTATGAAAATTACTGTTCTACTTCAGGAGATTTGGGTGATTGGTATAGCATAATAAAAATTAAATCTTGGGAAAATCAGTTTAATCAAAGTGAATGTGGTTCTGGTGAAGTGCCAAGAATTGAAATTTTTGAAGAGACTGCTCCAAATCCGTATTTTTCATAAAGAGACACAAATATCAATGATGACACCCCACTGTTAAGGGTCGATGGTGTTGATGATGTTAATGATGTTACAAATGAATTTGAAATGATAAGAAATGATGAAGCTAAAGCTCATATGGAAATTGATGATGTTGAGGAGGAATATGAATACATTTACATAGTTAGATATAAAGATGAGGATGAAGATGAACATTGACAGAGTTAAATGATGATTATAATCATATATACTATATATCTATATATAATAGTTTTCTACGGGAAAAATGGCCTTTTGCGATGGGAAAATATTTCCATCATAAATAGTTCGTCGAAGAGATTATTTGCGAAGTACCCCTAATTCCGTCGCAAATAATTAGTTTTTTGTCGGGATTAGGGGTCCCATTGCAAAAGGTTTGGCACGGATTGCGCACCAAACCGCGAAAAGGGTATTTACGACGGGGGGGGGGGGGGGTCCTCATCACAAATACCTGATGATGGTAAATACTGTTGACAATGGGGAGCCCCCCCGCCCATCACAAATACTCGGCGGCGATAAATACTATTTGCAACGAGATCTTCCCCCATTGAAAATAGTGCGTCAGCAGGTCACTATTTGAAATGAGGCCTTTTCCGATGGGAACTCGTCACAAATGATTTATATATTTTTTAAATAACTATTTGTGATAGGAAAACCAGGACCATCCCAAAAGGTTTATATATATATAATATATATAATCAGAAAACTATTTGCGACGGGAAAAGGAGACCGTCACAAATACCTTTTTGTGATGGGATTATCGAAACATGTTTTTATATATATAATATATATAATCATATAACTATTTACAATAGGCCCGTCACAGAAAAAACTATTTATGACACCATTTTTTAAAACGCGCTATTTGTGAAGGGACCCCATCACAAAAGAGCATTTGTGATGCGATCCCATCACAAATAGCCCGTCATAAATACCTCAAATTACCGTAGTGACTATTTTCTAAAAATAGTCGTTTCATGTTTTATATAGACGAGGATTTGTTTTGTCATTTTCTAGAGGCTAATTTACCTTTGGATGAGCAGAATGTTGAATAATCTAACACTCAAACAACTGGCGGTTCAAGGAGCACTTATAGGGGGTGTAGTTTTGCACGATTAATGATTCTCAACTCTATCCCCAAGAGACATCCACATCTTGGATTCGATCCATGCATGAAGAGGTACGTTTACCTTTGTTTTTTAGTTAGATTTAATTAATATATATATATACTAATTGTTTAATTATTTGTTCATTTTTTTCACAGCATTTTGCATATAGATTTTGGACAGGGGAGAGCTAAATTGTGTAATTATTTTTTTGAAGCATAGGTCACATGGGATCAGATTCCTATTGAGGATCAACACCAAATCTTTGATCATTGGATGGAACATAAATAAATAATATTTATTTTTAAATTTATTTAATTAATAACTTGATATTATACATTATTTGTAGGGTTTATTGTATCCCATCAATGAGAGAATGTGTAATGCTATCAGAAAGGCATGGGAGGGGTTTATGCGTGAGTGTTTCCATCAGTTTTTCCACATTTTTGAGAATGAAAGAAATGATGAAAGGAGTGTTAGAGTTTTATGAGTCATGTCGTGCCCATCGACCTGATTATATTTCATCCCAAGTTTTGGATGGATTATGTTTACACTAGTTGGGTGGTCGATTTCAGAGAAGATCATCGATTGGTTGATAAAACCGGGGGATACATGAGGTGACAGATCGAGATGGTAAATAATTTAGAAAACTTTAAATTTAAACAGTTTATTTTATATTCATATAGGTAATAAAACAGCCCGATATTATGGAGTTTGACGTTTATAGGAGGATATACATTGATCTGGTCTTTGGAGAGATTAGAGGTGATAGCCAGCGTCAGATTGTGGTAAGTATAATTTCTTTTTGAGTTTTAAAATTAATTACAAATAATATTTTAACAATTTTAATTTTAAATTGAAATTGAAGGAGTCATGTGAGGCCATGACGTCTCAGACATAGACTGAGAGTCAGGATGAGACTGATGATCAGACCAGTGCGCACTGATTTGATGAGGCAACATGGATGCAGGTGACCCAGTATGCCTTCGTGAAAGGATTAATTATTGGTATTGGCTCTTGATTGATGCTCGAGAGTTATTATGGTATTGCTGTAATGTCGACATCTAGCTCAAGAGGAGCTCATGGAGAGTCATCATCATCTGCTACAGAGTATTAGGTGCATCTGCGAGCTCAATGTGAGCTTATTGAGAGTATGTGTAGTGAGAAGGAGGAGATGTGTCAATGACAACAACAACAAGAGGAAGAGATCTGATGATACCAACAGCTGCAGTAGGAGGAGATGCGTTGATGACAACATCAACACCATGAGCATATGAAGTACATGTGATGTCTGGCTCATGTTTCAGGGATGAAGTTCCCTCAGCCGTCTCCTCCAGCTCCTCAGAAGACCCCCCTCATTGATGTATTTATTTTTTATGATAAAACATTTGAATGTAATTTTTTAGTAATATTAACTATTTATATTTCTATATAGTGTGTTTTTTATATTGTTGTGAATATTTAATTTTTTATTTTCTATTTTTTATTTAATTTATTTTAATTTATTTTAATTTTTATTTATTATTATTATTATTATTTGTTTTATATTTTTTTCGAATATTGAGGTTTTTTTTTATAATTTTTTTATTATTATACTAATATTAATATTATTATTTCATTAATATTAATATTTATTATAATAATAATAATAATAATAATAATAATATTATTATTATTATTATATTCTTGTATTATTTTATTATTAATATTAATATTATTTTATTCAATTTTATTTGTCATTTATTTTTTAAAGCTATTTGCAATGGGTCGTCGTAATAAGGTTTTCTAAAAAAAACTTGGGAAACTATTTGCAACGGGATGTGGATCCGTCACAAAAAAATCTATTTGCGACGCCCTTTTCTACAATGAGGCATTTGCGACGGGGTCCCATTGCAAATGAATTTTTATGAAGAGGCTCTGTCACAAATGCCCCGTCAAAAATATACCAATTTTCAGTAGTGTTTGCAAGCCCGTGTAGCTGCCATGTACTCCGCCTCCATCGTGGATACAGCTACAACTGAATGTAACTTTGAAATCCCACTCACAGTTCCTCCTGCAAGAGTAAACACATAACCAGTAGTGGATTTCCTTTGGTTAGAATCTCCTGCAAAATCTGAATCAACATATCCTCTGATAGAAAAATTTAATCCTCTATAACATAATGTAAAATTTGAGGTCTCCTTGATGTATCTCAGGATCCTCTTCACTATACTCCAATACTCCTGTCCTGGATTCTCCATATACCAACTAACTACTCCCATTGCATGTGCAATGTATGGTCTAGTACAAACCATAATAAACATCAAACTACCCACTACTGATGCATATTGTACTCGAGACATTTCCATTCTCTCTTAGAACATGAATTATTTATGGTTTAACATATATAATCAATTTATTACTTGTCATATTGATAATTGATTTACAAATTTTTAGGTATCTCAACATGCTGATAAAATTGATAATTGATTGTGTGTATTGAGTAACCCACAATCCAAAATGGTTAAATCTTATAATGCATATGTGGTGAATGGTTTTTGATTTCATACATATATATAAGGGGAATAAAAAAACATGAAATAATGGTGTTTTATTGAGAGGATATAATCATAGAGAATGTGAAGTTGACTTTTGTGGCATATTGGAAGAAATTATTGAACTATGTTATTTGGGAAATAATAGCATAACGATGTTTATATGTTAGTGGTTGGATACTGAGATAGTTTTATGTGTTCATCCGACCCATGTAATTGTTGATATCAAATATAAAATTCTTCTGGCAGTAAATGAACCATTTTAGTGGCTCATCAGGCATATCAAATTTATTGTGAAAATTACTGTGCTACTTAAAGAGAGTTCGGTGATTGGTGGAGCATAATAAAAATCAAATCTCAGAAAATCAGTTTACTCAAAGTGAATGTGGTTCCATTGAAGTGAAAGGAATTGAAATTTTTCAAGAGACTGCTCCAAATCCATATTTTTTATAAAGAGACAAATATCGATGATGAAACCCCACAGTTAAGGGTCAATGGTGATGATGATGATGTTAATGATGTTACAAATAAATTTGAAATGATAAGAGATGATGAAACTGAAACTCATGTGAAAATTGATAATGCTGAGGAGGAATATAAAGACATTGACATCGTTAGATATGAAGATGAGGATGAGGATGAACATTGAAACAGTTAAATGATGATTATAATCATATATAGTATATATTTATATATAATAGTTGTCTATAGAAAAATGGAATTTTGTAATGGGTATTTGCGATGGGAATATATTCTTATCGCAAATAGTCCGTTGAAGAGATTATTTGCAACGATCCCCTAATCTCGTCGCAAATAATTAGTTTTTTTTGTGATGAGATTAGGGTCCCATCACAAAAGGTTTGGCATGGTGTGGCACAGATTGCGCGCCAAACCGTGGGAAGGGTATTTGCGATGGAGGTCCCTCCTTGTCGCAAATACCCGACGACGGTAAATACTATTGAAGACGGGGAGGCACCCCCCATCACAAATACCCGGTGGTGGTAAATATTATATACGATGGGATCTGCCCCCATCGTAAATAGTGTTTTGGAAGGTCACTGTTGGCGACGAGATCCCGTTGCAAATGGTTTATATATTTTTTTAAATAACTATTTTCCATAGGAAAACCGAGCCTGTTGCAAATATGTTCTTGCGACAGGCGCATCATAAAAAGTTTTTATATCTATAATATATATAATATGAAAACAATTTTCAATGGGAAAACGGGATCTTCGAAAATACCTTTTTGCGACGAGACCATTACAACAGGTTTATATATATATAATATATAATTAGAGAACTATCTGTGATGGGTATTCATTCTGTCACAAATAGTATTTTTTTGCGACGGGCCCCTCGCAAAAAAAAAAACTATTTGCGATGCCATTTTCTGCAACGGGCTATTTGCGATGGGACCCCAATGCAAAAGGGCATTTGTGACAGGATCACACCGTAAATAGCCCATCACAAATACCTCAAATTCTAGTAGTGAATATTTTCTAACAACAATCATTTCATGGTTTATATGGATGAGGACCCGTTTTTTTAGTCGTAGGAGGCAAATCTACCTATGGATGAGCAGGATGTTGAATAAATCGACCCTCAGACTACTAGCAGTTCAAGGAGTACTTGGAGGGGGTGTAGTCTTGCACAATTAATGATTCTTGACCCTATCACCAAGGGACATACACATCTTGGATTTGATCCATGCATGAGGATGTATGTTTACCTATTTTTTTTAGTTAGTTTTCATTAATTTATTTATATACTAATTGTTTAATTATTATTTCTTTTTTTTTTCACAGCTTTTTGCATGTAGATTTTGGACATGAGAGCTCTATATTGTGAAATTATTTTTCTGAAGCATCGGTCACATGGGATCAGATTCCCATTGATGTTCAACACTACATGTTCGATCATTGTCTGTAACCTAAATAAATAATATTTATTTTGAAATTTATTAAATTAATAACTTGATATTATAAATCATTTGTAGGGTTTATGGTATCTCATCTATGATAGCATGCATGATTCTATCTGGAAGGCATGGGAGGGGTTTATGCATGAGTGTTTCCATCAGTTTTTGCACATTTTGAGGATGAAAGCAGGAGTGTCAGAATTTGATGAGTCACGTCACACCCACTGACCTGATTATGTTTCATCCCAGGTTTGGGATGGATTATGTTTACACTGGTTGGGTGGTCTATTTCAGTGGAGATCATTGATAGGTTGAAAAAACTGGAGGAGACATGAGGTGACAAATCGAGCTGGTAGTCATACATTCAGTACGCATAGGGAAAATATGGTAAGTACGTTTTCTAAATAATTTAGAAAACTTTAAATATAAATGGTTTATTTTATATTCATATAGGTAGTCAAACATACCAATATTATAGAGTTTGATGTTTATAGGATGATATACATTGATCTGGTCACTGGAGAGATTAGTGGTGATCGCTAGTGTCAGATTGTGGTCAGTATAATTTTTTTTGAGTTTTAAAATTAATTAAAAATAATATTTTAACTATTTTAATTTTAAATTTCAATTGAAGGAGTCATATGATGACATGATATCTCAGACATAGACTGAGTTTCAGGATAAGACTAATTATCAGACCAGTGCTCACCGATTTGATGAGACACCATGGATGCAGGTGACTCAGTATGCCTTCAAGAATTGCTGAATTATTGGTATTTACTCTTAATTGACATTTGAGAGTTATTATGGTACCACTGCAATGTAGGCATCTAGCTCGAAAGGATCTTGTGAAGATTCATCATGATCTGCTGCACAGTATTCGATGCATCTATGATCTCAAGGTGAGCTTATAGAGAGTATGTGTAGGGAGTAGGTGGAGATGCTTTAATGACAACAACAGCAGCAGGAAGAGGTCTGACGATAGCAACAACTACAGAAAGAGGAGATGCGTCGATGACAACAGCAACACCACGAGCAGATGGAGTACATGCGATGTATAACTCATGTTTTAGGGATGAAGTTCCCTCCACTGTCTCCTCCAGCTCCTCCAGAAGACCCTCCCCCTTAGTAATGTATTTATTTTTTATGATAAAATATTTAAATGTAATTTTTTTGTAATATTAACTATTTACATTTCTATATAGTGTGTTTTTATATTGTTTTGAATATTTCATTTTTATTGTTTATTTAATTTTTTATTATTTCTGTTATTTTTATTATTTTATTATTTATTATTTATTCTTATTTATCATTTATTATTTATTATTATTTTTTATATTATTTCAAATATTGTGGTTTTTATTATTTTTTATTTTTTATTATTTTAATAATATTAATATTATTATTTAAATATTATTATTATTATTATTATATTATTATTAATATTTTTATTTTTATTATATTAATAATAATATTAATAATAATATTTTATAATATTTTATTATTTTACTAATATTAATATTATTATTTCATTAATATTAATATTATTTTATTATTATTGTTATTGTTATATTGACATTATTTATATTATTAATATTAGTATTATTATTATTATCTCATATTATTTTATAATTATTATTAATATTATTTTATTCAATTTTATTTGTTATTTATTTTTTAAAGTTATTTGCGACGGGTGTCGTAATAAGGTTTTTTAAAAAATATTATGAAAACTATTTATGACGGGACGTGGACTTGTCGCAAAAAAAATCTATTTGTGACACCCTTTTCTACAATGGGGCATTTGCGACGGGGTCCCATCACAAATGACTTTTTATGATGAGGCCCTGCCGCAAATGCCCCGTCGCAAATATACCAATTTTCAGTAATGTTAGCAAGCCTGTGTAGCTATCATGTACTCCACCTCTATCAGGGATACAACCACAACTGACTGTAACTTTGAAATCCCGCTCATAGTTCCTCCTACAAGAGTAAAAACATAACTAGTAGTGGATTTCCATTGGTGAGAATCTCCTACAAAATATAAATCAACATAGACTCTAATAGAAAATTTTGATCCTCTCTAACATAATGCATAATTTGAGGCCTCCTTGATGTATCTTAGGATCCTCTTCACTGTGATCCAATGCTCTTGTCCTGGATTCACCATGTACTGTCTAACTACTCCCACTGCATGTGCAATGTATGGTCTAGTACAAACCATAATATACATCAGACTACCCACTACTGATGCATATGGTACTCGAGACATTTCCATTCTCTCTGGGAACATGAATTATTTATGGTTTAATATCTAAAATCAATTTATTATTTGTCATATTGATAACTATTTAAATTTTTTTTAGGTATCTCAACATGCTGATAAAATTGATAATTGATTGTGTGTTTTGAGTAACCCACAATCCAAAATGGTTAAATCTTATAATGCATATGTGGTGAATGGTTTTTGATTTCATACATGTACATATAGGGAATCAAAAAAAAATTAATAGTGGTGTTTTATTGAGAGGATCTCATCATAGAGAAACTGAAGTTGAATTTTATGGTATGTTGGAAGAAATTATTGAACTATGTTATTTGGGACAGAATTTCATAATGATGTTTAAATGTCAGTGGTTGGATACTGAGAGAGGTTTATGTGTAATCCGACCCCTGGAATCGTTGATATTAAATATAAAATTTTTCTTGCAGTAAATGAACGATTTTTATTGGCTCATCAGGCATATCAAATTTATTATGCAAATTATTGTGCTACTTCAAGAGAGTTGGGTTATTGGTGGAGCATAATAAAAAATAAATCTTGGGAAAATCAGTTTAGTCAAAATGAATGTGGTTCCGCTGAAGTGCAAGAAATTGAATTTTTTCAAGAGACTACTCTAAATCCATCTTTTCATGAAGAGACACAAATGTCAATGATGACACCCCACAGTTAAGGGTCTATGGTGATGGTGATGTTAATGATGTTACAAATGAATTTGAAATGATAAGAGATGATGAAACTGAAACTCATATGGAAATTGATGATGCTGACGAGGAATATGAAGACATTGAAATCGTTATATATGAAGAAGAGGATGAAGATGAACATTGACACAATTAAATGATGATTATAATCATATATAATATATATCTATATATAATAGATTTCTATGGAAAAAATGACCTTTTGCGATGGGTTATTTGCAACGGGAATATATTCCCATCACAAATAGTCTGTCGAAGAGATTATTTGTGATGGGCCCCTAATACCATCGCAAATAATTAGTTTTTTGCGATGAGATTAGGGGCCCCGTTGCAAAAGGTTTGGCACAGTGTGGCGTGGATTGCACGTCAAACTGTGGGAAGAGTATTTGAGACGGGGGGGGGGGGGGGGGCTCCCCGTCGCAATTACCCGACGATGGTAAATACTATTGGTGATAGGGAGGCACCCCTTTCGCAAATACCCAGTGATGGTAAAAACTATTTGCGATGAGATCTACCCCTATCGAAAATAGTGTGTCGCCAGGTCACTATTTGCAATAGGAACCCGTCACAAATGGTTTATATATTTTTTAAATAACTATTTGTGATGGGAAAACTGAGCCTGTCGCAAAAGGTTTATATATATATATAATATATATAGTTGGAAAAATATTTGCGATGGGAAAACGGGACCTTCGCAAATACCTTTTTGTGGTGGGACCGACGCAACAGGTTTATATATATATAATATATATAATTGGAGAACTATTTGCGATGCCGATTTCTGCAATGAGTTATTTGCAACGGGACCCCATCACAAAAGATCATTTGCGACGAGATCTCGTCGCAAATATCCCGTCGCAAATACCTCAAATTCCAATAGTGACTATTTTCTAACAACAGTTATTTCTTGTTTCATATGGACGAGGATCTATTTTGTCAGTTTTAGGAGGCTAATCTACCTTTGGATGAGTAGGATGTTGAATAATCTGACCCTCAGACTACTGGCAGTTCAAGGAGTACTTGGAGGGGGTGTAGTTTTGCATGATTAATGATTCTCAACCCTATCCCCAAGCGACATCCACTTCTTGGATTAGATCCATGCATGGGGAGGTATGTTTACCTATGTTTTTTAGTTATCTTTCATTAATTTATTTATATACTAATTGTTTAATTATTTGTTCTTTTTTTCATAGATTTTTGCATATAGATTTTGGACGGGGGAGCGCTATATTGCGTAATTATTTTTCAAAAGCATAGGTCACATGGGATTAGATTTCCATTGATGTTGAGCACCATATGTTCAATCATTGGCAGTAACATAAATAAATAATATTTATTTTGTAATTTATTGAATCAATAACTTGATATTATAAATTATTTTTAGGGTTTATGGTATCTCATCGATGAGAGCATGCATGATGCTATCTGAAAAACATGGGAAGGGTTTATGCATGAGTGTTTCCATCAGTTTTTGCACTTTTTGAGAATGAAAGTAATGAAGAAAGAAGGAGTGTCAGAGTTTGATGAGTTATGTCATGCCCACCGACCTCATTATATTTCATCCCAAGTTTGGGATGGATTATGTTTACACTGGTTGGGTGGTCGATTTTATAGGAGATCATCAATAGGTTGAAAAAACCAGGGGAGACATGAGGTCACACATTGAGTTGGTAGTTATACATTTAGTATGCATAGGGAACATTTGGTAAGTACTTTTTTAAATAATTTAGAAAATTTAAATATAAACGGTTTATTTTATATTCATATAGGTAGTCAAACAGCCCAATATTATAGAGTTTGATGTTTATAAGAGGATATTCATTGATATTGTCACTAGATAGATTAGAGGTGATCACCATCATCAGATTGTGGTCAGTATAATTTCTTTTTGAGTTTTAAATTTAATTACAAATAATATTTTAACAATTTTTATTTTAAATTGCAATTGAAGGAGTCATATGAAGCCATGAAGTCTTAGACATTGACTGATATTCAAGATGAGACTAATGATCAGACTAGTGCCCACTGATTTGATGAGGTAGCATGGATGCAGGTGACCCAGTATGCCTTCGAGAAAGGCTGAATTATTGGTATCGGCTCTTGATTAACGCTTGAGAGTTATTATGGTACCGCTGCAATGTCGACATCTAGCTCGAGAGGAGCTCATGAAGAGTTATTATCATCTGCTACACAATATTAGGTGAATTTGTGATCTTAGGGTGAGCTTATAGAGAGTATGCATAGGGAGCAGGAGGAGACGTGCCAATGGCTGCAACAACAGTAGGAAGAGCTCTGATGACAACAACAACTACATCAGGAGGAGATGTGTTGATGATAGCAGCAACACCACGAGCAGATGGAGTATATACGACGTCTGACTCATGTTTTAGGGATGAAGTTCCCTCCACCATCTCCTCTAGCTCCTTCAGAAGACCCTCCCCCTCACTGATGTATTTATTTTTTATGATAAAATATTTGAATGTAATTTTTTTGTAATATTAACTATTTACATTTCTATATAGTGTGTCTTTTATATTATTGTAAATAATTCATTTTTTATTTTTTATTTAATTTTTTATTATTTTTATTATTTTTATTATTTTATTATTCATTATTTATTATTCCTTTTTTTATTATTATTTTTATATATTTTTTGAATATTGAGGTTTTTATTATTTTATAATTTTTTATTATTTTACAAATTTTGATATTTTTATTTCATTAATATTAATATTAATATTATATTATTAATGTTTTTATATTATATTAATATTATTATTAATTATATTATTTGATAATTTTTATTATTTTAATAATATTAATATTTTTATTTCATTAATATTAATATTATTTTATTATTATTATTATATTAATATTATTTATATTATTAATATTAGTATTATTATTATTATTTTCTCATATTATTTTATAATTATTATTAATATTATTTTATTCAATTTTATAAGTTATTTATTTTTTAAATCTATTTGTGATGGGCCATCATAATAAGGTTTTTTTAAAAATATTGGGAAAACTATTTATGACGGGACGTGGACCAATCACAAAAAAATCTATTTGCGATGTCCTTTTCTACAATGGAGAATTTGCAGTGGGGTCCCATCGCAAATGACTTGTTACAACGAGGCCCTGTTACAAATGCCTCATCACAAATATACCAATTTCCAGTAGTGTTTGTAAGCCTGTGTAGCTGCCATGTACTCTGCCTCCATTGTGGATATAGCCACAACTGATTGTAACTTTGAAATATCACTCACAATCCCTCCTGCAAGAGTAAACACATAACCAGTAGTGGATTTCCTCTGTAACATAATGTAGAATTTGAGGCCTCTTTGATGTATCTCAGGATCCTTTTCACTGTGCTCCAATGCTCTTGTCCTGGATTCTCCATGTACCAACTCACTACTCCCACTACATGTGCAATGTCTGGTCTAGTAAAAACCATAATAATCAACAGACTACCCACTACTAATGCATATGGTACTTGATACATTTCCATTCTCTTTGCTTCACTGCTAGGACTCATCATGGAGGATAACTTGAAATTAACGAGAAGATGGGTAAATATTGGATTACAGTCTTGTATGTTGAATCATTTCAAGACTCTCCATAAGTAATTCTTCTATGATATCTGTAATGTACCAGACCTCTCCGGTCCATTCCTTTGTGAAAATGCGGTACTAAAGGTGTTCTGGGAAGTCAAGGTGACTTGGGGGTGCGTTTGGATGGACTTTTGAGGAAAGTTAAAGGGTAATAGCTTTCGCACGGTTGAAACACGATTTGCCTAAACCGTGCGGCCAAACCGTGAAAGGCTGGTCTTGAGGGAAGTGGCTAACGCACGGTTAGTGTACGATTTTCCTAACCGTGTGGACTAACCGTGCAAGGAGGGGTTGTCGAGGCAGAAGCTAACGCACGGTTAATGCACGGTTTGTTAAACCGTGCAAACTAACCGTGCAGACACTTAAAGTTAGATCCTAAAATTGTGGATCTAACTCGTTTTGCCTTTAATCACCTCGTTTAAGACCCTAAGTGGCCATAACTCGGGATTACCCTTCCTTGGAGGTGGAAGAACCTCTCTCAAGCGTTTTGGAAGCGATCCAGAGGCTTCTCTTCGCGAATCGAAGTCGGTGTCTCAAGTTAAGTGATCCTTTTTGTTTGGTTTCTTAGATCTACCTAGATCTACTCCTCCTTTTCTCTCAGGATCTTACATCTATGCCCATTATTGGTAGATCTAAGTGTTTGGATGACGTTTGTGATGATATTTGGTCTTGGTTGTGTTAGGAGAGGAGATATAGGGAGGATCCTTGGTGAATCAGCCCGATCTCCTTGGGCGTTCTTTGACCGTTGTGGGTTTCCTCAAAAACCATTGAGGTAGGGGATTCATGGATTCTCTAATTGTTTATGTGCAATCGTAGAGTTAGGATGATTTAGCCCTTTGGATCACAATGTAATTGACCTAATGAAATACTTGAACCGAATTAAAAGAATTGGTTTGATCTCTTGTTGTTGTTGCTTTGTACCGTGATAACGGTTTGCCTCATGTTTTGCTAGATAGAGTGATATCTATGCTTGCTTTGTTCAGTTGTTCGTTCTTGATGGAAATTGATAAAGAACATAAAGCTGGAATTAATTGATAATCAATTGGCTAAAGATAATGAGGCATGTAAATGAATCCGGTTGTTTCCGTTGTTATAGTTGTTCTAATTTGATGTTAATCAAATTGGCATAGTAAGCATGTTAAATATTTTGTGATAGCTTAATGATTAGGTTTCCCGAAATTGGAACCTATGAATTGAATCTGTTAATTCAATAGGGATTAAAGAACTGGTTGGTTGATAAAAGATAATGCCTGGTAGGGTTCTTATTTCCCCTCTTGTTCGTAAGGCTGAGTACCTTGTGCTTTAGAGCCATGAGTTCTCATTACGTATGAAGGATGGATGCCTTGTTAAAGGGCCAAGAGCCCATTTGATGTGATGGTTTATTTCCATATGCTTGTGCTATGATGTTACCCTGGAGGGGTGTTGTGGTATGTGGAGGTAGGGAGGCCTTGTGGTTGTGGCAGCGGATGATGCCTAGAGTGGGGAGATGCATCGGTTTATACAAGTGGGTGTCTGGGAGGACACAAGTGATGATGGAATAAGATGGATGTGTTTGTTGGATGCGTGGTGACTTTGATTGAATGTTTATCAGCTTTACTTTTCCCCACTGCTCAAGGCAGCTGGTCTTGCTTACCCTTCTTTCGAAGGAGGCAAAGATGTGCGGGGTATGCAACGTGCTTTCTATGTCTAGATTCTCGAGGGAGGATGGGTCTACGCTCTTTCTATAGGCGGAAAAGACTCGACGGGTAGTACATCTACTCACCGTGTTGAGCCCCCTTGTGTTTAGTAGCATAATTTTCTTTTCTAGAATGCCTGAGAATATGGGATAGTAATTTCTGTAATGAAAGATTGATTAAATGGTGATGATCCATGGGGATGGAGATGCTGGAATTTAAAGGTGATGTTGAATCTTTAAAGGAACAATTGTTTTTGAATGTGATGCCAATGAAGTTTAATGTGTTTGTGTTCATGGTTAATTAATGTGCAAAGAATTAATTAACGTAAAGTGGAACTGATGAAAAAGGGAATGAAATAACCTAATGAAGTTCTTTAATCAGTTGTGTGCTTATAGGATACCTAGTCTTAGAAATAGCAGCCTGAAGTCCGAGAGACGTTAGCTGCAGTTGAGACTAAGACTAGGTTATGACCATAGTGTGGTTGTGAGTTATATATTCTGTACTTTTGTGTTTCTATACGATACTCCACCCTATCAGTAAGGGAAACTGGCACCCCGGGGATTCTGAGCCCTGGGGGGTGTTTTCCCCAACATTCCGATGGGAGGGTGAATGGCTGACTACCCCCTTTGACCCTGCTCTCTTCTCTTGGTAGATACTAGTGCCATTGGGCACAACACTTAGTTTCCCCCATATATGTGTGTAGAGGGATGTAATGGCTTGTGGTTATTCACACACATATATTCTAGATATAGTATCTCATGGACTACTATAGGTGTAACGTATATAGGTTGTGATGGCTTGAGGATCCTTACTTGGTGTATGGGCTATAATGGATTGAGGTATAATACCCGACGTATGATACACGTTATGTGAGCTATGGTGGCTCTCGGAAACTACCTGGTTACTTTTGGTTGTGAGGATGGTGTGGAGCTTCTCCCAGGTGTCTGCGGGCAATCCTTTGCGATGCACATGGTGCAGATTGTGGAGCTTAGCCCAGGTGTATACGGGTAAGCCTTTGGAGAGAGATGCACAGGGTGTTTGTCGTTGGGGAAAAACGGCAAACCAGTGGGGAAGTAGTAGTGGGGTACCCTTGATATCCTTTTCTATATGATATATTCTTTTATGCGTTACTTGGTGAGAGTAGCCATGGTGAGGTTGGGAACATAGTATAACTGCTTAGGGGACGAGTTAGTTTCACTGTTGTTCACTTTTCTTTAACATGCTTTCTTTACTTTTTCATGAGAGGCTTCAGGGAGGATCCTAATGAGAATACTGTTATACTCACCCTACGCATATATAAAATGTTTTTCAGGTCACTTGGAGTAGTTTAGAGATCAATCTGGTTACTACTAGCTTGTGGTTGGAGGAGCTATTCGGGCTTGCGGTCACTGCCGTTTTACTTTCTTTTGGGTACTTGTAGTTTTCCCTTTCAGTTTTAGTACTTTTCAGGACATTTAATATATGTACATGGGTTTCTTTTATATTTTAGTTCTGAGTTGGAGTTGGTTGGTATCTATCTTATCTATCTCTTCCGCATGTGTCCTCTTAGAGGGTAATTCCTCCCATCTATGTGTTTATTATACCCTCGGTGCTAGTCGCCAACCCGAGGCCTACTGGAGGCGGGACTCGGGGGTCATTATCTCCCTTTTCACATTGCCAGCCCAGGAGGGGTACACTTTGTGGGGAGGGGGTCGTGACAGAGTGGTATCAAAGGTATGATTGAGGGATAGGATGAAGTTTGGAGTTAGACACATGTGAGGTTTCATGGGTTGGTAGGGTAACAATGTCATTCATGTTTAGAAAGTGCGGTAAACACTGGAAACCGGCTAAGACATAGGCGTTTAGGGCCCCCTATGATCTGATGTACAGACCTTTAAGTTTACCATGGCTACTAAACAAGGTGATACTAGTTGCATGGTAGAGACCTAGAAAAGGATCATGCATCATTCTTCTTTGTGCCTGTGTGTGAATGGGTAGACCTTGGGATAAGTTAACCTAAAATGAATGAAAGAAAATAGTTAATTAATTAATGTTGAGTCTTCCATATTCCAGGCTTAGGAGCTCTAAGTGTTTGTTATTTTGCAGGTATGGATCCAGGTCAATGTCCTCGTCAGGTTTTTGTAGAATATGTACAGCAGGCTGTTCCAGCAGGTCGCCGTAGGGTAGAGGTTGACGAAGACGACACTTGGAGGAAGACACTCCGAGAGTTTCAGCACCAGAGTCTACAGAAGTATGATGGCTCCGTTTTAGATACAGTCACAGAAGAATGGTTGGAGGAGGTCGAGATAGGATTCAGTTCTATTCGTGCTCGGAAGGAGCACTGGGTTTCCTTAGCTGTGACGATGCTTTGTGGAGTAGTAAGGAAGTGGTGGTTCTTGTTCCTCGGGGATCATGAGGAGTTAGCGATCACATGGGAGGAGTTTCGAGACAAGTTCAGAGTCGAGTTCCTTTCCTCAACTGCAAAGGTGTCTAGTCGCCAGGAACTTCTTACCCTTAGACAGGGGAGCTCCAGTGTTCGGGAGTTTGGAATCTGTTTCAGGAATCTTTTACGATATGCTTCGGACTTATTACCAGATGGGGAGGCTAGGGCAAGGAATTTTGAGGAGGCTTTGCATCCAGAGATCCAGCGTCAGGTCACCCCATTTATGCTGAATACATATCTTGAGGTGTTGGCGAGGGTAGAGGTCATTGAGAGGACTTTTTCCAGGACTGGATCATCACAAGAAGGGGATCGTCATGATCCCTCAAGAAGCAAGGCTGTGGTCCGGGGTTCCCGGTTTTCAGGGCAGAAGAGTTTCCGTTCAGCCGGGGGTAGGTCCCAGCCCTTCACATCTCATTTCTTCGGAGGCAGCAACTCTTAGGCCTATTCCACGGGATCAGGCGCTTGTTTTTCTTGTGGTGGTCGTGGCCATCAGCAGCAGGAGTGCCCGACCTTTCAGAGCAGTCATCGTGCACCAGACACTACGCTCCAGGTTCCTCCGTTGAGGCAGTTTCTGCCGAGGCAGCAGCAACCAGTTGCACCAGCTTTAGATCACCATAGGGGAGATGGGGCAGGTAGAGGACAACTCCATGATTCTCCCCATCCTCAGAGAGAAGAGCGCGGCCGTGGTGGTGGTCATCATCAGGGTCAGAGAGGACATAGAGGAGGTCATGGTCAGCTTCATGCTCTAGCGTTGCTAGCACCAGGCAAGCCAGATGTCGTTCAAGGTACCATTTGCTTGTTTTCTACCTTGTTGTATGCCTTGTTTGATTCAGGAGTGACACACTCCTTCATATCACCTACCCTTGTCCATGCTTTGGGACTTGAGGTAGAGAGCCTTCCAGTGCCCTTGGTGTTGACTACGCCAGTTGGAGGTCGAGCTGACTTGTTTGAAGTATGTATAGACTGTGAGCTAGTGTTGGGGCAACACCACTCTTGTGGAGATTTCCTATGTTTACAGACACAACCATATGATATCATCCTCGACATGGATTGGTTTTATTCGGTGCAGGCTATCGTGGATTGCTTTAGGAAGAAGGTCATCTTCATCGGTGCAGATGGAGAGCAGGTGGTGTTTGTTGGTGAGCGAGATCCTCGGATGGGTCATAGGTGCATTCCATCCTTATCGTCCATGGAAGATGAGATGATGCTGATTTCTTCAGAGGTTCAGTAGTTGGCGTTTCCTAGGGTTGTAGAGGAGTACCCTGATGTCTTTCTAGAAGAGGTCGTATCATTACCCCCTCGACGAGAGATCGAGTTTGGTATTGAGATACAGCCAGGAGCGTCTCCTATCTCTATGTCTCCATATAGGATGGCCCCTTCTGAGTTATGAGAGCTGCGTATAAAGCTTGATGGTCTGTTGCAGTGCAGTTTTGTTTGACCAAGTGTGTCCCCATGGGGTGCACCATTTCTATTCGTAAAGAAGGCTGACGACAGTTTGCGGTTGTGTGTCGATTATCGTCGCTTAAAAAAAGTGACAATAAAGAACTTCTATCCTCTTCTGCGGATTGATGATTTATTTGATCAACTGAAGGGTGCAAGTTGATTCTCAAATATCGACTTACGGTCAGGATATCATCAGATGCGTGTGAAGGATGGGGATATTCCGAAGACTGCTTTCCGTTGTCATCATGGGTATTATGAGTTCGTTGTAATGTCGTTCGGTGTGATGAATGCTCCTGCTGTGTTCATGGGATTGATGAATTATATGTTTCGTGAGTTCCTATACAAGTTCGTGGTAGTATTCATTGATGACATCCTTGTGTACTCCACATCTGAAGAGGAGCATGTAGAGCATCTACGATCCGTTTTGGGAGTTCTTCGTCGACATCATCTGTTCGGGAAGTTGTCGAAGTGTGAGTTTTGGGCTCGAGAAGTCCGTTTCTTAGGGAATTTTGTGTCCCAATAGGGAGTATATGTGGATCCATTGAAGATAGAAGCTGTTGTGTCTTCGGCAGCCCCCAAGACAGTTTCAGAGGTGCGAAGTTTACTTGGTCTCGCAGGCTACTACAGGAGGTTCATGGACAATTTCTCACGGGTTGCGACTCCTCTGACATCTTTGACCAAGAAGGATCAACCATTCATATGGACTGATCAGTGTCAGGAAGCTTTTGAGTATCTAAAGGAGAATTTAGTAAGTGCTCTAGTACTTTGTCTTCGAGCTGAAGGAGTTCAGTTTGATGTTTTCTATGATGCTTCACGTCTGGGGTTAGGCTGTGTTCTTATGCTGCCGAGGTTAGTTGTTTCTTATGGGTATCGGCAGTTACATCCCCATGAACACAACTATGCCACCCATGATCTCGAGTTGGCAATTGTGGTGTTTTCTCTGAAGTTGTGGAGACATTACCTAATTGGTGAGTGCTTTGTGGTTTTCACCGATCATAAGAGTTTGAGGTATGTTTTCTCCCAGCGTGACTTGAACTTACGATAGCGTCGGTGGATGGAGTTCTTGTAGGAATATGACTTTGAAATATCGTATACACCTGGAAAGGGGAATTCTTTTGCTAATGTGCTGAGCCAAAAGTCACGTAGTGATGCTGTGTGTGAATCCGGTGATTCCTAGAGAGTAATGGAAGAACTGTCAGCATTGCATCTTGATATGGGAGAAGTAGGAGGTAGAGGTTGTCTTTTTCAGATGATGGTACAGTCATCCTTGGTGCAGAAGGTGGAAGATTCCCAGTTGGGGGATCTTGAGGTGGAGGTCTGGAGAGACCAAGTCGTTTGTGGTGAGGCCCTAGATGGTTGGTTTGAGGATGAACAACATAGAGTGTTGTATCATGGAAGGACTTTTGTTCCCTTGGCGATGTGCGAGATGGTTCTTAGAGAGTTCCACAGTTCACCTTTAGCAGTACATCCTGGTGTGAACAAGATGTACCAATCCTTGAGGATTCAATTTTGGTGGCCTGGGCTGAAGTGTGCAGTTGTGGAGTTTGTGTCTCGATGTTTAGTCTGCCAAAAGGTGAAGGCTGAACACTGTGTTCCTGATGGTCTTCTACAGCCATTAGAGATTCCTTAGTGGAAGTGGGAGGAAATCTCAATTAAATTTGTTACAGGTTTACCTTGAGCTCCGGGTGGATATGATGCTATTTGGGTGGTAGTGGATCGTTTAACAAAATCGGCCCACTTCATAGCGATCAAGGAGTCGAGCTCAGTGGAAGTTTTGTCGATGCAGTATCTAGAGGAGGTGGTGAGACTTCATGGAGTTCCAAGGATGATCATTTCTGATCGATATCCTCGTTTTACCTCCAGGGTGTGGAGAGGTCTCCAACATGATTTTGGTTCTCAACTATGCCTTAACACTGCTTTTCATCCTCAAACAGATGGTCAGACAGAGTGAACCATCCATACTCTTGAAGACATGTTACACTATTGTGTTCTTGACTTTGGAGGTTCATGGATGATGCACTTAAACTTGGTGGAGTTTTCTTACAATAATAGTTTCCACTCCACCATCGGTATGGCGCCATTTGAATCCTTGTATGGTCGGCCTTTCCGTTCTCCATTGTGCTGGACTGGGGTCAGAGAGTCATCAATTCTCGGACCGAAATTAGTGTAGAATACAATAGAGATGGTTCAGGTGATTCGTGAGAGGATGAAGGCAGCGCAAGATCGTCAGAAATCCTATGCCGATCAAAGAAGGAGACCCTTAGAGTTTAATGTTGGGGATCACGTGTTTCTGAAGGTGACTCCCCATCGAGGGCAATGAAGCTTTGGTCATGGGAGTAAGATTTATCCCCGCTTTGTTGAGCCTTTCGAGGTGTTAGCTCATGTTGGATGTGTGGCGTATCGAGTACCACTTCCCCCTCAGATGAGTCGGATACATGATGTTTTCCTTGTATCACAGCTACGTTGTTATCTTCATGACGACTCCCACATCATCGACTGTGGAGAGATCGATGTTGATGATGATGCCACCTTTGAGGAGCGACCTATGGAGATCCAAGACCGAAAGGAGAAGGTGTTGCGTGGGAGTTCCATCCCCTTAGTTCATGTCTTGTGGCGACACAGTGGCATGGAGGAGAGTACATGGGAACGTGAGTCACAGATACGTTCTCAGTACCCAGGGTTGTTTAATGTTTAACTCTTTCATGTAATGACGATTCCTTATGTGGTTATGAAACCTTCATGTTTATGATATGACTCCCTTCGTTGATTTGGTGGCTTTCTCTCTTTTGAGAGGTATCTCGGTGGGTGGTTGTTCAGACCCTGTTTCGTTTTCTCTTTAGGTGGGTTTTGGATTCTCGAGGACAAGAATGTTTTGAGAGGCATCTGATGTAATGACCCAGACCTCTCCGGTCCATTCCTTTGTGACAATGCGGTTTTAGAGGTGTTTCGGGAAGTCAAGGTGACTTGGGGGTGAGTTTGGGTGGACTTTTGAGGAAATGTAAAGGGTAATAGCTTTCGTACGGTTGGCGCATGGTTTGCCTAAACCGTGCGGCCAAACCGTGCAAGGATGGTCTTGAGGGAAGTGGCTAATGCACGGTTAGCACACGGTTTGCCTAACCGTGCAGACTAATCGTGCGAGGAGGGGTTGTCGAGGTAGAATCAAACGCACGGTTAGCACACGGTTTGTTAAACCGTGCGAACTAACCGTACGAGCACTTAAAGTTAGATCCTAAAATTGTGGATCTAACTCGTTTTCCCTTTAATCACCTCGTTTAAGCCCCTAAGTGGCCATAACTCGGGATTACCCTTCCTTGGAGGTGGAATAACCTCTCCCAAGAGTTTTGTAGGTGATCCGGAGGCTTCTCTTTGCGAATCGAAGCCGGTTTCTCGAGGTAAGTGATCCTTTTTGTTTGGTTTCTTAGATCTACCTAGATCTACTCCTCCTTTTCTCTTGGAATCTTAGATCTACACCCGTTATGGGTAGATCTAAGTGTGTGGATGACGTTTGTGATGATCTTTGGTCTTGGTTGTGTTAGGAGAGGAGATATAGGGAGGATCCTTGGTGAATCATCCCGGTATCCTTGGGCGTTCTTCGACCGTTGTGGGTTTCCTCGAAAACCTTTGAGGTAGGGGATTCGTGGCTTCTCTAATTGTTTATGTGCAATCGTAGAGTTAGCATGATTTATCCCTTTGGATCACAGTGGAATTGACCTAATTAAATGCTTGAATCAGATTAAAATAATTGGTTTGATCGCTTGTCATTGTTGCTTTGTACCATGATAACGGTTTGCCTCATGTTTTTCTAGATAGAGTGATATCTATGCTTGCTTTGTTTAGTTGTTAATTCTTGATGGAAATTGATAAAGAACGTAAAGCCAGAATTAATTGATAATCAATTGGCTAAAGATAATGAGGAATGTAAATGAATCCGATTGTTGTATTTGTTGTAGTTTTTTTAATTTGATGTTAATCAAATTGGCATAGTAAGCATGCTAAATATTTTGTGATAGCTTACTGATTAGGTTTCCCGGAATTGGAACCTACAAATTGAATCTGTTAATTCAAGAGGGATTAAAGAAATAGTTGGTTGATAAAAGATAACGCCTGGTAGGGTTCTTAGTTACCCTCTTGTTTGTAAGGTCGAGTGCCTTGTGCTTTAGAGCCATGAGTGCTCATTACGTATGAAGGATGGATGCCTTATTAAAGGGCCAAGAGCCCATTTGATGTGATGTTTGATTTCATGCTTCTTGTGTTGTGATGTTACCCTAGAGGGGTGTTGTGGTATGTGGAGGCAGGGAGGCCTTGTGGTTGTGGTAACAGATAACGCCTAGAGTGGCGAGATGCATCAGTTTATGCATGTGGGTGTCAGGGAGGATACAAGTGATGATGGAATGGGATGGATGTTTTTGTTGGATGCGTGGTGGCTTTGATTGAATGTTTATCTGCTTGACTTTTCTCCACTGCTCAAGGCAGCTGGTCTTGCTTACCCTTCTTTCGAAGGAGGCAAAGACGTGCGGGGTATGCCATATGCTTTCCGTGTCTAGCTTCTCGAGGGAGGATGGGTCTACGCTCTTTCTATAGGTGGAAAAGACTCGAGAGGTAGTACATCTACTCACCGTGTTGAGCCCCCTTGTGTTTATTAGCATATGTTTCTTTTCTAGAATGCTTGGGAATATGGGAAAGTAATTTATGTAATGAAAGATTGATTAAATGGTGATGATCCATGGGGATGGAGATTCTGGAATTTAAAGGTGATGTTGAATCTTTAAAGGAACAGTTGTTTTTGAATGTGATGCCAATGAAGTTTAATGTGGTTGCGTTCATGGTTAATTAATGTGCAAAGAACTAATTAACGTAAAGTGGAACTGATGAAAAGGGGAATGAAGTAACCTAATGAAGTTATTTAATTGGTTGTGTGCTTATTGGATACCTAGTCTTAGAAATAACATCCCAGAGTCTGAGAGATGTTAGCTGCAGTTGAGACTAAGACTAGGTTATGCCCATAGTGTGGTTGTGAGTTATATATTCTGTACTTTTTGTGTTTCTATACGCTACTCCACCCTGTCAGTAAAGGAAACTGGCACCCCGAGGATTCTGAGCTCTGGGGGGGGGGTGTTTTCCCCAACATTCCGATGGGAGGGTGAATGGCTGACTACCCCATTTGACCCCACTCTCTTCTCTTGGTAGATACTAGTGCCATTGGGCACATCAGTTAGTTTCCCCCATATATGTGTGTAGATGGCTGTAATGGCTTGTGGTTATTCACACACATATATTCTGGATATAGTATCCCATGGACTACTATAGGTGTAACGTGTATAGGCTGTGATGGCTTGAGGATCCTTACTCAGTGTATGGGCTGTAATGGCTTGAGGTATAATACCCGACATATGATACACGTTATGCAAGCTGTGGTGGCTCCTAGAAACTACCTGGTTAATTTTGGTTGTGAGAATGGTGTGGAGATTTGTCTAGGTGTCTGCGGGCAATCCTTTGCGGTGCATATTGTGGAGCTTAACCCAGGTGTATACGGGCAAGCCTTTGGAGAGAGATGCACAGGACGTATGTCGTTGGGGAAAAGGGGAAAACCAGTGGGGAAGTAGTAGCGGGGTACCCTTGATATCCTTTTCTATATGATATATTCTTTTATGTGTTACTTGGTGAGTGTAGCCATGGTGAGGTTGGGAACATAGTATACCTACTTAGGGGACGAGTTAGTTTCACTGTTGTTCACTGTTCTTTAGCATGCTTTCTTTACTTTTGCACGAGAGGCTTTGGGGAGGATCCTACTGAGTATACTATTATACTCACCCTACGCATATATAAACTGTTTTTCAGGTCACTTGGAGTAGGTTGGAGATCAAGATGGTTACTACTAGCTTGTGGTTAGAGGAGCTGTTCGGGCTTGCAGTCGCTGCCGTTTTACTTTCTTTTGGGTACTTGTAGTTTTCCCTTTCAGTTATAGTACTTTTGCAAGAAATTTCATATATATACATGGGTTTCTTTTATATTTCAGTTTTGAGTTGTATTTTGTTGGTATCTATCTTATCTCTCTCTTCCGCATGTGTTCTCTTAGAGGGTAATGCCTCCCAACTGCGTGAATATTATACCCTCGATGCTAGTCGCCAACCTGGGGCCTACTGGAGGCGGGACTCGGGGGTCATTACATTGCCGGCCCAGGAGGGGTACACTTTGTGGGGAGGGGGTCGTGAAAATATCCAAATCTTCCCATTATTTCTATCTCAGTGAATCTTTATCCCAAGAATCTTTTTTGATAGTTCCAAGTAATTCATATCAAACTCCCTAACCAACTTTGCCTTTGTCTCTTGGATTTGATCATTGTTGGGGACTGCAACCAACATGTAATCTACATACAACAGAAGAATGATGAAATCATTACCATTCGAACCCCAAAAATATGAACAAGGATTTTAATGAAGTCTGTAGTATCCAAGGCTCATGATATAGGAACCAAATATATTACACCAACACCTTAGTGCCTGCTTGAGACTATACATAGATTTTTTCAACCTGAAAACCAATTTCTCTTGGCCTTATTCTACAAAACCTTCCAGTTGAAACATATATATCTCTTCATCATGATCACCATGGAAAAAAGAAGTATTCACATCGAGTTGCTCTAGATGTAAACTGTATACAACAGACATCACCAAAATTATCCGGACATGCATCAATCTAACAACAGGAGAAATATTTTATTAAAATCATTACCTTCCTTCTGAGTATATCCTTAGACCACCAATCATGCATGATATCTTTCCACCAGCTCCTTTCCATCTTGTTTGATTTTAAAGACCCATTTATTGCTGACAGCCTTCCTTCAATGGGGTAATGGAAAAAGATCCCAAGTCTTGTTCTTGTGTCAGGATTCAAGTTCCTCCTGCATTACCTCCATCCATGAGGATACATCTAGACTTTGGATCACCTCCAAAAAAGAAGATGGATCTCCATCCTTCGTCAATAAGCAGTATGAAATATTGATCTCATTCACATATTCCGGGTGTAATATTGGTGGTCTTTTCTCCCAAGTTGACCACCGTGATCCAGAATGAACCAGTACTTGATCATCATGGTTTGGTAATTCCTCAGAGAAAACTAGTTCTTCCATGTATTTTTCCTCTACCTCGATTGTTGTAGTTTCTTTATTCACCTTCTCCATGTATCGATTGTTTGTCACTAGCACCTTGTCTTCTACAAAAATGACATCTCTACCAATGATAAGTTTGTGGGTTGTGGGTTCCCACAAATGATACCCCTTCACATCATCAACATACCCCAAGAAGATACATTTCCTGGATATTGAATCCAACTTCGATCTTTCCAAGTCATTGAATAATTCATATACGGGACTTCCAAAAGTATGGAATTGAGAATAGTTAGTGGGTTTACCATTCCACATCTACATCAGTGTCTTCAGATCAATCATGATTAAAGAAGATTTATTGATCACATAACCTGTGGTATTCACTACTTCTTCCCAAAAAGTTTTGGCAATTCCTATAGTCTTTGACATCTCCCTTGTCCCATCCAACAGGGTTCTGTTCATCCGCTATGCCACCCCATTATTCTGAGCATTGTATGCCACCATGAACTGTCTCTTGATTCCTTCTTGATTACAAAAAGCATCAAACTCCTCACTTGTATATTCTTCACCATTTTCAGTCCTCAGACACTTGATCTTATTTCCATATTTGAGCTCCTTTTGCGCTTTGAATGTTTTGAAGACTTTAAAAAACATCCACCTTCCTCTTGATTGGGTACACCCAACATCTACTAGAATAATCATCAATGAATGATACAAAATACCTTGCTTCTCCTAGGGATATAACTGGTGATTTCCAAATATTAGAATGGATCAACTCTAAGATATCATGACTTCTTATTGTTGATGTCAAGAACTTTAACCTGTGTTTCTTTCTCAAAACAAAATGCTCACAAAATGGTAAGGATACCTTTATAAGCCTAGGAATTAACTTTTGATCCTTAAGAATATTTAGGCCTCATTCTGATATATGGAAAAGATTTCGATTCCAAAACTTTATCAATGCTTCCCTTGAGATAGTTAATATGACAACTATCTCTATCTCCTTGTATATTTCACCCATAAGAACATAAAATTTCTTTTAGATTTTATGCACCTTCATTACCACAAGCACACCCTTCACAATTCTCATCACTCCATTCTCAGCATGAATCCGGCATCTGATGTCATTAAATTATACCAAATACAATATATTTTTCTTAAAGGCCTTCACACGGTGTACTCCTTAGATGGTTCGTACCATGCCATCATGAATCTTCAATTTTATGGTTCCAAATTCAAAAATATTAAAGGTTTGATCGTTCCACATATACACAAGTCCTTCTGGGATAGTTTCATACTGGTTAAACCATTATCGTCAAGATTTCATGTGCCTTGTTGCTCTTGAGTTGATTATCCATGCATCGTTGAGATGCTTCCTGTTTCCAGTAGTAGTCGATGTTTCACTAACTATTATATCTCCTTTTACAGAAGTACTCACTATATTTTTGTCCATGTCATGATTTTGGATCCCACTTGAACCATTATCCATCGTCACATCTATTGGTTTTTCACCAATTTTCAGTTGAAAATTATCCTTCCACAACACTGCCTGCATCTTCATTTTCCACAAAGAAAAATTATTCCCGATGAATTTTTTGATCTCAAATTTTGCCACCATATGGAAATTCCATCTATTCATAACTTCCTCTGTTTCACAATGGTGTATTAAATAATTTCAATAAATCTTTTTTGATATGAAATATCAACCAAAGTCGCAATCACGCAACATACTCAAATTTACAAGAATTATTAATGCCTGAAAACATAAACAGTACCGGGCCAAAACCTTGCTCTGATAACACTTTTTGGGACTAAAAAATTATTTTTCACACCAGTTTAGTGATAATTAAAAGATAAAATAAAGTGAAAATATGGAAATAAATGGAAACCATATGTAATGTGGAAAAACCCCCAAATAGAATGGGTAAAAAACTACATGCAAAATAGAAGGATCACTATGGGTAAAAGTGGGTACAGACTTCCTCACTATTACAAGTAGAAAACCCTCATAAACATATCTCTTGATTAAGTGGGGAAACCAACTCACAAAATATACCTCAAAGATTAACCACAGTTGATGAGAATGTGAAGCTACAAGTCATACTAAAAGTGTTGGGGGAGATCCCCTTTTATAGGGTATTGCTAGCCCTGCCCATCACATCTCCCACTATCTTCTCCCACTAGTGGATTTGGTGGGGTTTCTAAACTCACCACAAAAACACAAAACATGCCTCCATTTTACAAAGAAGGGGTGGAACCATCTGGGGAGAAAAATTATGCCGACATTACAAAGCTGCATGGTATATTCTCTTGGGTATTGATTTTGTTTTTCCTCTTAATCAGTATTGTCTAGATTTGTTTCACTTTTCAAACTCCTTTGAATTTTATTTTTGAGGGAGTGTATTTTCAGGGTACCCATTACCAAGATTGGTCTCCTCAACTCTTCTTTGTTCATTGCTTTATGTGATGTGTTTCTCATTTTATTATTTTAATATAAGGTTTTAATTTGTATAATTTTTATGTAATATTTTATTACATATGTACATGTTTTTTTATGTATATATTGTTGAATTAATCCTTCCTTTTTTTATTTGTATTCTCAACTCTCTCTCGTGAGAGGATGAAGAGAAGGGTGGCTGATTTATAGAATTTAAAGACATAAAACCATTTTTATACTTTGGTTAATGTTTCTTAAAATTCATTTAGTTTCTTTAAGAAACATAACTTCTTAAAATGACCAATAACTACTTTAAGACTTATTTAACATGTTTTAAGTTCCACAAACACTTTATTACTCTTTTTTAACATACATGTGTCACATGATGAAATACGTACAATTAACTCGACTCATATCCTCCCATAATTATTTATCAAACCTTGAACCCATAAAATTCATTCAATAAATAATTTATTATATTTACTTATTTAATTAAATAACTTTTGAATACCTAGATAAATAGATTAAATTCACGTTACTCTAGACTCACATTAATTATAATTTAATATATCTATTTATTTTACTCATGTGCATTCACACTCGAACAATCACTGGACCATGTACATGGGTCTTTCATCATTTCAAATTCTGATTCATCTGAATTAGTGAAGATTCTTGGTGCACTGTCTGTGACCTTATATCCCTTTATCTCAATAATAGTGAAAGAAAATCATAAACCAAAGTGGTATCTGACAATGCATCATAGCCTATAAAAAGATAAGAATGAATCATAACAACGATGATCTTCCTCTAAACATATAGACATAGAAACATTTTTAATGTTTATTTGAATACAAAACATATTTTTTATGAAATTTAATTGAAAAAACATGTCTGAATTTAATTGTTTCCATGTTTTATGACATGATATAACAAAAATAATGAATGAGAATTAAAGTGATGATTTCTAGATCTAAATGATGACTCATGATGAAGGAAAAGTGAAGGGACCAAACCTAGAGCTCAAAACTGAAAACCAAGACAAAACTGGTTGAAAATCAACTGAAAACACTAATTCACATCATGAATATCATTCACGATATAAAAAATGAAGGATTACAAGATATAAATACAATATGTGAAGGAAAAAAAATTCAATTCTGGGTGATGAAATTATAAGTAACGACATAAAATTTATGTTCGTAGGGTAACACATGTTTCCCAAGCCTAGAGTGGGTTTTAAATCATGAAACGTGTCTTGAAAAGTTTGACCCACACATTACACATTGTGAACACAATTCACGACATGAAATGCCCTGACGGACTGAAAATCAGCCAAGTTTGATATAATTTATGGTGAGACTCCCTATTTTTTACCCAAGAACACTGAGCACCCCTGCGATTGACCTGGAACCATTTATGAAACCATTTATGGAATCCCAAGAATGATCTATCTCTATAAATATAAGGTCTGGGGGGATAAAAAGAGGAGGATCAGCGAGGGAAGCTCTGGATGATTGCCTGCTACAATTTTATTTCCTTTTTTTTCTTTTATTTTCTTTTCTTCAATTTGGTATTTATTCCTTCTCCCATTTTAACTCATTTACCCTTCACATAGAGGGGTAAATGTTTTGATTGATTGATAAAGTGTGAGGTTGGAATGATCGAGCTTTGTTTGAGTTTTTTCACCTAAATGAATGAAATATTTTCTTTTCTTTTCTTTATGGTTTCAATTGTTAATTTAGTTTTTAACACAAAACAAAACTATGATTAGGTTGATTATTTTAATTTCAATTTCCTTGGTTGATGATTTATATATTTCTCCACCAAATTCCTATTTTTTTACTATGAAACAAATTAGGGTTGGGTGGTGAGTGCTCGGCAATCGCCAATATGTGTGAGGAATCATGACTGAAACTATTGTTAATTTGGTTATAACAATACCTAATTAAGGATTAACCTCATTTATCAAGAGGATCTTCCAAAAATCCACAAACATAGGAAGGATGGTAGAATAATTTGAGACCTACATTAGGGCTACCCTCACCATCACCATCCACCAAGGGAAAAAGAGAAATCGAATGAAGACTCTCTCTCTTACCACTCAGTAGAAGAAGGATAGGTTAAAACTATAATAACATTTTCATAGGTCCAAAAAAGACTAAACTAATTATATCTTTGATAGTCTACTTTTAATAAATGATTTAATATTCTTTCAGAAAATCACTAGTATATCAAATCAACCAATTAAAAAAACAATTTCCCTATAATCAACTAAAATTGATAACCCATTTTTTGTGTTCACTCCTCTTCTAGAGACAATAATATGATAAAAACTAGAATATAATTAGGTAATAAAATTCTATTTTCCATTCCTTATGATAGGCATGTGTCAAACTTAGTGCTTTTTTCAGGGAGGCAACACCTCAAAACACACAAAAAATTAACAAAATTTAACCTTGAATGCCCCAAATTTCAACAAACCTATTAATTATTTTTGACCCTAAAATTGAGTGAAAACTAACCAAAATAAGGAATATTAATTTACAAAAATACTTTGAAGATATAGCTCTTTCAAGTGTCACTCTAAGTATTCACTCTGAACATTAGGATATGGATAAAAATCCCAATAAAAACCTTTGGGATATCTATGTAACATCCTATTTTTACAGTAATCATAAATCCCTATTTGATAAATCATTAATATGTTAAATAGGGAAAATGGTTTATCAGCGAAAAGTTGCATTTTTTAGTTAAACACATCACAGAAGGGTAAACACCCAATTAATACTATGGAATAGTAAATTAAATATTTTTTGAGTTAAACACTTAGTAAATACGAGTTTCAGAGGACTATAAAGTCTCAACGAAGATAGAAAAAATATATTAAATATATTATTTTAAGCATGAGAAATTTATTCAAAATAATTGAATAAATCCAAAATAGTGCATTGTATGGGAAATCAGAGACCACGGTTGGGTCTGGGATGCAATGTTTACTCTAAACGGGGTATAAAATTTGTAAGCATCAGACTTTTGGATGGATTTCTCGTGATAAAATCATTTTTATTTCTAATTAAGTATTTATTCCATTTTTTTAAATAATAAACCATTAATATCTCTCAAACGGTGCGTCCTGTGAGAAATTTGAGACCACCATTAGGTTTAGAACATGGTGTTTACCCTAGAAAAGGTATAACATTCATGAGTAACATGTGTTTGGTCAAATCTCTCTTTATGATTATGTTATTAATAATTTTATTATATTAATTTGATTAAAAAAAATATAATAATAAAAGAAAAACGTTTTTCATAATGCTTCTTCTTCCCCAAAACCTAAAACACCATTGTTGATGGATTTAATTTCTAAAAGCTTCATTTTTCAATCGTTTCCATCTTTTTCAATCAGAAACACATCTATTAGGTAAAATTAATGACTCCCTAATGGATTTTGGATTGAATAGTGAATGAAATCGGGTGTTTTAAATTGAGATTCTCAAGCCTCTGATTTTAGGGTTCTTAAAACCACCAAATGCCTTGGAATTTACTATTTATTGATCTCAAAGAGATCATACAACCAAGATTTTCCTTGGATGCAATTACGGGGTTCTGCTTCAAGGATTTTTGATCTCCTTTTCCTGCAATGAACTTGTGGGCGGCTGTTGTGTGTGGTGCGCTTGGACGAAATAAAAAAAATGGGTTTTCATATCTTTATTTATTTATGTAATTCTTACTTTATTTTCATTTATAGTAAATTAAAGGTAAAAATGGTGGAATTTAATATAAAATTTTTAACACCATGAAATGTGTTCCATGAACTTTTCCATAGAGTGAAGATATGATTCTCAAATAGACAACAAATTTCAATTATGGGTAAATATGTTTTCACCATGAAAGAAGAAGATACAACCTGAATTTCTATGTGCCAAAATACTACTCCATACCAATGAATAAGTGGAATGATTCCCCCATCCAAGAGTAGGTAGTGGATTCCCAGGATCAATGATGAAAATGCTTCAACACATTAAATTAAATTTCTGAGTTTCTTCCAAGAAGACACGGTGTATTCACCATCTCAAGAAGTGTAGATATCTTCGAGATATTTGATTTGATAGGTCACGGATCCCAAAAAAACTTACAGATCAAAAGTTATCACACTTGGAAGATTGATAAATTTCACAAAGGGACCTATGCAGAAGACGTACATAGAGGAACTACGCAACAAAATTTTTTCTATACCCCTATGCGGAATACGTACACGAAGGACCTACGCAGATGACCTGTGCAGACAACCTCCTTTCAGACAGGTCCCCTCCTTGCCTATAAATAGGAACCTTGGGCTCCCCATTTCACAAACGGAAAAAGTTGGAAGAAGTCCCAAAGCTCCCATTGCGTAGCTATTTCGCCAAGATCCCCCAAATTTTCTCAGGTAGCTCTCTAAAGCATGAGAGAAGAGAGAGTAAAAGGGAAAAATGTGGTTCAAAGTCCCATCAGGGTATAGAACATATGGAGTGGTGCGGAGCACCTGTGCGGAGAACCTGCGTGGAGCACCTATGCGGAGCACCGATGCACTGTACCTGCGCGTTGCACCTGCGCACTGCACCGGCACGGAGCACCTGCACACTGCACCTACGCAGCACACCTGTGCGGAGCACTTGTGCGGTGCACCTATGCATAGTACTTCCGTGGGGGAGCTATGCAGAACACCTACACGAGGCACCTTGGAAGAGAACCTACGCGACCCCACTGGTCCATACCACGGGGGCTGCGTCCCCGCACCCCTACTCAACGTCAGTGCCAGGCAACAGTCCCAGCCCTTTAGTCGATCCCTTCGCTCCCGTCACTGACCCCCATGAAAAATGGAGAGTCTCGCCACAAACTTTTAGGATCCGGTCAAGGACATTTTCCATTACGCCCTTAATGCATCCATACTTCCAACCTTGGAATACCATGATCAGAGACACTCCATCACACTCAATGAAGTGCCTTGAGTCGACTTACTCTTCTTGGTTCCTTTCGCATGTTATGAGTTTGGACTCTCCTTATGGATTCCTCAAGTACCTTGAGTCGATACAATTCTCAAGAAACTCCTCAAACCTCATCACCTGACTTCTTTGCTAGGTTAAACCTCAAATGGGCATCCTCCTTAGGAGTAAGCCCCAACCAATTCCAAATGGGAATCCTCCTTAGGAGTAATACCCACACAATCTAAAAAGGGAAACTATCCTGGTGTAAGCCCCTCACCTTCATCCATTCCTCCTTATATTGGACCCTTGTCCAATGTAAATAGAATAGAGGGAAGCCTCGTTGCCTCACCCTCTTCCATGGTCGACGCGCACTCTTCCATCAATGGAGGAGGAAAAGTGTGAGGTGTCATTGTTGAATCTTTCACATCCTCTTGTTTCTCACATCGATCATGACTCACATGGGCTTAGAGATACGTGATGGTTACAACATGTGAACAAACACTCATTGTAAGGAACTACGAGAAATCTAATTCTTGTTCAAACCAGGATACGTAGGAAGTTCTTTCAGGGCCCGAGCTCACTTGATATCCTCCTCAGGAATCCAACCCTAATTCCCCCAATTTGGCCATCCTCCTTAAGAAATAATCCCCAAATCCAATCCTCAAATCATCAAGGCATCCTTTTCAAGAAGTAATCCCAAAATCATCTCTCTCAGAGAACTATACTCTCCTATGAGATTTGTTGAACTACATGGGATTTGATTCCCATTAATATGGGATATGTAGGAAGCCTTCTTGAGTTTCAAACCCAACACTTAAAATCAAACCTGTTATCCTTGGGCTATATTTCCAATAGGGTCTAATCCTACTTGGAAACCTATATCCTTTCCAAAGTTCCTTGGGCTGCTTCAGCATAAGTCCCACACTAAGTTTTGACTAATCACCTTTCACTTAGAGGTCCTTATCACATGACCTTAAAAGGTATGATGTGTCCTATTAAGAGACACCAAACTACAAGGGTTCTGATTCCTTTCACAAGGATACATAGTTAGCCCATTTTACGGGCACGATCCTAAGATCAAAACAAACCTTCGTCTCCCTGGATGATAATAAATTTTAGAGTGCCCACCTGAGTGGATTAAAAATCAGTATCATCACAACAGTGATTAAAAGAATCTCTAATCGATATATTAGAGGATATCATTGATGGAAAACCTTGAACACATATAGATGTTTCCATTGATGAAGAACCTTGAATGCATACTGATGATTCTAAATTTTACACATGTTAATAAGTGATTTTAAATTCCAAGGGATACTTATGATATACTTGGTGAATTAATAAGGATTCATGAAAATATCTTAAATTTTCAAAGAGAGTCCCAAAGTAGAAAATAATCCCCCCCCAAAAAAGGGTGTTATGAGTCCAACCTCCCATACTCTCGACCAATGCATGTTCTTAATTATCGTAAAGTTAAAACTTAACGAACGACTGCCTTTGGAAAGCAGGTCCCCTTTGAATAAAGAACTGTTGATATTTTTTGGTTCCATAAATAAATCCAATGGAAACCGCCTGGAAATAGTGATTCTTAAAACTAAAACACATGTTTCAAGGAACTAAGAAACAAAAATGATAAAACCTAAAATTATTAAGGGATAATACGTGATCATCAAAATATAGTGAAAATAAATTATCACATAGTATTTTGATAGAGATTATCAAAATATAATTATGATTTTTTTTATTAAAGGATAATTGTGTAGTATTTTTGTATGATAATATTATAAAATTATCAAAGGATAATTTATACCCATTACCATGAGATAATTATCAATTGATAATTTATTTAAAATTACAAATGATAATTATAAATAATTATCATTCGATAATTACAATGAATTGTCCAAAGGTAATTAAACTAGGTTATCAGAGATAATGATAATTTATAAATTATCATGATTTGATTATTCTTGAAGGAAAATGTCACATCCACACGCTTTGATCTAAAGAATAATTTTTATTCAAGAAAGAGAAAATGTCACCACGTGTGACTTTTTAATGATTGTTCTAAAATTATCCAAGAGAGAGAGTGTATCATCGCATGTGATATTTTATTACCTTGTAAAATAAAATAGATGTTTTGTTTCTAGAAAACCCCGTGATATATCTCGATCATCAATGTGCTGATAACTTGATACTTTGACGGGTCACATTTGATGATAATAAAATAGCAAAGAGGTCTTTCTGACATTCAAGGTAGGAAGTTTCTTACCTTCTTGGGATCATGTTTACAATTGATGTTTTGATAATTATAATTGTGGATTTTAAATGGACCGTGCTTGATTGTGATCACATGTGGGTGTGTGTAGCTCATAGAAACTATTGTGACATCGTGTTGAGGGTGTTCTTGAGGATGCCTTGATACCAAGTGTCATTCATCATGAGATAGCCTAGTCGATGTGAATACACAAGTTGATCTCATTTAGAGGATCTGGGTGACATGGTCCACTCTATGGATAGATGATGATGAGTATCATCTCCATGAAACCATGAGAACATTGTATAATGGAATTTTTACTTCTTACGACTCATTTAGTTATCTTTTAGTGTGGAGTTGAAGTAGGTACGACCAAGGGTTGTGGAAGCTTGGTTAGCTCACTACCATACGATTTTGATTGTATGTTTATGTGTTTTCTTATATTTATTATTATTATGGAATACACTTGTATACTTGAGCACATCATCTCAAGGACACATTGGTGGTTTCCTATTGAGTCTTGTACTCACACCCTACTCGGGAATTTCGATACACTTATAGAATTCACAAGAGACTTGGAGAAGGGCAAGGGACCTATGGTGAATGGATGAGAAGGTGAAACTTGAAACTAGGGCGGATGGCAGATTGGGGCAGATACTGGAGGACCCTATAGTTGTTTTATTTATTGTCTACATTTCATTACCCTGTTCAGCTTTCCACTTTGGGAGCTCTTATTTATAAACCTTGTATGTCATCTCTAGTTTCTTCTTTTAATATAATTATTTTATTATTTATCTTATTATTATTATTATTATTATTATTATTATTATTATACTACTCAATGATATGACACGGAGGGTATAGTATCCCCATTATCGAACATAGACCCTCGCTGCTAGTCGGAAACCTCTTACGTACTGGGAGGCATGCATGAGGTCATGTGACATTTCAGCTTGGACTCGGTGGTTCGGGTTGGGATGTTACAATCTACACACCCAAATTTTTCAATCCTCAAAACCAACTTGTTATGTCTTCTTCACAAAATGATTTTGAATTGCGACTTTACATGATTTTGGTGCTCAAAAAATTTTATAGTCTTACAGGAGAATACCCAAATTGACATATCCAAGAATTCAACTACATCTGCTCATGCTTGAGACCAAGAGGAGAACCTAAATACTAATTATAGTGAAGGGAATTCCTCTTCTCACTCGGAGGAGCGACTAAGGAATGGTTTCATAGTTTGTAACTAGGAGAGGTTAGTGACTAGGAATACCTCAAATGATGCTTTATGAAGTGATTCTTTCCCATATCCCACAACTTAACAATTATAAAATAAATCTACATCATCTTAAAATTGATTGGATATACCCTGTATGAGTACTGGAAACACTTTAAGAAACTCTGTGCCAGTCATCCACATCAAGAAGTGGAGAAACTCCACTTCCCCATGTTCTTCAATCAAGGCCTACTCAACAATGATCACAACCTCCTTGACACCTGAGGATCCTAGATTGAAAAATCACCATAGAGGCCATAGGTATGATTGAAAACATGAAAAAAAATTGCAAGAATTTTGAATGAAAGGCACATGAACTAGAGGAATCCAAGAGGTACAAACATCTGATTCATCAGGTTTAATTGAACCAAGTTTGACAACTTCACCAGGTTAGTGCGAAAAATATTTGTGACACAATTAAGTGAAAAATAACCTTTATCTTAGGTATGTGGTTCATGTTCTTTGCCTAATCATTTTATTGATCAGTTTCCAGAGGTACAAGAGGAAAAAAATCTATATTACGACCTTTCAGCCACAAAAATTCCAATAGAATTAGTTGCATCAACCCCAAACCCAATCAATATATAGAAAGAATAAAATGAATACCTACTACCAAAACCAATACCCACCACAACCTTTGTTCCAGAAGCATTAATATCAGAGACCACCATCGTTTCAACAACCTTATAAGCTTCCATACCAATAGTAAGCCTTTCAACCACCACCTTTACAGCAGAAGACTTATGAGTAGCTTTCCACTAGTGCACCATCAACTGAAGGGCATCAATTGAGGTCCAAGATTGCAAGATAGGAAGATAATATTGATAAGATAACTGACCAATTAAGAAATTTTATGTAATTTCTAACCAAAAACCATAGAAATCTACCATCCCAGACAATCCAAAACCCGAAAGATAATGTTATTGAGATTATAACATGAAGTGAAAAAGAGATCAAACCACCTAAAATATTAATACTGATGATTCTAAGAAAAAAAATCTGAAGCTCATCCCATCCATCCAACATTGGGGGACTATAAAAATGAAGGAACAACAAAATAGTTTAGAAAATAAAGGTAACAAATACCCATGAAAATGAAACAATAGGAGAATAAAAACATTCCAACAACATTCCCTTCAGTGTTAATTTGGTCAATGATGTTTGAAGAGGAGAAATTGAAAAAAGAAATTCAAGATACCTTTCAAAAGGTCGAAATCAATATCACACTATTGTAAGTAATAAAAAACCCTAAATATGAATTTTTTTCAAGGATTTGTGCACGAAGAGAAGACTACTTGTTGGAAATGAGAAAATAATCTTAGAGAGAAGCATATCAACATTGATCACACTACCAATACCATAAAATTTCAAGATCCAGAGACATTATCTATTCTCTACACTATTGTCACTTTTAATTTTATTGATTATTTATGTGATCTAGGTGGTCTTATAAACGTCTTTCCTCACTTCGTATTTATATATGAGAAGATAGGAAAATTGAATCCCACTAGAGTAGTGGTCTAGCTTACAAACATATCCACCATTTTTATAATAGTATTTTTTAATATATTCTTGTGAAAGTCAAAGGCCTAATATTCCCAGCTAACTTCTACGTACTGAACATGGAATATGATATGAGTTCATCACACTCACACATCATTTTAGGGAGACTATTCTTAAAGAGAGAAAAACCACCATCAATGTGTATAGAAGAACACTATCAATGGATTTTGGAGATAGTTGAGTGTATTTAAACATACTTGACTCCATAAAGATTATGAAAATCATTCATTCACTAAATTAAATATACCAAAAATAAGGTATGGAACCAACTAAAGAATTAGACATGCTTTGAAAATTCTTATCCTTAGTATATCATTTTATCAATAAAATTACCACAAAATAGGTAAGTTAACAATTATCAAGAAATTATAATTTCATATTTGATTAAGAAAGAACATCTAATTTTTATAATAGTTAATTAGAAAAATAGGAAGAATATGAAGGCTGAGATAATGAGATAGAGAAGTAAAAACTTAAAGAATATAAAAATGAAAAAATTATCACAAGTCTCTAGAAGGAACTGGATACAAAGAAAGAATAATTGACTGAGACACAATCCAAATGTCTCACTGTACATCTTGAATTGAACAAGGTCAAAGAAAATTTCATTAAAACTATGAAGGCAAGTGGAGGATCTTCTCATTAAACAAAGGTCATATGGGTCTAGAAAACCAAGGGGAAATCAACCAAAAAAATGTAAGGTAATAATATTCCAAGGAGACTATAAATCCTTATAAAAATTAAGGTTTAGATTGCAACAAGACACCAACATATATCTAGATAGATCAGAATCCAACCCAGTGGAACAAAATTTCATAAGTTTTTCTAGTGTTATGTTAAGCATGGGAATAAAGATTATTATTTATAGTATTACATTTATTTACTAGGAAATAGGCAAGAACCATTGGATGAGATTTTCACTATTAACATTATTATCACTGAAGACCTAATGGGTTGTTTATTTCCTTTACACTTAATTAAATATAGTAATTATATTTTAAATATACTTTTATGGAGAATAAATATGAATGCATTGCAGAAAATACACTAATTAATTGTTTGGGAGTGAATCATTTAGTCTAGGATATCTTTAAAAAAATTCTTTTTTTTGAGTTGATCCAATGACGTTAAACAAAAGAACTTCGGGAGGAAACCTGTGTTTTTTTACCTTAATATACTCTTCCCCTGAGTCCTATTTTAAAATTATTGAACTAAATTGTACAATAATTTATTTTTATTCTTATTTATAGTTCCATCAATATAGGCACAAGTGAAAAAATAAGAATTTGAGGAAATGGCCTGTGAACAATTAATGTTTTGAAAAGTTTACACATTGTGAAAATGATGCAGAACAAAACTAAAGGATCAAGACCTGCACAACCCAAATGAAGAATCATTGCTAAGGGGAGTTTTCTTTAACATTAATTATCCTTTTAACCCACTATATTTTTATTTGAAAATATATTTTTCATCTTTAAAAATAAAATTTCACGTCCACATGTAGCCTTCTTACTTTACTTGACTGGTCTGGGAGACAGGGATTTATTTAGAACCATAAAATTCCATGTTTCAGGTTTCTAATTTAATGATACCAAATGATTAAAATGGATAATTAACCAATTGGAGTGAGGAATAAATATTTAATTAATGATTCGTGATTTTATGGGATTAGTTGATTTAGATAAATGAAATTCCACTATAATTTTTGTACTTTTAATTTCTAAATTTATTTAAATATATTTGTTATAATCATTGTATACCATGAGTGATTGTCCCAAATTCATATGTTCCATTCCCAAGAGGATTTATAGACCAAATAATTTTTATATTATCTTAATAATATTTCTTGAGTGATCTTAGGTTATGCCACTTGCTATAAATTGCATTGGAACTTATCAAAGCTATGACTATGAAAAATCACATGTAAAATGATTGTGGAAATTTTTATTATTAAGTCCTTATCCATGAGACCAAATTTTAAATAAATCCTTAAGTCTCCCATGGAATACATGAATGAAATCACTAGGAATGATCCACATTACAATCCATTTATATAAATTCCTACCCTGATCTATTTATATTGGATGATATGTTAAAGTTTAAGTGTGGGGGTGCGAGAAGTCTTGGTAAAAGGGATGTATTACGTTGTATAGAAAAATTGTGGGGGTTCTATTATAGGTATTGGTAAAGGATAATGTTAGATTTATTATACTCTTATTATTTTCCCTTCTTGAAAAAAATATATAAAAATAAAATAAAAAAATATGGGCTGTGTTTTGGGAAAATAAAAAATCATCATTACCATACTAGTGATATTTTGATCGTATGTGGTTAGGTGTTGGATATGAGATTTATTCCAAGAATAAATTTAAATAATAAATAGAGAAAAATTCAATAGGGAATAATTATTTTGTTATACTAACATTGATATTGACCTTGATTTTACTTATGGAGAGTGAGAGTTATCATTTTTTACATAGGAGATTCTCATTGTACTTTACTTTAGATTTCATGCAGTATGATTTAGATTTAAACCTAATTTTTGAGCCTTAATATTTTGAACATCAATATCTACCAACCTTAAGCCTTAGATTCATCAAAAAAATATTTGTAAAGCCCTCACAATTTTATGTCAATTTTCTCTTTATGTGATGAAGAAATTAGTTATTTTACAAGATTATGGAAAAGGATCATGTAATCATGTTAAGATCATAACTCTACTCGAATTTGTATCACGAGTGATGAGAGAAAAGAATCCATTGCGAGGTAAATAATGACTTGGTATGTTTTATTATAATGGATTATGATGCATGAGTGAATAAATAGAGAAGATCCACCAATTTTCAATGGGAAAGAGTAAAATACTTGGGCTGATTAGATTATTTAAAAAGTGTGAAGTTGAATTGACGTTTTATGTGAATCTAGAAAGGTTAACCCCCAATTTAAAATCATTTGATTTATTTTTTTTTAATTTGAATATTGGTAACATTTTGTTCCTCTTTTATTTATGTTGATATTACATGCTTGAGGATAAGCAAACACTAAGTGTAGGGTAATTGACATATCAATATTTTGCATGTTTATTTTAATAAAAAACATATTTTTTATGAAATTTAATTGAATAAAATTTCCTATTTTTTTTCGTGTTTAATGAAAGGATTCAACAAAATATTAAGAATGAGCATTAAAGTGATGATTTTAGGATCCAAATGATGGCCCGTGATGAAGGACAAGTGAAGGGACTAAGATCAGAGCTAAAAACTAAATAACTAGGATGAAACTAGGTGAAATAATCTAGAAAACACCAATTCACATCATGAATATCATTCATAATGTGAAACATGAAGGATTTAAGGATGTGAATACAAGACATTAAGGAGAAAGACAATTTTGGTTGATGACATCATAAGTCATGGTGTGACACTTATGGTCACACCATGAAACATGTGGTCCAAACATAGATAGGGTTTTCAACCATGAAAAATGTCATGAAAATTCCTTACCTGCACATTATAGGTTGCAAACACTATTCACGATGTGAAATTTTCTGACGAATCAAGAATTGGCCAAGTTTGAAGTATTTTATGGAGAGACTCTCTATTTTCAATCCAGGACCACTGAGCACCCCTGAGATTAGCACGAAACCATTTATGACACCATTTATGGAATTATAGAAATGATATATCTCTATAAATAGAAGGTATATGGTATAGAAAGAGGAGGATAGGTGAGGGAAGCCCTGGATGATGGCCTACTACGGTTTTATTTCCTTGTTTTTCTTTTATTTTCTTTTATTCAATCTATGATGTATTCCTTCTCCCATTATAACTCATTTACCCTTCACATGGATGGTTAAAGGTTTTGAGTGATCTAAAAAGGGGGATGATATACTGATCTATCTTTATTTTAGTTTTTTCATCTAAATGAATGAAATCTTTTCTTTCCTCTTATTTTTGGTTTCAATTGTTAATTTAGTTTTTTATACCAAACACAATTGTGATAGGGTTGATTATTTTAATTTCAATTTTCTTGGTTGATGATCTATACCTTCCTCGTCCCAATTCACTTATATTTACTATGGAATAAATTTGGCTTGGGTGATGAGTGCTTGGAGATCACCCACATGTGTGAGGAAGCGTGACCGAAACTATTGTTAATTATTGAATTACAATACCCAATTGGGTATTTCCCTAATCAATCAATAGGATCCGGAACAAATACACACATGTAAAAAGGAGGGTGGAACAATTTGAGACCTAAATTAGGGTTAACCTCACCATCACCATATTCCAAGGGAGAAATAAAAATCAGAAGAAAACTCTCTCTTTTACTACTTAGTAGAGGAAGAATATGTTAAAAAATGAAATTGTGATAACATTACCCTAAGTCCAGCCAAGCTCAAACTGATCACCACTTTCATCATCTATTTTTAATCAATCATTTAATTTTATTTTTTAAAATCATTAGTTTCTCAAATCAACCAATTAAAAAAATCACTTTTCCTGGAATAAACTAAAAGTGAAAACCCATTTTTGTGTGCACTCCACTTCTAGAGAAAACCCTATTTTAACCACTAGACTATACTTAGGTAATAAAATTCTATTTTCCCATTCCCCATCACAGGAATGCATCACATACACTATGAAATATAATCTCTCTGTTAGCTTATATCTCATCAAGAATGCATACTTATGTCACTATCCTTATATACTTGATATATCTTTCTTGGACTGTGCATGCAGTGTTTCCTAGTTAAGATGAAAAAAGTGGTCTAGAGGGGGGTGAATATACCACTTAAAATCCTTTTATGAATCAATAAATTATAGTATATTATTTCTCACAAAAATAATGTACTACAATGTAGTGTTCAAAAATAAAATATAGTAGAAAATAAAAGATATGAACATTAAATTTTTATAGTAATTTATATCAAATGATCATGTATATAATCTTCATTCCTTCCTAACCCAAATATAGGAATGAAATTTAATAAGAATAATACCTCAATTTTTAAATTAGTACCGACCATTTATAATCCCTACCCTTTGTTCATCAGAGTTTCTACCCAGAAATCAAAACTCGCCTTTTTATGGGATAAGGCATAATGAAGAATATGTGACTTTTGAAAAGAGTCACAACTTGACCAAAATACCTTTTTAGGTGGTATAACCAACAACATACTTTCTTTTGGTTGAAAAAATCACAAACTGATGATTAATCACATAGAAAATATAAATAAAGATACAAAGTTGAAAACTAGAATAAAAATGAAGACCAGAATTTCAAAGGGAATATAGCTCGAGGTAGTTCTGATCAATTTAGTAGTAATGAATCAAACAATGAAGTTCCTTCATGATATCATAGTAGAAAAATATTCATATGATAAAAATCCACAATACTTCAAAATTTTCATATGAATTTTGTATGTTATTTTTTGAATGATATGTGTCATGTTTTTATCAAAATCCAATGATCGGGTTATTAACGTATATTACCTTCTTCATTAACTCCAAAATCTACTTAACCACAAGATAATTTCTTGATAAAAAATCACAAATAACAAGAATTAGTCTTAATATAAACAAGGAAATATCAACACCTATATCATGCATCATATGAAAAACTATTACCACGTAAAATGATTTTTTAGATAATTCAAAAAAACTTTGAATATCATCATTAGAAATTATAAGTATTTTACAAAAGAATAAAATAGATAAAAAACTCCTAAAAACTTATAGTAATTTTAAATATTAAAATTGCAGTAAAATAGAGTATCAAAATTCTCTTGAAATGATAACATAAATTATGTGTAAGCATCATTTTAGTTTGTTGCGTAAAAATAATTTTACACATTTTCATAAACATAATTTTATAATAATTTTTAAAATTAATTTAAACTTTTTCATAAGAATTAGAATTATATAAGAATCATTTCACAATTCTCCATAAACATGAAACTTTTCTGCATAAAAATGAATCTATGTCTGTATAAACATCATCCACGTTCATGAAAGCATGAATCTATGTCAGCGTAAACATGAATTTACATTGTACAATTTTTAAGAACTCAATGTAGATGGATTTCAAAACTAAAATATAGTGATTTCATAAACCTTTATAAAACATTATAAACACTAAACAATTAATGAATAAACACAATGTGATTTAATAAAGCTATGATAAATTATAATTATCCTATTTAAAAATGTGAAGTATTTGTAAAAAAATGTGAGGTATTTGTAATATTCAAAATAAACAAAAAAAACATCAATAATTAACAATATCCTTTACTAACAAACTTATTATCGACACTAAAAAATTCCCCCTTTTTTTAAATTACAAAAATGAACTAAATTTTACATAAATTATATTATCCTATGACATTTTTCAAAAATTAAAAAAAAACAAAATTCATTCAAAAATTATTCCCCTTCTAAACTCTTAGCATACTGAAAGTATAATATAGTAAAAATGCTAATTTTTTTTATAAAAACTATATTTAAGATAAAATATTATGAAAAAAAATTAAGGCCCCATTAATAAATTCATACAAAAAATTTTATAATTAATTAAATATGTCACTGAAATCATAGAACAAATGAATTTTTCCCTGAAAAATGTTTTCTTAAAATACATACTAGTGATAAATAATAAACCAATAAAACTATAAAACAAACAATCTACAAAATCATGATTATAAAAACTATATTGGATTATATAATCAGTAGCAAATAATGCAGTAAACTTTGATATAACAATTTTTTTCCTAAAAAATAGATTTAGATAAATCTTTGTAGTAGATCTATTTTCACATTAAAACAGTAATGAATATTTCAAATAAAATCAAAATATTTAAGCTATATCTCTATCATACAAATTTTAAATTTTATTTTCTAAAATTTTATTATATCCAATGGTTTGGAAAATATATCAGCAAGTTAATTTTCAGTTGAAATAAATTCCAAAATAATATCTTCTTTACTAACATGATCTCTTATAAAATGAAGCCTAACATTAATATATTATTTCCTTCAATGTTGTAAATTATTTTTAGATATTGAAATATCATATGTATTATCATAAAACATATACATTTTATACAAATAAACAATGAAATCAGATAATGTCTATTTTATCTAAATGATTTGAGAAAACTAATTAGCAGTAATAATGTACTATACCTCATTTATAGATAAAGAAACTGATAATTTCTTATTAAAACTCTATGAAACTAATCTTTTACTAAGTAATTGAAATATACATAATTTTATTTTTCTATTAATCCTACATCCTCCAAAATAAGAATCAAAATAAGATACTAAATCAAAATAGTCCTGATTGGAATAAAACTAATTTGTATTTATAATTCCTTTAACATATCTAATTATTATTTTAATAACCTTTAAATGACTTTATTTAGGATAGTATTGAAATATATCACACATAATAAATAAAAACATTATATTAGTTCTAGATGCTATCTAATCAAGTAGGCTTATAATCATCCATCTAAACTGTTTATTGTCTACAGGTTTTCCTAATTCACCAATGTCTCATTTAAAATTTGTAATCATTAGAGTTTTAAATGTTTTAAAATAGTATATATTAAATATTTTAACAATATTTCTATCATATTTATATTGAGTTAAAAACATCCCATCTGGCCTTTGAAAAATTCACAATCCAATAATTTTTTTTAATTCACCCATTAAAGTCATCTCAAATTCACTTGTCATCAAATTTAAAAATTCATTACATAAAAAATCACTTGAGTAACCAAACAAAATTCCATCAACATATATTTTCACAATTAAAATATCATTTGAAACTTTCATAATAAGCGTAATTGGGACAATTTTTACTTTATTAAAATCATTATTTAATAAAAATAATGGAAGTCTATCATACCAAGATATAAGATCTTACTTAAGAGAATATAATTATTTTAATAGTTTAAAATATGATTTGGAAATTATTCATTTTCAAATCCAGTTGGTTGATTAAAAAATGTCTCTTTATAAATAAAATCATTTAAAAATGCACTTTTAACATCCATTTGAAATAGTTTAAATCCTTAAAATGAATCAGGTACTGATAAAATCCTAATGGATTACACCATAGAAATTGGTGAAAATGAATCTTAAAAATAAATTCATTATTCTTGAGAAAAACCTTGGGTAACTAGTCTAGATTTATTTTTAACTATATTTCTACATTCATCCAATTTATTCCTAAAAATCTCTTTAGTTCCTATAACATGTTTATCTTTAGGTAGTTCAACCATATTCCAATCGTTATTCCTTATAAATTGAATGAGTTCATCATGCATAACATTAATCCAATTTTAATCATTTAATGATTCATAAAAATTATTGGGTATAAAATCAACAACAATAGTAGGATTAACAAAATAATTTGAAATACATTTTATGTTTTGAATTTCAGTTTCAAAATTTCCAATAGTTTTTTCAAGAGGGTGATCTTTAATGTTTTTATAGATTTTATGAATATATTGATAATGGATTTGGTTCCCATCAATTTAGAAATTATCATTTTTAATATCATCTTCTCTAAAGATAAATTATTTAAAGTTTTCTTCAACTTTATATAAATCTGAATTTTGATTTAAACTATTATTTTCATCAATCTTTACATGCACCGATTATTCAACAAATAGAACTCACTTATTTAAAACTCTATAAGACTTAGTATTATTATCTAATCCTAGAAATATTCCTTCATCCCATTTTGAATCAAAGTTATATATATTATCTTTGGTATTTAAGATAAAAACTATACAACCAATTTCCTAAAATATCAAACTTTAGGTTTTATTCACCTAAATAATCCATAAGGGGTCTTATTTAAAATTGGTCTAATTATAAATTTTTTTAAAACATGAGAAGATATTTTAAAAAATCCATCCTAAAAATATTTAGGCAACTTATATTCATTAATCATTATTCTATCCATTTCTTGAATAGATCTATTTTTATTTTTTACAACACTATTTTGTTATGGTGTTCTAGAAGCATATTTTTTTAAAAAATATCAATTATCTTTACAAAATTTCTTAAAATATAGATTAATAAACTCACCACTTATATCACTCCTAATATAAATAATCAAATAAAATTTATGATTTTGAACTATTTTTTAAAAATTAACAAACTTAATTAGAGTTTCACTTTTCTGAGTTAAGAAATAAGTTTAATTAAATCATCTATAATCATCAATAATTACAAATCATACATATTTACACCTAAACTAGCAGTTTTCATAGGGTCAAATAAATCGATATGTAGTGATTCAAGTGGTATAGAAATTTTTACATCATTAATAGATTTAAAATTTTACTTACATTTTTTACCTTGTAAACATGAATCGCAAAAAAATATTCTTACTTTCAATTTAGGTATATTCATAACATATCCATGCTTTGCCAAGTTTTACAACAACTAAAAGTTTTCATGTCCAAGACTCCTATTACATAATATTTCATCTATTTATATAGTAAATAAACATTTAAATTTATGTTTTCTTAGTTTAGAATAATCGATAGAGTAAATATTGTTTTCTTTAAAAAGTTGGGGCTGAAGCCTCATTCATATTATTAAAGCAAAGGCCTCTTTCTGACCGGGTAGAGGGAGACCCATTACATAGCCCAAAGGCCCATGATCAAGTGGTCTAAATACAAGGCTCAAAAGCCCATTTTATGGCCCAAATGGACCATCAGTGAATAGTAATACTACAGTACCCGAGCTGCTACAGTATCGTCACCGCTACTGTTTCTACTACAGTACCCTCTGCCGCTACAATGTCGCCACTACTACAGTTCACTGCTACTACAGTACTGTCATAGTACCCCCTACTATAGTACTGCTATAGTACTTATGTAAAGACCCGGAAATTTTAAGTAATTTTTTTTCTTAAATTCTTTTGGATTTTACAAGAACGCAGTTTCTGACGGCACCTGATTCCGAGGCCCGGTGTGCCCGGAATCAATTTCCGAAGTTTTTTTATGCTTAAATTAACACTCGTAAGCAGTTTTACTGAAAAAGTGTAATAACTCTTAAATGGTTACTCAGATCAGAAATCCGAGGTCACCGTTGCGCTCAGGATGGCGGGTTTACCCTAAGCGCAACTTAAGTTTAGTCGGCGCGGGCCTCCTGTGAGAAATTCCAAAAATGGATTAATAGTAAATAAAATAATTAAATAAATTATTTTATTTTTTCAAATGCTTATAACTCACAAACGGTAGCTCGGATTAAAAATCTGAGACAATCGCTAAACTCGTGAGGGCATGGTTTATTTAGGCAGATACTAACTTCGGCCGGCGCGGACCACCAGAAAAAGTTAGTTTTTAGCCACAAATAAAATAATTAAATGAAAATTATTTTATTGTAAAATACGTATCTTTTAAACGGTAACTCGGATTGAAAATCCGAGAGTACCGTTGGATTTGTTGGGGCATGTTTCACTTAGGCAGATCCTAACCTTGACCGGCGCTGGTCGAGGGTGACTGATAATAATTTTCCGAACTTTTTTTCGGGTACGTTCAGTAAACGTACGTGTGGGTTTTTCTATCTTTTGAACCGGTACTCGGAATCGAAATCCAAGGGAACCGATGAAACCGCAACACTGGTAATTCATTAGGAACACATTTTCTGAAGGTGCGTTTGCTTGGGTGTTGGTTTAAAAAAAAGTGGGGAATAAAAATATAATTGTTTTATTTTTATTTCTTCACTAAGCGGTTTAAGTGAAAATTAAGTTGTGTCTCAACTTAATTTCGCTTCTCTAGGTGTTAGATCCTAGGTGTGGGAGTTGGAGTGGGACCCACTGGTTGTTAACTTCCCATGAGAGGATTAATGGTGAGGTGGGGCCCACACGAGCCCCCACCTTTTCAAATTCCCTAACCCCTCTAAACTTTAATTGAGTGACTCCTCAACTCCCACATTAATTCATTCCACCTAAACACTAATTAATATGACAACTTAAGATCATTTAATTGTGTATGTTAGGTTTTTAATTTTGGATTTTTGAAATGGATGACTTAAGTAAAAAAATAAGAGGTGTCTTATTTTATCTGGGTTTTAGCTTGTGGAGTTGAGTTTTTGGGAGAGTTCTAGTTTTTGAAGAGTTTCATCCTTCCACGAAGAACTCCATCCTCATCGTTGAAGAACGCGAAGAAGGCCGGTGCCAACCTCGGTTTCCTTTTTCTCGACGCTTGACGAAGTGACGCCGTCATCCCACGGCAACGTCTACGAAACAACGGAGCTTTCCTTTTCTTCATCAAGAAATCAACCTTTGTGAATCGAGGTAGGGGGATTAATTTGAGAATGGTATTTTCCCTTGGTTGTTCCTTCTAAAACAAAGAACCCGGATCAACTCATCATTAAGTTGATCCGCGAAGAATATGTTTGCGGGTTGGGAATTCTTGTTTGCGGGGAAAACTGTAGGGTTTTTTATATATGTTTGAATTTGTTTTATTGATTCTTCATATCCTAAATTCATGACGATGATGACCAAATGAACATGATCATCGTCCTACACATAAACCATTCTCCTTTTTCTTTTTATTCTTCACGTGTTCTTCGTGCGTTCTTCAATGTCCAAATATTTATTGACACTGGAAACATGGAGTTTTGTTGAGCGCAATATATGGATGCGAAGCCCCCGACACAAGGATCACAAAAATGTGATCGTTTAATTTTTCGGGATTGGAACGAAGCCGCAATGGCCCGCGGAAGGAGGCTTCCAAATATTTATTGACACTGGAAACTCAATGTTTCCCTGAGCGTGACATACAGACGCGAAGATCTCGACCCGAGGATCAAGGATATGTGTTTGTATCTTTTTTCCGAGTTAAATTGAAGTCATAATGGAGTGCGGAAGGATCTGGAGACGCAGCTGGCGGGCAACCAAAGGTGGTGTCCATGCCTAAAGAAGAGGAGGCGCTAGTTTGGGTGGTGGTGCATGGATTTTGGGTGTGTTAAGTTAAGAATTAAATTAAATTAAAAATAATAATATAATAATAATGTTATTATTATTTTCGTTGGGAAAACCGTATTTTGACGGTATCTTCTTCGTGCGACCTCGGTTTCATGAACCATTAGTGGCAGTGTGACCCTGACTTCAAGACGGAATTTATGAGTCCAATATTGGATGTCCTTTTCTGGTTTTTGGATCGGGTACCCAAAACACTCGTACATAATAGATTTAATATTATTATTAAATCTTTGACCCGCCATAACTCATGTGTGCGACGTCCGATTGACTCGCTGTTAGCGGTGATATGACTCTGTTTTTAAGACGGTCGATTAAAGTCTAATGTTGGATATTAAATTCTGGTTCGTGGCTCGAACCCACGAAACACCAATTATTATTATTATTATTATTATTACAGGATCTTGTATCGGACATATCTCTCTCATACGGTGTCGGAATGACGAACCATCTACGACGTTGCGACCCTGGAATTAAGAAGGATGTTTTAAGACCAATTTTTGATATTTAAGTTGAGGTCGAGGCACGGGCCCCATGAGGCCCGGTTCGCGCGTTTTGCGATGAAATGAAACTTTTTCAGCGGCTATCCGTTTTGGACCAATGGGTAGTCCATATCGTGTGTTTTTTCGTATGGATCGCAATGGTGTGACTGGTTTGATTAACCGGTGTCATTTGAAGTACGACCGGGTTGGTTCGAACCCGAAACCAACCGGGCCCTCAGAGCGGAAACACTTATAACTTAAGGACCGGGCGTCCGATTGACGTGTCGTCGACTTTGTTGGATTCCTCTTGAGGAGACGTAACTTTTGGCATAATCACCTGAGGTTTGGACGTAGTTGGAGTATGGCTGGGTTGGATTGTACCCAAAATCCAACCGGGCCCCTGGAACGGAAAAGCCGATAACTTTCAAACCGGACGTCCGTTTGACGAACCATCAGTGGAGTTAAAAATCATGTTGAGAAACGGTCCCTTTGAGTATACCCTATGAGAGTTCGGGGTACAGTTGAGATACGGCCGGGTTGGTTCGCACACGAAACCAACTGGGCCCCTGGGACGAAAAGGCTAATAACTCACAGACAGGGCATCCGATTGACGCGCCGTCTATTGCGTTGAGACCCCTATGACGAGGAGGTCCTTTGAGATACTTCTTCATGGGACTTGTGATACTTGGAGTATCAACCTGTATCTCGTGGAGCGGACCCTCCCGGAGACGATCATACAGAGTACGGAGACCGTGTAGCTGGCTGTGACCGATGACTGTTTGTCCGATTCGATTCGGAGTGACTAGCATAGCCCAGTGGGGAGCACTACTTTGTGAGGTGGCAGAACCATGGAGGAGGTGCACTACTGTGTGAGGTGGAAGACCCGCGGTACTCGACAGGAGGAGTACCTCTGTAGGCTATGAGGGGGAGCACTACTGTGTGAGGTGGCAAACCCATGGCGGAGGAGCACTACTGTTTGAGGTGGAAAACCCGCGGTACTCAACAGGAGGAGTACCTCAGCAGTATTAGGTTAGTGAGAAGTACCTCGGAGTCGTGACAGGACCACTGTACACTCCAGAGACAGGGCTCTTCAACAGTTACAGTTTCAATAATGAAAAACCATGGTTTGAGATGAGTCTATGACCTTTGTGTTTACCTCTTGATTGAAATGGGTCACTTGATAACTTAGGTATATGTATGGGAATATACCTGGGTAGTGGTTATCCGTTGATTTCATAATCTTTGTGTTTCCTCATGATTGAGATGGGTTACTTGATAACTTAGGTATATGTATGGGCATATACCTAAGTAGAGGTTATCTATTGATATCTTCTTTGTCGTTATCCTTGTTGGTTTTAGTGAGACCTTGAGGGTCTCGGGGTCCCTACCGAGTATCGTTATACTCACCCCTGCACGGGCTATGCCTGCACCTCGTTGTGTTGGTTGCAGACGAAAGATTGTGCTGACGGAGGCTGAGTGTTTGAGGACTGGACGGTACCCGGAGGTGGACTACATGACGAGTCAGTATCCGGAGGTGGACTTCATGACAAGACGACACTCAGAGGAGATTGACAGGCGAGAGCGATGTGGAGGCTATCTGTACCTACCCTTCAGGTAGGATCCGTGGTGGACGATCCAGGAGCTGCGCCATCTGTACCTACCCTTTAGGTAGGATCCGAGGAGGACGTCCCAGGAGCTGCTTCCGTTCTTCCAGCTGCTGTATTTTTCTGTTGTACTTTTGATCATTTGTAGTTGTACTTTCAGTTGGGTTTGTATTCTGGCCCCTTTACTTTCAGCACAACTTGTTTCAGTTTTACTTAGTGTTTTACTTCCGCTTGTACTCTGTGGTGTTTTGTTTACTTTAATAAAGGCAATTACTTCCCAGTTATCGGGATTTACGCCTTTGGTGCTAGTCGCAAGCCCCTGGCCTATGGAAGGCGGGCTTGGGGTAGTCACGGTACAGGCCCTGAGGACGGGTCGTGACAACTTAAGAATTCCTTCCCTTCCTGGATTTGATCCTAGGTCTTTTTGGATGCTAAGAAGGAGCCTCTACCACTTGGGTATAGGCTCGTTGGCTCAATAGAGTAAATATTGTCTCTTATATATGCATAAAATAAAATAGTTTCATTGTTAAAATCTAAACATTTGTCATTTTAAAATTTTATATTTATTACAACATAATATATTTGAGATATAATAATTAAATTTTGTTTTAATCCTTCAATAAATAAATCCATAGAAATTATAATAGTTTTAGAAAAACCTACTTCACTATTGCCTTTGATATTGACATTAGAGTTTTCAAAATAAGTAAAAGAGCCTCTATCACTTTAATTAAAATATAAACAGATAGAAATATCACTAGTCATGTGTTTGTAAAAAACGATATCTATGTACCATGAATCATTAACTCTCTTAGGATATATGTCCTAAAATCAACCAAGTAAAATATGTTTTTGGTACCCATTCCTTCTTGGGTCTAATAGGATTAATAATAGAAATATTAGGAACCCAAACAGTCTTCAAACATTTATTTATGGGTATTATAGGAAATACATTTTTAGAAATAAAAGTTTTGGTGTGACTAAAATATTTAGTAAATCTTAATGATCATTTATTGGAATATTTCCCACGCATTCTACACTTAAACCTTGTAACACTTGAAACACTTATAATTGAAATTTTAATAAAGACTTATTCATACTTAATAGTTGACTGTTATATCCAAAAGAAGTTTTGTTTCTATTTGGTTTCATAATTGATTTCATATTATCAAACTTTTATTTACCCTAAAATGATTTAGATAAATTTTATTTTAAACTAAAAATTTCAACTTTTAATTTCTCATTCTATTTTTGAATAGATTCTAAATCATCACATACTTGATCATATGAATGTGGAGATGAATTTTGTAGTTTTTTATTTTCTTGTTTGAGATTCTTACATTATTTTTTAATTTGAGTCATGTAATTCAAAAACATTTTGAATTTCCATTCTTCACTTTCATTATTTTCAAAAAGAAATTATTTATTTCCATCATTATCATTTTTAAGTTTCTCATTTTTTAATCTAAGTATTAATACTTCAGAATCAACTTTATTTTTCTCTTATTCACTCTTTAAAGTAGAAAATTTCAATTTATCTTTTTCCTATTTAAATTACTTATTATTTTCAACCAGTTTATTATTATTTTCTTTCAAATTATTCGTAAAACTCAGTAATTCTTAAACCATCTTTCTATAATTTCTTATTTTTCATAAAATATTTTAACATCATAATTTTTAGAATATAAATTATATCTTAAACTAGAATCAGAAACTGTATCATTTTAAAACTCTATAATAATAACATGAATGTCATTATTAGGTTTTAATAATTTTTTAAAATGTTAATCTATTACCTTAGAACATGTAGTCATTAATGCAAGGTTACTAATATACTTTTTCACTTCCAGATTTACTGCTTGAATCAGAACTATCAGTGTAGGTACACCCATTAAAAATAGTTCCCTTATCATTTTTACTATTTTTGTTTTTATTTTATTAAATGATTTAGTTTTGAAAAATATGTTTTATTATGTCCCTTTTCTATACACTCATAAAAATTTATATCTGAAACATCATTTATTTTTACTGGTGTTAGTTTTCTTACTTTACTTTTTATTTTTCTTTCTGAAATGCTTCATGGATCCCTTATCCTTCTTAATAAAGTTGTAAAATAGTTTTTTCAAGTGGGATATCTCTTCCTTCCCACTTCTATATGACTGATATTTAGAGGATTTGGAGAAAAAAATTATATTAGATTTAAATGAAATACCTTTCTTCTTTGAAACCTCCTCATCCATAATATTATTTAACTCCAACTCATAATGAAGTAATGAACTGATAATTTCATCCAAATTATACTCCTTATATTTCTTACTCTCATCAATTTCAACATTCTTTGCATGAAAAATTTTAGGTAGTGATCTCAATACTCTTTCAACCAACATCATTTTATCCAATGCCTCTCCAAGTTTACCCATCTTATTGATGATACTTATGAATCTGTGGAAAATATAATACACAAATTTTTGTTCTCCTACTCTAGAATCTTGGTACTCCACATGTAGAATTAATAACTTTGTTCTTTTAATCTTTTTTTAATTATAGTGAGATAATTAAAGTATCCTATACATATCTTGAGTTGTCTTACATGATGAGACATGGCTAAAAATGTTTTGACTAATGATAAAATAAAATATATTCATTACTTTATAATTCAAAGCATAATTTAATGTATCATTACCTATAAGTGCATCTATATCAGCATGAGGTAGCTTATATGGTTTTACTATGATTGTCCAATGATCAATTCTCATTTAATTTTTGTATTCCTCTATTTTAGCCTACCAATAACCATAATCATTCCAATCCAAGTATGATTTTTTTGTATCCAAATATCATTTAATTTCATTCCTTCTATATTATAAGAAACTTTTACTTAGGCTATTTGGTCTAGGAAAATGTTAGAACAATGAAAATAAAATGAGAAAAAAACCTAAATCCAAAACTAACTAAGCTATGATACTAATTGTTGGCCTAGTTAAGATGAAAAAAGTGGTTAAGAAGGGGGGTGGGTGAATATACCACATAAAATCCTGTGATGAATTAATAAATTATAGTATATTATTTCACATATAAATAATGTGATGTAGCATAATGTTCAGAAATAAAATATAATAGAAAAAAAAATATATGAAAAAATTATTTTTATAGTAGTTTTAATTTAATGATCTGACATCTACTCTTCAATCCTCCCTAACTCGGTGAGAGGAATGGTACTCACTGAGAACAAAAAATCACATTTGAAAGGAGTGAAAACCATTCATAAGTCCCACCTTTTGGTCACATGGAGGAGCAACCCAATAAACAAAACTTTCATTTTTATAGACTAAGACACAACTAGGAATATTTAGATTTTGATGAGAGTCACAACTTGACCGACATACATTTTTTAGGAGTTATAACCAACAATATACTTAATTTTTTTGGTAAAATTATAAAATAGTAATTAAGAACATAGAAAATGAAAATAAAGATACAATATTTAAAACCAAAATAAAAAAGAAGATCAAAATGTTGAATATGATGCAGATCGATGTAGTTTTGATAAATTCAGAAATATGGATCAAAATTTGAAGTTCCTTCATAATCACATAGTAGAAAGTATTAATAGAAGAAAAATTAATAACACTTCATAATTATTTTATGAATTCCATGTGTTCTCTTTTAACTGATCTATATTTTTTTTATCAAGCTCCCACAATAAATTTCTTAACAACTAATCCCCTCTTCATTAACTCTAAGATCTTATTAATAATGTGGGAATTTCTTGATAACCAATCACATGTAGCCATTATTATAAATAATATAAATAAGGAAATATCATTAACTATATCATGAATAGTTTGAAAAACTAATCCTATTCTAAATCATTCATTAGATAATTCAAAAACACTTTGAATATCATCTTAGAAATTATAATTATTTTATAAAACAATAAATCAGAGAGAATAACTCATAAAAAATTATAGTAATTTGAAATATTAAAACTTTAGTAAAACATAGAATAAAAATTATCTTAAAACAATAAATTAAATTATGTGTAATAATCATTTTAGTTTGTTTCATAAACATCATTTTACACTTTTGCGTAAACATCATTTTATATTTATGCATAAACATCAATTTACACTTTTGTGTAATCATGAAAATTCTATAGGGATAATTTAAAAAGTATATTTAAGCATGAAACATGTCTATGTAAGCATGAATTTATATGTGTGTAAACATCATCAATGTCTGCATAATCATGAATCTATGGCTGCGTAAATATGAATTTATATTGTATGATTTTTAAGAACTCGTTGAGAATGACTTTCAAAAATGAAATACTATGACTGGAGAATCCTTTATAAAATATTATAAACACTATATAGTTAAATAATAAACACAATGTGATTTAAAAAATATATGATAAATTTTAATTATCCAATTTAAACATGTGAGGTATTTGTAAACTAATGTGAAGTATTTGTAATATTAAAAACAAATAAAAAAATATCAATACTTAACAATATCCCCAACTATCAAACTTATTATGAACACTAACAATCTCCCCCTTTTTGGAAATTTCAAAAATGAATTAAATTTTACATAAATTACAAAAAATTCACCCCCTTTGAAATTTATTAAAAAAATCATTAAAAATTTCCCCCTTTTTAAACTATTAGCATGATAAAATTAGTAAACAATTAAAATACTGATTTTCTTATGAAAAATATAGTTAATATAAAATATTATAAAAATAAAAAAAAATTAACATCTCCTTAATAAATACATACAACAGTTTTTATAATTAAATAAATAAGTTACCAAAAATCTGCAATGAGCTCAATTTATTATTCAAAATTTGTTTTCTTAGAAAAAAAAGTTAGTGATAAATAATAAACCAATGGAAATATAAAACAAAAAATATACATAATCATGATTATAAAAACTATTCCATATTAAATAATTAGTAAAAAAATATGTGGTAAATATAGATATATCAAAACCATTCCTGAAAAAAAGATTCAAATAAATCAGTATGATAGATCTATTTTCACATTAAAATAATAATAAAAATCAAAAAAATCAAACTATTTAATCTATATCTCAACCCCACATAGTTTAAATTTTATTTTCCCAAGCTTTATTGTACTGAGTGGTTGGGTAAATATATCAAAAAGTTGTTTTTTAGTTGAAATATATTCTATAATGATGTCTCCTTTATTAACATGATATCTTTAAAAATGAAATCTGAAATTAATATGTTTTTCCCTTGAATTTCAAAAATTATTTTTAGATGTTGAAATATCATATGTATTATCAGAAAATATAGGCATTTTATCAAAATAAAAATTGAAATATAATAAAATCTATATTATCCGAAGACTTTGAGCATAATAATTAGCAGTAATAATGTACTCAGCCTCAGCTTTGTATAATGTAACTAACTATTTCTTCTTAGAACACTATGAAATTAAAATCTTACCAAGTAAATTACACATATCCAATATTATTTTTATATCGAGAATACATCCTCTAAAATCAGAATTGGATTAATATATTAAATCAAAATAATTATGATTGGAATAGAACAAACCAATATTTATATTTCCTTTATCATATCTAATTATTATTTTAACAACATTAAAATTATTTTCATTAGTATTATATTGATATCTATAAAATATAAAAAATTAAAACATAATATCATGTCTTGATGTTGTCGAATGAAGTAGACTTCTAATCATTCCTCTAAATAATTTATTATCTACTGGTTTTATGGATTCATCTAAGTCTAACATTGAATTAGTACTCATTATAGTTTTAAAAGTTTTACAAGAGTCAATATTAAATATTTTAACTATCTATTTATCATATTTATATTGATTTTAAAATATTCCATTAGGTTTTTGAAAAAAATTTCAATCCAATATTTTTTTAATTCACCCACTAAACTCATCTCAAATTCACTTGTCATCAAATTTGAAAATTCATTATATAACAATTCACTTAGGGAACCAAAAAAAATACCATCAACTTATATTTTCATAATTAAAATATCAATAGAAACTTTCTTAATAAATATATTTGGGTTAAATTTTCCTTTATTAAAATCATTATTTAACAAAATCAGTGGAAGTGTATCGTACCTAGCTATAGTAGTTTTCTTAAGACCATATAGTTCTTTTAATAGATTAAAAAATTATTTTGAAATTTTTTATTTTCAAATATAGGTGTTTGATTAAATAATTCTTATTTAGAAATCAAGCCATTTAAAAATACACTTTTAACATCTATTTTAAATAATTTAAAACCTTGAAATGAAGTAAATTCAAATAAAATACTAATAGTTTATATCCTTGAAACCGATACAAAATAATATTCAAAATCAATTCCTTCTTCATGAGAAAAACTATGGGAAACTTTTTTATATTTTTAACTATATTTCTATATTTGTCCAATTTATTCTTAAAAATCCATTTAGATCCTATAACGTGTTTATCTTTATGCAGTTCAATCAGATTACAAAAATTATTCCTTTTAAATTAATTAAGTTCATCATGTATAGAATTAATTAAATTAGAATCATTAAACACTCCATCAACATTATTTTTTAAAAAATTATCAACAAAATCAGAATTAAAAAAATATATAATATAGATTTTCTAGTTTTAATTCCATTTAACACATTTCCAAGAAAAATTTCAAGAGGGTGATATTTAAGGATTTTCCATATTTTAGGAATAGATTGAGAAGGGATTTTCTCTCCCTAAATTGATACATTATCATTTTTTAAGTTCATCTTATTGAAATTTATACTCTTTAAATCTTTATCAAATTTCTCTAAATTTAAATTCCACTTAAAACTATTATTTTCATTAAAATTTATATGCACTAATTATTTAACAACTAAATTTATCTTATTAAATACTCTAGAAACCTTACTATTATTATAATACCCTAGAAATATTCCTTTATCACATTTTGAATCATTTTTATCTATATTATCATTAGTATATGAGATAAAAATTATACAACCAAACACTGTAAAATATTCAACTATAGGTTTTATTCCTATAAAAAATTCATAATGGGTCTTATTTAAAATTTGTCTAATTATCACTTCATTTAAAACACGACAATATATATTGTTTGATTCAACACAAAAATATTTAAAAAATTTATATTCATTAATAATTTTCTAGCCATTTCTTGAATAAATTTATTTTTCCTTTCTACAATACCATTTTTCTATAGTGTTATAGGATAAGTTTTTTTTTGAAAATATCCATTATCTTCATAGAATTTCTCAAAATATATGTTAAAAAACCCACCTCCTCTATCACTCCTAATATAAATAATCAAAAAACCTTTATAATTTTGAATTATTTTCCAAAAAAAAATAACAAACTTAGTTAGAGTTTTACTTTTATGAGTTAATAAATAAGTCTAAGTCTTTATTCTATAATCATCGACAATTAAAAATACATACTCCCCCCCAAACTAGAATTTTTCATAAATAAATCAAGATTTAGTAACTTAAAAGTTATAATATATTTTAGCATTATTGTTGGTTGGAGTGAGTATCTTAAGAGGGGGGGATTGAGTACACAATAAAAATTTCTATTCAAACAAGTTTAGATAAAATCCCCCAAATAACTAAAACAACCCATTTAATCAAAATATAATTTTGATATAAGTTATGGTCTTTTCAAATATTTTTCAAATAGTGATTTAGTCTTAGTTAAAAAAATATATTGAAATTAATTTAACTTTTGAAATCAATTTACTTGATTAAAAACTTATATAAACACTAATTAAGATTAACTATCAAAGTATTGGTTTTGTTTATAGTTTAAAACAAATTAATTTTAAAGTATAAAAAAGAAACAAAACAAAACACATAGTGGAATTAAAACAAGAGGTTCAATATCAAGCTAAGACGTAATCCATTCCATTTGGAAATCACCTACTTCCAAGAATATTATGTAAAATAATATTGATCCAAAACCTAGATCTATTATACACAATAGCTAACTAGATATCAAGGCCACATAGGGACCTCTTCCACAATAACCTTGGGAAAATAATAAACACATGCCACTTAAGGATCACTTCCACAATATATGGGTAAAAAAATGTAAAGAGAGTTAAGAAGATATCATGTATCTTTCAGTTATAGCACATGAGATAGTGTGTGTTTAATAAATAGGGTAAACGAAACACTACTTGAAATGTAAAGGTGAAAAACATAAAGTGAGAACGTAAATAAGTAGATAATGTAGTGATTATTGATCTGATGTGATCTAAAATATTGAGGCTCCTTAGATGTATCTTGGAGAAGATCTCAAGTCATTTTTCAGAAAAATACAGTAAAGCAGAGCATCAAAATCTCTCATTGTTCTGACTATAGGAAAGGGTATGCATGTTTGATATGCTACACTCTTTCATAGTATAGTGTAGGAAATATGTATCATGTAATATCTTTATCAAGTCACACACTTTAGAAAACTCTTCCTAATATTGCAATACTATTCCAGCTCTCTTCTATATTATTTCATGCATAAGGGAGTCTGCTTCCTAATGCATCAACAACATGCATGAGTATCTGTTTGAAGAAAAATCATCCAGATATTCTACTCCTCATACTGAATGTTTTCAAAAAAATTAATGCATCCCTGAAATAGTTTAAGAAAAATCATTAAAATAATCATCAATATTAAATTTGATAATATAGACATTAGAAAAAATTTAATTTAAATATCCTAGAATAGAGATGGTGACTCTTTTAGCTATGAGACAACTTTGGCGGTGACTTATGCTAGTGGCGAGTTAGGCCAACAGTGAGTTAGGATGACGGTAGGTCATCTGGAGGTAGTTCATGCTCAATAGTGACTCATATCAGTAGTAACTCGTCTCAATGGTGAGTCTTTTATAGCAGTAGGTCTTTTCAACACTTTTCCAAATTTATTGGCAGTATGTAAATTATAATGATAGGTTGATTATGGGTTATTTATGGTGGTAGGTAAAGTCTATGTTATTCTTGGTGGTTGGTAAAGTCTGGGTTATTATAGGAGCCCTTACATTGATGTCACATATCTTGTTTGACATACCATGTGGAGATGAGAAGATAAGTCATGTATAACCAAGTAGTGGTTGATATGGAGTTTATTATACTCTCTCACTTAGGTTCTATTCTAGATTGGGATCGATCAGAATATTTCCTTTAAGTTTCACCCTTTTATTTTAGGTTTTTGGGGTGTCTACTGGGTATTGTTATAATCACCCCTATATGAGATCTTCCCACACATATTGTGTCTTATACAGATGATAATCTTTTCAGTAGAATCCTTTGAGGATCTGGAGTAGGTGGAATATAACGAGCCAGACAGAACAAGGTGTGTATTAGTGGTTTCATTTGATAGCAGTCCCCTCCTTCTGAGCAGGTTAGATGCTTTTTTAGTTTTTAATGGGAATTTTTTCCCTTTCATGCTTTCATTACTTTTTCCATACTATGATTATGTGATGGATGCATAAATGAATTTTTGGTATCAGTTTTTTTATTATATCTTGACTATAGTATAGAGATGTATGTTTTTTCAAGCATACATATACCATAGGATAAGGCCTCCCATGTGTATAATACTCCTACTCGACGCTGGTCACCAGCCCATGCCCTATTGAAGGTGGGCTTGGGGTTGTGATGGCTCGGCATTGCATAGGATAGAAGGGCCCTATTGGGTCTAGTCGTTATAGAGTGGTGTCATAGAAAGTCTATCCTTCATACTAGAGTTAATATTTGTTTAGATATGAGATTAGTTTGGGATTTATTGTAATAATATTAAAATGTCTCAAGTTTGGATTTCAAGCTAGGGACTCCAATGTTTGTGCAGCGACTGACTTATCTATTCTCTAGGACTTTTATAACCTTCTTGTTGACTCAGAAAATGTAGGCACTAGTTGTAGGGAAACTTTGGTACATGCATCATATAGGACTGGGTTGGGGTTTCCATGTCCTTCATAAGTCACATCCCCAGATATGCTCATTGACTGTTTCATATCTTGGATCTATTTTATGATTCCACTATAATGAAATCTAGATAGGGTTCCACAGTTGGATTGACATGATGATCTGCCTGGTGATGAGGCTTTATTGAAGGGGTCTTTACATGAGGTTTTATCTCCAGTTGGTTTTACAGTTGATCCACTACCCATTGAGTAGTAGTTTGTGTCAGCAGTACCAAACAAGGATGTGTATAAGATGAGTGCACTACATGAATTTCAGAGGCTGATACCTCCCATGTATCTAGGTGATCTAGACACCTAGGAATATGATGAATGTATTGAGGCATCAACATGTATTTTCTAGCTTGTAAGGATACCTTCCGATCAGATAGTGGTCCTAGTGGTGAGTATTCTGCAAGGTTCGACTAGAAGATGGTGGAGTCTGGTGACTCATACACATGATGAGATGATTCTCACTTATAAAAAGTTTGAGTGTCTCTTTAAGGAATAGTTTTATCTATCCACATTGAGATCAATGTGTATCCATAATCTTCTGCAGCTTTGACATGGTAGCATGATTGTGGAAGAGTATTCGGTGAGGCTCATAGACCTTTCATAATACTCCCTGGATATGGTTCAAGATCCATTTTTTTGAGAATGAACCTTTGAGTAGGGATTATGCTAAGATATCATGGCTTCATTGATATCTGTATGCATTATCACTTATATTAGAATGATTGAGAGGGCCTTGGTAGTAGAGAGATTTTTTACTGAGAAAACTTCGACTATTGGTGTTGGGAACATAAGAGCTGAAAACTCAAAAGTTGGTAACTAAAAAAAGGATTATGGATCAGAGTGTGAAAGATGCTTTAGGGGACAATCCCAGGATATAGGGTATATGTCTTAGGGATCCCGATCCGGATCTATTCATTCATGGGATAAATGGTGTTTTTCTTATTATGGATAGGGGAATTTCATGTGAGATTGTTTAACCTACTATGTTGCTGAGAGGGAGATAGTCGATGGAATTCTCTAGAAGATATAAACACATGAGCATTTAGTTCCACATGATAGTGGACATGGTGAAGGATCGGTGAGAGCAGTAGAAGTTGGTAGACGATTTGATGTGCTTCCACCACCACCCCTAGGTGGTCCTCTCTAAGATCAGGGATCTAGAGGATGAGGGTGAGGATAGGTGCAGACTGCATAGGCCTATGACTCAGAGGCTTAAAGGATTATTATAGGTATAATCTATATCCTTTATACATTTTCATCAGTATTGATTGATACAAGCATGAGATATACTTTTCATTCCACTTATTTCTCAAGTATTATCTAAGGTGACTCATGGAATTGATAGAGCTTTGTGATGGTGATGTTTGATGTGGAATCAGATTTGTAAGAAATAGGTACACTTCTACCACCGAGACATGTTCTTTTGAGGTGGTAATAAATTGTTTGGGTGAGTTAATTCCACCCAAAGTGGATAGTGCCAAGGTGTGGTAAACGTGTTCCTTTGACTTGTGTGTTCAGGGAGGGTTAGTGTGTTCAGGTGTCAGAGAAGGCCCTGGTTGGGGTGAATAGGTAGGAAAGGGAAATGATGAGCTTCATGAAGAATGGGATTCTATCCTAAAGGCTCAATTATGGTTCAAGGTAAGTCATGTGTCCTTACTATTCAATCAATAATTGTGCAGTCATGAGCCACTTTTCCCTGATCGCAGCCCCTGTTCGAGGCCTAATAATTCTATTGGAATATTTTTACTTGGCCCATATGTTTAGAGGCACTAGAAGAGAGGATCATATATCATTCACTCCTATATGTATGTTACCCAACTCTGTTGGAGGGAGATCCTCACATATAACTTTCCTATAGCGGTAGAGAGAGTCTATACGATGCTTTCCTCAGTGTGGATTGGTTTCTTACCATCCATGATTATATGGTTTCCATTGGTGGGTGTGGTAGTGTTATTGTATTTTGAGACACAGTTCCTCCTTTGGTTTAGAGTGATCTTAGACAGAGTAGGATGATCTCAAGTGTGGGTTGATGCAACTAACTTTTTATCAGTTGGATAGTATAACCCATGGAGTAGTATATTCTATGAGATTTTAGTTCACTACAATGGCAGTGGTATTGAGGATGTCATCCTAAAGACATTTTAGGTTTAACTATCTAATGAAAGTTATACTTCTACATAGACTGGAACCCAAGGAATACCCTGATATTTTTATCATCATGTCAGTTTACTCCCATGGAGCTTTGTGAGTTGTGGTGTTGATGGAGGTTTGTAGAAGGAGGGTCTGATAAGACCCAGTGTGTATACTTGGGTAGCCATGTGTTCACCAAAGAGACAAACAAGAGACTAATGTACCATTTCCTTCACTCATTTGGATTGGTTTTTGGTAGTCTTATTCATTGGTACCCTCGTGTGTTCGATTTCAGAGTTTCATGCGAGGCACTTTAGGATAAATTCTAGACATGCTCTAAGAGTACCACCATCTTGGGGAGCCCTTGTAAAGGAAATCCCAGTTTTTGGAGGTCCAATTCTTGTTATATAAATGATTATACATAGGAGTGATAATTTACTCAACTGAGTTTGGGGTTGTGCTAGCTTGGGAGTCACCCAAGGGTGTTTTTATAATAGCAGGAACTCATATAGAGGGTTTTTGTCCACTATTTTGAGCAAGATAACTGAGCAGTTAACCTCTTTGTGGTTAACCCTTGTGGGTGAGGATAACACGACATGTCTCTAGTTATTAGTGACTACCCCTCATCTTTTTTAATGAGGTAAGGAGGCATAGCTATGATATTTTATTTTTGAGGTTTCATGTGACTATGTACCCACTGTAAATTCTTTTGATGGATTTTTCGAAGGTGGGGAGTACATTGAACTTTCGAGTATTGACGATGACACCGGTCACGCTGTGAGATGGGTTTTTGAGTAGGTTTATTTCCCTCAGAATTACACCTTGGATAGGGGTGGTTGTGCCCAATAGAGAGAACTATTTGGGTTATAGAGAACATAATTCCGATATTCATTTTGGAATGGTGCAATTGTCACTCCACCATTAACGTAGCACCATTTGAGGCCACGTTTAGGAGGCCCTGTAGGTCACTGTTATACTTTTCATAGATAATAGGACACAATGTTTGTGGGACTAGATTTGGTGTTAGCAATGGATGTTGAGGGTGAAGTTCATCGAGTGGTGGATGAGGAATGTTGGGTTACGTAATTATCTGCACGGGTTAGTGAGGTGGTGTACCGCTAGATCCTATGATTGTATTTAGATCGGTTTCTTGGTGTTCGTCCCCTAGTCATAGTTGAGGAGACATTTTTTTCACTTTTTTCATGATTTCGACCAGTTCTAAGAAGGATAATAGGTGTGAAGTTTCCTTTTTGAGGTACATGGTTGTGTTTGGGATCTGACCAGAGAGGTCCCTTCTTAGGCCTGTGGTTCCCCTGAGTGTGTGTTTGTAGACAACATGGGAACCCTGTGGAAAGCTCAATTTTTCCCTTGTGAGATGAAAATCCTGAAGGTGAGGAGAGTGTAACAACTCTAGTTTTTCATGTATGGCTTTGGAATATTTATAGGAATATTTTTGAATCTAGGTGTTGAGTTAGCATGGGATTCCAAGGCCTGGAGAGCCTCGATGCAGTGAAATTAAAAATATTAAATATTTTATATCACAAACATGTAGATTTTTTTTGGAAATGAAGAATAAATCTCAAGTAGAGTTTAATATTAGAATTTTGATACTACGGTTGAGTTTATAATGTAGGTTTTACCCTAGGCACTACATTAAGTTTTTCAGTTTCAGGCACCCAGTTGGAGGTGAACATTGATGGGGTGTTAAATGGAGGTTTATTAATTTAATAAAATAAAATTAAAAAACATAACCCCACCCCCATTTCGACTCCTGCATACATAAGTGGGAGGGGAGGTTCTCTCCCATGAAGATGTATGGAATAATGAGGAACTGAGGCAAGGAGGTGTCGTTGGACCCTGTTTTTTACATAAATTGTCACTCGATCGAGGAACAACAGCTTCTAGGTGTCACATTGGACCAAACTCTTCGATATTTCTCCACGAGGTATGTGGATTCATTATATTTACATATCGATCATAATTTATGAAAATTCTAAGGTTTTATAGCCCTATTATAACTTCCATAGATCCTATAGGGGTAGATCTGTGGGTTTCAGGTAGTAATCAGGGGTTTCGGGAGGCTCACAGGGATTTCCCATTTGGAAATCCTGATCACATGGTGTGTAGTTCATGATCACATGCTATATGTTCTTCCTAATCAGGGAAGAAGAACTTTTGGGGACTATACACCATGTACTAGAGGTACGCGCAGTGTAGTGAGCCTAGGTTGTGCAGTTGAGGACATGGTCATACTTGTCATGTCAAGGGACATGATCATGTAGTAGTACATGACTAGATGGAATGGGAATGGTATCCTACACATGATAACAACCAAGTACATGGTATTAGGTCGGGCCAAGAAAAACACACCATGTAAGAAGGGTACACTCCATGTATAGTGACATTGCCAGTCGGGCCGTGTGGGTGAGGACATAGCCAGATGTTCAGATGGGGTCACACATCATGTGATGTGGGGTACACACCATGTATTATCCTTATACATTCCAAGTAATGACATAGGACATGTCCAGGGGATGTATTTTAGAGACACTCCATGTACTATGGGTACACTCCATGTACTCCCCTCATGATTTTCTCCCTCATGCATCTCTATCTTTAGGACTCAGATAAAGGCCCATGAGTAGCCTATCTTGAGTAGTATTCCATGTGGAACATGATTATGGACATGATTTTAGTGTTAGAGATGCGACATGAGGTGAAAATGGAAGGACTATTCTATCAGAGTCATGTGGATCAATATCAATTGAGTGAGTTCCCCTCGTCCATTCCTATGAGGGTACAGTGTGGCATTACATACTCAGTACAAGGTTATGATCCCCTCTACAAGATAAGTATGGTTAGAGTTTGGGTATCCCTCTAGGATTCTGTGGTGGGATCCTCTATCATATATTCTTCCCTAGGTGGGGTTCATGGTATCATCATGACCATCATACATAGGGTTGAGATCCCCTATCTACAAAGTTAACCTAGTAGGGTTTGCGGTATTTTTGTGCATATGATACCCTAATTAGCGGCTAGTTTCGGTAGGGTTTTCAGTATCGTCATACATACAATCCTCTACTTAGTGTTTATTTTGATATTGGGTTTTTGTTGTCCCCCAATGATCCTAGGAGTGATCCCCTAAATATGTATCGTGGTTCTAAGTCTCGGTAGGGTTTTCAGTGTCCCCTAGTAGTCCTAGGTGTGATCCCCTATCTGAGTCTTATGATCTCTAGAGTTCCATATTGGGTTCGTGGTTACCCCCAGTGGTCTTGGGTTTGATCTTCTATCTGTGAAGTGAGATTTGAGTTTTCAGTAGGGTTAGTGGAGTCCCTCATTAGTCATTGGAGAGATCCCATATCTAAGCATCGATATACGCTAAGCTATAGTGTGAATTTCTTTACGGTGAGACCTGAAAATCATGTTATCTCAGATGTAATCCATTAGGAATGTTGGTGATGTAACATCAGGTTAGTCATACCCGATGAGTGAGATCACTTGGATGTGTTTCATTGGGGATGGTAGGGCTCGTGGAGTGTCTACTCCTAGACAAGCGATACCTTTAGGACTTTATTAGAATCCTATGGCAGGTTGTATGGTTGAGACCATGAGACTTGGAGTCTAAGATGAGTATATTTGAGTTTTTATGGGATTCCTTATGGTGATGTCACATATATTGACCGAAATACCATGTAGAGATAAGATGACTAGTCATGTATAGCTGAGGAATGGTTGAGATGGCATTTTTTGTACTCTCTCACTTGGGTTCTACTCTAGATTTGGGTTGAGTGGACTGTTGCCTTTAAGTTTCTCCCTTTTATTTTGGGTTTTTAGGGTGCCTAATGGGTATTGTTATACTCACCCAAGTATGAGATTTTCTGCACATGTAGTGTCTTATGTAGATGATAGGCCTTTTGACAGAGTCCTGGGAGGACCTAGAGCAAATGAATCATAGAATGCTAGACAGACCGAGGTGTGTACTGGTGGTTACATTTGACAATAGTCCCCTCCTTCTGAATAGGTTGTACGTTTTTATAGTTTTATATGGGATTTCATTTTTCCCTTTCATGCTTTCAATAATTTTTTCATACTTAGATTGTTGGATAGATGTATGCATGAATTTTTTGTATCAGCTATTTTATTAAATCTATAATATCTCATGGATATAGATGTGTGTGTGCACACAAAGGTACCATAGGCTAAATCCTCCCATGTTTGTGATATGTCTACTTGGCACAGGTCACCAACCCCAAGCATATTGGATGTAGGCTTGGGGTTGTGATGACTCGGACTTTTATAGCCAATGGGGGCCCCAGTGGATCATGTAGTTACAATAATATCTGCTTTAAGTTAATCAATTATGAGATGGTCATGCATGAACTTTCATAGTGAAGATTCACCTAACTTTTATTCAAACAGTGGAACATGTTAATGCATTTGAATCATTTATAGTAACAACTATCATCCTGAAATTCTCAAAGAATTTTTTACAAGTTCATTACACTCTTCACCTATAAATAGGGTATCAAGACCTTGAGGACCATATGATGAAAAGATCAAATTCTAAAATGATGATTTTTTAAAGTTTTTCACCTTCTCAGTGATAGAGAGATTTTGTTAGTTTTTGTTTTTAGTGTGATCTATGTGCTTTCATTGTGTGAGGTTTCATTGTAAAAGTACTTAGTTTCCTTTTTTTCATCATTATACTCTAATAATGTGTGATCAAAGAAGTATAGGGATAAGATTTGTTTAATTCTGATCTTCTAAACAAAGAAGTTCTTGGGATAGGAACTTGTACTTCTGATCTTAGCATATTAAAGAAGTCCAGGGGTAAGGACTTACTACTGACATTATTGAAGAATCTCTCAGATAAGAGCTTGATCTTTTGATCAACTAATCAAATCAATTTCCATTCCAAAACCGATTGTAATTATATAACAATAATAGATCCTTCTACCTATTTGAGTTAAATGTAAAGAAGTTCTAGGGATAAGAACGTTAATATCCTTTAGGGGTTTATTAATTATTATCCTAAACCGCATTGTTTTATTAAATTTTTTTCCTTTTTAACTTTTTTATTTTAGCATATTGAATTTAAATAGTGTTTCTATATCTTTAAAATTGTTTATATTTCACTTCATTTATATTTTTTTTACTTTAATAAGTTCAAAACTGTATATCTTATAAACTTAACTTTGTTAAAGAGGGTAATTTTTATAAGTTTGTAAAGACTTAAATTAACCATCCTCTTAAAGCTTCCATATTGGAACAAAATTTCTTGTTTAATACCAAGTCATGGTTATTTATAAGGTTATCATAAAAATAAATATTTATATAAATACATGAATATCAATATATAACTATAAATATATTATAATTAAATAAATTATTTAAATAGAGAAAAATAAGAAATCAAACTGAAAAAAATTATTTATACTTTAAATAAAACACCCTTTTTATCATAAATTAAAAATATTTATTTTTATTATATAATTATTATCTAATTGATTGTGTAATATTTATGATATGAATATATATATGTCTTTTTTTTAAATAAACAAAAAATTATAAGAAAAAAATTATTAAACTATAGAATTAATATATTATTATTAACATCAATCTAGATTCTTATTTTTTTAAAAATTTCCCTAAAAAAATTTGGTCTTCAACAGATATTTTGATTTAGGGCGTATCACACTCGATGATGGGTCAAAAAAGAAGTAGGGATGCTTAATAGGTTTGACCAGGGTAGACCAAACCAAATCCCACATTTTTTGGTTTTAAAAACATAAATTCATTTAGTCCCTCATTATATGCAAGGTTCAAAAAATAACTTAGATCGCATTCAAGTTGAACCGAACCAACATGTGGGCTCACCCATATTATATAAAAATATTTTTTAAAAATTACATTGACTATATTAGTCAATTTATATCAGTCCCTATTCATGTAAAAGAATAAAAAAATAATATTGATTTTAAAAAACAATACAAAAGGAAAATTTGGAACGTCCAATCCAATTCCCAACTCCTGCTGTTATTACTAGTAACAAAGTAACCTTCTTCTACTCTTACTTCCACACTACACACACATGGTGAAACTATGATAAATTAAAGGAACTTTCTAGTGATACATCTAAGAAACATTTTGCAATAAAAAATATAATAAATTCAACTTTATAGTTGCTGAAATAATTGGTCATAATTATAGAAAGTGGGAAAAATAAATTAATCATGTGATTGATGGAAATGGAATGGTTAGTTTCATTACTTGATGAACTCACCCATTTCCTTATTTTAATTCCACATCATTACAAAAATGGAAATATAAAAAGTTGTTGCTCAATTGGGAATACCTAAGATGCAATGATTTGAATCATAAAATGAAACATAATATATTTAAAAAAAATAAAAGATAAAAAACAAAATGATAAATGAATCACAATTGGGAAAACTTTATTATTTCTTATGCCAACAAAATAAAAAACAAATTATTTTTATAATGAAACATATTGTATCCAATCCATATTTTTAAAATAAGTGTTCCAAAAACTAGAAAAAACTCATCTACACACTATATCTAGACAAAGGACATTTGATATTATTTAAACTGGGAAAAAATAATAATAAAGAAACTTTTAAAAGGATTAAATAATATATAAATTTTCAATCCAAACATAGGGATCTAAAATTAATTTGTGTATACATTTTAATCGAATCAAAAATATTTAAAAAAATTTAAAATGTACCAATGTTGTGCTAATTCAAATATTATTTGAATTCTTTACTGAATGAACTTAAAATATATCTTTATCTCCTTCTTCTTCTTCCCAAACCATAACAAATTGGACCAATAAATTTAAAATGAAATAAAAGTTGAATTAAAAAATATACATTAAACATTTGAAAACATTACCAATTGATATAAAACCATGAATCCAAATTCTTGTATGAATCAAAACTTGACCTTTTTTAGAAGAAGGGGATGACTATATTTGTTCAATACAAGGCCTCATATGCTAAAATATTATTCAGATAATACATTTGTGATGAGATGTTTATAATATCACTATCCATGATTGATAAAATGATAAACATTGAGTTGTGATATTTCCATCAATTTAAAACATCCAAGTCTTTGTTAAGAGAAAAATAAAGTTTTGGAATTTCTAAATAGGATTCTAATTGAAACTTAGGAGTTAGGATATGATCATACTCATATTTATTCACTAAAGAAGTCCAAAAACATTTATAAAATTCATAAAATAATTAAATAATAAACACAATATTTGATCATATAAAAATCAAATGAAAATATAAGAGTTTAAATTAAAACTTACATTTATATTGGCATTCAAACCTTATATAATTGAATGATGTTTAGCATATTCCTCATAAAGAATAAATAAATTCTCTTTTACCACATTAAACCTTTATTCAAACCCATGTGAACACTTCAATGATGATAATTTAACTCTTGGATCAAGAAAATATTAAATTCAAATCACATTCACTCCACTTCCTACCATGCACCTTCTAAGAAATTTAAATTATGTTATGATATTTAGAAAAGAAACATTAATTTCATTTTTTATAAAAAAAATTGATCATTTTCATGCCATCATTGTATTGAATTAATGAATAAAAAATAAAACCAAGTAATTGAAAAATCAAATGATTGTCATATAAGAATAATCACAGTTATTAAATATATGCTTATTAAAGAAAAAATCACTCCAACCAAGAAGAGGAACAATTCAAATAAACCAATAAAGGAATAAATCATGTAATAAAAAAGAGTATATTGATAGTCATAGAGAAGGACATATAATGGAATCCATTCTTCCCTCATTGGTCCATAGGTATTTTTTTAAAACTATTGGGAAGGGGAACTATAAAGTTACAAAGAAACACACAAACATACAAGGAAGCTAGGAGAATATAACCCAAAATCTCCCTAACACCCGCAACTCCCTTTTCCATTAGACTAGGCCCTTGTTGATACATAGTTATTTTTTCCTTATTTATACATTTCTTTATGTGATGTGTTTCTCATTTTATTATTTTAATACATGGTTTTAATTTGTATATTTTTTATAAAATATTTTATTACATTTGTACATGTTTTATTATGTATATATTGTTTCATCAATACTTCCTATTTTAATTTGTATTCTTAACTCTCTCTCCCTCTCTTATTTTCAATATTTAAGTCATTTTCTCTCTTCAAGTTGTGAGAGGATGGAGACAAGGGTGGATAATTTGAGCCTCCAATAAGTCTTTCAAATTTGGAGTCATAAAACAATTTTTATATTTTGTTAATGTTTCTTAAAACTCATTTAGGTTCTTTAAGAATCATAAATTCTTAAAATGGACTATGACTATTTAACATGTTTTTATCCCTCTTTTGTAACACATGCATCACGTGGTGAAATGTGAATAATTAACTCAACTCATATCCTCCCATAATTATCTATCAAACCTTGAACTCGTAAAATTAATTCATTAAATAATTTATTATATTTACTTATTTAAACTTAAATAAATTATTAATACCTTGATAAATAAATTCAATTCATGTTACTCTAGAATTTTATAAATTATAATTGAGTATATCTATTAATTTTACTCATGAACATTCACACTCGAATAATCACCAGCCCATGTACATGGGCCTTACATCATTTTAAATTATAATTCATCTGAATTAGTTAAGTTTCTTGATACACTATGTGTGTGGCCCTCTAGACCCTTATCTCGATAATAGTGAAATAAAATCATAAACCAAAGTGGTATCTAACAACACATCGTATCCCATAAATCATAACAATGATAATCTTCCTATAAACATATAGACAAAGAAATATTTTTCATGTTTATTTGAATAAAAACCATATTGTTTATGAAATTTAATTGGATAAACTTTTATATATTTAATTTTTTTAATGTTTTATGATAGAATACAACAAAATATCATGAATGAGTGTTAAATTGATGATTTCATCATCCAAATTATGGCTCATGATGAAGGACATGTGAAGAGACTAGGCCTAGATCTCAAAACAGAATAATCGAGATAAAATTGTGTGAAATCAGCTAGAAAACACCAATTCACATTGTGAATATCATTCATGATGTGAAACATGAAGGATTAAAGGATGAGAATACAAGACATGAAGGAAAAAAAAGGAAATTCTAGGTGATCACGTCATAAGTCACAACATAAAATTTATGGTGACATTGTGACACATGTGGGTTAGGCCTAAAGAGGGTTTCAAAGCATGAAATGTGTCGTGAAAACTTCAGCCCCACGCATTACATGTCATTAACACTATTCATGATCCAAAATTCCCTAAAGGACCCAAAATAATCCAAGTTTGAATTAATTTATGTTGAGACTCCCTATTTTCAATGCAGGACCACCGAGCACCCCTAGGATTGACCCATAACCATTTATGACACCATTTATGGCATCTCAAGTGCAATCTATCTCTATAAATAGAAGGCATGGGGGTTGGAAAGAGGAGGATCAGTAAGGGAAGATCTAGATGATGGATTTCTGTAGTTTAATTTCCTTGTTTTACTTTTATTTTCTTCAATATGGGATGTCTTTATTCTCCCATTCTAACTCATTTACCCTTCACATGGAGGGGTAAATGTTTTGAGTGACTAGGAAAGGGGAAGGCTAAACAGATCAATCTTTGTTTGAGTTTTTTTAACATAAATGAATGAAATATTTTCTTTTTTATTCTTGTTGGTTTCAATTGTCAATTTAGTTTTTAACACGGAACACAACTGTGATTGGGTTGATTATTTTAATTTCAATTACTTTGGTCGATGATAAATATATTTCTCCACCTAATTATCATCTTTTTACTAAGGAACATATTAGAGTTGGGTGGTGAGTGTTTTATGATCGCCATCACTTGTGAAGAATCATCACTAAAACTATTGTTAATTAGGGAATAACACAACCCAATTAGGGATTTCCCTAATTTATCAAGAGGTTCCACCACAACTCTATGTACGTAGAGGGTAGACTGATTTGAGACCTAAATTAGGGTTACCCTCACCATCACCATCTACCAAGGTAGAAAGAGAAATCGAAAAAAGACACTCTATCTCTTACCACTTAGTAGAGTAAGAATATGTTAAATTCGTGGTAAAATTTACCCAGATTCAGCCAAGACTAACCTGATCAAAACTTTCATAATATTTTTTTAATCAATAATTTAATCTTATTTTTGAAAATCATTTGTTTCTAAAATAATCCAATTAAAAAATAAATTTTCATATAATCAAATAAAAGTGATGACCCATTTCTTTGTTCACTCTTCTTATAGAGAAAATCCTATGTTAACCATTAAACTATACTTAGGTAATAAAATTATATTTCTTCACACCCTATGTTAGGCCTGTGTCAAACATAATGTTGTTTCCAAGGAGGTAGTTCCCCAAAACACACCAAAAAATTAAAAAATTAAACCTTGAATGAACCAAAGTTCAAAAAACAACTAATTGATTTTGAACCTAAAATTGAATGAACATTAACCAAAATAAGGAATATTAATTTACAAGTTGAATTTGAAGACAAATATCTTTCAAGTGACACTCTAAGTTCTCTCTCTAAACCTGATGAGATGGTTGAAATCCCAATCAAACCCTTAGGTATATTTTTGCACCCCAATTTTCCAATCCTCAAAACTAACTTTTTATGCCTGCTACACAAAATGATTTTGAATTGCGAGTTGCATGATTATGGTGCTCCCAAAATTTCATAGTCTTATAGGAAAAGATCCAAATAGACATATATAAGAATTAAGTTATGTCTACTCAAGATTCAGGTTGATATGAGCACATGAAGACCAATTCTAGTGGATGGAATTCCCCTTCTCACTCGAAGGAGCGACTGAGGAATGGTTTTATAGTCTAAAACTAGGAGAGTTCAGTGATTGGGAAGACCTAAAATAATGATTCATGTAAAGATTATTTCCCAAATCCTTCAACAAAAAAATTAGAAAAGATATTTATTTCATCCAGAAATTTAATGAAGAGACCCTATATGGGTACCAAGAACACTTCAAGAAACTATGTTAAAGTTTTCCATATCAAGTAATTGATAAACATCACTACCTCATGTTCTTCCATCAAGGCCATCTCGACAATGATCACAACCTTCTTGATGCCTCATCTAGAGGATCTTTGATTAAAAAATCACCAGTAGAGGCTAGAGGTCTGATTGAGAATATCGCACAAAACTTGGAACAAATTTTAATGATAAGTATGAAAACTAGAGAAATCCATGAGGTATAAACATATGATTAAATATATTTAATTGAAACCAATGTTGAAAACCTCACCATATTAGTGAGACAAATAATTGTGACACAAGAAAGTGGAAAAAAACCTATGTGGTTTATGTGCTCCATCTACTCATTTTATTGATCAGTGTCCTGAGGTAAAGGGGATGTAAAGATTCACTATGACCTTTTAGCCATGAATAATCTAATAGAATCAATTGTGTAAACCCCAGACCCAATTAGTATATGACCATAATCAAATGAATACCTACTATAAAATCCAATACACACCACAACATCCATTCCAACAACAACAATATCAGAACCCGCCATAATTTCAACAAACTTACAAGTCGTCCTACCAATAACAAGACTTTAAACCACAAACTTTCTAACTAAAGACTTATGAGTATCCTTCCACCAGTGCACCATCAAATGAATAGAATTAGATGAGGTCCAAGTTTGTATGATTGGATGATAAGATAGATAATCTAAAAAGACTAATTCAAAAGTTTTATGGATTTTCTAACCAAAAACCCTAGAAAGCTACTAGACTAGAAAATCCTGAACCCGAAGGAGAATGTCAGTGTGATTACAACACAAAGTAGAAAAGAGCTCTAGCCACCAGAACAAAGTAAGAATGATGATTCTAAGTAACATCCTGAAGTTTAACCCATCCATCCAAAATAATGGGATCATACACTACTACAAAAAGGCATTTAACAATGCTAAAAAATGTATTTATCAAATCTAAAAATAATTAATAATAGAAGCGCAATTAAAATCCTGAAACTTTTATCAACGCTAAAAATCACTGTTAAAGGCACCCTTTAACAGTGATAAAAACGTTCTATTAAAAGGGTCCTTTAATAATGCTAAAAATACACTATTAAAAGGATCCTTTAACAGTGATAAAAATGCTCTATTAAAAGGGTCCTTTAGCAACGCTTTTTTTTAGTGTTGTTAAAGGGAACTTTTAATAGTTCTTTTTTAAAAGTTTTAAAGGGTGCCTTTAATAACACTTTATTAGTGATGATAAAGGCAACGCTATTAAAAGGGATAATTTTTTTGGAGACCTATGCACCTGACCCCTTTATCAATGCTTCTAAACCCCTTTAATAGTGCTACACACCCTATTTATCAGCACCTTTCACCCACCACACCTTTTAATAGCACTTTATGAATTTCCAACCTCATACTCACCCACCTAGATTTCAACCTTGCACCTCTCCTTCAAATATAGAACACCTTTACCACTACACCATGTTGTTTTGCTATATTTTTAATGATATTTTTGTTTATTTATATATATATTTACATATATTTATCCAATTATTTTTAAATACATTTATATAATATGTGTGTGTGTGTGTGATATATATTATATTTATTTAAATATATTATATATTATATTCATTTACATATATTAGATTATAATATATATATATATATATATATATATATATCTGTTTATTAATATACACACATATGTATATATAAACATTATAAATATATTTTTATAATGTAAAAAATGGTCAGATATTTTTTAAATAAATTTTTATAATATTTATTTATTTAGATATGTTAGAATATTCATTTTTATGTAAATATATTGATATATGTATTTATATGATTGATTTATTATAAGTATATATAAAAAACATGTATATATTTGCCCCACCATTGGTGGTGGGGTGGTAAGGGTTTGGGGGGGTGAGGGGAAGGTTGTAGGGTCAAGTCCCTGGGCTTGTGATTTAATGTAATTTTCTTCCTTGCGTGTGTGTCATTTTCACAGTTGTACCCAATTTTTTAAAAAATATGCATATATTTAATTATAAATAAAATTGACTTGTGAAAAATGATAAAATTTAAAAACCATAATATCTATATGAATTTAATACCTAGGAATAAATTCAATCCCAACTGAAAAAGGAAAATATATCCCTTTAAACAGGGCTTAAAATCCATCGAATGTTAAAAAATTGGGGTACCCTAACTAAACACTCAGTTTTGGAGGCCTTTTAGGACTTTTTAAGCCTTGAAAATGTGGCAGAGTTTTATCTCTATCACCAAGGGCATAAATCTCATCACTAGCTTCAATTTTATATGTGGTATAGCCCAAATGGACACTTGGATCAAAAGTTATGACTATTTTAAGTTTGAGTTACGTTTTGAACTTATTTTAGATATTTTTTTTAATTTTTTGAATTTTTTAACTTCAAATTGATATTAAATTATTATTACTCAGTAATAATAAAAAAATTATTGGTTAAAAATATTTCTTTAGTTATTATATAATCCATTTTAACTAAATATCTTATATATTAAGTGTAAATTCCTATTTACCTTATCTAAAACATATTTTAAAAAATATATATTATATTTATATCAATATAAATATATTTATATATTAATATATTAATTTTAATGAAAAATAAATTTTTTAAGTATACTTTTATCAACGCTTGTAAAAAAGTGCTGATAAAGGGGGGTCTTTATCAGCGCTTCTAAAAAAGAACTGATGAACCCCCCTATTTGTGTTGTTCTATAAGAACTGATAAAAGACCCCATTTATCAGTGCTTGTAAAAAAGCACTGATAAAGGTGGGTCTTTAACAGTGCTAAAAAATCATTATTAAATACCCCCTTTAATAGTACTCTTTTTAGCCCTGAAAAAGGGGGTATTTAACTGCATTTTTAGCTAGCACTGTTAAACCCCTAGTACTAGATAAACCCAGTTTTATTGTAGTGAAAATAATAAAGGAACAAGAATAAGGTTTAGAAAATAAAGGCTAGAAAAACCCTTGAAAAAAACAACAATGGGAGAATAAAAACATTTCAACACCATTCCCATCTGTGTTAGTTCATTCGATGAAGTTTGAAGAGGATAAACTGAAAAAAGAAATTCAAAAGACCTTCTAGAAGGTAAAAATCAATATCCCATCATTGGAAGAAATCATAAAAATCCCTAAATATGAAAAATTTATCAAGTATTTTTACATGAAGATAATAATACTTGATGTAAATGATCGAATTATCTTAGGGAGAACCGTCTTAGAAATGATCACACCGCTGATACCATAAAAATGTTAAGATCCAAAGAAATTATCTATTCCCTACACTATTGTATATTTGAATTTTATTAATTCTTTATGTGATCTAGGTGGTTTGATAAATTTATTACCTCACTATGTATTTACATCTTTATAGATTGGAAAATTAAATCCCACCAGAGTGGAGGTCCATATTGAAAACAGATCCACCATTTTTCTGACAGGAGTTCTGGAAGACATTCTTGTGAAATTAAAATACATACTATTCCCAACTTAATTCTATATACTGAACATGGAAGATGATATGAGTTCATCACACTCACCCATCATTTTGGGGATAACATTCTTAAAGACAACAAAACTATCATCAATGTGCATGAAGAAACACTTTCAATGGTGCTTGGAGATAGTTCAGTGCATTTAAATATACTTTAATCCATGAAGTTTCTGACAATAATTCATTCACTAAATTAAATCTCCCACAAATAAGGTATAAACCCAAATGAAGAACCAATAATGATTTGAAAATTATTATCCTTAAAATATCATTTTCTCAGCAAAAATAATATAGAAAAGGTAAGTTACTAATTATCTAGAAATTCTAATTTCATATTTGATAATGAAATAACATCTAATTTTTTTTATAGTTTATTAGAAAAGGCTGAAGAATCTATAGGATCATATAATGATATCAAGAAGTACAAACTTAAAGAAGATGAAAATGAAAATATTATCATAGGCATCTGAAAGGAACTAGGTACGAAGGAAAAAGAACCAGTTGAGACACAATCCAAATGTCTTTCTATACAACTTGAATTGAAGAAGGTTAGAGAAAATTTCATTAAATATATGAAGTTAAGTGGAGGAAATTCTTAGATAGATGAGAAGAAAAGTTCACATGAACAAGGTAAGTCTTACCTACATCAATTTCCAAATAGATATGTTTTACTTAAATTTTTGTAGGTAAAGGTCAAGAAAACCGAGGGAAAATATACCACAATAATGAATGTAAATAATATGATAATGATGCCACAGTCCCATACACAATTTAAGGTTCAGATAGTAACAAGACAACAACATATATATGGAAAGATCAAAAACCAATGTGGAGAAATAAAATTTCTTAGGTTTTGATGGCACTGTGGTAAGCATGATCATATAGATTATTCTTAATGGTATAACATGTCTTTACCAAGAAGGAGGTAAGAACCATTGGATGATATTTCACACCATCAACTCGATTATTATTGAAGACCCATCAGGTTTTTTCTTTCCTTTCCACTTGATTAAATATGGTAATTCCATTTTAAATCTACTTTCCTGAACAATAAATATGAATGCATTGCATACATTGTAACAATTAAGTGCGGGGGAGGGAATATTTTATTCTAGGATATATTTAAAAGTTATCATTTTTTGAGTCGATCCAATAACATTAAACAAAATCACTTCAGGAGACAACCCATGTTTATTTCCTTAAACCCCCCTTCCCCTGAGTCATATTCAAACATTATTGAATAGTATCACACTACCATTTTTTATTCTTATTTATAGACCCATCAACATAATCACAAGTGGAAGAATAGGAATTTTAGGAAACGTTCTGTGAACAATTAAATACGTGAAAATTTTACACATTGTGAAAATCCTATAGAACAGAGCTAAAGGAACATGACCTTTGAAACCTAAATGAATCTTCATTTATAATGAGAGTTTTTTTTACATTAATTATCTTTATAACCCCTATAAAATCTACATTTTATATTTAAAAATTAAATTTCACACCCACAAGTAGCCTTATTTATTTACTTGAGTGGTATATGAGACATAAATTTCATAGAAACCCTATTATTCCATGTTTCAGGTTTTCAAGTTAATGAGAAAAAATGAGTAAAATGGGGAATTGAATAATTGGAGTTAAGCATAGATATTTAAATGATCACTTATGATTTTATGGGATTATTTGATTTAGTAAATGAAATTTACCTACCATTTTTGTACTTTGAATTTCTGAAAATTATGTGGATTGATTTGTTATAATTATTGCATGCCCTGAGTGATTGTCCCAAATTTATATGTCCCATTCCCAAGAGGATTTCTAGACCAAATACTTTATATATTATCTTGAGCATATTTCTTGATTAATCTTGTGGTATGCCACTTTCTAGAACTTGCATTGGAACTTGTCAAAGCTATGACATGAAACACCACATTTAAAATAATTGAGGCAATTTTTTTGTTAAGACCTTATCCTTGAGAACACATTTTACATCAATCATTGAGTATCCCATATAATCTATGAATGGAATCACTAGTAATGAGCCACATTACAAGCCATTTATATTCATTCCTACCCTGATCTATTTATATTATATGATATATTAAAGTTTAAGTTTGGGGGTGAAAAAAAGTCTTGGAATAAGGATGTATTGTGTTGTATGGAAAAAAATATTGGTTTTTTGGGAAAAATAAATAATCAAAATTACAGGACTAGTGATATTTTGATTGTATGTGGTTAGGTGTTGGATATGATATTTTTTCAAAGCATAAATTTCAAAAAAAAAAAGAGAAAAATTCAATAAGGTTCGATTCTTTCATTATACTTACATTGATCCTGACCTTACTTTGAGTTCTAGGGAGCGAGAGTTATCATTTTTATAAAGTAGATTTTAATTTCACTACTTTAGATATCATGAAGTATGATTTATAGGTATATCTCCTTTTTGAGACTTAATATTATGAACATCAATATTATTAACCTTAAGTCTCAGAGTCATCATAACCTTATTTTCAAAGACCTCGTGATTTTATATGAATTTTATCATTATCCAATATAGAAAGTATTTACTTTGAAATATTATGGAAAAGAGTCATGTACTCATAATAAGAGCATAACTCTTCTTGAATTTGTTTCATGAGTGATGAGAGAAAAGAATATTTTGTGAGGTAAATCATGACTTGGTATGTTTGATTATAATGAATTATGATGCATAGATGAATGAAAGAACAAGTTTCAGCATTTTTCAATTGGAAAGAGTAAAATACTCGGGTTCATTAGTTTCTTTGAAAAGTTTGAAGTTGAATTGATGTCTAATGTGAATATTTAAAGGTTGATCCCCCATTAATAATCATCTGATTTAATTTCTTTGGAATTTGAATATTGGTAACATGTTTTTCCTCTTTTATTTGTGTTGATATTATATTATTGAGGAAAAGTAATATCTAAGTGAGGAGTAATTGACATAAAAATATTTTTCACGTTTATTTTAATACAAAACATATTGTTCATGAAATTTAATTGATTAAAATTGCATGCATTTAATTGTTTTCATGTTTTATGGAAAGATATAACAAAAGATTAGGAATGAGCATTAAAGTGAAGATTTCATGATCTAAATGATGGTCTGTGATGAAGGACAAGTGAAGGGTCCAAGACCGAAGCTCAAAACTGAAGAACCAAAATAAAATTGGGTGAAATCATCTAGAAAAAATCAATTCATGTTGTGAATATCATTCATAACATTAAACATGAAGGATTATAATATTTGAATACAAGACTTTAAGGAAAAGGGAAATTCTGGGTGATAAAATCATAATTCATGGCGTGAAACTTATGGTCACGCCATGATATATGTGGGCCATACCTAGAGAGGGTTTCAAAGTGTGAAACATGTCGTAAGAATTTCATCCCCACACATTACATGTTGTAAACACTATTCATGATGTGAAATGCCTTGATGAACCTAGAATCGACCAAGTTTGACATAATTTAGGGTGATACTCCCTAATTTCAACCCAAAACCACCAAGTACCCCTGATATTGACCCAGAACCATTTATGACACTATTTATGGTATCCCAATCACGATATATCTCTTTATAAATAGAAGGTCTAGGGGGATAGAAAGAGGAGGATTAGTGAGGGAAGATCTGGATAATGGTTTTCTATATTTTTATTTCCTTTATTTCCTTTTATTTTATTTTCTTTAATATACAATGTCTCCCTTCCCCCGTTCTAACTCATTTACCCTTCACATGGATGGGTAAAGGTTTTGAGTGATCGGAAAATAGGGAACCTGGACTGATCGAGATTTATTTGAGTTTTTCACCTAAATGAATGAAATAATTTCTTTCTTATTCTTTCTTATCTAAATTGGTAATTTAGTTTTTAATACTGAACACAACTATGACAGGGTTGATTATTTTAATTTTATTTGCCTTGGTTGATGATCCATATCTCCCTCCACCCAATTCACATATATTTACTATGGAACATATATGGGTTGGGTGATGAGTGTTCGGCGATAGCTAGCACATATGAGGAAGCGTGACCAGAACTATTGTTATTTAGTGAATAACCATACCCAATTAGGGATTTCACTAATTTATCAAGAGGATATTACACAACTATATGCACATAGGAAGGAGGGTAGACTAATTCAAGACCTAAATTAGGGTTATCCTCACCATCACCATCTGCCAAGGGAGAAATAGAAATTGAAAGAAGACTCTCTATCTTACCACTTAATAGAGAAATACTAGGCTAAAATTTAAAACTGTGATAACATTGCCCCAGGTCCATCCAAGATCGACCTGATCACTACTTTAATTATCTATTTTTAATTAATCATTTAACATACTTTTTGAAAATCATTAGTTTCTAAAATCAACCAATTTAAAAAATCAATTTTCCTATAATCAACTAAAAGTGACAACCCATTTTTTTGTGTACTACTCTTCTAGAGAAAATCATAGGTCAGCCACTAGACTATACTTAGGTAATAAAATTTTGTTTTTTCATGCCACAAGATAGGAATGCATCACATACACTGTGCAATATAATCTCTCTATTAACTGACATCACATCAAGAACTCATACTGATGTCACCATCCTTATATACTTGATATATATTTCATTTACTACCTAGGGATGTGTTGACTAGTTAATATGAAAAAAGTGGTATAAATTTGGGGGTGAATAAACCACTTAAAATCCTTTGATGAATCAATAAATTAGAGTATATTATTTCATGAAAAATAATGTATTTCAGTGTAGTGTTCAAAAATAAAATGTAGAAAAAAATAAAAGATATGAACACTGTATTTTTATAGTATTTTAGATCGAATGATCTTACTTATAATCTTCACTCCATCTTAACTTAGTGAGAGGAATGGTAATCACTAAGAACAAGACAACACTTTTGAAATGAGTCTCAACCTTTTATAAGAAATACCATTTGTTCACCTAAATTTTCTACCTATAAAACAAAGCCCTCCTTTCTATGGGCCAATTCACAACCAAGAATACCTGACTTTTGATGAGAGTCACCACTCAACTAACATGCATTTTGTAGGAGGTATAACCAAAAAAATACTTTCTTTTGGATGGAAAAAGCATAAATCTGTGATTAATAACATAAAAAATATAAAGAAAGATATAAAGTTGGAAACCAAAATAAAAATAAAGATCAGGATGTTGAATATAATGTATCTTGAGGTTGTTTCAATAAATTTGATAGTAATGGATCAAACGATGAAGTTACTTCATGATCGCATAGTAGCATAATAGTTATAGGAGAAAAATCCCAAATATTTCATAATTCTCATATGAATGTCATGTGTTATTTTTTGAATGGTCTATGTCATGTTTTTATCAAAATCCCATGATCGAGTTATTGATGAATATTACCTTCTTCATTAACTCCAAAATTTTCTTAATCACATGGAAATTTCTTGAGAACCAATCATAGGTATCCACAATTAGTCTTAATATAAACAAGGAAATATCATTACCTATATCATGCATCATTTGAATTAAAATTTCCATGCTTAATTATTCATTAGATAATTCAAAAAAACTTTGAATATCATCATCAACAATTATAAGTAATTTTACAAAATAATAAAATAGATAAAAATTAAAAAAAAACTTATAGTAATTCAAAATATTATAATTTTAGTAAAACAGAGTATCAAAATGTTCTTAAAATGATAAAGTAAATTATATATAAGAATAATTTTAGTTTGTTGTGTCAACATCATTTTACACTTTTTCATAAGCATAATTTTATACTAACTTATAAACATTAATTAATTCTTTTTCATAAGCATGAAAATTCCATAAGCATCATTTCACAGTTTTGCATAAGCATTAAACATGTCTGTGTAAACATGAATCTATGTCTGCAAAAACATCATCCATGTATGTATAAGCATGAATCTATGTTAGTATAAACATGAATTTGTATTTTATGATTTTTAATAACTTGATGTGAATGGATTTCAAAACTAAAATATTGTGATTGTAAAAACATCTATAAAACATTATAAACACTAAACACTTAAAGAATAAACATAACACAATTTAAGAAAGATGTTAAAAATTTTAATTATCTAATTTAAACATGTGAGGTATTTTTAAAACAATTTTAGGTATTTGTAATATTCAAAACTAAAAAACAAACGACAATACTTAACAATATCCCCTACTACTAAACTTATTCATGACACTGAAAATATCCCCCTTTTTAGAAATTACAAAACCGAACTAAATTTTATATAAATTATATTCCCCTTGACATTTATCAAAAAGTAAAAAAATACAATTCATTCAAAAACTCACCCCCCATTTAAATACTTAGCATAATGAAATTAGTAAACAGTTAAAATGAAAATTTGTTATGAAAACTAAAAATAAGATATTTTTTTATGAAAATAAAAACATTTAAGTTCCCCCTTAATAAATACATACAAGAAAATTTAGAATTCAGTAAATAAGTTACCAAAAACCTTAGAACAACTAAATTTGTTCCTGAAAAATGTTTTCTTAAAAAACATACAAGTTAGTGAGAAATAATAAAGGAATAAAACTGTAAAATAAACAATCTATAAAATCATGAGTATAAAACTATAATAGATTATATAATTAGTAGAAAACAATGTATTAAACTTAGATTTATTGAATATGTTACTAAAAAAAAGATTTAGATAAATCTATACAGTATATTTGTTTCCACATTAAAACAATAATAAACATTTCAAAGAAAATACATCTATTTGAGCTATAGTTCAAATTTTATTTTCTTAAACATTATTGTATCCAGTGGGTTGGTAAATATATCAGCAAGTTGATTTTCATTTGAAATAAATTCTAGAATAATGTCTCTATTATTAACATGGTCTATTAGAAAATGAAGTCTAACATCAACATGTTTTTCCTTGAATGTTGTAAATGATTTTTAGATATCAAAATATCATATTTATTATCACAAAATATATACATTTTATCAAAATAAACATTAAAATTAGATAGTTTCTATTTTATCCAAAGACTTTGAGCAAACTAATTAGAAACAATAATGTACTCTGCCTCAGTTGTAGAAAAAACTGATAATTTCTACTTAGAGCTCCATCAAATTAAGATTTTTCCAAGTAAATGACACATACCTAATGTTCTTTTTATATTGATACTACATCCTCTAAATTTAGAATCAGAATAAGATACTAAATCAAAATAGTTGTGATTGGAATAGAACTAACTTATATTTATACTACCTTTAACATGTCTAATTATTCTTTTAACAACATTTAAATGAATTTATTTAGGATTATATTGATATCTATCACACATGCAAACTAAAAACATAATATCAGGTCTAGATGTTGTCAAATAAAGCAGTATTCTAATCATCCCTCTAAATAGTTGATTGTATATAGGTTTTCATGATTCATCAAAGTCTAATTTATAATTTGTACTCATTGTAGTTTTAAAAGTTTTAAAAGAGTCAATATTAAATATTTTAACGATATCTTCATCATATTTAGATCGAGTTAAAAAGAATCTGTCTCACCTTTGAAAATTTCACAATATAAATTTTTTTTAATTCACCCATTAAACTCATCTCAAATTGACTTTTCATAAAATTTGAAAATTCATTACATAAAAAGTCACTTGAGGAACCAAACACAACTCCATCAAAATATATTTTCACAATTAAAATATCACTAGAAACTTTCTTAATAAATATAATCAGATCAATTTTTCCTTTATTAAAATCATTATTTAACATAAATAATGGAAGTATATAATACCAAGATATAGGATCTTTCTTAAGAGCATTGAATTCTTTTAATAGTTTAAAAGCATGATTTAGAAATTTTTCATTTTCAAATCCCAATGGTTGATTAACAAATACTTCTTCAGAAATCAAATCATTCAAAAAATCACTTTTAACATCCATTTGAAATAGTTTAAAACATTAAAATAAATCAAATAATAATAAAATACTAATGTATTCCATCATATAAATTGGTGAAAAAATTCTTCAAAATCAATTCATTATTCCTCATAAAAGGCTTAGGTAACTAGTCTAGCATTATTTTTAACTATATTTCCACATTTATCCAATTTATTCCTAAAAATACATTTAGTTCCAATATCCTATTTATATTTAGATAGTTTAACCATATTCCAAACATTATTCCTTATAAATTGATTGAGTTCATCATGTATAAAATTAATTCAATTTTACTCATTTAAAGCTTTATTAACATTATTGGCTATAAAATTAGAAATAAAAAAAAATATTAACACAAAAATTTAAAATATATTTTATGGTTTGAATTTCATTTTGAACATTTCCAATAGATTTTTTAAGAGGGTGATCTTGAAGGGTTTTCTAGATTTTAGGAATGTATTTATAAGGGATTTGGTTCCCCTAAAATTGAAATATTGTCATTTTAACGTTCATCTTCACTAAAGTTAATGTAATTTTTTCATTAAACTATCATTTTCATCAATCTTTAAATGCAATGATTTTTCAACAACTAAAGATATATTATTTAAAAATCTATAATCTTTATTATTATTATAATACCATATAAATATTTCTTCATTACATTTTGAATCAAACTTATCTAGATTACCTTTAGTTTTTAAGATAAAAACTATACAACCAAACATCCTAAAATATCCAACTTTAGGTTTTATTCTCCTAAATAATTCATAAGAGGACTTATTTAAAAATTTTCTGATTAAAACTTTGTTTAAAAAATGATAAACCATATTAATATATTTAACCCAAAAATATTTAGGAAACTTATATTCATTGAGAATTTTTCTATCCATTTATTGAATAGATCTATCTATCCTTTCTATGATATTATTTGTCTATGGTAATTTAGGAGCAGATTTTTTTTGAAAATATCCATTATCTTTATAGAATTTATCAAAATCTAGAGTAAAAAACTCACCTCCTCTATCAATACTAATAGAAATAATCAAATAAAATTTATGATTTTGAACTATTTTACAAAAATTAACAAACTTAATTAGAGTTTCACTTTTATGAGTTAAGAAATAAGTCTAATAAAATCTCCTATAATCATCAAAAATTACAAATACATACATATTTCCACCTAAACTAGTAGATTTCATAGGGCTAAATAAATCAAGATGTAGTAATTCAAGTGGTCTAGTATTTTTTACATCATTAATAGATATAAAAAATTACTTAGGTTGTTTACCTTTTAAACATGAATCACATACAAAAAAATCTTACTTTCAATTTAGGTATATCCACAACTTGTCCATGGTTTTTTAATTTATGCAAAAAACAAAATTTTTGCATGTATAATACTCCTATTCCATAATATGTCATCTATATCTGTAATATATAAATAATTAAATTTTTGTTTGGTTGGTTCATAATAATAAATAGAGTAAATATTGTCTCTTCTCTTTGCATAAAATAAAATAGTTTCATTCTTAAAAAATAAACATTTATCATTTTGAAATTTTAAATTTATTCCATCATCATATAGTTATGATATAGTAATTAAATTTTATTTTAATATATCAATAAAAAACCTTTGAGATTATAATAGTTTTAGAAAAACCTACTTCATTGTAGCCTTTGACCTTACCTTTATAGTTGTCACCAAAAACAACAGAGCCTCCATTTCATGAATTAAATTATAAAAATTTAGAAATGTCCCAAATCATGTGTTTGGAACAACCACTATCCATGTACCATGAATCCTTAACTCTCTTAGGACAGGTTTCCTAAAATCAACTGAGTAGAATAGTTTTTTTGTGCCCATTACTTCTTGGCTCTAATGGTATTAATAATAGAAATCTTAGGCACCCAAACGGTCATTAAACATTTATTTATAGGTATTATATAAAATAAATTTTTAGAAATAAAATTTTTGGTGTGAATAAAAGATAAATCTTAATGATCATTCATTGGAATAATGCTTATGCATTCTACACTTAAAACCTGTAACACTGGAAACACTTCCAATTGATCTTGTAATAAAAACTTATTCATACTTAGTAGTGGATTTTTATATCCAAAAGCAGTTCTGTTTCTATTTGGTTTCATCATTGACATCATCTTATCATACTTTTTCTTACCCTAAAAAGTATAAAAATTTTCTTTTTAAACTAATTGTAAATTTTCATTTCACATTTTTTTATTATTAATTAAAAATTTATTTTTAATATGAATTTTCTATTTTGAGGTTTTGTTCCATAGTTTAAAATAATACCACCACACATTCAAGGTCCACCGTTCATGTGTCTCGTCTATATTGTTTCCCTTTGTCTTTTACACGTCTTCAGTTTCAGGGATTTGGAGCGGTCTTCACAAAATGGGGGAAACCCGACCTAGTCGATAGACAAGGAGAGGGTCTCAAATTATGGGCTTCCTGGTTCACCTCCAACAAGGAGAGGGCTATCAGGCGTCATTAACATTTCATTCAATGTTGATGCTCCAGTTTCATCCATAGTAGTTAGATCTCAATAGGGGGAGTGATCGAAGCAGTTTATAAGATAGAGGTTGCAGGTCGGTGAGGGTTCTTCTTCAGTTCCCGTCACCTTTGGCTTCATCTGTAAAAGGTTCAGCCATATCAGTTCAAGAAGAATCTGAATAGCTTCAATAAATTCAATAAGAAGCGAGGGTTGGACAGAAATGCCTAGATAAGCATTTCTTGGATTGCCGAAGAAGTATCCATACACGTTTGGTTGTTGGCATCCTGGGTGAGTGGTTGTGTCCATTCCTGATCCTAGAGTTCGAAGAATATAGTTTTCACTAGGTCTGGATAGAAGCAGTGCAAATTGATGGGTGTGGGGGAAGATTGAGGTTTCCAATGGTGTACTTGAGGATCTTGACAAGAGAGAGGAGGGTCTATGGGTGTGTTTCTTGGTTCAACAGAGGAGGTCTTAGGGTTGTTCCTTGGAAAGCCACACATGGAGGGCTAAGAATTGAATATGATGACTTCTACCAACAACATTTGGGCTTGGTCAAAGGTGGGATTATTCAAAGGTGATACCAAACCCCCAGTAAGGGGGGGGGGTTTGGTCCAATATTATTCCTTTGTCGATTTATTATCAATTTTTGTATGTGTTTCTACTTTACTCTTACTTGTACTCTATTAATATTTTCATATTAAAAGAACCCCTGATGATTCTGCACCATGATAATAGGTCAATTAGACAAAGCATGTAAATATCATTTTCTGTTTTACTACTTTCTGCATCGACTTGGTTAATTTTGAATGCTACTTATTAAATTAATTCAATTCTGATTTGAATTCATTTATTGATAAATAAGTTATTTATGCATTGTTTTTCTTGGGTATGTCATTGCTTGATACTGTCATTTTTCTGGCTTGTTGGAATTGTATACAAATTATTTTATTGTTTATTAGCCTTATTTTAATAATACTAGAATAATGAACATAGCTTTTTTATTTCAAATTTTGGGATTATGCGAACCAAAATAAAGTCCAATGGATCCTATATAGTTGAAGGGGGACTACCTTGCATTGTGTAGCCCCCCAATAAATGGTATTAGAACCAAATTGGGTATAATTTTGTGTCATCAAAGTTCATAATAGAATTATTCATTTCTTTAAATGATTTTGTTGGTGGATTTTACTATACAACATGTTTTTTTTTGTTTTTTTCAGCATTGGTCGTTTAATATATTTTGTTAAAATTGTGAAATATGTTATTGATTGTTGTTTCCCTTGTTGTATCCCTAATTTTTATGCTCTAGTAGAGACCTTAGGAATATTGGAGTTGTCTGGTTTGTGTCTCGTGTTCTTGCGTAGGAGGGGTTTGTACGAGGTTGTCCTGGGTGAGAGTGTATCATTTATCAGTGAGGTGTGTGGAGGGGTCAATCAGTTTGTTTGGTCACCTAGTTATATCTTTTTCCTTAGGAGGGTGAGCTGGTAATTAGCTCGGGTTTATTCCTCAGGTTTGTGTCCTGGTTTTGGGATGGAGTCTCTAGGTGTTGACCTGTTACGAGTGGTGATTGGGCTTGGGCAATGTGTACAGTGACAATGTCATGTGAATAGGTTTGATGACGATCATGCTTCAAGGTGGTTATTTCAGGATATTTTTAGCGATGTTATGTGATTCATAGATATCATTTGGAAGCTAGACTGGGATGTGATTTCTTAGTCGGTAACTATTTTCCCTTGGATTTTTTGTGTTCTCATGAGTTTAGAGTTTATCCTTAGGACTTTGGGGTTGTATGGGATTTGTAGTGGTACTCGGTTGTTGAAGAACTTCTCATATTGGCTGAGTTCTAGGAAGTGTCTTCCCTTTAGGTGGATAGTTTTTTGAGTCTGTGATGGATTTATATGGAGACTGATTTTCTTTTCTATTCTTGATTTCTTAGTGTTTATTTTATTGTTATTTGATTCTATTTACATTACTGTACTGGTTTTTTAAGTTATATTCTTTATGAATTTTCTGAGATGTTTGTTATGTCATGGTTTTAGAGGATGAGTACTACTATGTTCTTCCATGTGTTGCAGGTACTGGTGAGCAGATTAGGACTTCCTTGATGGCATGATCTCAGAGGTCGGCTCAGGTATCTGCAGGTATGTACTCTTTTTATTTTTGGAGTTGTTTAATTCTGATCATGTTTAACATCTTTATAATTTCATTTAATTTGGGTAGATTGTGTCACGTTGATACATGATAGGGGTCTGTTTGGGTCATTCCCTAAAAGTATTTCCTATTTAGGATCTGATGCCCAAATTAAGGATAGTAGGTGGTGTAGAATCATCATGTGGTTAGGAGTTTATTTGAATGGTGGAGAGTATGATGTTGTTTCATGTTAAATCTATTTATGAATTTTAATTAACAAGGGGGAGAATTGTGAATTTTTATTTCACCTTTTTTATTGTTAATTTAAATTTGTTTTTAATATTCATTTTCTATTTTGAGGTTTTGTTAAATAGCTTAAAATAAGGACACCACTTAATCAAGGTCCACTATACACGTGTTTGTTCCAGCTTTTTTTCCTCTGTATTTTTCATGTCTTCGATTTTAGGGATTTGGAGGGGTCATCACAAAATGGGGGAAACTCGGCCTGGCTGAGAGATAAGGAGAGGGTCTTCGACGATGGGATTCCTGGTTCACCTCTAGTGAGGAGAGGGATATTAGGCAGTGTGAATATCTCCTTAAATGGTGATGCTTGGGTTTCATCCATAGCAGTTGGCTCTCAATAGGGGGAGTGATTGAAGTAGTTCAGAAGATAGAGATTATAGGTCAGTGGGGGTTCATATTCAATTCTTGTTGCCTCCTGCTTCATTCATAAAAGGTTCAGTCATATTAGTGAAAAAAACATCCAAACATTTTAAATAAATTCAAGAAGTAGTGAGGGTTGGACAACGATGTTCGACTAGGAATTTCTTGGATTTCTGAAGAAGTATTTGGGCGTGTTTGGTTCTTAGCATCTCAGGTGAGTGGTTGTGTCCGGTCTTGATCCTAGAGTTCGGTGAATCTGTTTTGCACCATATCTGGACAGCGGTGACACAAATTTTCCTTTGGGTGTGTTCTTGGGTTCAACGGAGGAGGTCTTAGGGTTGTTCCTTGAGAATCCAGACCTAGAGGGATCAGAATTGACTAGGACAACTTCTACCAGCAGCATCTAAGCTGGTCAAAGGTGATACCAAACCACATAAAAGGTGGGTTTTGGTTCAGTATTATCCCTTTGTTGATTTATTATCAATCGTTTTATGTGGTTCTTCTTTTATGTTCCTTGTACTCTATTATTTTTTTAGTAAAAGAACCCATGATGATTCTACCCTTTGCATGTATGACAATTAGTCGAAGCACATAAATCCTATTGTCTATTTTACTATCCGCATCGACTTGGTTAATGTTGAACGTGTCTTCTTAAATTAATTCAATTCTGATGTTAATTCATTTGTTGATAAAGAAGTTATTTAAACATTATTTTTCTTCGGTATGTCACTGCGTGATGTTTTCATTTTTCTAGCTTATTGGAATTGTATACGAATGATTTTATTATTTATTGGCCTTATGTTAATAATCTAGGAATAATAAACATAGATTTTTTATTTCTAATTTTGGGATTATGAAAACCAAATTAATCTCAATGGATCTTCTCTAGTTGAAGGGGGGCTGCCTTGCATAGTGAAGCCCCCCAAAACTAAGAATTTCAGCTTTTAATTTCTCATTCTCTTTTTGAATTGCTTCTAAATCATCAGATAATTTCTCATTTGAACATGAAGCTTTATTTCTTAGTTTTTTATTTTCTTGTTTGAGTTTCATATGTTCTTTTTCAATTTGAGTTATGTCATCTAATAAATTATTGATTTTTCTTTCTTCAATTTCATTATTTTAAGAAAGATATTATTTAGATCTATTATTCTCATTTTTAAGTTTCTCATTTTGTAATCTAATTATTAAAACTTAAGAATCAAATTCCTTTTTCTATTCTTCACTCTTCAAAGTAGAAACATTCATTTTATCTTTTTCCTATTTAGATTTATTATTATCTTTAACTAGTTTAATATTTTTTTCTTTCAATTTCTTTGTACAAATCAGTAATTCTAGAACCGTATTTTTATAATTTATTATTTTTTTCATACAATTTTTTAACATCATAATTTTTAGAATCTATATTATATCCTGAACTAGAATCATAATTAGTATCATTTTCATATTTTTTAAAAACAATATAACTACCATTAACAGGTTTTAAAAATTGTGTAAAAGGTGAATCTATTACCTTAGAACACGTATCCATTAATTCAAGGTCACCAATCTCCTTTTCAATTCCAAGTTTACTGCTTGAATTATAATTATCATTGTAGGTTCACCCGTCAAAAAGAGCTCCCTTCTCCTTTTTTTCTATTGTTTGTTTTCTTTTCTGGAATGATTTAGTTTTGGAAAATATGTTCTATTATGTCCCTTCTTTCTGTACTCATAACAAGTTAGGTCTGAAACATCATTTACTTTTACTAGTGTTACCTTTCCTACTTTCCTTTAATTTTTTTCTTTTTTAAATGCGCTATGACTCCCTTATACTTTTTGATAAAGTTGTAAAGCCATTTTTTCAAGTGAGATATATCTTCCTTCCCACTTCCTTGTGGATTATATTTATAAGAGTTAGAAGAAATAATTATATTTTATTTAAATGAAATACCTTTATTCTTTGAAACCTTCTCATCCATAATATTCTTTAACTCCAACTCATACTGAGGCAATGAACTGATAATTTCATCCAAATTATACTCCTTATATTTCTTACTCTCATCGATTGCAACATTATTTGCATGAAAATATTTAGTTAGTGATCTCAATACTCTTTTAACCAACACCGTATTATCCAACACCTCTCCAAGTTCACCCATCTCATTGATGATACTTATGAATCTATGGAACATATGATTTAAAAATTCTTGTTCTCCCATTCTATAATCTTGGTAATCCATGCATACAATTCCTAAATTTGTTCTCTTAATGTTGTTTCAACTACAGTGAGTTATTTGAAGTATCCTACAAATATCTCAAGTTTTCTTTCATGATGAGACATAGAAAAAAAATTGACTAATAAAAAATATAATATATTCATTACTTTATAATTAAAAACATACTTTACTACATCATTACCTATAAGTACATCTAGATTAACATGAGATAGCTTATATGATTTCACTATGATTTTCCAATAGTCAATGCTCAGTTACTTTTAGTATTCCTCCATTCGATCTTACCCATAACCATAATTGTTCCCATTGAAGTATGATAGTTTTTTATTGATTCTTCGAGTATTCCAATATGCACTACAAATAGATTCGGGTAAGGGATACACCAACTTTTATCAATGCTAAACAGAAAGCACTAATAAAAGGGGGATTTTATGAGTGTTATTATTAGCACTGATAAATTCTTTTAATAAAATATATTATTAATTTATATAAAATTATTATATTTATATTCAAAAATAACATTTATTTGTATACATTAAATAAAAAATGCATGTTTATAATTAATATATATTTTTTAATAATTCAAATATATATATAATGTTTAAAAAAAGTATTTCTAAGATTATAATTAAATAAATATATATTTAAATAATTATAATATTATAATAAGTTTCATTAATTAATAAATATATTTATTATATTTATTATATTTATAATTACATATAAATAATTTTTAAATACATATATTTATAATTATAAATATAAATAAATAAATATATGTTTCTAATGAATTTGGTCAACAAATATATTGATGTGTGTGTAAAATTGACGTGAATATATGTTATGTATTCATCATTAATATTCATTTATACATTATGCTCTTCTTATTATTCATGTAGTCCATATGTGATGACTCGTTTTTTATTATCTATACTTTACTAGGTATATAATTCATTCATGTTATACTTATGAATCTATTATGTTCTCGAAAATACTTATAAAATTACAATAAATATATTTAAATAATAAATATATTTATTATATTTATAATTATGAAATTTTAATTATATATAAATATTTTTTAAAATATATTCATTTTTAATTATAATTATAACTATATATATAATTATAAAATTGCAATAAATATATCTATTGTAATTTTATAAATAAATATATATAATTATAAACATATATTTATAAAAATATTTATTTATAGTTATAATTATAAATAAATATATTTATTAAACTTATAAAGTTACAAATATACATAATTAAATAAATATATTTATGAATATATAAAAAAATTTATAAATAAATACAAATTGTTATAATTATAATTTTTAAATAAATATAGATATATTTAAATAATTATAAAATTATAATAAATATATATATATTTAAATAATTATAAAATTATAATAAATATAGATATATTTAAATAATTATAAAATTATAATAAATATATTAATTATATATATTTGTAAAAGTATAAATATATTTTCTATAATTTTATAATTATTTATATATATATATATATATTGTAACATACCAAGTAAATAAAGAATATGACATTTTCATATTTATTAATATTTGTGAATTGAATATTAATTTTACTTTTAAGGGAATGCTATGTATGATGGCGTACTCAACACGCAATAAAGAGTTTATTTGAAATCTTATGCTGCACACAACTTTGAGTTATACCTAAAAATAATATAATATTATTATTATTTTAAATTGTAGTTAACGCCTAGCCATTGTATTGGTAAAAATGAAAAAAACTAACTAAAATATGATTACACATGTTTTTGAAATGTTTTTACTTTTATCCAATAAATTTTAGAGGCTTAAAATAAGAATGAATCTGATTTTAAGCCTGAAATACTCTAATATTCTTTAAAAGGTCGATTTATTGCCTTTTGATGGCGAACCCTTTTTAAATATAGTTATTGGATATTTTATATGTTTAATTTGAAAAAATTAATTTCTTCTTTAGAAGCATGATATCAAAATTTACTTTGTGTAAAATTTTGGTATTTTTCTAATAAAGTTCATTTTTTGATGAATAGTGAAAAATACTGCATTTTAATTCAATACTACCTTTTAATCTAATTTATTTATATAATTAGAATATCTTTTTAATTGGTTTTAAAGTGTAATTATATTATATTTTTATTATTTAATCCAATGTTGGTAATTGGAAGTAATTTCACTTTGAAATTGGATATAAAAACATGTCAATCTTTTGGTAGTTTTTATTTCTTAAAAACACGCTTTTTGGTTTTGACAATGGGAATTAATTTTAAATTAATTTCTGCAACTTCTTTGTTTTGAATTTGAAAAAATGGATTCCATATTTGGAATCAGGAGTTCCAAATTGTGTAAATATTTAACTTTTATTTTTAGACATTATGATTAGTAACTTCAGTAAATATTTTATTTATCATGGTTAAAGGGTAAATATGGTAAATAAGGGTAAAAACATAAAATTATAATAATATTAAATTACCCTAACACGTTTCCTAACCCTATTAGATGATAAATTTCCAATCATGAGCATTTTTGGGTTGATTTTGGGACCCCATGGAGCCACTTGTAAGTGAAAATGACATTTTATAAAAATTAGTTTAAAGTTAAGGAAAATGTAACATAAACATATATCTTTTAGTAAAATAGTTTTTATATGGGGTTATATAAGTGATATTTTAGACTATAAATATTAATTTTAAATCTAAAAAGATTTCCCACATCATGGTATTTTATTTATAATTTTTATACATTAAATAAATAAATTTAATTATGACACAATAGTGATGTAGTGATTGCTTCATTAATAAAGGATTCAAATAAATGATATTATAAATGTTAAAATAAATTTAACTTGGTTATTTTGATATCATCCATGAATTTTATGAATTATAGTTACTTGTTATATTTGTATTAATTAAGTTTTTTCGAATCAATCAAGTTTTTTTGGATTTAAAAAAAATCATGATATGAATAGTGTCAAAATTGACATAATTCATATTTAAAAATATAAAATATTTTATTAAATATTATAAAATTCCAAAAAATATAATATTCATTCAAATGGATATAATAAGTCTAAAAATTTATTAATGACTATTTAATTGGATATTTGTCATATTTTGGTAGCTATTTTGATTCTCAAAGTGTTAAATGCTTGATAAAACGGTAAGAGTAAAAAAGGGTTAAATAAAAAAAGATATGGATTAAAAAATATTCAAAACCTATAAAATCATTATTAGATGATTTTATTTCGACTTATATTCATATTATATTTGAATTTAATGAGTTTTGGACCTTTTGAAACTGAAAATAATTTTATAATAAAATAATACTTTCAAACTTTCCTAAAGAGCCCCTTCTCTCTCTTATAAAAGGACACCACCTCTAACACATTACACACACCTCTCAAGCCCCTTGACTAATCCAAACTCTGATCTAATAAGCTACCAACATCTCCCTATTCCTCTTAGAATCTTTTCTCTAGGTATAAGGCAATTCAAGAAATCCTTTTGGCTCAAATCAAAGAGAGTTGCACATTTTAAGAGGTAGCGTCTTCTCTAAAATTCCTTTCCATTATTCTACTTATTCACTCCCTATTCTATTATTTTTCTTTGATTACATAACAACATCTATATAATAAATATATTAGGTTGTTTTTATGATAAGTATTCAAACTACATTTCACAAACCTCCGTCTAATGGGTATAGAACGTACTGTTTCTGTGAACGGTGAACTATTGCCTCATGAAACGATGATTGTTTGATTTCCCCTACCACCTCTTATGGTGGCCATTATGATGAAACTGTAATTATATATGATATATATGATATTTATTTTATCTCTATTCTTCTATAATTCTCATTTATAACATACCTTTATTCTTTTCATGTTGTATATATACGATAATTTCATTTGAGGAAGTGAGGACTACCGCCCCTTCAAAGTGATATGACCCGCTCACGCTATACATAGAACGTATAAAGGATAGAATTAATGAAATTATGTAACATATATAACCTAGATATTTTAATTTAATTATAATATACCTATTTATCATTTATTTTTCATTCCTTTAAAAAAGAAAAAAAAGAAATGAAAGTAGCGTTAATGCATACGTACGGCTTACCGTCTCCATGAACGACGCATTTCATTTTCTTATATCCAAATTTTATGGACTATTCTAAATACATATATACTGGATATATATGATATTTAAATCATGAATACAAATATGGAGATAATTTAATTTTGACCACATGGACAATTTGTAATTATAACGAGTTTATTTTTGACTCAAGTTCCAAACATCGAAAAAATGTACGATGTGAACTCAAATAATTAACTAATTGTTGTAGCAAGGTAATAAGTGATATAAAAGGAATAATAAAATTTAAAAAGGTTCTGAATAAAGTATAAATTAACTTAATTTTATAATTCAGGAAGAACAAATAATATACGAGACAATTCAGACTCGAGGTGAGGGAACTTCTTAACCCAATTTCTATTCTTTGGGATGATCTTCTACTTCTTGTCGTGATATGATTATGTGAGAAATGAATTTTTATATCTTATATTTTATTTATACTTTATTTATGTGTGATTATAGTGAATACACATAATCGATCTATTCTATTTACAAAATGCTCTTTGTAAGGGAACCTTTCACCCTCCTCTTTTAGTCAAAGACTTCTACTTTGTTATGTCTTTTAATTTTCATTTTATTATGTTGGTATATGTTCTTCTATATCCTTATTTCTGTACATTTTATGTCTAAGTTATGAGAGACCCTTTTCTCTCCTATAAACTCATTTTCTGAATTTTAATATGACATCGTTAGGCTGCCGAATTTTCATATGGGAATACGTCTCAATCTACTTTCATTGAGGCATATCTTGATATTGTGCACCTTTATTATCCTATAGGGTATATATACTTCCCTTTGGCATATTATATCTTGAATATCCTTATTACCATGATATTATAAGTTTTTTTAATGTTATTATTTAATTGTTTTTATTCAAGTATTTTTCTCAAGTGGTAACAGACTCTTTAATTAAAACATTGTTTTAAATGTTTTAAAGATATAATTTTCTAAATATTTCTCATTAATGTCCATGTTTTCAAAATGTTTTTAAGGATTTATTTATATGGACATTAATGTTTTAAAATTTTAATTCCTGTAAATGTTTTATAGTGGTATGAGACACTTTGATTCAAAAATCTCTTTATTAAATGTTTTAAATGGTTTCTAAAATGGATTGATTATGTCAATATATTGAAATGATATATTGTGATTACAATGTGGAGATGTTATCTTTCCTTTATGCTTGTGTTATGTGTTATGATTATGTTATGGTTCTTGGGCATTGTTTACCTATACGGGTAGTTCTATGATAAACATAGGGTGGGTGAGCCCGAGATAGCTCTCCAATGCATTGGGTAACATGACAAAGGTAAACTTTAATGTTTATCCTAAGAGATTTAGGGAATATACTATGATGAGTATTCCAAACGCAACTCCCTACGTAGCTGTGAAAGCTACAATGTAAGTATGTTATGGATTCCACAAGTTACCTTTTTGATTTATGATTACTATGCATTATTCATAAAATCTTATGATTTCATGAGGTATGTTAAAGAGATTGTGTTTTGTATGTATTGATGGACTAATGTTTTCTTTCTTTATTTCATAACCCTCACTGATCTTTTTATGATCATTCCAAGTTTTTGAAATGTTTTTCAGAGGGTATAAGGAAGGGTAAGAGAAAGGAAGAATTCAAAAAGATTTATATCAAGAAAAGAATTCTTGTTTTCTTTTAGGAGTTTTTATTTTATAAAAAAATGGATACTGAGTAGAAGTGTCTACTTTGTAATATTTGAGATGTAATGTAATAGTTATGGCCTAATTCTCTAAAACTCTAAACCAAAAAAGATCCTCAATGTTAATTCTTGATTTAACTCAAGATTAAGTAATGTTTTAAGGCTGGGGCCTTATATATATAATTATAACTATATATTTATTATAATTTTTAATTAAAAATAAATAAATATTTATTTATAGTTGTAATTATAAATAAATATTTATTTATTTAAATAATTATAAATTTATAAAAAATATATTTATTATTCTTATGATCTTATATATAATTAAATAAATAAATTTATAAAGATATAAAAATATTGATAAACAAATAAAAATATTTATAATTATAATTATAAATAAATACATATATAATTATAAAATTATAAAATTATAATAAATATATCAATTATATATATTAATAAAATTATACATAATTAAATAAATATATTTATAAATATATACAAATATTAATAAATAAATAAAAATTATATTTATAATTATAAATAAATACAGATATATTTATAATTATAAATAAATACAGATATATTTAAATAATTATAAAATTATAATAAATATATTTATTATATATATTAATAAAATTATAAATATAATAAATATATTTTTTTATAATTTTATAATTATTTAAATAAGTAAGTTTATTTATTTATTTATAGTTATAATTATAAATAAATATATATTAATTTAAATAATTATAAAATTATAACAAATATATTTATAATATTTATAATTTTATTAATATATATAATTATTATAATCATTATAATTTTATAAATATAAATAAATATAAATTTATTTATAGTTATAATTATAAATAAATATATATATATGTATCATATATACAATTTTATAAATATATATAATAATATAAATAAATTATTAACATTATATCTTTATCAGCGCTTTTTTAGCACTGATAAAGGTATGTTTTATCAGTGCTTTTTGACTAGCACTAATAAAAGTTTCACCCAATTTTATAAATGAACCCTAACAGTCGACTTCTTCTCTCTCACACCTTAATCTCTCACGGAAGTCGACCCATGCAACGCTGATCCCTCCTTTTCCCCGACCTTACCAATGTCGTCGCCGACCTATCCTCTATCACCGACCCCTCCTCCATCGCCGAAAATCCCTCCTCCGTCACCGCGAACCCATCCTCCACTGTCAACCCACCTCCACCGCGCGCTGAACCCCACCTCTTACCGCGAACCCCTCCTCTATTGCAAAACCATCATCTGTCGTGAACCCTCATCCGCTACGAACCCACCTCCACCGCGAACCCCACCTCTGTTGTGAACCCCTCCACGACCTTCACTGCCGCTGTCGCCACCGCCTACCCCGACTCCGCCATTTTCAGACCTGACTGCTGTCGTCAGAGGGGTACGCTATTTTTTTCACATTATTATGAATTCCTAATATATAGATAGATTTTTTCTTGGTTTTGGTCTGTTCTTACATAACATTTAATAAGAAATAAATTTGTTTGAATACCTTCAAATGGAGTGTCATTGATTCAAAAACCCTAATAGTATTATACAAATCCTTTCAAATGTCTATATATTCTATATTTTACACAATAACATTGTTTGAGTTCTTAATAGGAGAGGTTTTAGGAAAAGGTCATTCCCCCTTATAAACTAAACAAGCCTCTAAAATTAACATTCCCATCTCTTGTGAAAAGGAACTAGCATACTGAGATCCCCTACAACTATTTTCATCCTGTAGAATTCGAATACCATATTTCTTTTGAGTTTCTATGACTATAAATGGATCTTCATTCAAATTATTTAATGTTTTAACATTCTCCATAAACTAGTCCAAAACTCAATAACATGATATCCCTTTATATTATGTTTGTTTTATTTATCTAAACATTTGTAGCATTATTCTAACCTCACTTTTTAATTCTATTCCATATGCTCCAAAAATTATTTTTTTTCATAATTTATTTATGGTCAAAGACCTTATATTGAGCCATAGAATGATCCATAAAATTACCTGACCAGCAAAATTATGGAATTTTTTCATTTTAAACTCTTAAATAAAGCTATTAGAATAATTATTGTTAGAGTTGGTACTATAGATATAATTGACATTGTACTTTAAATTTCCAAAATATGTATATATCACATAGTGATTATTATTCTGTTTAACATTATTTTTTTAATGTATTTGGAATATAATTCACATTAATAGGTTATAATAGTTTCCCACTATAATAAGAACAAAGATATTCCTTAAATATATTCTTAAATCAATATATCATATAATCTAGATACATCTATCTTACATGACATAGATTATGGTTGACTATCAGGTGATGGAGTCTCATATAAAATTGATACATCTTCTCATGAAATTCACACTTGGTGATCTCTAAGAAGAATGACCCCAATTAAAGACCCTATAATAGAAATTCCACATGTTTTATGTGTCATTTGGTATTGCTATATGAAAAAATGTTTATTTTCACTAAAACTAGAATTTTTTTGGTTTGTCTTAAAAAATAAACGGTATAAAATCTTTGATGGTATCCTACTAGGATATTTTCTCACATCATACAAATACACATTGGTTCATATATAGACTTAGTTGTCTATGATACAGGTAAAAGGAAAGGGTCACACTTTTATAGTGATGTTCCATAGTTACTTATTAAAGATATAATGATAATGGGATGTAGACGTCACCATAGGGAATAAAGAGACAATATTCATTTTGTGTTATTTTAAGATATTTACTATAAAGTGCCTATCTTGTAAATAAATTTATTTTTGGTTTAACTTTTGAAGAATGTTTGTATTTTTTTGTTTAACAAAGTTTTTTATTTGTTTACAACTAATCTTTTTGTTGAAGAATGTTTTTGAGTTACAGAAAGTTAAAGTTGTTGGTTGCTGAAGATTTCCTTAAAGAAGATTATATTGAAGAATAAGAAGTCAGAAGTTAAGAAAGCATCTCAAACTTTCTAAACTTAATCATACGATGCTTTGCTGATCTTAAAGTTCTCACAAATAATGAAATGTTTTGTGATTAAAGTTGTTGAAGAAATGGTGAATAGGATTGATGTTTTTCACTAAGAAAAATTTTGAGAAAATTCGGAACCAGTTTTCCTGAACCTGAAGTTTGGAGTCTACTTCCTGAGCTAGAAATTCGAAGTCTACTTCCTAGGCCAAAAATTTGGAGTCTACTACCTGAGCCAGAAATCCGGAGTCTACTTCCTAAGCCAGAAATTCAGAGTCTACTACCTGATCCAGAAATTCGGAGTCTACTACCTGATCCAGAAATTCAGAGTCTACTTCCTGAGCCAGAAATTTTGGAGTCTACTTCCTGATCCAGAATTTCGGAGTCTACTTCCTGAGCCAGAATTTTGGAGTCTACTTCCTAAGCCTGAAATTCGGAGTCTGCGTCCTGAGCCTGAAGTTCAGAGTCTGTTTCCTGAACCTGAAGTTCAGAGTCTATTTCTTGAACTAGATTTCGGAACCATGATCCAGTTTTATCATTCCAAGAAAGACATGAAGAGTTAAAGAAAAGACGAATTTCAACTTTGCATAAATCTCAGAGAAATTTAAGAATATTTGAAGAAGTCAAAGATTGATGATTAAATATGAGAGATTTTAGGAGTTTTTTTAGATTTGAGGAAGCGGGAAAGTTTTTCAAGTTTCCCACCTTTGTTTTCTGAGTTTCCTATAAATATGTGCTCAGATCATTCGCTCAAATAACAACTTTTACAAAACGCAGAAAAGGCGGAGCACTGGAGAATTATAAGTGAAAAGTTCCTACCATCTTGAAGAAGTTTCCTTGAGTGTTTGAGAAGAGAATCAAAATTATCTTATTTCCTTACTGAGAAGACTGGTTTCAGAAAATCGGATCCAAGAAATTCGGATTGAATATTCAGAGTGGGCATTTGTGCGAAATCATATTTCCTTGCTGAGAAGACTGGTTTTAGAAAATTGGATTCAAGAAATCTGGATTGAATATTCAGAGTGGGAATTTGTTTAGAATCATTACTTCCTTCCTGAGAAGATCAATTTCAGAAAATCGGATTCAAGAAATCCGGATTGAAGATTCGGAGTGGGTATTTGTGGAGAAGCTTAACAAAGTTCTTATTCTTGTGTTTGTCTCATTTGTTCTTCAAGAAAACATTGTAAACTGATGGGAGTCATTATAATTATTCCTATCAGGAGATAGAAGGTGTCTAATAGTATTTTGCACAAGTTGTATTCACTTCTTCCTTATAGTGGATTTCCATAGACCCACGAGAGTGGCTATGGAAAGGACGTAGGTTCTCTTATTGAGGACGAAACTTGTAAATCTTTTGTGCCTTTCTTGATTTACCTTTCTTACATGCTTGAGTTTCTTAATAAAGGTTGATAAGGAAATAAATCTTAACAGATTGCAAGGGTTAAGTTTCTTAAAGTTTTGAAACTTATAAAAAGTTAAACAACTGATTCAACCCCCCCCCCCCCTTCTTAGTTGTTATTCGATCCTTGGAACTTCAAGTGGTATCAGAGGCAGTTTCCCTTATTTAATCTTTATCATGGAGAATATCAATTCTGTCAACATTAGAGGAATTCCTACATTCGATGGCAAGAATTATTATGGATGGAAAAATAGGATGATTCATTATCTCCTATCTCTTGGCCTTGAAGTTGTTGATGCTGCTACTATTGGCTTTCCACCTATTGAGAAAAATGCTCCTATGAAATTTTCTGATGAAAGGAACATAGAAGTTGATGGAAAGGCTAGAAATTCTATTCTCATGTCCTTATCAGAAAATTTTTATCATAAGGTGATGGGTCTCACAACATCAAAAATCATGTGGGACAAGCTGGAAAGTGTTTTTGAAGGAAACACAAAAGTCAAGGAGGTCAAGCTACAAATCTGGCGTAGTAAGTTTGAAGACATCAGGATAAGAGATGACGAAACAATTGATAAATACTTCACTAGAGTTAATGAAATTGTATGCAACATCAGAGAATTCAGAGAATACTTGGAAGATTCTACAATTGTGAATAAACTTTTGAGAAACTTTCCAGACAGGTTTAATTCTAAAATTTCATCTTTAGAAGATAAGGATGATTTATCTCTTGATGAACTGCATAACTTTCTTGTTGCTTATGAAATGAGGAAATATCCAATCTTTAAGAAGAAGATTAAAGATGAAATGGATTTTGAAGCTATGAGAAAGATGAAAATCCAAGATGATGATGAAGTTGATCCTTGCGAGTCTGTTGATAAGGAAGATTAAGAGTTGAATGAAAAAATCATGTCTCTCATATCCAAGAACTATTTAAGAGGAAGAGGAAAGTATGGAGGGAAACTTCCTCTCAAATGTTTTGAGTGTGGTGGAATCAGAAATTTTGAAATGAATTTCCCTAAGAAGAAATTTGGATAATATCAAGATGTTTCTAATGAGAACCCTCGATGGAAGAAGTATAACAAGAATGAAAAAGAAGAGAAGAATTCTAAATAATTCAAGAAGAAGTTTTCTGGAAAGAAAAGAAGTATATTGAGTAATAAGGTTGAATCATAATCATCTGAAAATGATTCCTCAGAAGATGAAAGTAAAGAAAGATTCAGAACCTTCATTGAAAAAGTTGAGAAAACAAATGTTTCCTCAGAGAGTGAAGAAGGTGGTGAAGAATCTTACAGAGAATATCAGCTAAGATCCGAACTTCCTGCATGTGTTGAGAAAAATAAATCTCTCAAGAAAGAAATTTGTGTGATGAAGAAAAATCATGAAGAAGTTCATGATGGAAGTAAATATGTTACCAAGAAGGAAGATGAATACATTCAAGAAATTTTAAGTTACAAACTTAGAATTACTGAACAAGGAAATATGATTGAAGATCTTAACAAGAAGCTGGAAAATAAAGAAGAAGAGATCAACAAGTTACAATCAAAAGTTATTGAATCCTAAAATACCCTAAGGAAGATGAATGAAAACTTCCACAAAGCTGATACATCCAAGATTACTGAGAAGGCTTACTATGAGAATTAGGTGAAATATTCCCCTATCAAAAATAATGTTTTATCTGATTCTTCTAACATTTTAGGTTATGGAAAAAGAATTAGTAAAACTTGGGTGGAGAAAGGATGTGAGAAACCTATAAATCCTACAAAAGTAGAAAACTCACTCAAAAGTAGAGATGGCCTACATTCTGAGTTTTCTAGAGCTGAAAGAAGTTATCAACCTCAAAAAAGTTTCTATAAAGAAAGATCGTTCTTTAATAAAAAAATCAATATTTGAGGGCTATTGCTGGTGTTGTGGAATTTATGGGCATAGATATTATAATTGTTGGCACAATTTATCTCTACCCAGAACAAGGATTGAGAAAAGTAGAATAATTAGTGAAAGAAAAATGAGTAACTTTTCGTACTCATAGAATGTTGAAAAGTTGAATTCTCAAGATGTCAGAAACATTCCAATAAAGAATCAATTTGAATGTTTGGAAGAAGTTTGTGGAAGATGTTATCAGTTTGGTCATCATGCCGAATGATGTATGACTCTCCTTCCAGAACAAGTTTCATATGACATGAAAGAAAAGAAAGATAAAAATAAGAAGGTTGATGAAAGAGCTTTTGTTGTTGAGACAACTTTGAAAGAAAGTAAGAGGAACAAACCATGGATTATTGATAGTGGTTGTTCATCACACATGATAGGTGATATAAAAATCTTGGAGCATGTTGAAAGTCGTGATGGATGAGCGGTTACTTTCGGCAATGATAGTTCCTTAAAAATTAAGGGAATCAGAACGACAGAGATTGAACCAGAGAAACTGAAATCTAAGGAAGTCTTGCTTGTTGATGGGATAAAACATAACTTACTTAGTGTAAGTCAACTTTGTGATTATGGAAAATAATTTATCTGCAGAAAGGATTCTTGTGTCATCAAAAATGTGAAAAATGGAAAAGTGATTACAAAAGGAGAAAGAACCAGTGGGAATCTATTTCAAATCGGAGAATCCAATAACTCTTGTTATTTGAGTGCTGAAAATGAAAACAAGTTGGGGTACTGAAGACTTTTCCACCTTGGGAAGAAGAACATGAGTAAGCTTTCTAAAGTTGATGTTGTTTGAAATTTTCCAGAACTGAAAATAAGAGATGAAGATGTTTGTATTACTTTCCATAAAGGAAAGATGAATAATAAAAGTCATAAAAGAGTTGAGATTAAATATTACAAACCAATTGAGCTTATTCATTCCGATCTGTGTGGGCCGATGAGACATCAATCAAAAAAAGGATATTTATACTTTATCACCTTTATTGATGATTTCACTCGGATGAAAAACATCATGTTCATGAAGCATAAGTCAGAGGCTATTGAAATGTTTAAATTCTTCAGAAGAGGTGTTGAGAAAGAATTAGGAGTTTCCATAAAGAAGTTGAGAATAGACAATGGTACAGAATTCACAAGCAATGATTTTGAAACTTATCTAAGGAAGCATGGTATCAAACATCAGTATAGTGCTCCTTATACTCCACAACAAAATGGAGTAGCAGAAAGGAAAAATAGAAGCTTGGTGGAAATGGGAAGAAGTATGTTATCAGAATACAAACTTTCAAAATTCTTTTGGAGAGAAGCTATTAGCACTGCTGTACATGTTCAAAATAGATGCTTATTGAGACCAGAAACCGACATGACTTCTTACGAGATGTGGTATAACAAAAAACCTTCTTTTAATTACTTCAAAGTTTTTGGAAGTCCATGCTTGCTCAAAATCAAAAATCCGGACTTAGGAAAGTTTGATGAGAAATATGAAGAAAGAATATTTATGGATTATTCACCAAATGGAAGAAGTTACAAATGTTGGAACAAACATTTACAGAAGTTGGTGGACTCATATGATGTAAAGGTAATTGAAAATACAAGTTCGTTTACAAAATCTATTATGAATACTGAGGAAGATAAATCAGAGAATCCCCACCAGAGTGAAAGTGACTCAGATGAGTCACATGGGGAAGAAAGTGATGCTAGGAAAGGAAATGTGAGTTTTCCTACATTGCAAAAACATGTTGAATCTGAAAATATTATTGGGGATCATAAGGCTCCAGTTTAGACAAGAAGTAAGTTAATATTAGAGAATCAGACTTCCCTTATCTTAAAATTTGAACCAGAATCAGTTTCAAAAGTTATTCAACATAAAGAATGGGTGGATGCTATGAATGAAGAACTGGATCAGATTGAGAAGAATAAAACATGGTAACTTGTTCCAAGGCTAGAAAATAAGAATGTTATTGGAACCAAGTGGGTTTACAGAAATAAATTGAATGAGAATGGAGAAGTTACAAGAAACAAAGCAAGGATTGTGTGTAGTGGGTATGCACAAGTGGAAGGTGTGGATTTTTATGAAACCTTTGCCCCTGTTGCAAGGTTGGAAACTATTCGAATGTTTCTTGCAGTGGCTGATCATCGGAATTACAAGGTTTATCATATGGATGTAGAGTCATCTTTCTTAAATGGTGAGATTGAAGAAGAAGTTTACATTGAATAACCTTGTGGGTTTTTTCTTCATGAGGATGAAAAAAAAGTTTGCAAATTGAAGAAAGCCTTATATAGACTGAAACAAGCTCCACGAGAATGGTATTCAAAGCTTGAAAATTCGTTGATAAAGATGAACTTTTCTAAAGGAAAGGTTGATATCAACTTGTATGTTAAAGATTTTGACTTTGTAACTTTAATTATAATCATTTATGTGGATGATATAATTTTTGCTAGAGATGAAGAAAAGGTCTGTGAAAAGTTTTCTAAAGAGATGAAGAAATTTTTTGAAATGTCAATGTTGGGAGAATTAACTTTCTTCCTTGGATTACAAGTTCAACAACAAGAAAACTGCATTTTCTTGTCCCAAGAAAAGTATTCTAAGGAATTGTTAAATAAGTTTGGGATGGAAGAATCAAAGTAAGTTTCAACTCCTATATTAGTGAGCACAAAGTTGAGCAAAGATGATTCAGGGAACAGTGTGAATCCGAAAGACTTTTGAAAGTTGATAGAAAGTCTTATTTATCTTATAGCTTCAAGGCCTGACATTGCTTATGTTGTGACTCTCTGTTCTCGATATCAAAGTAATCCAAAAGAATCACACATGTTAGCAGTTAAGAGTATTTTGAGATGTGTTAAAGGAACAACTTCACATGGGTAGTTATACAAGAGAAACAATGAGATGAATTTTCATGGTTATATTGATGTTGATTGGGCTGGTGATTGTAATGATAGAAAATCAACATTAGGAGGAACATTTTTCTTAGGGGAATGCTGTGTGAGTTGGCATAGAAAGAAACAAAATTCAGTAACTTTAAGTACAGATGAATCTGAATATATTGCAACTACTCAGGAATGTACTCAAATGATGTGGATGAAAGTTCAGCTGGAATATTTAAAAGTGATAGTTTCTAAACCTTTGAAGATACTCTGTGATAATCAAAGTGCCATTGATCTTTCCAATAATCCTATTCAACATTCAAGATCAAAACACATTGATATAAAGTATCACTTTTTAAAAGAGAAAGATGCTACTGGATAAGTCTTGATGGAATATATTTCAACAAAATATCAAATTGCTGATATTTTTATAAAAGCAATGTCAAAGGAAAGGTTTGTTGAACTGAGGCTGCAACTCCATGTTCAGCCTCCTCCCATGACTTCCTAAAACTCATAAGGAAGTAACCCCCACCGTGCTTTGGATTATGTTGAAAAATGGGGAGAGTAAGTTTTCTTTTATGAATCTAAAGTTGTGGTTATCATATAATGGGGGAGAGAGAAAGAAAAATTATAGAGAAAGAAAAATGAGAGAAGAAAAGAAAAGTGAGAAAGAAAAAGATAACAGTAGAGGGGGAGTTTGAGTAAGGTGACGTTTATCTTTACAAGGCCACAGATTTTTCTTGTCACCGAGGGATGTAAATCCTTTAAAAACATTACTTTATCTAGTAGTGTGGTGTCAGGACACTCTTTTTGAGAAAGGCTATGTTTTGGTAAAATTCAAGAACTTGAGATGTAAAATTTTTGATAGGTGAAAACTTGTTACCAAGGGTTGCCAAAAAATCCAAAGGGGGAGATTGAAGAACCTTTGTGGTGTTTTTTTAACAAATTTTTGTATTTGTTGAAAACTAATCATTTTATTGAAGAATGTTTTTGAGTTACAGAAAGTTGAAGTTGCTGGTTTCTGAAGATTTCCTTAAATAAGATTATGTTGAAGAATACAAAGTCAGAAGTTAAGAAAGTGTCTCAAACTTTTTAAACTTAATCAAATGATGATTTTCTGATCTTAAGGTTCTCAAAAATCATGAAAAGTTTCGTGATAAAAGCTATTGAATAAATGGTGAAGAGGATTGATGTTTTTCACTAAGAAAAATTCTGAGAAAATTCAAAACCAGTTTTCCTGAACCTGAAGTTCAGAGTCTACTACCTGAGCAAGAAATTCAGAGTCTACTTCCTAAGCTAGAATTTTGGAGTCTACTTCCTGAGCCAGAAATTCAGAGTCTACTACCTGATCCAGAAATTCAGAGTCTACTACCTGATCCAGAAATTCTGAGTCTACTTCCTGAGCTAGGAATTTCATAGTCTACTTCCTGAGCCAGAATTTTGGATTCTACTTCTTGAGCCAGAAATTCGGAGTCTACTTCCTATGCCATAAATTCGGAATCAACTTCCTGAGCTAGAATTTTGGAGTCTACTTCCTGAGCCTGAAATTCGGAGTCTGCGTCCTGAACCTGAAGTGTGGAGTCTGTTTCCTGAACCTGAAGTTCGGAGTCTGTTTCCTGAACCAGATTTCGGAACCATGATCTAGATTTATCATTCCGAGAAAGATATGAAGAGTTCAAGAAAACCCAAATTTCAACTTTGCATAAATCTCAGAGAAATTTAAGGATATTTGAAGAAGTCAATGATTAAAGATTAAATATGAGACATTTTCGGAGTTTTTGAGATTTGAGGAAGTGGAAATGTTTTTCAAGTTTCCCGCCTTTATTTTCTGAGTTGCCTATAAATATGTGCTCAGATCATTCACTCAAATAATTTTTTTTTAAATGCGGAAAAGGCGGAGCGCTGGAGAATTATAAGTGAGAAGTTCCTACCATCTTAAAGAAGTTTCCTTTAGTGTTTGAGAAGAGAATCAGAATTATCTTATTTCCTTGCTTAGAAGACCGGTTTCAGAAAATCAGATCCAAGAAATTCGGATTGAATATTCGGAGTGGGAATTTGTGTGGAATCATATTTCCTTACTGAGAAGACCGGTTTCAGAAAATTGGATTCAAGAAATCTGGATTGAATATTCAGAGTGGGAATTTGTTTGGAATCATTACTTCCTTACTGAGAAGACCAGTTTCAGAAAATCAGATTCAATAAATCTGGATTGAAGATTCAGAGTGGGTATTTTTGGAGCAGCTTAACAAAGTTATTATTCTTGTTTTTGGCTCATTTTTTCTTCAAGAAAACATTGTAAACTGATGGGAGTCAGTATAATCATTCCTATAGGGAGATAGAAGGTGTCTAATAGGAGTTGAAACAAGCAGTATTCACTTCTTCATTATAGTGGATTTCCATAGACCCATGAGAGTGGCTATGGAAAGGACATAGGTTCTCTTATTGAGGCTGAACCTTGTAAATCTTGTGTGCCTTTCTTGATTTACCTTTCTTGCATGCTTGAGTTTCTTTCTAAAGTTTGATAAGGAAATAAATCTTAACAGGTTGCAAGGGTTAAGTTTCTTAAAGTTTTGAAACTTATAAAAAGTTAAACAACTGATTCAACCCCACCCCCCTTCTCAGTTGTTATTCGATCCTTGGAACTTCACCTTTATATTTTGGATCATGTGTAAACCTTTTATAGATTTATATTTTATAGAATGTTGGTTATTTTTTATTCATGTATATTTTAAAAAGTGCCTCTCTTGGGATTTATGTCTTTGTGGAAATGACTAAGTGGCTCTTTAAACATGATTTAAGTGTTTTGAAAAGTTTCTTAAAAAATTATATGGGTTCAACATACCCTTTTTTGGTTTTAAATAGCTTTAAAATGATTTAAACACTTGACATTGACTTAAGTTGCATGTCAAGTGTTTGTCAACTCACCCGATTGGCTTTCATATAAGGGATGTGGATGTTTAAAAATTTTATTTAATGATGGTTTCATTTTAACAAGGGGTTTGTAAAGTTTTCAATGAAAATTTGTAATATATAGAGGGTTTTTACTTATTTTAAATGATTAAGAATTTTGGTTCATGAAGTTTCCTTGAATTCTTTAGAAAAAAGGAATTTTGGTTTTGTGAAAGAGTGTTTGGAATTTATTGGTTTATTTTAAAAATGGTGTGTTATTTTAAAGATAAATTCATGTAAATGGTTGGTTTTTTAATGGGATTTCAAATGTGATTTTATAAATAGTTTTCAAAGGACATCTGAAATGTATTTTTTCCATAATATGTTAAGTTTAGATTTTTATAGAATTAGGAAAATCAATACATTATATAGGGAATACAAGTAGATTGATTATAACAACATGTCAAGGGCATGAACTAAATCTATCCAACCCATATGATATCCATCATGACCTCACTCACGTAAAAGGTGAATTAATGTTTAACCTCATTGTAAATCCTAAACATACTTTGCATCAAACATCACCTGTATGGTTTAAATTAGGGGGTCCCTTGTTTGATATGTCTATTTAGGACTTTTCCTTCAAAGGGATGCAATTGATTATTAATATGAAATGCTTGATACTTATTCATGGATTTGAAAATGGTCTCTTTATTATGATGGTGTTAGAGTTGACATGTGATTTACTACATATATTATATTTATTGATGTGGTGATCATTGGATTTTTTTCTCACTTTCACTTGTTTGGATACATGAGAACCCTATGAATTAAGAAATAGGTCCATATGTATACTACACTTGTTATCTCACAGACTAGATAGTTTCCCCTAGTTGTATAGTTTTTTTAGTCTATAAGAGTGTCCCTAATAAGTAATGTGTGGGTAAGTTAGGTGGGTTTTCTATTTTTTTAGGATTCAACATAGGCCTACTATTGGCCTCATTGTAGTGTGAGTACAAAATGAAGGAATAATTGAATTCACTCTATGATTTTGATACATTGTAGATAATAGAATTGGAAATAGGAAAGATGGATCTATAAAACAATTATATTTATCATCTAAAGGATAAATTGGATGATAGGAAATAGTGTAATGTGTCTCTAGTTGTAAATATATTTCAATAATTAGATGGATTAGATTTTAGTTTTGATTTTCTCTCCTGATATAAAGCATATAATAATTCACATGGATCTTGTCTTGGTTTCCATTAAAGATTTATTTCTAGAATAAATGGATGTCATGATTATATTCCTTCATAGAGATTCAGAGTAAGATATCTACATAGATCAATTGGAAGGTTTCAATCTAAATGGAATAGAAGGTTTGGTTCCAGTATCAAATGGAGTATTTTTGGGCTTCATTAGGCAACAAGAAAGTGTAACTGGAATTTCAATGCTTTCATGGTAGAATTAATGTTTATACAATGTATTTGTAAATAATTGCTACTATACGAAGGTGTATTATGATGGGAGTTTTTTCATTTTACTTCTTTATGTGGATGAATTTCTCTTAGTTGGACTAATAAAGGAAAGGATGGAAGAGATGAAGATTGATTTATCTAGAAGATCCCAAATGAAGGAACTTGGTTCTTGAAAGTGGATATTGGGGATAAATATTGAAAGAGACTAAGTCTATAATTTTTTTAGCCTTGGTTAATTTTTATATCAACATTTTTTGTATTTATTTTGTTAAATATTAATATTACCGAATCAAATAGGATGGATATGAATAAATAATGGATAGATGTCAATCATCTAACAAAAGAGTATAAAGATGGAGGGAAATATTTCATCAAGTTTGAAAAATTCCATGCATATAACCCTTCTCAAATCCTTTTTCCATGTTTACATTGTTGTTATCCAAGAAAAATTAGTCTAGAGGAGTTGGAAAACACTTTATCTATCAAGGAATAGATCAAAGTTATAAATGCTGGAATAAACTCAGAGAAAAATAAAATATAGATAGTGGATGGGATAACATTGTGTTTTATGGATCATCTTCTATAGTTACAAGTATGGAAAATGAAGAAGATTGTATCAAGGATGTGATTAAATATATGAATGATGATGATGGTCGTATTGAGGAAATGATAAGGATGGTTGAAGATGAACTTCGTGATTTCCCACAATTGTTTGAGAAGTTAAAGAGTTGTGAAAAGATTTCATTGTATACTGGTTGCACTAAATATACAGTAGTGTCATCCATACTGAAGTTGTATAATTTGAAAGTAGGAAATAGATGGAGTGAAACTAGTTTTACGGAATTACTTTCTCTCTTGAATGACATGATCCTAAAAGATAATGAGATTCTGAGCCGAAAATATAATGTCAAACAAATGCTACGCTTGATGGGTTTGATCTATGAAAGAAAAAATTCATTCCCAAATGACTTTACACTATTTCTAAAGGACTAAAAATCACTTATAGAATTTCCAGTGTGTGGTGTTTCTCGATATAAGAAAGATGAATCTGGTCCTATGATTTTTTTTAGTAATTTCCAATCATTCCAAGGCTTAAGAGCCTATATGGAAGTGAGGAGACTGTAGGGAAATTGACGTGTCATGCTGATACAAGAATTAAAAATGGGAAATTATGTCACCCGATAGACTCTCCTCAGTAGAAGAGAATTGATCATGAGAATCCTGAATTTGGAAATGAGCTAAGAAACCTTTATCTTGCAATATCTACAGATGAAGTGAATCCTTTTGGTTTTTAAATAAGTACTCAAAATTCATGGTCGGTTATGTTAGTAAATTATAACTTTCCACTATGGTTATTCATTAAATGAAAATACATCATGTTATCTATGCTTATATTAGGACCAAAACAATCAGGTAATGATATTGATGAAAATTTGAGTCAATTGATCGAGGATTTGAAATTATTGTGGGATTTAGGTGTTACGTTGTATGATGCTTATAGAAATAAAGATTTCACATTATGATCCATGTTTTATGGGATGATAAATGGATTTCTTGTATATGGAAATTTGTCAGGATATAGCATTAAAGGAAATAAAGGGTGTCCTATTTTTGAATAAGGTACATGGTCAATTAGGTTGAAATATTCATCAAAAACTATTTTTTCAAGGCATCATAGATTTCTACCTCGACGACATAAGTATTGATCTTGGTCAACATCATTCTATGGAAGTTGAGAAGAACATACATCACAGTCTCCATTAATAGGTGATCAGTTGTTTGATAAAGTAAAATATGTGGACACTGATTTGGTAAACTGTTTTCGAAAAACCTTACGAAAACTAGTTGGAAAAATATATTAGTTTTTCTGAATTACCATAATGGAATTGTCTGTACTTCAGACATTTTCTCAATGTTATGATTGTTTAAAAAAATGTATGTGATAGTGTCATCAGAATATTTCTAAATGCACCCAGTAAAACAAAGGATGGAATTAAGGCTAGGTTGGACATGGTTAACCTGGGAATACGAGAAGAGTTGGTGCTAGTGAAAGGTGAAAAATGAACTTTTCTTCCTCCATCTTCTTACACTCTTACCAAGAAGGAGATATATTAGTTTTTCAACTTCTTGAATGACATAATGGTTCTAGAGGGGTATTCATAGAGTATCAATAACATTGTGTCAATGAATGATTTAAAATTAAAGGGTCTTAAATCACACGACTGCCATGTTTTGATACAAGATCTAATTTATATAGCTTTATATTGCATTTTAACCAAGAATGTTTGTCATACATTAACCAATCTTTGTTTCTTCTTCAAATATATATACAACAAAGTTATAGACCTAGTGAAATTGCCATATATGGAAATAGAAATTTTCTTCATATTATATGAATTGGAAATTTTATTTCCACCAACATTATTTGATATAATGGTTCATTTGATGGTAAAATTGGTGAGAGAGATTTGACTATGTGATCTTGTACACTATAGATGGATGTACCCCATTGAACAGTATATGAAGAGTTTGAAAGGGTATGTCAAAAATCAAATTTATCTAGAGGGTTGTATTGTGGAGTGATGTATTGTTGTGGAAGTCATTGAATTATGTACTGAAAATCTGTCCAGTGTGGAAATAATTTCTCTACCAAAATCTATTTACACTGGGTGTCTTATGGGTGAAGTAATTTTTAGAAGAGATATTTTCACAATTAATATTAAATATTGAGATAAATCCCACCTTTACATTTTTCATAACAGTTTAGAGGTTTCCCCATATTTTGAAACCTACAAATAAATTATTAGGCATTTGAATCCATCAAGGGATAAAATATGAATATCAAATACACATAATAAACAGTTTATAGGATAGTTTCAGGACCATATTTTTAATGAGTGAAATGAATATTCGGATTCAATTTCATAATGACTTCTATGGATAGCCAAATGACCTAGTGTGTAAGTATTATCTTACCATTATTATGTAATTAATGGTTATACTTTCTATAAAAATGAACATGATGAAGATAGTACCATGAAAAATAGTGGAGTTACAATTGTAGTAGAAGCGATGCATGTTTCTGGTACTAAGTACATAAATTCAATTTACGCGAATATGTCATACTTTGACATCATCAGACAAATATGGTAGTTGGATTATACAACATTTCAAGTGCCTATTTTTCAATGAAAGTGGATTAATATTATGAGTGATTTTAAAGTAGATGAATTTGGAGTCATTAAAGTTGATTTCAGTAAGTAAGGGTAAAAAGATGAATCATTTATAATGAAATCACAGAAAGTACAAGTATTTTATGTTCTAGATCCCACAAACCTAAAGTGGTCAATTATTCTGTTATTGACCAAAACCACTGAAGGGTCATATGAAAATTCAACTGAATATGAACCTTTCATTGGGACATCACAATAATTTCTTAGCATTCCCAATGTTGACATTGTTTTGTATGTCAGAGGAGACCACAATTAAGGGATTTGGATAGTCGATAGAGGGGTCAAGTCTCTTCATCCATTAAAAAAAGAGAGTTCAATAGTCATGTGATATTTTTTTTGTGAGATACATTGTATTACCTCATGTTATTATCTATTTGTTTCTGAATTTATGTACTCTAAATTAAATGTTAAACCACTCTTATAGATAATGAATTACACATATGTTGGTGTTCCCAATCTTGAAGAACAAAAGGTCTCTCAGCCTATTTCTTCTCACAGTGTAGAGGAACAATGACCTTATTCATGTGCTGGTGCTCCCAATCCTGAGGCACAATAGGTATCTCAACCTATTATTGGTCACAATTCAAAGGAAAAATAACCTTTTATACATTTTGGTGCTCCCATTCCTAAGGAACAATAGGTTTCTAAACTAGTTTCTACTCTTAGTGCAGAGGTACAACAACCATCTGCACTTTTTGATGCTACCACTCCAGAGGAACATATTGACAATGTTGAATCCAAGTAAATGGTAGGTGATAAAGGAATGAAAAAAATAGGAGCGTCTTAGTTCGACGGTATTATAAAAATTCATTAAGGAAAAATTCAAAGGCATCAAATATGAGGTCGGATGGAATGTGTGGGGCCAGTATGTTAATCCCAACAAGGTAATGTTTTGTAGTTATAATGGAATTTTCACTCGGAAACACATATCAATTGATGTAGATTTGTGGCACCCTGTTGTTCCCACGCTTAATACACTAATGTGGGAAGAGATTAAAGTAACATTATGATATCATTTCTTTATTTTAATATGAAAAATAATAATGAAACATTGACTTACTCTTCATCATCCATTGAAAAGTGAATTTATAGTAGATGACTACAATAAGAAATATATATTAATGCTTGCTGGAAGTATTCACAGAGGATTTCTCAAAATTATAAAAATACATCATCTTAAATATGTTTAAGGGAAAATAAACCCACACCCACCACTTTTCTATGCACATATGATAACCCAAGAAACATGGGATACGTTTACTGACTATCATGCATATGTGTATTTTTAGGTACATTGTGGCTAGTAATACGTCGTTTGATGATATGTGTATTCATCACTTTGATTGAAATTTTTTTATTTATAAAATTGAAACTGAGTGATGGAAATAAGCAACGAGCAGAAAAACCAGCATACCCCTACCGTAAAGAAAGGACGGGGTATTATTCACTTGAAAAAAATTGGTACATATTTTAAATCTACCACAATAATTTTATGTGACATGAAAAAATTCCATAATTATGTTCCACTTTTTATATGTATATTGATGACTCCAAATCGAAATACACTTCCATCCCTCACTATGTGCTATAGAATAAGGCACATGTAAATAAATATGGGATACTAATAGATGAAAACACACAAAAAGTGTGGGAAACATGTGTAAGTATTACATAATAAAAAACTATTTAAATAACTATTACATAACAATTATCACTTATTTTCTTATATTTTCTATCTAACATAGTCACAGGAATCAACAACACCTTTACTGGATGAACACATACTATCAGTGGCCTTTAACTGGCCATAATAGTATGGTCACGTCAGAGGTGCGGGTTTTAGGGTGACACCTTGAACATATTTTGAAACGAAAACAAGAGGATCAAAGTGAATTAATGAAATAGACGAGAGGAATAATATCTACCCTTGAAGAATAATTCCAATGGAATAGAGAGTTGATGATGACTTTTATGGGGGGAATCGAAGAGAATAAACAACTCAAGAACAACCATTGTGTAAAGATCCTACCCCACCCCCACCATCTTTGAGGCAATCCATTCCCCTAAAAAACTATCTTAGATGAGGTAATTGATGTTATAATAATTGATTATGTAAAATGGAAATAAGATAGATACTAATACTTTTCCTATACTCATATTCTACAGGGTGATAATGACTGTGATTTATATCTATCAAAACCCACCCATCACCTTGTAGCGAGGGATACAGTGTTCAATATCCAAAACAACATGCTACACAACAAACCACTTACAACATGTCATGTGAGACTGTTGATTAGCATAACCCATGAGTCAAGAACCAAGATACATGTTCCAATTGTTGAGGAAGATATTCATAAGGTCAAACAAGTTGTTGTAACATTCATCACATGGACATCACATCTTGTAAAAAAACATTTCGATAATGAGGTATTTATTTCCAATTCATTTTTCAAGATAAAACTTTAAAAATTAATGAAAAAATGTATGAAACGATGAATGTTATTATAGATAGACAAAGGGAAGGGGATAAAATGAAAAACTGGCTCAAAACCATCTAAATGATCGACCAACCAATCGAAAAGATCTTCTGAAATCACCTTTACCCCTCTCATTCTATGTCTGCATTTATTATCATTGAAGTTTCATGTGGATACAAAGTTAAAAAATTTCATACTCACATAGTTTATTTTGAATAAAAATTTTACAGAGAACAAGTTCAAGACTTCATTAGTATTGATAATATAAGTGAAATCCTCAACTATGATTGGATAGGAAGCTCAGTTGTAAATGTATAAATGAGGTATGTTTTTATGATTTGAGTTTCCAAAAGATGATATACTATTTTAATTATGACTAAATACATTTCATATTTTTGGTAGGAATATATATGAAAACAATTTAAGTTATTTACCCATGAAAAAATTTGGACTCGTTATTTCTCAAACCACCTCTACAGAACAACAAAAAATAGATTCTAAAAAATATGATGAAATAGTGGCGAGCTTGGTCAAATCGTTTGAAAAAAAACCTTAAGATGACAAACTCTTCTTAATACTAACAATGTAGGGGTAAAACACTACCATTTAATCATATAAAATATAATTTCATTCATTACATATTCATTTTTGTGTTTTAATGCAACATTGGATGCTTATTGCGGTCAATTTGGATACTCTAAAGATTTATTTTCTAGATTTAATGCATGGATAGCTAACAAACCAACCACACATGATAGAATTTCTCAATAATTAATACACTACATAAAACATTTTAGAACTAAACATAAAGTTATATAATTTAGATTATATTTTAATGTGGTTTTTGTTATGATAGGGTGGTGTATTATTATTATGAAAAATAAGGAATGAGACCAGAGGCTAAGCATAAGAAATTTGAAAAGTTATATGACTCGAAAATTATCAGGGTATATATAATAAGATTTCACTGTCCAAACACATTTCAAAAAAAATTACTTATTTTTATCAATGTTTTTGCAGTGTCTGAAAAAAACAAATAGAAAAGATTTTGGTTATTATGTTTATAAATTGATAAGAGATATCATATTCAATGAAAAAACTAGAATCCATGAAGAGATATTTTCTAAGATAATTACTTTTTCATTTAAAATATGTCTTAATCCATTATGTATTTATATTTTTTCATTGTAAAAAAAACTCATATTCACAAGATGATATAGATTTTCTTAGAAATGAATGGGAATCATACTTGATGGAAGAATGTACAAAAATAGCATGAAGATGTGAATTCCATAGAATTAGTGGATTATTTCGTATTTATATTTAATTTACTTCTTTTTAGTATTAATCACATAAGAATTGTTTTCTTGTATAGGTGGATTCCTTTGTTTGAGTTGGTTCAGTTTGTTCGAAACTAATCATGCTCATGAGAGATTGGACTTTGAGGCTGCAACTGAGATAATGACAACAAGTAATGGGTTAAGAATGTATAAAGGTTAATTACTACTACTTATGTAATTAATTAATTTTTTCATAATTTTATCTACTATTTGTAAGTTAATTTTCTCATCATTTTTATCTAATACTTATTTAGTTTTTTACAGATATTTTGGGAAATTATATGTTCCTTTCAACTATCTATAAAAATACAGAAAAGGGATAACATGTTCCTTTTAGGTGGAAGAGGAAACCCCGTGTTGCATGAAATGTAAAGTGAATCATAAGGATACATATACCAATAGATTTCTCAGTATTTGAATACAAATTATAATTTCCCAAAAGATATATCATGAACATTTTTCTACATAGTGTATTAATCAGCTACAGATCAATCAGTCGCACCTCAATTTGATACATAGTATGCTCGGTATGACTTGAAGTGTATTTTTTTTAGTTTATAATAATCTTTGATCCTTTAATATTCATTTCTTCTAAACTACCATCCTTTAATCCATGACTTGTGATTATGATCTATGATATGTAGGCTGTGAATTTATAATTTTAATATCACCTTATAACATATTTATGCTCATTTTATCCTTATATGATCATTGATATCTCCCTTTTTTACACTTATTGAGAATATATAATCACCCTTTCTTATGTTTCATATCCTTAGGCTATGAATAATGGTTTTAGAAATGATATGTTTAATAAGGTTTCTAGTAAATAATAACTTAATGAGAGACTCTTATGAACTAGTTCTTTATTTTTCAATGTTTCAAAAAGCACTATACCTAAACTATTATAGAATAGATCATTATATTATGTAAGGAATATTAATCTAATAAGATGTGGTATCTATGCTTGAAATTTTTTGGGTCAATATAGTTGGTATCATAGAAACTGACCTACTCATAATCGAGAAAACACATTTAGCTATTTTGGTACTTTATAGAAATGGTTTATAAGTCATTTGAGATGTGTAGGAATCAACCCCACCTTAATACGATGCATGATGCAACCGATATGACTCAATGTGTCTCTTTTTATTTAAAATTTATATTATTTTTAGTAAAAAGAACAAGTGACATACTGAAAACTGAGAAAATGCATTCACATTTTTTAATACTTTAATAAAATGATCTATAATTCATTTTTTATGTATAGGAATCAAGTTCACCTTAGTCCGACACATAGTGTGAATGATATGGCTTTAAGTATGTATTTTTATATTAAATTGACATTAAATTTAGAAAAAAGAATAAATGACATACTAAAAACTGATCAAATGAAATCATATTGTTTTGATACTTTAAGAAAATTATCCATGAGTCATTTATTATGTGTAAGAATCAACCACAGCTCATTTTGATTCATGGTGTGACCGGTATGACTAAAAGTGTCCATTATCAGTTTAAAATTGACATTTTAGCTCAAAATGTGTCACTCACTGAAAACTAAGTAAATGCACTCCGATTATCCTTATAATTTAGGAAAGTGATTCATAATTCATTTTTTATGTGTATGAAGTATTCTCACATCAAACTGATACATGATGTGATCGGTATGACTCCAAATGTATGTTTGCAGTTTGAAATGACATTTTAGTAAAAAAAACAACCGACATATTGAAAACTAAGAAAATAGATTCAGACTATTTTGATACTTTATAAAAATGATCTATAAGTCATTTTTGATGTGTAGGAATCAATTTCACCTAAATATGATGCACGGTGTGGCTGGTATGACTCAAAGTGTCTCTTTTTATTTAAAATTGATATTAATTTTAGTAACAAGAACAAACGACATACTGAAAACCAAGAAAATTCATTCATATTATTTTGATAATTCAATAAAATGATCCATGAGTAATTTTTGATATGTAGGAATCAACTTTACCTCAATCTGATGCACAGTGTGAATGATATGACTTTAAGTGTGAATTTTTATATTAATTTTACATTAAATTTAGCAAAATAACAAGTGCCATACTAAAAACCAAGAAAACGCATTAGGATTGTTTTGATAATTTAGGAAAATTATCAATGATTTATTTTTGACATTTAGGAATATTCCACACCTCAATATGATTCATGTTGTGACAGGTATGACTAAAAGTGTCCATTATCAGTTTAAAATTGACATTTTAGCTCCAAACATATCACTCACTAAAAACCAAGAAAATGTGATTTGATTATCTTTATAATTTAGGAAAGTGAATCACAAGTCATTTAGGATGTGTATGAAGCATTTTCACATCAAACTAATGCACGATGTGACTAGTATGACTCAAAATGTGTGTTTCCAGTTTGAAATGACATTTTAGTAAAAAAACACAACTGACATACTGAAAATCGAGAAAAAAAATTCAGAATATTTTGATACTTTAGTAAAATTATTTATAAGTAATTTTTGATTTGGATGAATCAACCTCACCTCAATATGATTCACGGTGTGGCCGATATCACTCAAAGTGTCTCTTTTTATTTAAAATTGACATTAATTTTAGTATCAAGAACAAGTGACATATTGAAAACTGAAAAAAAAACATTCATATTGTATTGATACTTTATGAAAATAATCCATGAGTCATTTTTTGTGTGTATGAATCAAACCCATCTTAATAGAATGCATGGTGTGAATGATATGACTTTAAGTGTGTATTTTTATATTAAATTGACATTAAATTTAGAAAAAATAACAAGTGGCATACAAAAAACCGATCAAAATAATTTGGATTATTTTGATACTTTAGGAAAATTATCCATGATTCATTTTTTATGTTTAGGAATTCAGAACACCTCAATCCAACGCACGATGTGACCGGTATGACTAAAAGTGTCTGTTATCAGTTTAAAATTGACATTTTAGCTCAAAATATGTCACTCACTGAAAACCAAGAAAATATGCTTCATTTGTCTTTATAATTTAATATAGTTATTCATAAGTCATTTTTTCTTTGTATGAAGTAGTATCAAATAAAAATTATGCATGATGCAACTGGTGTGACTCAAAATGCATGTTTCCATTTTGAAATGACATTATGGTAAAAAACATAACTAACATACTAAAAACTGAGAAAATGAATTCAGATTGTTTTTATACTTTAGGAAAATGATATATAAGTCATTTTTGACATGTATGAATCAATTTAACCTCAATATAATGCACAATGTGGCCGATATAACTAAAAGCGTCTCTTTTATTTAAAATTGACATTAATTTTAGTAAAAAGAACAAGTGACATACTAAAAATTGAGAAAACACATTTGGATTGTTTTTAAAGTTTAGGAAAATGATCCATGATTTATTTGTGACATGTAGAAATCAACCCCACCTTAATACAATGCATGGTGTGACTGGTATAAATCCAAATGCATCTTTGTATTTAAAATTGACGTTAATTTAAGTAAAAAAGAACAAGTGAAATACTGAAAACCAAGAAACTGATTTTGGATTGTTTTAATACTTTAGGAAAATTATCCATCAGTCATTTTTGATGTATAGAAATCAACCACACCTCAATCTGATGCATGTTGTGATCGATATGAATAAAAGTGTCTTTTATTAGTTTAAAATTGACATTTTAAATCAAAATGTATCACTCACTTAAAACCAATAAAATGTGTTCTGATTTTATTAATAATTTAGGATAGCGATTCATAAGTCATTTTTGATGTGTATGAAACACTCTCACATCAAACGGACACACGATGCGACCAGTCTGACTCAAAATGTATGTTTCTAATTTGAAGTGACATTTTAGTAAAAAACAAAACTAACATACTGAAAACCAAAAAAACACATTCGAATTGTTTTGATACTTTAGGAAAATGATCCATTAGTAATTTATGATAGGTAGGAATCATCTTCAAAACAATCCAATGCACAGTGTGACTGGTATAAATCCAAATGTTTCATTATTTAAATTTGATATTAATTTTAGTAAAAGAACAAGTGACATACTCAAAACTGAGAAAACACATTCAAATTATTTTGATATTTTAGTAAAATGATCCATAACTCATTTTTAATGTGTAGAAATAAACCCAATCTCAATAAGACACACTGTGCGACTAATATAACTCAAAATATGTATTTTTTAATAAAAATTGAAATTTTATTAATGTATTCTTTCATATTAATGTTTAATTTATTTCTTTATAGTATTACTAACATAATATTTATTTTCCTATATAGGTGGAATAATTTTATTGAGTTGGGATGATTTTTTTAGCAACTAATACCATGGGTAGATATTTTTTAGAGGGGATCACAGGTGTCAAAAGATGAAAAATTAATGTTTTTAAGTGTTTTTCAGATAATTGTAAATGTAATTATATAAAAAATTATTTGAAATGTATATAGTAGTGTTTTTATTGTATATGCCATGGTGGATATTTTTTGTATTCATGATATCAATTAAATGTATATAGCATTGTTTGATGTGTGTGTTGTATATACCTGCAGGTTTTTTTCGGGTGTGTTGTTATATTAACAGCACATTGCACATAACTAGGCCTTTATCATCACTGTTTTGAGCACTGATAAAGACCCCCTTTATCAGCACTATTTAAAGTGATGATAAAGGGGATCCCCCTTATCATCGCTACGATTAACAATTCTTTTTTAGCACTGTTAAAATCCATTTTTCACACTCTTAAAGGGTTTATGTGTAGTGGTGAGGGTAGCTGAATGTTCTAGCCTTGCTGCATTTCTAATCATTATCATAAACAAATCAGAGCAGAGGCACTTGTATGTGTTTCCTTGGGGGTGTTCAATGCTCGTTTCTAAGATTCTACCTTCAAAGTCAGCTTATTTTTTTATTTATACTAAGGGTATTTCTTAAAATATACACATTAGGATATCCCAAATGCTTTTTTGGCCCAAAATTACTGGGGACATGGAGTTTCTATTATTCATCTCCATCTTTTCTATAGTTGGGGAAGGTATCCATGGTGGAGAAAATCTTCAATTCAGTGCTTTATTGTTACAAGATTTACATAACTGAAGGTCGAAACCAAGAATCCCTCATGTCAATCAAAAAATCTTCCAATCTATTTCTTGAGGCTGTTATTGTTAATAAGTTTGTGTATGAGACTTATAATAGGACTGGGTATACTCTTGTTTGTAACCTAGCAGTTTTCCATTCTCCATGATCAAGCCCTCTGAGGGGTGATTTGTTTTTTGTGGTCAAGGATGCATTCAAATCCATTGACCTTGATTCACATTGTGGTAGTCACCCCTGACTTGGTGTTGTTGACCACATCTACTTCCATCACATGGATAAGGCTACCTTGGTGAAAACTGTTGAGATTTCCAAGTTATTAGCTTTATACATTGGCTTGAATCTCTAAGATTTGTGCATTCTAGGATACTTGGATTTATTTTAGATCTCTATATGTGATAGATTAATTTTTTCTATAGTTCCATCCTTTCTATATGGAGGGGCGCATGAGGAGGGGAAAAACTGGATTCAATCAGAAGAGATATTGGGTATTTGGATCCTAACTTAAGAAGAAACCAGTGGGATGGGGGGAAATAATAGATCACTTACTCATGAAGGCTGATCATAGTCCATCATAGGCACTACAAAGAAAGGCATTGTATTGATCGGGTCAACCCAATGGGTGGACAATTATAATGTCTAGATTCTATCGTGGGACATCATGACAGTTCATGACACTTTGATAAGGGTGAGTGAGAGAGGAGGTGGGATTAAAGGGTTGAAATCCAGGGACCTTTCTCATGGAAATGGCATGACAGAGGTGGCTTGAAAATTTCTAGAACCCTACAGATTGGGAGGGGATGGATTTTAGCTTGAAATGGAGCGAATTTCCATGAAATCTGGTTTTCCACTAGGATGGGTTATTTTACTAGTTTATCTCAGGTTGAGGTCATTAAAAATTTCTTCAAGGTGTGATCTTAGTTCTATAAAGTTGCATGGTAGATTCTCTCTGGGATTGATTTTTTTTCCTCTTAATCAGTAGTGGTTGGATTTGTTTTACTTCGCAAACACCTTTAGAGTGTGATTTTTGAGGGAGTGTGTTTTCTGGTTACCCATTACCAAGATTGGTCTCCTAAAATCTTCTTTATGTGTTTCTTTATGTGATGTGTTTCTTATTTTATTATTTTAATATATGGTTTCAATTTGTATAATTTTTTATACTATTTTATTACATCTATATATGTTTTATTATGTATATATTGTTGCATTAATCCATCCTATTTTAATTTTTATTCTCAACTCTCTCTCTTATGAGAGAATGAAGAGAAGGGTTACTTATTTGTTGAATTTGGAGTCATAAAACCATTTTTATACTTTGGTTAATGTTTCTTAAAATTAATTTAGGTTCTTTAAGAAACATAACTTCTTAAAATGAACAATAACTACTTTAAGAATTATTTAACTTGTTTTAAGTGCCACAAATGCTTTATTACTCTTTTGTAACATACATGTGTCACGTGACGAAATACATAAAATTAACTCTAATCATATCCTCCCATAATTATTTATCAAACCATGAACCTGTAAAACTCATTCAACAAATAATTTATTATATTTACTTATTTAATTAAATAAAATTTGAATACCTTGATAAATATATTCAAATTCACATTAATCTGGACTTTCCTAAATTATAATTGAATATATCTATTTATTTTACTCATGAGAATTCACACTCAAACAATCACTGGTCCAAGTACATGGGACTTTCATCATTTTAAATTTTTTTGATTCATCTGAATTAGTGAAGTTTCTTGGTTTACTATGTGTGACCTGCTAACCCCTTATCCCGATAATAGTGAAACAAAATCATAAACCAAAGTGGTATCTAACACATCATAGCCCATAAAAATATAATAATAAATCATAACAACGATGATATTCCTACAAACATATAGACAAAGCAACATTTTTCATGTTTATTTGAATACAAAACATGTTGTTTATAAAATTTAATTGAATAAGCCTTCCTGAATTTAATCGTTTTCATGTTTTATGACATGATACAAAAAAAGAGAATGAATGAGCGTTAAAGTGATGATTTCAAGATCTAAATGATGGCATGTGATGAATGAAAAGTGAAGGGACCATATCCATAGCTCAAAACTAAAGAACCTATATGAAATAGGTTGAAATAAATTGGAAAACACAAATTAATATTGTGAATATCACTCATGATGTAAAAAAGGAAGTATTATCATACACAAATACAAGACATGAAGGAAAAATGCAATTATAGGTGATGACATTATAAGTCACGACATGAAATTTATATTCATTCCATGACATGTGTTGGCCAAGCCCTGAGAGGGTTTCAAATCATGAAATATGTCATGAAAATTCTGACCCAATACATTACACATCATGAACACTATTCATGACATGAAATTCCATGACATTCCCAAAATCATCCAAGTTTAACGTAATTTATGGTGAGACTCCATATTTTTGACCCAGGCCCACCAAGAACCCCTATGATTGGACTGAAACCATTTATGACACCATTTATGGCCTTCCGAGCATGATATATCTCTATAAATAGAAAATCTGGGGGATGAAAAGAGTAGGATTGGTGAGAGAAGCTATGGATGATAGTCAGCGGTGGTTTTATTTCCTTGTTTTTCTTTTCTTTTCTTTTCTTCAATCTAGGATGTATTTTTTCTCCCATTTTAACTCATTTACCCTTCATGTGGAGGGGTAAAGGTTTTGAGTGATTGGTAAAGTGGAAGGATGGACTGGTCGGGCTTTATTTGAGTTTTTTCACCTAAATGAATGAAATATTTTCTTTCCTTTTGTTTCTGGTTTCAACTATCAATTTAGTTTCTAACACCAAATGAAACTATGATTGGGTTGATTCTTTTAATTTCAATTTCCTTGGTCAAATATTCATATCATCCTCCACCAAATTTCAATTTTTTACTATGAAATAGATTAGGGTTGGTAGTGAGTGCTCGACGATCGCCAACGCATGTAAGGAAGCGTGACTAAAACTATTGTTAATTAGGTAATTATAATACCCAATTAGTGATTGTATTAATTTATCAATAGGATCCACCACAACTACACATGTTTATGAAGTAGGGTAGACTAATTTGAGACCTAAATTAGGGTTACCCTCACCATCACCATCTTCTAAGGGAGAAAGAGAAATAGAATCAAGACATTATCTTACCACTTAATAGAGGAAGGATAGGTTAAAAATATAATAACATTTCCCCAGATCTAGCCAAGCCCAACCTGATCATATATTTCAACATATTTTTTTAATCAATCATTTAATATTCTTTCTAAAAATCATTATTTTATCAAATAAACCAATTAAAAAAATCAATTTTCTTATAATCAACTAAAATTGATAACCCATTTTTGTGTGAACACCTCTTCTAAATACAATCATATGTTATCCAATAGACTATACTTAGGTAATAAAATTATATTTTCCATGCCCCATGATAGGTGTGCATCAAACATAGTTCCTTTTTTAGGTAGGTATCACTCAAAACACACACAAAAATTAAACAAAAATTATCCAGGAATGACCTAAATTTCAACAAACTAATTAATTGTTTTTTACCCTGAAATTGAATGAAAACTATCCAAAATAAGAAATTTTAATTTTAAAAAATAATTTGAAGATATATATCTTTCAAGTGTCACTATAATTGTTCACTCTAAACCTGAGGAGATGGCTAAAAATCCCAATCAAACCTTTAGGGATATCTGTGCACCCCAAATTTCCAATCGTCAAAACCAATTTGTTATGTATTATACACAAAATGATTCCGAATTGTGACTTAACATGATTATGGTGCTCCTAAAATTTCATGGTCTTGTAGGAGAATACCCAAATCGATATATTTAAGAATTTAGCTACATCTACTCATGATTCAGGCCAATAGGGGAACCTAAAGATAATTTCTAGTGGAGGGAATTCCCCTTCTCACTTAGAGCAGCGACTGAGGAATGGTTTCATAGTTTTCAACTAGGAGAGGTCAACGACTAGGAATACCTCAATGATGCTTCATGAAATGATTATTTCCCATATCCCATAGCATAAAAATTAGAAAATAAATATACTTCATTTTACAATTGATTAGAGAGACCTTGTATGAGTACTAGGAACACCTCAAGAAACTCTGTGCAAGATATCCACATCAAGAAATGAAGGAACATCACTTCCTCGTGTTCTTTTATCAAAGCCTACTTGAAAATTATTACAGCCTGCTTAACACCTCATATGGTGGATCCCACATTGAAAAATCACCATAGAGGACGGAGGTCTGATTGAAAACATTTTACAAAAGTTGAAACAATTTGGAATGAGAGGAATAAGCACTAGAGGAATCCAAGAGGTATGAATATATGATTCATCATCTTTAATTGAAACCAAGTTTGAAAACTTCACCAAGTTAGTGTGAAAAATATTTTTGATGTAAGTAAGTGGACAATAACATTCATCTTAGGTATGTGGTTCATTTGATTTTCCTAATCATTTCACTGATCAGTAACCTGAGGTACAAGGGGGCATAAAGCTACACTATGACCTTTCATCCATAGAAATTCCAATAAAATCATTTGTGTCAACCCCAGGCCCAATCAGGATATGGCCAAAATCAAATTAATCCCTACTACCAAAACCAATACCCACAACAAACTATATTCTAGAAGAATCAATATCAGAACCCACCATTTTTTCAATAACCTTATTAGTTGCCCTACCAACAATAAGCCTTTCAACCACCACATTTATGGATGAAGACTTATTAGTAGCCTTCCACCAGTGCACCATCAACTGAAGATCATCAACTGAGGTCAAATATTATAGGATAGAAAGATAATATTGATATGATAATAGAACAATTTATAAGTTTTATGGAATTTATAACCAAAAACCCTCAAAATCTACCATCCTAGACAATCCCATCCGCAAAAGAGAATGTTGGTGTGATTATAACATGAAGTGTAAAGGAGATCAAACCTCCTAAAAAGTAATACTGATGATTATAAGAAATAATATAAAGATCAACCCATCCATACAAAATAATAGGACCAAAAAAATGAAGGAACAAGAAAATAGTTCATAAAATAAAGGCAAAAAACACCCATGAAAAAGAAACAATGGGAGAAGAAAAACATTCCAACAACATTCCCTTCTGTGTTAATTAGGTCAATGATGTTTGAAGAGGATAAATTGAAAAAATAAATTCAAGTGACCTTCCAAAAGGTCAAAAACAATATCCCACTATTGGAAGCAATTAGAAAAATCCCCAAATATGAAAATTTTCTCAAGGAGTTATGTACGAAGAGAATGCTACTTGATGTAAATGAGAAAATCATCTTAGGGAGAAGTGACTCAACACTGATCACACCACCAATTCCATAAAAATTTCAACATTCAGTGAGATTATCTATTCCCTATTCAATTGTATATTTTAATTTTATTGATTCTTTTTGTGATCTAGGTGGTTTAATAAACATATTTTCTCACTCTGTATTTATATCTTAATAGATTGGAAAATTGAAGCCCACAAGTAGTGGTCCATATTGAAAACAGATCCACCATTTTTATGATAGGAGTTTTGGAAGAATTTCTTGTGAAATTTAAAGACCTAATATTCCCATTTAACTTCTACATACTGAACACGGAAGATGATAGGATTTCATCACACTCACATATCATTTTAGAGATACCATTCTTAAAGAGAGAGAAATCATCATCAACATGTATGATGGAACACTTTCAATGAAGATTGGAGATAGTCGAGTGCATTTCAACATACTCTATGAAGATTTTGAAAAGCATTCATTCACTTAATGCAATATCCTACAAATAAGGTATAGAACCAACTGAACAATCAAACATTATTTGAAAATTATTATCCTTAGAATATCATTTTATCAATAAAAATACCACAGAACAGGTAAGTTTTCAATTATCCAAAAATTCTAATTTCATATTTGATAAAGAAATAACATCTAATTTTTTCATATTTAATTAGAAAAATATGAAAAATATGAAGGCTCGGATAATTATATCGAGAAGTATAAAAGTAAATAAGATTAAAATGAAAAGATTTTCATAGGTATTTGGAAGGAATTGGTTGCGATTGTAACACCCCAAGCTTCTACGATACGCTTCCCTTTGAATAATGCAATAGCGTGTGTTGTACGCAACATCGAGTTCTAACACACACCACAACCGATCAAACTAGCCGTTATGAAAAGTAATACCTACTTTTTTAAATTTTATCTCTCAAAATGGACTTCATTTTTTGTATTCGGAGTATCGAATTTAGCCTAAGGTGAAATTTTGGTACTTTTCGGATAACTTTAATATTTTGATGAATAGTGAAAATTACTAAATTTTAATTAAAAACAACTTTTTTTAATCAAAATAATTAATAGTGATAAATTATGAATTTGAGTGGTTTTAAACTATATTTATAATATATTTTTACCATTTAATAAAATGTTGCTCATTGGACATAATTTCACAATTAAACCGAACATAAACAAGTATCAATCTTTTGATAGTTATTATATCTTAAAAACACGCTTTTTATTTTGACAGCGGGAATTAATTTTAAATTAATTTCTTCCACTTATGTGTTTTGAATTTGGAAAAATGGATTCCATATTTGGAATCAGGATGTTCAAATTGTATAAATAGTTAACTTTTATTTTTAGACATTTTGAATAATTACTTCGGTAAATATTTTATTTACCATGGTTAAAGGGTAAATACGGTAAATAAGGGTTAAAAAATAATATTATAATAATAATAATTACCCTAAAATGTGTTCTAACCTTATTGGTTGATACATGTTCGACCATGGGCATCTTTGGGTCGATTTTGGGACCCCATGGTTCCACTTGTAAGTGATAGGGACACTTTATTTTAATTAAGTTAAAATGAATACAAAAATGACACAAGCATATATCTTTTAGAAAAACAATTTTTAAATAGGGTTATATATTTTTGATTTTAGACTATAAATATTCATTAGAAAGATAAAACTATTTCCTACATAATGATATTTTATTTATAATTTTTAGACATTAAATAATTTAATTTATTTATGACACAATAATGATGCAGTAATTACCATAATAGTGAAAAATTAAAATAATTGATATTATAAATACCCAAATAAATATAATTTGAGGCTTTTAATGAATTACACTAATTTTATAGGATAATATGACTTATTAGGATTGATTTAATATACTTTTTTGGAACTAATAATTCTGTTATGATTTTCAAAAAAATCAATTATTGAATAGTGTCAAAATTGACATAAAAGTGTTTTTAAAACAAATAGTATTTTATTAATTGATATTAAATTCCTAAAAATCTAAGGTTTGGCCAAGGGACTTATATCATGATAGGTGTATCATTAATGGACCACTTGGGTGTCTTTTTGATGTATATAGTAAGTTTATTAACCATATAATATAAAAATACAAAGAGACATTGTAAAAGTGAAACTAATTAACTAAGAGTTAATACTTAAAGATAAGGTTAGTATAATGACCCAAACCTGTCTAAATTCTATTGGTTGAGTGGTTTTAGACCTATCCCCACCTTAAAATTTAAATAATACACTTTGGAGCCATTAAAAACCGAATATGAATTTATTATAAAATAATATTTCTAGCTTTTCCAAAGGTGCCCCTCACCCCTCTTATAAAAGGGAACTCTCCCTTCTCATTCACTAACACTTTCAAAGCCTTTTGGTTCGGACAAACTCTGACCAAATACTCTCTAAACTTTCCTCAATTCATCCTAGAGTCCTTCATTTAGTCAGAAAGCCAACCTAAGGATCCCTTTTGATCAAATCAATAGGAAGAACCCAAAGAAGAGGTAATGATTTCACCACCCTTTTTCAAGTTCCTTTCTTCTTCCACTTCTTCTTTATTTGTTATTACCATTATAAAATAATAGATCCAGTATCTTATATATACTGTGATGTTATTATAAATATGGTACAATCATATTCAGTATTCTATCCATCCTTTGAATAACATGTCACCATACGTGCGTACGTACGGCTTACCGTCTCCACGTCGTGGTGTAATTGTTATTCAATAAATTATTATTTGGATGGGTATAATAATGATGTGTGATTAATGTAAATAATAAATGTAACATTATAATGATTCTGTATATATGATATACCATCCAATTATATATTATTTTAATATCAAAAGAATGATATTGTCGCTCGTGCGTACGTACGGACTACCGTCTCCATGAACGCAATGAGATTCATTCTCCATCGTATCCATTCAAGTCTAATTATCATTTGATGATTAATAATAGTATATAAGTACTTGATATCATTCTAGATATGATTAAGATACAACCTATCCATGACAAACATGACTTACGTAACAAAACATATAAAAGAAAACGAGTAAGTTAACACCCGAAACAACGATAATACTAAGATATTATTAAAAAATCAATGTTAAAAGATCATATATGATATCATATTAATGTATATGATTCTTGTATAATTTAATAACAATTATTTCACCATTATAAAGGAGTTTAACCTACCCCCAACTAAGGAAAAGTACAAGGTAAGGGTTTATTTCGCAATCTCTTCATTATTCGAGGTTGTTTATACGTAATAATCCACTGGGACTTCTTTAGCATCCACATCCATATTTCTTAAAAATGTATTTCAAAACATTTTTAATATTTACTATAATACGGGTTAAAGTAATTTATACCCTTGTTTGACTTTTTATAAGAGTTTTATAAAAGAATCTTTCCGTCGTTTTCCAAACAAGGTGCTTTTTAACCTTTTCGACAGAATTAAGGTAAGAATGTTTTTTTAACTTATACGGCGGGTGCGGATATTTTTCACCGTTATAAAATTGTCGAAGCTTCCCTTACAAGATTATAAGAATATTTTCAAAGAAAATGTTTTATATGACTCTTAAATGATTTCAAAATAAAAAAGAGATATTTCTCTAAAAAGAGTTTTGATTTCATCTATGTCAACATCCTTTGATGGATTTTAAGATTATTTGAAGCTGATGTATTGTGAAACAAAACTTCCATATTATATTGAAGATTTTGTGATATGTTTGACAATGGATATGTTATTTTTATACCCTTCATGGTTTATGGTGAAAGTATTGACATTTTTTATGCTAGTTTTAATACGAATGTTTATGTTATGTTTAAACCTTTTCATATGGGAATGCATTGGACTTAAAATGTGACGGGTGGAGCCCGCTATAGCTCCTCGATGCATCGGTAGGTCTCATGAGACAAACTAGTGTCTTGTCATAAGGTCTTGATAAAATCTTATTTTTAGTCTTGGCATGAGGCCTTGGCTATGTGGTTATGATAGTCTGGCATTATGCATTCCATCATTATGAAAGTGGTTATTGGTATTTCATGTGATTATTCAATTAGTAGAATATCCATGTGAATAAGTAAATGGAATTATTTCATTTTATTTTGTCATACTATGTTGAAGTTCAATTTTAAAAGTCTTTTGTTTTAGTTATACACTGCCTTAAATGTTTATTCTTATTTATGAAATTTTTCGCTATATTGTTATCCTTACTGGGAATTTGAGCTCACCCCTTTTCTATGTTTTATTTTTCCCAGGATGTGAAGAAGTAAATTATGAATGACCTGTAGGGATATTATGGGGGATAATAGTGTGGACTATGGAGACAATATGTTGTTGTAGTAGTTTTTCACTTTATGATGTAATGTAAAACTTTATGAATATATCTAGTGTTTCCAAGGCTACTAAACCAATCGGTATTTCGAGATTTGATCTTTCTTGTGATCATGCCAATGTTATGTAATAATGCATCGACTCTAGGTAACAGGGGTCGGGGCGTTACAGCTGGTATCAGAGGAAGTTTAGTACAAACCTTGGAAGATAGATTTAGATAAACTATGATTAGAGCACGTAGACCTAAGATGAACTTTGAGGATTAGTATAGAAGAACTTCCTAGAATTTTGGTATTGTAGAGATTTTGTGAGTTTTCCGAGCAATACATCCCTGTCTGGATACGAGCAGGTAGAGGCGGCTCTGGCACATATGTACCTAAGGGTAAAACCTGAAAACACCGCTTTGAGCTAGAATCGAATGGGAACTGGTGCATGACAACGGTCCTTGTTGCACTCTTGGTTACGACACTCCTGGGGGATATGCTTAGGATAACTCTCATTTTCTTTACAAATCATTATGAAGGGTTTATGAGTATATAATTCCTCAAAGAAAACATTTTTATGATTATGGATTATATCCATAAATAGTTCAATTTATGTTAAGTGTTTTATAATTATGGAATTATGTATTTTTATTCATAAACTGATCTAGTTTATGCCATTGTTTAGAAATGGCGCCTAGTAAAAGAAATGGAAACTGTATCAATGCACGCACTCCATGTAGGGATTTTCCTCTTACTCAAGATAATTATAGTGGAGTCGGTGATGCAACTGGTGCCGATCAGCTAATCACCATACTGGGACAACTCACTCAGGTTATGAATAATAACCTTACCCATATGGAGCACCCTGATCCATAGCATGGAGGATTAATGTTAGATCGATTCATGAGGAAAAAACCACCAACGTTCAATGGGAGTACAAATCCCTTAGTAGCTGAGCAATGGATAAATTCCCTAGAGAAAATATTTCAGGCTTTGGGGAGTAGTGAAAGGGAAAAAGTTAGCATGGCAGTTTACCGCCTCACTGGAGATGCTGATCAATGGTGGTCATTGATTCAAAACACGAAGGAAGATGATGAAGTATCAAATATGGAATGGAGGGAGTTAAAAGATCTATTTTTAGAAAAATACTTTCCTCGTGACCATCAAGCAGATATGGAAAGACAATTTCTGAGTCTGAGACAAAAGGAGGATGAGAATGTCACAAAGTATGAGGCTAAATTTACAAGGTTAGCAAGGTATGCTGGAGATTATATACGTAACCCAAGAAGTAAGATTGATCATTTCTTTGATGGGTTAAAACCATTTCTCCGTCGAGCATTAGTCTCACAATCCTTCTCGTCATATGAAGACATTGTCTCATGTGCTATCAAGACAGAGAAATAATTCTCAAAGTCTTATGACTTTAAAGCAAAGAAAGAAAAGAAGAGATTTGCTGATCAATCTGGGAATGGAAATAAGGGGAAGAAGGGAAAGGTTGAATATCCATCCTGTGGTAAATGTGGGAAGAAACACCCCGGTACTTGCTTAAAGGGAATGGGTGTCTGTTACAAGTGTGGTGAAAAAGGCCACCAAGCTCGTGATTGTAAAGGGAAGAAGGAAGCTACAAATGTTTAATGCTACAATTTTAGGGAGATGGTAAATTATGCAAATGAATGTCCTAATCGTCAGGGGAACTTACCTCAGAAAAGGCCAAGGGATCAAGGCCAAGCTTTTGCTATCACTACTGCTGAGGTAGAATCTCCAAAAGACGTGGTGGCAGGTAATTTAATGGTTTCCTCAAGTTTAGAAAATGCATTATTTGATTCTGGATCATCGCATTGTTTCATATATTCCTAGTTTTCTAAGAAAATTAGATATTTCCAATTTGATTTAACAAGGGAGTTGTCAGTTAAAACTACTAAGGGAAGTATCATTGCAAAAAAGTTTTGTGAATCAGTCCCCATTAGAGCACATAAATGTTCTTTATCTGCTGATCTCATCGCCATACCTATGATTGAGTTTGATATAATCCTTGGTATGGATTGTATTTTGAACTATGATGTGAATATTTATTGTAAGAAGAAGGAGGTTACGATTTTTGATGATGATGATAAGGAACACCTTATCTTTAGAGCAGAATCATCACCACCTAATTCTTATCTAGATCCACCCCTAGTAGCTCAACTAAATTCAATTATTGGGGAGGAAGAGAATGAAATGACTGTGGGTGAGGAAAGGAATGTTCAAATAGAGGATGTACCTATTGTGAAATAATATGTAGATGTATTTCCAGAAGATTTACCTGGACATCCTCCAGAACAAGAAGTTGAGTTTTCTGTTGATTTAATTCCTGGATCAAGGCCTATATCAAAGACCCCTTATAGAATGACCACTGTGGAATTAGTTGAACTAAATAAACAACTAGAGGAATTGAGTAATAAGGGATTTATTCGCCCTAGTGTTTCTCCATGGGGAGCCCCTGTTCTTTTTGTTAAAAAGAAATATGGATCTATGAGGTTATGTATCGACTACAGGGAGATCAATGCTATAACGATAAAGAACAAGTATCCCCTACCTCGCATTGATGATTTATTTGACTAACTGCATGGAGATCAATACTTTTCAAAGATTGACCTTCGATCTGGATACCATCAGTTGTGTGTGAAGAAGGAATACATTCCGAAGACAGCATTTCGAACCAGGTACGGGCATTACGAGTTTACTGTAATGCCTTTTGGATTGACTAATGCACCCTCTGTATTCATGGATCTGATGAATAGAGTTTTCAAGGATTATCTCGATGAATTTTTGGTGGTATTTATTGATGATATCTTGGTATACTCCAAAAGCTACGAAGATCATGAAAATCACTTGCGCGTTATCCTGAAGACTCTAAGAAGACATGAATTATATGGAAAGTTTAGCAAGTGTGAATTCTGGCTTCATGAGATTTATTTTCTTGGCCATATTGTCTCTAAATATAGAATCTATGTTGATACTTCTAAGAACAAGGCAATCTAAGAATGGCCAGCACCTACGAGTATAACTGAGGTACGTAGTTTTATTGGTTTAGCAGGTTATTATCGACGTTTCATCCAGAATTTTTCCCGATTGGATAACCCATTAACGAAGCTCACACGTAAAGTGGTTAAATTAGTTTGGATAAAAGAGTGTGAAGAATGTTTCAAAGAACTAAATAGAAGATTAGTCAATTCTCCTATATTGACTCTACCATCAGGGAATGATGGGTTCGTTATTTATAGTGATGCATCGAAGAAAGGACTTGGTTGTGTCCTTATGCAGAATGATAGGATTATTGCCTATGCATCAAGACAGTTGAAAATTCATGAGCAAAAATATCCTACACATGATATTGAATTAGCAGTTGTGATCTTTTCTTTGAAGATATTGAGGCACTACCTATATGGTGAAAAATGTGAGATTTATACTGATCACAAGAGTTTGAAGTATATTTTCTCACAAAAATAACTCAACATGAGGCAAAGGATATGGCTTGAATTACTCAAGGATTATTATTGCATGATACACTACCACCTGGGGAAGGCAAAAACGGTGGCAGATGCTTTGAGCAGAAAAGACCATGGGGCTTTGAACAATATGAGAATTGAAAGGGATCTAATTTTCATGGATCTAGTGAAGATGGACATGGGAATAACCAGGGAAGGTGAAACATCAATTCTTTTTCAAATGGTTTCCAAACCATCATTACTAGAAAGGATTAAAAGTTCTCAGACCGATGATGAAGAATTTAAAAAGAAGATTAAAGCTGTGAATGATGGGAGATTGAAAGACTTTGTGTATGAAGATGGAATTTTGAAATTAGGGAAGAAACTTTGTGTTCCCGATATACCTGATCTAAAAAGGGAATTGTTGGATAATGCTCATAGTTCCAATTTATCTATACACCCTGGGAGCACCAAAATGTATAGAGATTTGAAGGAACATTTTTGGTGGGACAACATGAAGAGGGATATTGCTAATTTTGTGTCAAGATGTATGGTTTTTCAACAAGTGAAAGCTGGAAGGAAACAACCTGGAGGAGTCATGCAACCTCTTCCCATACCGGAGTGTAAATGGGACAATATTACGATGGACTTTGTAATGGGACTACCAAAGACTCCTAGAAGGAATGATGCAATATGGGTTATTGTTGATCATCTTACCAAGTCAGCACATTTTCTTGCTATAAGAGAAGATCTACCACTAGAACGTCTAGAAAGACTATATATTGATGAAGTTGTGAGACTTCATGGAGTACCTCTATCACTTGTTTCTGATTGTGATCCCTGTTTTACTTCAAGATTCTGGAAAAGTCTTCAGAAATCCCTGGATACTGAACTTCATTTGAGCATTGCCTACCACCCTCAAATAGATGGACAATCAGAACGAACTATTCAAACCTTAGAAGACATGTTGATATCCTGCTCACTTGACTTTCAGGGTATGTGGGATCAATATTTACCTCTGGTAGAATTTTCCTATAATAATAGCTTCCATTAGAGTATTCAGATGGCACCATATGAAGCGTTATACGGAAAGAGATGTCGTACACCAACCTGTTGGGATGAAGTTGGTGAAAGAAAACTTGTAGGTCCAGAACTGGTAAAGGAAACAATGGAAAAGGTGAAGGTAATCCAAAATCACATAAAAGTGGCTCAAAGTAGGCATAAGAGCTCTACCGATAATCGAAGGAAGGATTTGGAATTTCAATTCGGTGATCATGTTTTCCTGAAGTTATTTCCATGGAAGGGAGTCATACATTTTGGTAAGAAAGGTAAATTGAGTCCCAGGTACATCGGACCTTTTGAAATTCTAGAACGAATTGGGGTTGTAGCTTACCGATTGGCAATGCCGCCAAGTCTCTCCAAAGTTCACGATGTGTTCCACGTATCTCTATTGAGGAAATACATGCCTGACCCAACGCATGTACTCATATATGAGGAATTAGAACTGGAACCCGATCTGTCTTATTGCAAAGAGCCCGTCAGGATTCTTGATACGAGAGAACAAGTACTGAGAAATCGGACGACGCGTCTGGTAAAAGTTTTGTAGAGAAACCATAAGATGGAAGAGGCAACATGGGAACCCGAGGAACTTATGATGAAGAACCACCCGAGTATTTTCATGATGTAGTATTCTAGAAATTTCAAGGATGAAATTATTTGAAGGAGGTGAGAATGTAACACCTCAAGCTTCTACGGTACGCTTCCCTTTGAATAATGCAATAGCGTGAGTTGTACGCAACATCGAGTTCTAACACACACCACAACCGATCAAACTAGCCGTTATGAATAGTAATAACTACTTTTTGAAATTTTATCTCTCAAAATGGACTTCATTTTTGGATTTGGAGTATCGAATTTATCCTAATGTGAAATTTTGGTACTTTTTGGATAACTTTAATATTTTGATGAATAGTGAAAATTACTAAATTTTAATTAAAAACAACTTTTTTTAATCAAAATAATTAATAGTGATAAATTATTAATTTGAGTGGTTTTAAAGTATATTTAGAATATATTTTTACCATTTAATACAATTTTGGTCATTGTACATAATTTCACAATTAAACCGAACATAAACAAGTATCAATCTTTTGATAGTTATTATATCTTAAAAACACGCTTTTTGTTTTGACAGTGGGAATTAATTTTAAATTAATTTCTGAAACTTCTGTGTTTTGAATTTAGAAAAAACGATTCCATATTTTTAATCAGGATGGTCAAATTGTGTAAATAGGTACCTTTTATTTTTATACATTTTGAATAATTACTTCGGTAAATATTTTATTTACCATGGTTAAAAGGTAAATCTGGTAAATAAGGGTTAAAAAATCATATTATAATAATAACAAATTACTATAAAACGTGTCCTAACCTTATTGGTTGATACATGTTTGACAATGGGCATATTTGGGTCGATTTTGGGACCCCATGGTGCCACTTGTAAGTGATAGGGACACTTTATTTTAATTAAGTTAAAATGATTACAAAAATGACACAAACATATATCTTTTAGAAAAACAATTTTTACATAGGGTTATATATGTTGGATTTTAGACTATAAATATTCATTAGAAATATAAAAAGATTTCCTAAATAAGGGTATTTTATTTATAATTTTGATACATTAAATAATTTAATTTAATTATGACACAATGATGATGCAGTAATTACCATAATAGTGAAAAATTAAAATAATTGATATTATAAATACCCAAATAAATATAATTTTAAGCTTTTAATGAATTACACTAATTTTATAGGATAATAAGACATATTAGGATTGATTTAATATACTTTTTTTGAACTAATAATTCTGTTATAATTTTCACAAAAATCAATTATTGAATAGTGTCAAAATTGACATAAAAGAGTTTTTAAAACAAATAGTATATTATTAATTGATATTAAATTTCCAAAAATCTAAGGTTCTGCCAAGGGACTTATATCATGATATATGTATCATTAATGGACCACTTGGGGGTCTTTTGGATTTATATAGTAAGTTTATTAACCATATAATATAAAAATACAAAGAGACATTGTAAAAGTGAAACTAATTAACTAAGAGTTAATACTTAAAGATAAGGTTAGTATAATGACCCAAACCTGTCTAAATTATATTGGTTGAGTGGTTTTCGACCTATCCACACCTTAAAATTTAAATAATCTACTTTTTAGCCATTAGAAACCGAATATGAATTTATTATAAAATAATATTTCTAGCTTTTCCAAAGGTGCCCCTCACCCCTCTTATAAAAGGGAACTCTCCCTTCTCATTAACTCACACCTTTAAAGCCTTTTGGTTCGGCTAACCTATGCCCAAATACTCTCTCAACTTCCCTAACTTAATCCTATAGGCCTTCCTTTAGTCATAAATCCAACTTAAGGATCCCTTTTGATCAAATCAAAAGGAAGAACCCAAAGAAGAGGTAATGATTTCACCACCCTTTTTCAAGTTCCTTTCTTCTTCCACTTCTTCTTTCTTTTTTATTACCATTATAAAATAATAACTCCAGTATATTATATATATTGTGATGTTATTATAAATATGGTACAATCATATTCAGTATTCTATCCATCCTTTGAATAACATGTCACCATACGTGCGAACGTACGGATTACCGTCTCCACGTCGTGGTGTAATTGTTATTCAATAAATTATTATTTGGATGAGTATAATAATGATGTGTGATTCATGTAAATAATAAATGTAACATGATAATGATTCTGTATATATGATATACCATCCAATTATATATTATTTTAATATCAAAATAATGATATTGTCGCTCGTGCGTACGTACGGACTACCGTCTCCACGAACGCGATGAGATTCATTCTCCATCGTATCCATTCAAGTATAATTCTCATTTAATGATTAATAATAGTATCTACGAACTTGATATCATTCTGGATATGATTAAGATACAACCTATCCATGAAAAACATGACTTACATAACAAAACATAAAAAAGAAAATGAGTAAGTTAACACCCGAAACAACGATAATACTAAGATATTATTAACAAATCAATGTTAAAAGATCATATATGATATAATATTAATGTATATGATTCTTGTATAATTTAATAACAATTATTTAACCATTATAAAGGAGGTTAACCTACCCCCAACCAAGTAAAATTACAAGGTAAGGGTTTATTTCGCAATCTCTTCATTATCCGAGGTTGTTTATACGTAATAATCTACTGGGACTTCTTTATCATCCACATCCATGTTTCTTAAAAATGTATTTCAAAACATTTTTAATATTTAATATAATATGGGTTAATGTAATTTATACCCTTTTTTGACTTTTTATAAGAGGTTTATAAAAGAATCTTTCTGTCATTTTCCAAACAAAGTGCTTTTTAACCTTTTCGACAGAATTAAGGTAAGAATGTTTTTTTAACTTATATGGCGGGTGCGGCTATTTTCCGCCGTTATAAAATCGTCAAAGATTCCCTTAAAAGATTATAAGAATATTTTCAAAGAAAATGTTTTATATGACTCTTAAATGATTTCAAAATAAAAAAAGAGATATTTCTATAAAAAGTGTTTTGATTTCATCTATGTCAACATCCTTTGATGGATTTTAAGCTTATTTGAAGCTGATTTATTATGAAACAAAACTTCCATATCGTATTGAATATTTTGTGATATGTTTTACTATGGATATGTTATTTTTATACCCTTCATGTTTTATGGTGAAATTATTGACATTTAGTATGCTAGTTTTAATACGAATGTTTATGTTATGTTTAAACCTTTTCATATGGGAATGCATTGGACTTAATATGTGACGGGTGGAGCGCGCTATATCTCCTCGATGCATCGGTAGGTCTCATGAGACAAACTAGTGTCTTGGCACAAGGCCTTGACAAAATATTATTTGTAGTCTTGGCACGATCCCTTGGATATGTGGTTATGATAGTCTGGCATTATGAATTCCATCATTATGAAAGTGGTTATTGATATTGCATGTGATTATTCGATTAGTAGAATATCCATGTGAATAAGTAAATTGAATTATTTCATTTTATTTTGCCATAATATGTTTAAGTTCAAGTTTAAAAGGCTTTTGTTTTAGTTATACACTGCCTTAAATGTTTATTCTTATTTATGAAATTTTCCGCTATATTGTTTATTCTTATTTATGAAAGTTTCCGCTATATTGTTATACACTTCCTTAAAGGATTTTGTAGATTATGAATGACCTGCAGGGATATTATGAGGGGATAATAGTGTGAACTATGGAGAAAATATGTTTTTGTAGTAGTTTTTCACTTTATGATGTAATGTAAAACTTTATGAATATATCTAGTATTTCCAAGGCTACTAAACCAATCGGTCTTTCGAGATTTGATCTTTCTTGTGATCATGCCAATGTTATGTAATAATACACCGACTTTGGGTAACTGAGGTCGGGGTGTTACAACGATGGAAGAAGAACCCAATGAGATGCAATCCAAATGTCTCATTGTACAACTCAAATTGAACAGGGTCAGAAAAAATTTCATTAAAACTGCAGAGGAAAGTGGAGGATCCTCTCAGACCAATGAGAAGAAAAGTTCACGTGAATAAGGTAAGTCTTCCCTACATCAATTTTCAAATAAACATGTTTTATTTAAATTTACAAAGGTAAAATCCAAAACCATGGTCATGTGGGTCTACAAAACCAAGGGGAAATAAACCACAATAGGGAAAGGGAATAATATTCCAAGGATACTACAACCCCTTATACAAAGTAAGGTTCAAATTTAAACAATGCAATAATATGTATCTGGACAGATCAGAAACCAAGCTAGTTGAAAAAAAATTCATAGGTTTTGTTGGCGCTATCATAAGCATGGAAATAAAGATTATTCTTTCTAGTATAGCATGTATTTACTAATAATGAGGAAAGAACCATTGTATGAAATTTCACACCATCAACCTGATTATCACTGAAGACCTATACAGTTTTTTCTTTCCTTTACACTTGTTTAAATATAGTAATTCTATTTTAAATATACTTTTCTAAAAAATAAATATGAATGAATTGTATAGACTTCATTAATTAAGTGTTTGGTAGGTAATATTTTAGACTATGATGTCTTTAAAAGTTTTCATTTTTTGATTTGAGCCAACGATGTTAAACAGAAGCACTTCGGGAGGAAACTCTCTCTTTTTTACCTTAGTCCACTCTTCCCCTGAGTCCTATTTGAACATTATTGAAAAAACTTACACTATCATTTATTTTTATTCTTATTTATAGTCCCATAAACATAGGTATAAGTGACAGAATAGGAATTTGAGAAAATAGTATGTGAACAATTAACACCTTGAAAAGTTTACACATCGTGAAAATAATGTAGAACATAACTAAAGGATCAAGACCTACCTAACCTGAATGAATCATAATTAATAAGGGGAGATTTATTTAACATAAATTATCTTTTTAACCCCTATAATTTTAATTGAAAATATATTTTTCATCTTTAAAAAGAAAATTTTACCCCCACAAGTAGCCTTCTTGCTTTACTTGACTGGTCTAGGAGACATTAATTTCTTAGGAACCTAATGCTATCATTTTTTAAGTTACTAATTTAATGAGAATAAATGATTAAAATAGATAATTGAATAATTGTAGTGATTTATAGATATTTAATTAATGACTCATGATTTTATGGGATTATATGGTTCAGATAAATGAAATTTCTCTACCATTTTCATACTTTAAATTTCTAAAATTTATGTAGATTGATTTGTTATAATCATTTCATGCCATGAGTGATTGTCCCAAATTCATATGTTCCATTATTGAGAGTATTTATAGATAAAATAATTTTTATATTATCTTGAGCATATTTGTTGAGTTATTTTGGGGCATGTTGCATGTTAGAAATTTCATTGGAATTTGTCAAATCTATGATTATGAAAAACCACATTTAAAATGATCAAATAAATTTTTATTATTAAGAACTTATCCTTGAGACCACATTTTACATTAATACTTGAGTCTCCCATATAATCCATGAATGAACTCACTAAGAATGAGCCACATTAAAATTGATTTATATCCATCCTTATATCTATTTATATTGGATGATATGTTAAATTTTAAGTGTGGGGGTGCAGTAAGTCTTAGAAAAAGGGATGTATTAGATTGTTTGGAAAAAGTGAAGGGGTTCTATTTTTTTTATTAGGAAAGGATCATGTTATATTAATTATACTATTATTGTTTTCCCTTCTTGAAAAAAATAATATATATATATATATATGGGTTTCATTTTGGAAAAATAAAAAATCATCATTACCATACCAGTGATATTTTGATCGTATGTGGTTAGGTGTTTTATATGAGATTTTTTATAAGAATAACTTTAAAGAAAAAATAAATAGAGAAAAAATCAAGAGGGTTCAATTATTTTTTTATAACGGCATTGATCATGACCTTAGTTTGACTTCTGGAGAGTGGGAGTTATCATTTTTATAAAGGAGATTCTCATTACACTTTTCTTTAGATTTCGTGTAGTATGATTTAGAGATAAACCTAATTTTTGAGCCTTAATATTTTGAACATAAATATTTTCCAACCTTAAGCCTCAGAGTCATCAAAAATTTATTCTCAAATCCCTCGTGATTTTATGTTAATTTTTTATTTATACAATGGGGAAATTAGTTCTTTTTCAAGATTATGGAAGAGTATGTACTCATGATAAGATCATAACTCTACTCAAATTTTTATCATGAATGATGAGATAAAAGAATCCATTATGATGTAAATCATGACTTGGTATTCTTGATTATAATAAATTATGATACATGAATGAATGAATGGAGAAGATCCAATAATTTTTAATAATAAGTAGTAAAATACTTGGGTTGATTAGTTTATTTGAAAAGTGTGAAGTTGAATTGATGTTTTATGTGAATATTGAAAGGTTAATCCCCCATTGATAATCATTTGATTTAATTTATTTAGAATTTTAATATTGGTAACATGTTATTCCTCTTTTATTTATGTTGAGATTACATGATTGAGGACAATCAAGCACTAAGTGTGGAGGAATTGACCTTGTAATATTTTGCATTTTTATTTTAATACAAAACATATTTTTTATGAAATTTAATTGAATAAACTTTACTGTATTTAATTTTTTTCATGTTTTATGGAAGGATGCAACAAAATATTAATAATTAGAAATAAATTAATGATTTAATGATCCAAATGATGGACTGTGATGAAGGACAGGTGAAGGAACCAAGACCAGAGATAAAAACTGAAGAACCGGGATGAAACTGGGTGAAATCAACTATAAAACACCAATTTTCATCATACATATCATTCATAATGTGAAACATGGAGGATTATAGGATATAAATACAAGACATTAAGGAAAAAAGGAAATTATGGGTGATGACATCATAAGTCATGGTGTGACACTTACGGTCACATTGTGACACATATAGTCCAGAACTAGAGGGGTTTTCAAAGCATGAAAAATGTCATGAAAATTCCATCACCACACATTATATGTTTTGAACACTATTCATGATGTGAAATTCCCTTTAAAACCAATAATCATCCAAGTTTGATGTAATTTATGGATATTCTCCCTATTTTCAACCTAGGTTCACCAACAACCCCCTGAGATTAACCTAGAACTATTTATGACACCATTAATAGCATCTCAGGCATGATCTATCTCTATAAATAGAAATCTTGGAGGATGATAATAAGAGGATAGGTGAGGGAATCGTTGGATGATGGCTTACTATAGTTTTATTTCCTTGTTTTTCTTTTCTTTTATTCAATCTGTAATATATAACTTATCCCATTATAACTCATTTACCATTCTCATGGAGGGATAAATGTTTTGAGTGTTTTGTAAAGGGTGATTCTAGAACGATTGAGCTTTGTTTGAGTTTTTTCACATAAATGAATGAAATATTTTCTCTCCTCTTCTTTCTGGTTTCAATTTTCAATTTAGTTTCTAACACCAAACAAAATTACGATAGGGTTTATTCTTTTAATTTCAATATCCTTAGTAAATGATCCATATCTCCCTCTACAAAATTCCCTTTTGTTTACTATGGAATATAATTGGGTTGGGTTATGAGTCCTTGGAGATCACTCACATGTGTGAGGAAGCGTGACCAGAACTATTATTAATTAAGGAATAACAATACCCAATTTGGAATTGATCTAATTGATCAATAGGATCCACCACAACTCCACACATTTATGAAGGTGGTTAGAATAATTCAAGACCTAAATTAGGTTACCATCACCATAACCATCTTCCAACGGAGAATGAGAAATTGAAAGAAAACTCTCTCTCTCTCTCTCTCACCACTTAATTGAGAAAGAATATGTTAAAATTTTAAAGTGTGATAACATTTCCCTAAGACCATCCATGCATGACTCAATCACCGCTTTCATCATTTTTTTAATCAATCATTTAATTTTTTTATGAAAATCATTAGTTTCTCAAATCAACCAATTAAAAAAATCAATTTTCCTTTAATAAACTAAAAGTGGAAACCCATTTTTGTGTTCCCTATGTTTCTGGATAAAATCATAGTTTATCCACTAAACTATACTTGGGTAATAAAATTCTATTTTTTCACACCCCATGATATGGGTGCATCACATACAATATGAAATATAATCTCTTTGTTATCTTATATCTCATCAAGAATGCATACTTATGTCACCATCATTATATACTTGATATATCTTTCTTTTACTGCCCAGGATGTGTTGCCTATTTGTGATGAAAAAAATGGTCTATAGGGGGGTGAATAGACCAATTAAAATAATTTTATGAATAAATTAATAATAGTATATTATTTCACATAAAAATAATGTACTGTATTTTAGTATTCAAAATTAAAATATAGTGTAAAATAAAAGATATGAACACCAGATTTTTATTGTAGTTTAGATTGAATGATCCTGCATATACTCTTAACTCCTTCTAAACTCAACAATAGTAATGATACTCACTAAGAACAATACCTCACTTTTGAAATTAATACCAACCATTTATAAGACCTACCTTCTATTCACCTGAAGTTTCTACCCAAAAATCAAAACCCGCCTTTCTATGGGATAAGGAATAACCAAGAATACATGACTTTTTATGAGAGTTACAACTCTAATGGAATACCTTTTTTAGAAGGTATAACCAACAGAATAATTGTCTTTGGTTTTAAAAATCATTAACTGGTGATTAAGAACATAGAAAATATAAATAAAGATACAAAGTTGAAAACCAGAATAAAAATGAAGACCAAAATGTTGAAGATGATGTAGGTTGAGGTAGTTATGAACACTTAAGTAGTAATGAATCAAACAATTAAGTTATTTGATGATTTCATAATAGAAAAATATTTGTATGATAAAAATATATAACATTTTGTAATTATCATATGAATTTTGTGTGTTATTTTTTGATTTTTTTGTGTCATGTTTTTATCAAACTCCAACGATCAAATTATTAACGGATATTCCAATCTTAATTAACTCCAAAATCTTCTTAATAAAATGATAATTTCTTGAGAACCAACCACATGTATCCATAATTAGTATTAATATAAATAAGTAAATATCAATACCTGTATCATGAATAATTTGAAAAACTATTCCCGTGAAAAATGAATCATTAGATAATTCAAAAAAACATTCAATATCATCATTAGAAATAATAATTATTTTACAAAATAATAAAATAGATAAAAAAACTCCTAAAATATTATATTAATTTTAAATATTAAAATTATAGTAAAATAGAGTATCAAAATTCTCTTGAAATGATAACATGAATTATGTGTAAGCATCATTTTAGTTTGTTGCGTAGACATCATTTTACACTTTTTCATAAACATGATTTTATACTATTGTGTAAACATTAATTTATACATTTTCATAAGCATGAAAATTCTATAAGTATAATTTCATAATTACCTATAAGCATGAAACATCTCTATATAAACATGAATCTATGTCTGTATAAACATCATCCATGTTTGTGTAAGCACGAATCTACGTCAGTGTAAACATGAATTTACATTGTATGTTTTTTAAGAACTCAGTGTGAATGGATTTAAAAACTGAAAAATAGTGATTTATTAAACCTTTATGAAACATTATAAACACTAAAAAATTAAATAATAAACATAACATGATTTAAGAAATCTGTGAGAAATTATAATTATCCAATTTAAACATGTGAGGTATTTGTAAAACAATGTGAGGTATTTTTAATATTAAAAAAACATCAATATTTAATAATATCCCCTACTACCAAACTTATTCCCGACACTAAAAATCTCCCCCTTTTGGAAATTAAAAAACCAAACAAAATTTTACATAAATTATATTCTCTACTAACATTTATCAAAAAGTAAAAAAAATAAAATTCATTCAAAAATTATTCCCTCTTTTAAACTCTTAGCATACAGAAATTAGTAAACAGTTAAAATGATGATTTGTTATGAAAACTATAGTTAAGATAAAATGTTATGAAAACAAAAAAAATTAAGACCCACCCCCCTAATAAATGCATAAAAAACTTGTATAATTCATTAAATAAGTCACCAAAAAATATTAGAACAACTAATTTTTTCTAAAAACTATTTTAAAAAAAACAAAAAAAAATAGTGAGAAATAATAAACTAATAGAACTATAAAACAAAAAATCTAAAAAATCATATTGTATTATATAATCAGTGGAAAAAAATGTAGTAAAATTATATATATCAAAAAAATTCCTAAAAAATAGATTCAGATAAATCTGTACAGAAGATCTGTTTTCACATTAAAATAGAAGTGAACATTTCGAAGAAAATTTAGATATTTAAGATATATCACCATATTATAAAGTTAAAATTTTATTTTCTATAATTTTATTCTATCCAGTTGTTTGGTAAATATATCAACAAGTTGATTTTTAGTTGAAATAAATTCCATAATAATGTCCCTTTATTAACATGATCTATTAGAAAATGAATCCTAACATCAATATATTTTTCCTTGAATGTTTTAAATTATTTTTATAAATTGAAATATCAAATGTATTATCACAAAACATATACATTTTTTCCAAATAAACATTGAAATTAGATAATGTTTATTTTATCCAAATACTTTGAGAAAACTAATTAGCAATAATAATGTACTATGCCTCGGTTGTAGATAAAGCAATTGATAATTTCTTCTAAAAACTATATGAAATTAAACTTTTACCAAGTAAATGACACATAAATAATGTTCTTTTTCTATTGATACTACATCCTCCAAAATAGGAATCAAAATAAGATACTAAATCAAAAAAGTTCTGATTGTAATAGAACTAATTTGTATTTATACTTTAACATATCTAATTATTATTTTAATAACCTTAAAATGAATTTATTTAGGATAATATTTATATCTAGCACACATTAAAACTAAAAACACAATATTAGGTCTAGATGTTATTAAAAAAAGTAGGTTTCTAATCATCCATCTAAACTATTTATTATCTACAGGTTTTCTCGATTCATCAATGTCTAATTTATAATTTATACTCATTAGAGTTTTTAAATTTTTAAAATAGTCCATATTAAATATTTTAACAATATTTTTATCATATTTATATTGAGTTAAAAATGTTCCATCTGGCCTTTAAAAAATTCACAATCTAATAATTTTTTTTAATTCACCGATTAATCTCATCTCAAATTCACTTGTCATCAAATTTGAAAATTCATTACATACAAAATCACTTGATGATTCAAACATAATGCCATTAATATATATTTTCACAATTAAACTATCATTTGAAACTTTTTTAATAAATTGAGCTAGGTCAATTTTTACTTTATTAAAATCATTATTTAATAGAAATAATGGAATTCTATCATACCAATCTCTAGTATCTTTCTTAATATCATATAATGTTTTTAATAGTTTAAAACATGATTTGGAAATTATTCATTTTCAAATCCAGGTGGTTGATTAACAAATGCTTCTTTACAAATAAAATCATTTAAAAATGCACTTTTAACATCCATTTAAAATAGTTTAAAACCTTAAAATAAATCAAATACTAATAAAGTCCTAATGGATTACACCATATAAATTGTTAAAAATAAATGTTCAAAATAAATTCATTATTCATGAGAAAATACTTAGGTAACTAGTTTAGGTTTATTTTTAACTATATTTCCACATTAATCCAATTTATTCCTAATAACCTATTTAGTTCCTATAACGTGCTTATCTTTAGGTAGTTCAACCATATTCAAAAAATTATTCCTTGTCAATTGATTGAGATCATCATGCATAACATTAATCCAATTTTAATCATTTAAAGATTCATCAACATTAATGGGTATAAAATCATAAACAACAATAGGATTAAAAAAATAATTTAAAACATATTTTATGGTTTGAATTTTAGTTTCAACATTTCCAATTGATTTTTAAGAGGGTGATACTTAATTTTTTATAGATTTTATGAATAGATTGAGAATGGATATGGTTCCCCTTAATTGAAACATTATCATTTTGAAGTTTATCTTCTCCAAAGTTAGATTCTTTAAAGGTTTCATATACTTTCTCTAAATGTGAATTTTTATTTAAACTACTATTTTTATCAATATTTACATGCAACAATTCTTCAAAAAATAATTATCACTTATTTAAAACTATATAAGCCTTACTATTATTATAATATCATATAAATATTACTTCACCAAATTTTGAATCAAACTTATCTAGATTATCTTTATTATTTAAGATAAAAACTAATCAACCAAACATCCTAAAATATCCAACTTTAGGTTTTATTCCCCTAACCAATTCATAAGGGGTCTTATTTAAAATTGTTCTAATTAGAAATTTGTTTAAAAAATGATAATATATATCTTAAAATTCTTCCTAAGAAAATGTAGGAAACTTATATTCATTAATCATTGTTCTATCCATTTCTTGAATAGATCTATTTTTCCTTTCTACAACACTATTTTGTTACGGTGTTCTAGAAGTAGATTTATTTTAAATAACCATTATCTTCACATAATTTCTCAAAATCTAGAGTAAAAAATTCACCTCCTCTATCAATACTAATAGAAATAATCAAATAAACTTTATGATTTTTAACTATTTTTAAAAAATTAACAAATGTAATTAGATTTTCACTTTTATGAGTTAAGAAACAAGTCTAATTAAATCCCATACAATCATCAACAATTAAAAATACATACATCTTTCCACCTAAACTAGTCGTTTTCATAGGGTCAAATAAATCAATATGTAGTAATTCAAGAGCTCTATAAATTTTAACATCATTAATAGATTTAAAATTTTCCTTAGGTTGTTTACCTTTTAAACCTGAATCACATACAAAAAAATTGTTTACTTTCAATTTAGGTATATCCATAACCTATCCATGATTTTCCAATTTATACAAAAACCAGAAAATTTCATGTACAAGACTCATATTACATAATATTTCATCTATTTATACAGTATATAAACACTTAGATTTTTATTTTCTTTGTTCATAATAATCAATAGAGTAAATATTGTGTATTCTCTTTTCATAAAATAAAACAGTTTCATTCTTAAAATATAAATATTTATCATTTTGAAATTTGACATTTATTCTATCATCATATAGTTGTGATATACTAATTAAATTTTGGTTTAATCCTTAAATAAATAAAACCGTTTAAATTTTAATAGTATTATAAAAACCTACTTCACCATAGCCTTTGATATTGCCTTTAGAGTTGTAAAAAAATTAAAAGATCCTTCATCACTTGAATTAAAAGATAAAAAGATGTAAATATCACTAATAATGTGTTTCAAATAAATGATATCCATATACCATGAATCCTTAACTCTCTTAGGAAATATTTCCTAAAATCAACCAAGTAGAATATTTTTTTGGTACCCATTCATTCTTGGGTCCAATATGATTAATAATAGAACTCTTAGGCACCTAAATGGTCTTTAAACATTTATTTATGGGTATTATAGAAAATAAATTTTTATAAATAAAAGTTTTGGTGGGACTAAAATATTGTTTAAATCTTAATGAGAATTCATTAGAATATTTCCCAATCATTCTATACTTAAAACCTATAACACTTGAAACACTTACAATTGAACTTTTAATAAAGATGTATTCATAATTAGTAGTTTATTATTATATTCAAAAGCTGTTATGTTTCTATTTGGTTTCATAAATGACATTATATTATCATAATTTTACTTACCCTTAATAGATTTAGATAAATTTTATTTTAAACTAAAAATTTCAACTTTTAATTTCTTATTATATTTTTGAATAGATTCTAAATCATCACATACTTTATCATATAAACATAGAGCTTTATTTCTTAGTTTTTTATTTTCTTGTTTGATTTTATTACATTTTTTTTTCAATTTGAGTCATGTTATCCAAAAACTTATTAAATTTCCTTTCTTCACATTCATTATTTTCAGAAATAAAGTCTTTAGTTCCATTATTCTCATTTTTAAGTTTATTATTTTTTAATCTAAGTATTAATACTTCAGAATCAACTTAACTTTTCTCTTATTAACTCTTTAAAGTAGAAATTTTTGATTTATATTTTTCCTATTTAAATTTCTTATTATATTTAACCAGTTTATTGTTTTTTTCTTCCAAATTATTTATACAACTTAGTAATCCTCAAAAAATCTATCTATAATTTCTTATTTTTCATATAATTTTTTAACATCATAATTTTTAGAATATAAATTATATCTTGAACTATAATAAACAACAGTGTCATTTTCATCTTATGTAACAATAGAATAAATACTATTAACAGGTTTTAATAATTATGAAAAAGGTTAATCAGTTACCTTAGAACATGTATCCATTAATATAATATTACTGGTCTCCTTTCCACTTCCAGACTTACTGCTTGAATCAGAACTATTAGTGTAGGTACACCCATTAAAATACATCACTTATCCTTTTTACTATTATTATTTTTCTTTTCTTAAATGATTTAGTTTTGGAAAATATGTTCTATTATGTCCCTTCTTTCTACACTCATAACAATTTAGATCTAAAACATCATTTATTTTTACCAGTGTTACCTTTATTACTTTCCTTTTGATTTTTCTTTCTGAAATGATTTATGAATCCCTTATACTTTTTTATATATTTGTAAAATAATTTTTCAAGTGGGATATATCTTCCTTCCAACTTCCCTATGACTCATATTTAGAAGATTTTGAAGAAAAACTATATTAGATTTAAATTAAATATCTCTCTTCTTTGAAACCTCCACATCTGTAATATTCTTTAACTCCAACTCATAATGAAGTAATGAACCAATAATTTCATCCAAAGTATACCCCTTATATTTCTTACTTTCATCGATTTCAATATTATTTGCATGAAAAATTTTAGGTAGTGATCTCAATACTCTTTCAACCAACATTATATTATTCAATACCTCTCTAAGTGAACCCATCTCATTGATGATACTTGTGAATCTATGGAACTTATATTTCACAAAAATTTTTCTCACATTCTAAAATCTTGTTACACCACATGTATAATTACTAACTCTATTCTTTTAATATTATTTTAACTATAGTGAGTTACTTAAAGTATCCTCTAAATTTCTTGAGTTATCTTACAAGATGATACATGGCTAAAAATATTTTGACTAATAATAAAATATAATACATTCATTAACTTATAATTCAAAACATACTTAACTTCATAATTGCCTATAAGTGTATCTAGGTCATCATGAGGTTTCTTATATGGTTTCACTATGATTTTCCAACGGTCAATTCTAAATTTCTTTCTGTATTCCTCTATTCGATCCAACCAATAATCATAATCATTACCATCGAAGTATGGTAGTGTTTTTGTATCCAACCATTATTTAAATTAATTCCTTCCATATTATAAGAAATTTTTTCTTAGACTACTATTTCTAAGAAAAGGTTAGAATAATGAAAATAAAATGAGAAATAAAACCTAAATCCAAAACTAACTAAGCTATGATACCAATTATTGGTCCAGTTAAGATGAAAAATGTGGTCAAGAAGGGGGTGTGTGAATAGACCATGTAAACTCCTTCTATGAATTAATAAATCATAGTATATTATTTCACATATAAATAATATAATGTAGTATAATGTTTAAAAATAAAATACAACAGAAAATAAAAGATATGAACACATTATTTTTATAGTAGTTTGAATCTAATAATCCAACATCTACTCTTCAATCCTCCCTAACTCAGTGAGAGTAATTGTACTCACTAATAACAAGAACTCTTTTTTGAAAGGAGTGTAAAACTTTTACAAGCCCCACATTTTGGTAACATGATGGAACAACCCATAAAACAAAACTCTTTTTTCTATAGATTAATACACAACTAGGAATATCTGGATTTTTATGAGAGTCACAACTCGACCAACATACATTTTTTAGGAGGTATAACCAACAACATACTTAATTTTGGTTGGGAAAAGCATAAACCAATGATTAAGAACACATAAAATATTAATTAAGATGAAATATTGAAAACCAAAATAAAAATTAAGATCATAATGTTGAAGATGGGGAAAATCAATGTAGTTTTGATAAATTCAATAGTAGTGGATAAAAAATTGAAGTTCCTTCATGATCACATAGTAGAATAGTATTAATAGGATAAAAAGTAACAACAATTCATAATTATTTTATGAATTACATGTTTTATTTTTCAATTTATCTATGTTGTGTTTTTATAAAGCTCCCACGATCAATTTCTTAACAGCTAATCCCCTCCTCATTAACTCCAAGATCATCTTAATCATGTGGGAATTTCTTGAGAACCAATCACATGTAACCATGATTAGAATTAATATAAATAATAAAATATCACTAACCATATCATGAATATTTTGAAAAACTATACCTATTCTTAATCCTTCATTATATAATTCAAAAACACTTTGAATATCATCATTAGAAATTATAATTATTTTATAAAACAATAAATCGGATTAAAAAACTCATAAAAACATTAAAAAAATGAAATGTTAAAACTATAGTAAAACATATAATAAAAATGAACTTAAAATTATTAACTAAATTATGTGTAATAATCATTTTTTTTTGTTTCATAAACATCATTTTACACTTTTGTGTAAACATCAATTTACACTGCTACATAAACATCACTTTACACTTTTTTGTAAGCATGAAAATTCTATAAGGATCATTTAAAAGGTCTATTTAAGCATAAAACAAGTCTACTTAATCGTGAATATATATGTGTGTAAACATCATCCATTTCTGTATAAGTGTGAATCTATGTCTGCATAAATATGAATTTAGATTGTATAATTTTTAAGAACTCATTGAGAACGACTTTCAAAAATGAAATATTGTGACTGGAGAATACTTTATAAAATATTATAAACACTAAAAAACTTAAATAATAAACAAAATGTGATATAAAAAATATATGAGAAATTATAATTATCTAATTTAAACATGTGAGGTATTTTTAAAATAATGTAAATTATTTGTAATATTCAAAACAAACAAAAAAATATTAATACTTAACAATATTCCAAACTATCAAACTTATTCCAGACAATAACATCTCCCCCTTTTTGGAAATTTCAAAACTAAAATAGATTTTACAAAAAAAAATCCCCCCTTTGAAATTTATAAAAAAATAAAAAGATAAAATTCATTCAAAATTTCTTCCCCTTTTTAAACTCTTAGCATACTAAAATAAGTAAACGGTTAAAATAAATATCTATTATAAAAACTATTATTAATATAAACTATTATAAAAAAAACATTTAATATATCATTAATAAATTCATACAACGACTTTTATAATTCAATAAATAAGTTACCAATGCTCAATTTATTATTGAAAGATAATTTTCTTAAAAAAATAAATTAGTAAGAAATAATAAACCAATGGAAATATAAAACAAAAAAACTACATAATCATGAGTATAAAAACTATACCAAATTACATAATTAGTAGAAAATATGTAGTAAAAATAGATATATCCAAAAAGTTCTGGGAAAAAATATTCAGATAAATCAGAATAACTGATATGTTTTCACATTAAAATAGTAATAAACATTAAAAAAATCCAGCTATTTAAGCTATATCCCCATCATACTAAGTTCAAATTTTATTTTCTCAAACTTTATTATATCCAGTGGTTTGGTAAATTTATCAACAACTTGTTTTTTAGTTGAAATAAATTCTAGAATGATGTCTCCTTTATTAACATGATATTTTTTAAAATAAAATATGAAATTAATATGTTTTGTCCATGAATATCGTAAAGTATTTTTAGATATTGAAATATCATATGTATTATCACAAAATATAAATATTTTGTCAAAATAAAAATTTAAATATGATAATGTCTGTTTTATCCAAAGACTTTGAGCATTATAATTAGTAGTAATAATGTACTCTGGCTCAGCTGTAGATAATGTAATTGATAATTTCTTCTTATACCTCTATGAAATTAAAATCTTACCAAGTAAATTACACATATCCAATCTTCTTTTTTTATCAAGCCTATATCCACTGAAATTAGAATCAGAATAGATATTAAATCAAAATAATTTTGATTAGAATAGAACAAACCAGTATTTATACTTCATTTATCATATATAATTATTATTTTAACAACATTTAAATTAATTTCATTAGGATTATATTGATATCTAGAAAACATAAAAATTAAAAACATAATATCATGTCTAGATGTTATTGAATGAAGTAGGCTTTTAATCATTACTCTAAACAATTTATTGTCTACTAGTTTTCTCAATTCATCTAAGTCTAAATTTGAATTAGTACTCATTACAGTTTTAAAAATTTTACAAAAATTCAAGATTAAATATTTTAACTATATTTTTATCATATATTTATTTATTTAAAAATATTTCATCAGGTCTTTGAAAAATTTTGAATCCATGGTTTTTTTATTCACCCATTAAACTCATCTCAAATTCAATTGTCATTAAATTTGAAAATCCATTACATAAAAATTCACTTAAGGAACCAAAAAAAATGTCATCAACTTAAATTTTCATAAATAAAATATTAGTAGAAAATTTATTAATAAACATATTTGGGTTAACTTTTCCTTTATTAAAATTGTTATTTAACAAAATCAATGGAAGTGTGTCATACCAAGCTATAGGATCTTTCTTAAGATCATATAGTTCTTTTACTATTTTAAAAACATGATTTGGAAATTTTTATTTTCAAATCTTGGTAGTTGATTAAAAAATACGACTTTAGAAATCAATCCATTTAAAAAACACCTTTAACATCTATTTGAAATAATTTAAAACCTTGAAATAAATTAAATGCTAATAAAATCCTAATATATTATATCCTAGAAACTGATACAAAATAATATTAAAAATCAATTCCTTCTTCATGAGAAAAACTATGGGAAATTTTTCTATTTTTTTAAATATATTTTTATATCTTTCCAATTTATTCTTAAAAATCTATTTAGATCCTATAACATGTTTATATTTATGCAGTTCAAACAAATTACAAACATTATTCCATGTAAATTGATTGAGTTCATCATGCATGGAATTAATAAAATTATAATCATTAAACACTTCATCAATATTGTTTTTTTAAATCATAAACAAATTTAGAATTAACAAAAAAATGTAATATTGATTTTCTAGTTTTAATTCCATTTAAAACATTTCCAAAAACGTTTTCAAGAGGATGATATTTTAGTATTTTCCAGCTTTTAAGAATATATTAAGAAGGGATTTTCTTCACCTAAAATGGTACATTATCATTTTGAATCACATCTTCTTGAAATTTATACTCTATAAATATTTATCAACATTCTTTAAATTTAAATTCTGCTTCAAACTATTATTTTCATCAAAATTTATATGTACTAATTATTTAACAACTAAATTTATCTAATTAAAAACTCTATAAACCTTAATGTTATTAGAATATCCTAGAAATATTCCTTTATCACATTTTGAATCAATTTTATCTATATTATATTTAGAATTTACGATAAAAATTGTACAACCAAACGCCCTAAAATATCAAAATATAGGTTTTATTCCTGTAAAAACTTCATAATGGGTGTTATTTAAAATTTTTATAATTATTACTTAATTTAAAATATGAAAATCTATATTAATTGATTCCTTACAAATATATTTAGACAATTTATATCCATTAATCATTTTTCTATCCATTTCTTGAATAAATCTATTTCTCCTTTCTATAATACCATTTTTCTACTGTGTTCTAGGATTATATTTTTTTTGAAAATATTCATTATCTTCATAGGATTTATCAAAATATATGTTCAAAAACTCACCTCCTCTATCACTTCTAATAAAAATAATCAAAAAAACATTTTTATTTTAAAATATTTTCCAAAAAAATAACAAACTTAGTTATATTTTTACTTTTATGAGTTAAGAAATAAGTCCAAGTGTGTATTCAATAATCATAAATGATTATAAATACATACCCCCCCCCCCCACACTAGTAGTTTTCATAAATAAATCAAGATGTATTGACTTAAGAGTTACACTATTTTTAATATTATCTTTTTTTCAGAGTGAGTATCTCAAGAGGGGGGAATTGAGTACCCAATTAAAAATTTTGTTTATAAGATTTTAAATAAAATTCACCAAATAATTAAAACAGACTAGTTAATCAAAATAGTAGATCGATATAAGTTTGGATCTTTTAAAAGATTTCTCAATGAGTGATTAATTCTTAGTTAAAATAATATATGGAAATTACTTTAAATTTTCAAATCAATTTACTTGATAAAAAACTTATATAAACACTAGTTAATAATAACTATCAAATTAGTGTTTTTTTATAGTTTAAAACAAATTCATTTTAAAGTATAGAAAAGAAACAAAACAAAACACAGAATTAAAATAAGAGGTTCAGTCTCAAGTTGATACATAATCCCCTCCACTTGGAAATCAATAGTTTCCAAGAAGTTTATATAAAATAATCTTGATCCACAACCTGGATCGAGTATACAAAATAGGTAACTAGATTTATATGTCACATGGGGACCACTTTAACAATAACTATGGGAAAAGAATAAACACAAGACACGTAATGATCTCTTTCAAAACACATGGGTAAAAAAATTAAAGAGAGTGAATAATATATCGTGTATCTTCCAGTTATAGAACATGAGACAATGTGTGTTTAATAAATAGGGTAAACCACACACTACTTGAAATCTAAAGGCAAAAAATAGAATGTGCAAGTTTAAAGAAGTATAAAATGTAGTGTTACTCGATCTAATGTGCTATAAAGCTTGAGACTCCTCAGATGTAACTTGGATAATAGCTCGAGTCATTTCTCAGAAAAATGTAGTAAAACAAAGCTTTGTAACCTCTCTAACTGTAGGAAAGGGTCTGTATGTTTGATATGTTACACTCTTTTATAGTCTAGTGTAGGCAAGATTCAACATGTAAGCTCTCTAGTAAGTCTCACACTTCACAACACTCTTCCTGTTCTTGAAATATTATTCCAACTCACTTATATATTCTTTCACGCATGAGGTATTCTAATTCTTAATGTATCAACAGCATGAATGAGTATCTATTTGAAGAAAAATCATCTGGATATTATGCTCCTCATACTGAATTCTAACACAAACTTTAATGCATCCCTGTAATAGTTTAAGAACAATCATTAAAATAATTATTAGTATTAAATTTGATAATATAGTCATTAGAAACAATTTAATTTAAATATCCTAGAATAGTGACAGTGACTCTTCTGACTGTGAAATAACTCTGGCAGTGACTTATGCAAGCGGTGAGTCAGGATGATGGCAGGTTATCTGGCAGTAGGTCATTCTCAACAGTGACTCATCTTGGTAGTGACTCATATTAGTAGTGACTCATCTCTAAGGTGAGTCTTTTCTAGCAGCAGGTCTTTTCAACACTTTTCCAAATTTCTTGGTAGTAGGTAAATTCTGGGTTATTATTAGTAGTGGGTAAAGTCTGGGTTATTCTTGGTGATAGGTAAATTCTAGGTTAATCTAGGAGTCCTTGTGGTGATGTCATATATCTTGTTTGGCATACCATGTGGAGATGAGTAGAAAAGTCATATATAGCCTTGGAATGGTCTAGATGGAGTTTCATATACTCTCTCTCTTGGGTTCTCCTATGCCTTGGGATCGAGTGAACTATTTCCTTTAAGTTTCTCCCGTTTATTTTAGGTTTCTTATGTGTCTATTGAGTATTGTTATAATCACCCTTACATGGGATCTACCCACACATTTTGTTTCTTATGCAGGTGATAGGCCTTTCGATAGAGTCCTATGAGGACCCAAAGAAAGCAGGGTATAGCGAGATAGATAGAATGAGGTGTGTATCTGGGGTTTCATTTGATAGCATCCTCATCCTTTTGAGAAATTTGGATGCTTTTTTAGTTTTTGGTGGGCTTTCAGTTTCCCTTTCATGCTTTCAATACTTTTTTATACTCTGATTATGGGATATATATATATATACATGCATTTTTTTTATCAGTTGTTTTATTATCTCTACATCGTTTCATGAAGATGGATGTATGTTCATTCCTATAGATACCATAGGATAAGGCCTCCCATGTGTGTGATACACCTATTCGGTTCTGGTCCCCAGCCATTGTTCTATCGAAGGCAGGCTTGGGGTTATGACGGCTCAGACTTCCACAAGCTAAATGGGCCCCAGTGGGTCAAGTCGTTATAGAGTGGTATTAGAGTAGGTCCATCCTTAGGACTACAGTTAAGAATTGTCTATCCATGAGCTTAGTTTTGGATTTATTATGATAGTATTAAAATGTCTTAATTTCAGATTTCATTCTAGGGACTCCAATGTTGATGCAACGACCAACATATATATTCTATGGGACTCTGATAACTTTCTTGTTGACTCAGAAAATGTATCCACTAGTTTTAGGGAAGCTTTGGTACATGCATCATATAGGATTGGGTTGTGGTTTCTATGTCCTTCATGAGTCACCTCCCCAGATATACTCTTTGACTGTAGAATGTATGGAATCTATTTTAGGATTTCACTGTAACGAAAGATATCTTGGGTTCCATAGTAGGTTTTTCATGATGATATTCCCGGTGATGGGGCTTCAATGTAGGGGTCTACACAAAAGGTTGTATCTACAAGTGGTTTTCCAGTTGATCCACCACCCATTGAGCAGTAGGTTGTGTTGGCAGTACCAACCGAGGATGAATGCAAGATGAGTGTGTTTCATGAGTTTCATAGGTAAAAATATCCCAAGTATTATGGTGATCTAGACCCCTAAGTATATGATGAATGTATTGAGGTAGTCATGTGTGTTTTCCGCCTTGTGAGGACACCTCCAGATTAGATGGTAGTTCTAGAGGCGAGTCTTCTGCAAGGTTCGGCTGCACGATGGTGGATTCTGGTGACTCATACACATGATGATATGATTATCACTTGTACAAAGTTTGAGCATCTCTTTGAGGAATATTTTATACATCCATGTTGAGATCAGTGCATATCCAGGATCTTATACAACTTCGGTAGGGTAGCATGACTATGGATGAGTATTCAACAAGGTTCACAGACCTTCCTTGATACTCCCTAAATATGGTTTAATATCCATTTTTCTGAGAACGTGCCTTTGAGTAGGTATTATGCCAAGATATCATAGATTTAGTGACATCTCTATCCATTCTCACTTATGTTGGAGTGTTTGAGTGAGCCTCTGTAGTAGAGATATTTTTTGCTGAGAAGACTCTAACTGTTGGTGTTGGGAACACAGGAGATGAAACCTTAGAAGCTGGTAGCCAATAGTAGGCTCATGAATCAGAGTATGCAAGACGCTTTAGAAGACAATCCCAGGATATATATTTTTTGTCGTAGGTCTCCTGGGAAAGATCTAGTCAGTTGCAGGATAGGTAGTGTTTTCATTGTGATGGATAGAGACATATCATGTGAAATTGTCTAACCTACTGTGTTGTTGATAGGGATACAGTCGATGGACAACTCTGGTAGATATGGAGACATGAGAATGGAATTATACATGATGGAGGATGCAGTGGGGGATCAGGAAGAGCAGCAGGAGGTGGAATATGGTTTGATCTATTGGCACCACTACCCCCAGGTGGTCCGCTCTAGGCTCAGAGAGCTGGATGACGGGGAGAGGACAACTGCAGACTGTATAGGCCTATAACCCAAAGTATCCATGGATTTTTAGAGGTAAAATCTATATACATTCTAATTTTTTAGTATTATTGATAGATACAGGTCTGAGATAGCCTTTTCTTTCCACTTATTTCTCAAGGCTTATCCAAGGAGATGCATATCATTGTTAGAGCTTTGTGATGGTGATGTTTTATGTGGCATCAAACTCGTAAGAAAGAGGGAAACTTCCCCTATAGAGACATGTTCTTTTTTTGTGGTAAAAAACTATGCGGGTGAGTCAATTCCACCCATAGTGGATAGTGCCAAGGTATGGAGAACGAGTTCCTTTGACTTGTGTGTTCAGGGTGGGTGATTGTGTTGAGGTGTCAGAGTAGGCCCTGATTGGGGTGAACAGGCAGGCAAGGGAAATGATGAGCTTCAAGTATAAGGGGATTCTATCATGGAGGATCAATCATGGTTCAAGGTAAGACATGTTTCCTTACTATTCAAATAGAATTTTTGTAGTCATGATCCACTTTTCCCTGATTATATCCCCTATTCGAGGCCTAGTGATTCTAATAGAGAATTTTTACTTGACCCATATGTTTAGAGGAACCAGCATAGAGGATCAGAGGTCATGAAATCCTATCTATATGTGACCCGACTCTTTTGGAGGGAGATCTTCACATATAACGTTCTTATAGAGGCAAATATAGGATTTGTGATGCTTTCCTCAGTGTGTATAGTTTCCTACCATCTATGCTCAGATGGTTTCCACTAGTGGGTGTGGCAGTGTTGTTGGATTTTGAGACATAGTTACTCCATTAGTTTAGAGTGATCCCAGAAAGAGTAGGATGATCTCAAGTGTGTGAAAATACAATCAATTTTTTATTAGTTGAATAGTATGACCCATGGAGTAGTATATGTTATGAGTGTTTAGTTCATTTCAGTGGTGGTGGTGTTAATGATGTCATTCTGAAGACATGTCGAGTTTACCTCTCCAATGGGAGTTATATTTCTACATAGATTGGAACCTAGGGACTACCCTAATATTTTCATTAGCATATCCGTTGACTCCCATGGATCTTTTTAAGTTGTGGTATATATGGAGTTTTGAATAATAAGGGTCTAGTAAGACCTAGTGTGTACGCTTGGGTAGCCCTGTGTTCACTTGAGAGAAAAATGAGATACTTCACCCATTTGGATCATTTCATGGGATTATTCTTCATTGGCATCCTTGTGTGATTAGTGTCAGAGTTTCATGTGAGACACTTGAGGATAAATTCTAGACATGCTTCGAGAGTACCACCTTCTTATGGAGACCTCATAAAATCCAAGCCTGGTTTTGGGAGGACCACTTCATATTATATGACTGCTTAGATATAGGAGTGATAGTTTTCTTTTCTGGGGTTGGGGTTGTTCCAGCTTGAGAGTAACCCAAGGGTGTGTTCTTAGCATTAGATGCTCATATAAATGGTTTTTGTTTACTATTTTGTGTGAGGTAACAGAGCATTTGACCTCTTTGTGGTTCACCCTTTTGTGTGAGGATGATGTGACATGTCTTTAGTTATTAGTGGTCACCCATCCTCTTTTTTAGTGAGGTAGGGAGGCACAACTAGGAGATTTTTTTGTGAGATTTCATGTGATTGTATGCCCACTAGACAAGATTTTGATGGATTTTATGAAGGTGTGGAGTATATTGACCTTCCAAGGATTGATGATAATTCTATTCATACTATGAGATGGGTTGCTAAGAAGGTTTATTTCCCTTATAAGTACACCTTGGAGAGGGGTCATTGTGGCCGATAGAGAGAATTATTTGGGTTCTCAAGAACATGATTCAAGTATGCATGTTGACATGGTGTAGTTATTGCTCCACCATCAATATAGCACCATTTGAGGAAACATTTGGGAGGCCCTGTAGGTCACCTTTGTACTGGTCAGAGCTAGTATAACACAACATTTTTGGGCCTAGAGTTGGTGTTATCAATAGATGTTGAGGGTTTAGTTCATCCAAGATGAATGAGGACTATTGGGTTACATCAGTATCTACATCAGGTTAGCGAGGTGGTGTATCTCTAGACCCTATGATTGTAGTTAGAACAAGTTCTTGGTGTCCATCCACCAGTCTCAGCAGAGGAGACATGTGTGCACTTTGTTTCATGTTGTCGACCAGGTATAAGTTGGATAGTAGGTGTGGAGTGGCCTTTTGAGGTGCCATGTTGTGTTTGCGATCTAACTAGAGGGGACCCTTCATGGGCTTGTGGTTCCCTTGAGTGTGTTTTTATAACACATGGGAACCCTCTAGAGAAATTGATGTTTACCCTTGTGGGATGAAAATCCTAAAGGTGAGGAGAGTGTAGAGACTCTGGTTTTTTCATGTATGAATTTGGAATATTTCTAGAAATATTTTTGAATTCAAATGATAATTCGACATGGGATTTCAGGGCCTGAAGATCCTCGATGCAATGATATTAAAAATATTAGATATTTTATATTGCACGTGTGAATATTTTTAGGAAATGAGGAATAACTCTCAATTATAGTTTCATATCAAAATTTGAGACTGTGGTTGAGTTTATAATGCAAGTTTTACTCTAAGCACAACATTAAATTTTTCAGTGTCGGGAACCTGGTTGGAGGTGACCGTTGGTGGGGTATTAAATATAGAATTATTAATTTAATAAAATTAAATTAAAAAAACATACCCCCCATTAGGTTCCTGAATATGGAAGGGGAGGGGAGGTTCTCTCCCATGATTATGGATAGACCAAGGAGGAACCAAGGCAAGGAGGTGTCACCGAACCCAATTTTTGACATCAATCATCACTAGATCGAGGTGCATCAGCTTCTGGGTGTCACGTTGGACCCGAAGCTTCTTTGTTTTTACACAATGTAGGCGGATAAGTGATATTTACATCATAATCCCCATTTATGAATTTATTAAAGGTTCTAGATCCCTATTACATCTTCTAGAGATCCCATGGGGGTAGATCTGTGGGTTTTAGGTGGTAATCAAGGGTTTTGGGAGGCTCATATGGATTTCCCATTTGGAAATCCTAATCACACGGCGTGTAGTGAATGATCACACGCTATATGTTCTTCCTATTAGGGGAATAATAACTTGTGGGGACTATACACCGTGTATTAGGGGTATATTCCCTATAGTCATCCCAGGTCGTGTGGCTGAGGACATGGACAGACTTTTTGTTTTAAGGTACATGGTTGTATAGTAGTATACGACTATATGACACGGGCACGGTCTCCTACACATGAGCATTACCAAGGACATGGTCTTGGGTCAGGCCAAGCAGAACACATTATGTAAGAAGGGTACACACCATGTATGGCGATATGTCCAGTCAGTCTATGTGGGAGAGGGCACTCCTATGTGTTCAGATGAGGTCACATTCCATGTGATGTGGGGTACACACTGTGTATTCTCCTTATACACTCCAAGTCACGAGATAGGACATGACTAGGGGAAAATTTTCAGATAAAATCTATGTACTATGGGTGCACTCCATTTACTCCCCTCATGTTTTTCTACCTTATGAATCTCTATCTTTACAACTTGGATGAAGGCCCACGAGTATCCTATCATGAGTAGTATTCCATGCGGAACGTGATGATGGCCATTATTTTAGTGTTAGAGATGAGACATAAGGTGACACTAGAAAAAATCTTCTATTAGTATCATGTGGACCAATATCGATTGAGTGGGTTCCCCTGGTCCATTACTATTAGGGTATGGTGTGTCATTATGTGTCACAAACCAAGTCGGGTTGTCATCCAACCCAATTCACAACCCGTTCTGTGGCAAGGCTCGAGGGGCATTCCCAATCCCCACAGGCTGGCAACTAGTTTCAAGCATTAATATGTACAAGAGGGAACGATTTACCCGAAACAATAAACATAAAACTACTAACTACTTTAACGGAAAGAAACTAAATTTATACAACCAAACAGGTCCTTAACACATTTTAAATTTAAAGGTTTATAACTTGAACCAACAACCCAAAATAAATGATAACAAAGAAAGAACTAAAACTCCAACTCAAACATCCAAGCAATAAAAGACACAACATCCCCAAGATATCAACACCAACATGTATGAGAAGACCATCAAAAACCCAAAACACCATCGCTAAGCATGATGCCTCAACCTAGAATACACAAAGAATAAGGTCTACATACACCCAAATGTGTATGTAGGGTGCGAACCAAGATCCCAATAGGATACCACCCAATAAAAAGATTCCATGCCACACCATCAAGAGATAATTTAATATGCTTATTCAAAATCATACTTTTAAAACACTTTTAAGGGAAAACATTTACAAGATAAAGTTTAAAAAGGGAAACTTGAAGAAAAACCATTTCTCAAACACTATTTTAAAGTGGAATGAAAAAAGAAAATTCATAAAGAACACACACGCACCCAAGTGGTCCTCTATATGTCAACAGAGGGAACTGTGTCATGAATAGTAGAGCACTATGGGTAAATACCCTAAGGTATCTAGTATGTGTGGGATTATAGAGACATCGTACCTCAGTGTAAATGTGGCATAGAAACCACAACAATCTATGATCTCATGAATGATCCACTAGTAGGGAATAAAATCTATAACATAGTGTTCTCCAATCATCACAAAATTTTAGTTAGTGTTGTAACTTTAATCCTTCTAGACAAAATTGGGATGAAATACTTACGTATCATCTAGAGTACTAGTCCTAATCCGCCCACCTAGGTACCCGGGGTTTTATCTTATTCTCAATCAAGTTCTAAATTCACATAATACATCACTTTTACATATCACATGTCAAACAAGGCATTACATGAACAAAATCAACCACTTGTATAACCAAGTCTCCTTTTTAAATCAAACTCACACCAAAGTACCTTTCAAAATACATTTTTCATTACTTAATAATTTCACAAATCCCCATTTTAAAACACTCAAAGAAGAACATAATCAATTTAATCCAAACCCTTGGTCCAAGCCCCTTTTTAATTCCACACATAAAACAATGTTGTTTTCATGGCATGCTTCCCAATATTTAAACCATTTGTAACACATCCCAAAAGTGCACAATAAGAAAAGCACATGAAAACAATTCAAAACAAGTTCCATAACCCTTGCACAATTTAGTAAATCATTTTCACAACTTAGAAAACATTATTAAACAACAAAACAAGGGATTTCACCATAAATATACCCAATTCCATGTAGGAAATCCATTTTCAAACTGTTTGTTTAATAAATTTTTCTTAAAAATAGTTTCACACCACTTACACAATTAAACAAATATGTTTCACAATTTACAAAAAATACTTCCAACACTCAAAAAAAAATTTACACTTGGAAACCACCAAATTATTTTAGAAAACCCCCTTTTTAAACCATATATAAATCTAATTCTTTTCAAAAAAGGGTTTTTCACCTTCTATACATTTTATCAAACACTTTAAAGGAATGAGACAAAAGGACACCCGTGCAACACATGTGGTACATAGCCCATGTTCCTTAGAAATTAATTTTTTAATACCAAATCACTTTGGACCTTTTTAAAACCCCAATATGCACCCTCTAAACAAAGCATAAAGCTATTTTCAAAAGGCAACACAATAGAATAGACTCAAGAATATAACCATTTCCTTTAATAAATTTTATTCCAACCACATGGGCATACTAAAAATTTTAAAACACAATTAACACCATAAAATTAATTAAATAAAGAATTTTTACAATTTATAAAACACCCTAAAAAGAACAAAAAGATTTTACAGAAGAAGTACACCCATATTCACCTATAAAGAATCCAATTCCAAACCAATTGCATATCAATTTTTCCTAAAACTAAATTCACACTACTCAAACATAGCATGGAACATGTTAAAATAAATTTAAAAAACAAATTAAATTATCAATAAATGATAAGGCATAGAATCACCTACCTTAGGTGAATAATTTTCTAGAAAATGGTGTGAAACCACAATCGCACCTCAATCGCACCATCGAGAGGCAATAAGGAACCCTAAAAAAGAATTTAAACCAAAAAGGATTCAAGATCGAACCATAAAATGAACCCCATACCCAATTATAAAACAAAAACTCAAGAAAAAAAGAAAATAGACTCAAACAGAGGGGGGTTGTGTGCGTGAAAGGAGGGAGAGTAACTGGTGGGGGAGACGAAGCAGCGTCGGCTAGTGGGGGGGCACGCCGGACCAAGCCTCGGCCAGTAGGGGGAGGCGCCGAATGCGGGTTTGATGAGGGAGGTAGGGCTAGTCAGTTTTTCCATAAAATAGGGGAGGTTGGGCATTGGTGGAGGATGTGTTGGAGATGGTCGCGCTGGTGTAGGGGCTGGAAGGGGGAGAGGAGGCCGTCAGACATGGTTAGGGTTTGGAGAGTTGGGGAGTGATGGTAGAGAATAGAGGGAGAGATAGGGGTGAAGGATTGGAGAGAAATGGATTAAGAGGGAAGGAAAAAAAAGAAAGAGAAAAAAAAGTAAACGAAAGGAAAAGAGGGAATCAAAAAAGAAAAAAACTACAATGGAAGAGAAAAAATAATAATGAATTTTTTTTAATATTAATAATAATAGTAATAATGATAAAAATCTTATTATAATGACAAATTAAATAATAATTATAACCTAATTAAAATATTAATGAAAAGAATAAAAAAAATAAAAAAAATACTATTTTTGTTATTATTAAAATAATTCTTTAAAATTTAACCTCATTTATTTCATTTCACTTCATTCATTTCTCCTGAACATCGAGTATGTTGTGCGGTAAACTGGGTGAAGTTGTGCATTGACCCAGGTGAGGCTGCACGGATTCGGCTGCAGTGCGTTGAATACTGTCAAGGCCAAAACATGCATTTTTAAATAAGAACTCAAAAAATTAAGTCAGACTTCAACCTGAACTACCTGATTCTTTGAAAAGTTAATAAAATAAATAATTTAAAAGTGGTGGGTGTGACAATTCTCTCCGCCATAGCACTTTCCATCCTCCAAAATCCATAAGTAAGATTAAACCCCAAAGCAGAAACTGATACTTCCTTAAGGTTCAAAGAGGATCCCTATGAAAAACAAGTGAAAAGAGGTAAATGAACCATGTTTAGAGAAAGTTACTTAAATGAAAACCTCAAGAAACTCATAAAGAGACTTTCCATTATGTGTCACCCACCCCAAAAAGTTAGAACACCTCTAGTTGATTGATCAAGGAAAGAAACTCTCACACCCATGGAAACTAACTTCACAAACTGAAATACCTCAAGCACAATTAAATGAAAACCACAACATTTGACTGGAATAAAAAAACAAGATCAAACTATATCCAGATAACCCTCTTATCACCTACCACCAAGTCATCTCTAGGAACATAACCAAAAGGCCAGCATAGGGAAGCCTAAAGGGTCTCCCTGCCATTAAAATCCTACCAACGCCCGAGATGAGACTAGAAAACCAACATGGGGAGGACTGAGCAGACTCCACAATATTATGGAAAAGGCCAACACTGATTCATTCTAGAGACATTTGAGCAAGACCCACTGTGGGTCTCTCCACCATTAGAACTGACAGAATATACCAAAACATCGAAAATTTCCAGTGACCAAACACCCCACCACAAGGGGCGGGGAGGGCAGGGCCCAACTACTGGGGTGTTAAAACCACAGCTGAATAAAAACCAACATCTTCACATCCATGGATGAGCACTAATAAAAATTGAGATCTATTTACCCAAAGAGACCTCATAAGAGTCGTTAACTAGAGGCCTGCACCTGGTGAGGCACAACCACCAGGGTCTCAGGAAGTGGAATGCATACACCTTCACATACCCAAGGGATAACCCCTATGCTCAAATAGGACACACATAGAAATTAGTTCTTCCCACCACTTTACACTGAAAGGGAAACAAATGAAAATAGTTTAACGAAGTTAGAGGATTAATCTATCCCCATCTTTCACCTTGAGAACAGGAATTAATCCCAAGCCTTTCATGACCCTAGGTTTTCCCTGACCATGCGCTAGCTTCACTTCGGGACCTACTGCTGGAGTTAAAATGGTTGAAGCATATCTTTCCTCATAGTCAGGTGGTAGAAACTCCCAAACCAAACTTCTCTTCCTAGTGCCACTATCTACCACACCACAATCGAGGAAACACCAACAGACACAACACTCTTGACATCCAACTACTCCCACATATAATATTCACCAAAACAAGAGCTTATATGGTGAAAGTTCATCACCCCTTTTTACTCCGAATAAGTAACAATGAAGGAAATAACAATTGGAAATTACCCTCACTTAGAAAAGTAAAATTTGTAATTTCCCAAAGGGAAATACTCTTCTTGTTGAAACAGAGGTTATCAAAAGATGGTATAACCTTCTCCCTCATAGTAGACCGAGAATACGACACTATAAAGTGTCACTGAACGTGACCATTGTAATGATAGAAACATTACAAAGTGAGGGACCTTAAAATAAGTCCCAACAGCAAGAGATTTCTACCAGCTAGAACAACAGCCTCTTATAACTAGATTTTTCAAACTAGTGTCTTAACAAGGCCCCTTAGACAAAACCAACAAAAGAATCAAGGTTCATTTAAAACAGCAACCCACCCAACAACTCCTGAATTCTTCTAAACAAGACTTCAAACTTAACAATATCAAACTTTACTCTTTGACCATCAAATGAATCAAGGAACCATAAATTCTTTCACCCTCTTGCATTCACTCTTCCGCTGCAAAAGGATTTTCCTAACCGAGAAGGAGAAAGGGATAAAAATGGTAATAGCACTCAAAAAGAAAGTCATTTCTTCAATCAACTGGACAACCAACCAATGGAGAATCACCGCATCCACATATCAAAAGCATACTAGCTCATGATGTGGGGAGTACACTAACCAGGAAGAGAGCTAAATACCCAAGCAAACTAGTTTGTTGGTCAACTATATCATGAGAAAACACTCGATGCATTGGAAAAACCACTACATAGACCTCCCAAGAAACTTCTCAAATAATACTATTAACCAACACCTCAAATTAACTTACCGATGAGACACAAACATGGAACATCATCCAAACAATAAAGGTTTCCAAAACTCAAAAAATCACACTAAAAGATTCCCAAAACACAAAAATACACACCACATAGCTATAAATCATCAAACACCCCATCGTTTCTTTAAAAAATCTTCCAAAAATAAAACTGGGAGGGTGGGATAAACAATCACCAATGGTACCTCATGGGCCTTACACATGCATTTGGTTACCCATGTAAATACCAAAGATTTGAACCAAATTCATTCCATTTTCCAAAACAAAAAATGAACCACACATCCTCTTTGAAAAACCACTAGTCACAAGGTTAAACCCCATGTTCCACCACTTTAAAAATCAATTCATTTCCACTTAAAAATCCATATTTCATAAATTTTAAAATAGAGGTTTTCAAAATTATTTCCAAAACCCAAAGGGATACAAGACAACACAAGATAAAATTAGTGCTAGCATGTGACTTGGAGATATGGTTGGTGGACATACGTTAATCACTCCACCATCATAGAGATCATACTAGGGTAATGTCCCTGGATCCACATGGATTGTCAGGCCCTGTGAGCTTAATGATACCATTGAACCTACTCCCTTTTCAGTTCCCACAAATAAGATTAACCACAAGGACCAAAGACTCAGACAAACCTCAACTTCCCCTAGTAATTTAATCCCTTCCACAAGGTGTTCTGGTCGGGCACCTTACTTGTATCCAAAACATCAAGTTCTGACAATCCTAGATTTGTTCTATCCCTAATCTTACTCAAGGGACATGACCCAAAAGATTCAACCTCCCTTTGATACCATTTTGACACAAACTAAGAAGGGTCTCCATCTGACCTGGTGCCTGACCTGGTCTGCGACAAGACCGAGGGGCATTCCTGATCCCCACGGGCTGGCAACTAGTTTTAGGAATCAATATAGACAAGAGAGAAAAATTTACTCAAAACAATAAACATAAAACTACCAACTACTTTAACTGAAAGAAACTGAATTTATATAACCAAACATGTTCTTAACACATTTCGAATTTAAAGGTTTATAACTTGAACCAACAACCCAAAAGAAACAATAATAAATGAAGAACTAAAACTCCAACTCAAACCTCCAAGCAACAAGATATCCCACATCCCCAAGCTATCAACACCAACCTGCATGATAAGACCATCAACAACCCAAACCACCATCGCTAAGCATGACGAATCATCTTGGAATACACAAAGAACAAGGTCTACATACACCCAAAGTTGTATGTAGGGTGTGATACAAGATCCCAGTAGGATACTACCCAATAAAAAGATTCCACTCCATAACATCAAAAGATAATTTAATATTATTATTCAATATCTTACTTTTAAAACATTTAAAAGATAAAATATAAAAAAGAACACTTGAATAAAAACCATTTCACAAACACTATTTTAAAGTGGAAGGGAAAAATAAAATTCAAAAAGAACACACAGGTACCCATGTGGTCCTTTGTATTCCAATAGAGAGAACCATGTCATGAATAGTAGAGCACTATGGGTAAATCCCCAATGGTATCTAGCACATGTGGGAAGCTAGAAACATTTTACCTCGATGTAAATGTGGAATAGGAACCAAATGATCTATGTTATCATACATGAGCCACTAGTAGGGAAACACATCCATAACCTAGTGGTCTCTAATCATCACAAAATTTTAGTTAGTGTTGTAACATCAGTCCTTCTAGATGGAACCGGGACAAACCACTTACGCATCATCTAGCGTACTAGTCCTAGTCTGCCCACCTAGGTACTCGGGGTTTTCCATTGTGCTCAATCAAGTTCCAAATTCACATAATATATCACTTTTACATATCAAAAGTCAAACAAGACATTACACACACAAAATCAACCACTTTCATACCCAAGTATCCTTTTGAAATCAAATATACACCAAAGTACCTTTCAAAATACATTTTTTATTACTTAATCATTTCAAAAATTCCCATTTGGAAACACTCAAAGAAGAACATAATCAATTTAATCCAAACCCTTGGGCCAATCCCCTTTGTAATTCCACACATAAAACAATGTAGTTTTCATGGCATGATTCCCAATATTTAAAACATTTTCAAAACATCCCAAAAGTGACAAATAAGGAAAGCACACAAAAACAATTCAAAACAATTTCCATACCCCTTTCACAATTTAATAAATCATTTTCACAACTTAGAAAACATTATTAAATAAAACAAAAAGGGATTGAACCATAAATATACCCAATTCCATGTAGGAAATACATTTTCAAACCACTTTCTTAATAAATTCTTCTTAAAACTAGTTTCACACCACTTTCACAATTAAACAAATATGTTTCACAATTTTCAAAAACACTTCCAACACTCACAACAATTTTTTACACTTGGAAACCACCAAATTATTTTATAAAACCCCCTTTTTATACCATACATACATCCAATTATTTTGAAAAAGGGTTTTTCACCTTCTATACATTTTATAAAAAAAATCAAGGAATGAGACAAAAGGACACCAGTGCAGCACACATGAGACATAGCCCATGTTCCTTAGAAATTCATTTTCCAATACCAAAGTACTTTGGACCTTTTAAAAAACCCAATTCTCACCCTCTAAACAAATCATAGAACTCTTTTAAAAAGGCAACACAGTAGAATATAATCAAGAATATAACCATTTCCTTTAATAAATCTTATTCCAACCACATGAGCATACTAATAATTTCAAAACATAATTAGTACCACAAAATTAATTAAATAAACCATTTTCAAAATTTATAAAACACCATAAAATCACAACAAGATTTTACAGAAGAAGTACACCAATATTCACCTATAAATAAGACAATTACAAACTAATTTCATATAAATTTTTCCTAAAACTACATTTGCACTACCCAAACAGAGCATAGAACATGTTAAAATAAATTTAACAAACAAATTAAATTATCAATAAATTATAAGGCATGGAACCACCTACCTTAGGTGAATAAATTTATGGAAAATAGTGTGAAACCGCAACCACACCTCAATCACACCATTGAGAGGCAATAAAGAACCCTAAACAAAAATTTTAATAAGAAAGGATTCAAGATCGAACCCTAAAATGAACCCTATACCCACTGAAAAACCAAAACCTCAAGAAAAAAAGGAGAAGAGACTCAACTGGAGGGGGGGTTGCACATGAAAGGAGGGAGAGACACTAGTGGGGGAGCTAGAGTGGCACCAGACCAGGCCGCGACCAGTAGGGGGAGGCACCAGATGCGGGCCACGCAAGAGAGATAGGGTTGGTTGGTTTCATCAGAAAAGAGGGGAAGTCGGGCGTTAGTAGGGGATGTGCCAGAGATGGTCATTCCAGTGAAGGGGTTGGAAGGGGGAGAGGAGACCTCCAACCATGGGTAGGGTTTGGGGAGTTTGGGTGCAACAGTAGAGAAGAGAGGGATAGATGGGGGCGACGGGTTGGAGAGAAAGGGAGAAAGAGGGAATAAAAAAGAAAAAAAAGAAAAGAAAACGAAAATAGGGAATTAAAAAAAGACAAAAAACACTAGAATGGAGGAGAAAAAATAATTATAATAAATTTTTTAATATTAATAATAATAGTAACAATGTTAACAATTTTATTATAATGATAACTTAAATAATAATTATAACCTAATTAAAATATTAATGAAAATAATAATAATAAAAAATTACTATTTTTATTATTATTAAAATAATTCTATAAACTTTAGCCTCATTTGTTTCATTTCACTTCATTATTTTGTCTTGAACATTAGGTTGGTTGTGAAATGAAATGGGTGAAGTCACGCGGTGACCCAGTCGAGGCTTCGTGGCTTCAGTTGCAGTGTGATGAATGTTGTCAAGTCCAAAACATGAGTTTTTAAATAAGAAGTCAAAAATTTAAGTCAGGATTCAACCCGAATTACCCAATGCCCATAAAATTAATAAAATAAATAATTTAAAAGTAGTGGGTGTGACATTATGTCATCAGTACAAGATTTTTTATCCCCTCTACAAGATGAGTATGGCTAGAGTCTGGGTGTCCCTCCTAGAGGTCAGGGTGGGATCCTCTATCATATAGTCTTCCATAGGTGGGGTTTGTGGTATCATCACCACCATCATACATAGGTTGGTGATCCCCTATCTAGAAATTTATCCTAGTATGGTTTTCAGTATTATTTTGCATACAATACCCTACCCAGTATCTGGTTTTAGTAGGGTTTGCAGTATCTTCATACATATGATCCCCTACTTAGCGGTTGGTTTGATATTAGGTTTTTAGTGTCCCCCAAAGATCATGGGTGTGATCCCCTATATGTGTATCATGGTTCTAAGTCTCGGTAGGCTTTTCAATGTCCCAAAGTGGTCCTAGGTGTGATCATTTATTTGAGTTTTATGATCTACAGAGTTCCAAATTGGGTTTGTGGTGTCCCCCAGTGGTATTGGGTTTGATTTTCTATTTTTGAGTTGATATTTGGGTGTTCAGTAGGGTTAGTGGTGTCCCTCATCATGGATGGGTGAGATCCACCATTTGAGTATAGAGATATGCTAGGTTCCAATGTGACTTTCCTTATGGTGAGACCCAACAATCATGTTCTCTCAGATGTACACCATTAGGAATAGTGGTGATATTAAATTGGTTTAGTCATACCAGGTGAGTGAGATCTCTTGGTTATGTTTCATTAGGGGTGTAAGGGCTTATGGAGTGAGTACTCCTGGAAGATAAATACCTTTGGGACTTAAGTAGAATCTATTGGTAGGTTGTATGGTTGAGACCATGAGACTTGGAGTCTGAGACGAGTATATTTTAGTTATTATGGGAGTCCTTGTGGTGATGTCACATATCTTGACTGAAATACTATGTAGAGATGAGCTGACTAGTCATGTATAGCCAAGGAATAGTTGAGATGGTGTTTCTTATACTCTCTTTCTTGGGTTCTCCTCTAGATTTGGGTCGAGCATATTGTTGTATTTCAGTTTCTCCCTTTTATTTTGGGTTTTTTGGGAACCTACTAGGTATTGTTATACTCACCCATGCATGGGATATTCCTACACATGTCGTGTCTTATGTAGATTATAGGCCTTTCAATAGATTCCTAGGAGGACCTCGAGATGGCGGAGCATAGCAAGATAGACATATTAAGGTGTGTAATGGTGGTTACATTTGATATTAGTCTCCTCCTTTTGAACAGGTTGGATGTTTTTTCATTTTTCTATGGGATTCTATTTTTCCCATTCATGCTTTCAGTACTTTTTTCATAGTCTGATTATTAGATAGATGTTTTCTTAAATTTTTTGACTTAGTTATTTTATTATCTCTATATGGTTACATGGAGATAGATGTGTGTATTAACACACATGTACCATAGGCCAGGGCCTCCCATGTGTGTGATATGCCTACTCGGCACTGATCACCAACCCCCATCCTATTGGAGACAGACTTATGGTTGTGATGACTCAGACTTCTATAGTCCATGGGGGATTGGTGGGTTGGGTTGTTACAATAATATTTACTTTAAGTCAATTAATTATGATATGATCACATATGAGTGGTCATACTGAATATTCATGTGACTTTTACACAAATGGAAGAACATGTTAATGCATCCAAAGCAGTTTTAGTGACAACTGTCATCCTGAAATTATCAAAGAATTTGTTACAATTTCATTACATTCATCACCTATAAATAGGAGACCAAGACCTTGAGGGAAATATTCTAAAAACATGAAATTATAAAATGATAATGTTTGAGATCTTTTCACATTCTCAATGATAGAGAGCTTCCATTATTTTTTCAGTGTGATCTACATTCTTTAACTGTGTGAGGTTTCATTATAAAAGTACTAGTTTCCTTTTGTCATCATTATACTCTAATAATGTGTGATATAAGAAGTATAGGTATAGGATTGGTTTTATTTTGATCTTCTAAACAAATAATTTCTTGGGATAGGAACTTTCACATCTGATCTTTGCAGATCAAAGAATTCCAGGGCTAAGGACTTGCTACCGACATTATCAAAGAAGCTCTGAGATAAGAGCTTGATCTTTTGATCAACTAATAAAATAGGTTTCCATTACAAAACCTAGTGTGCTTACGGAATGAGAATAGATCCTCCTACCAGTTTGAGTTGAATGCGAAGAATTTATAGGGGTAAGAACATTGATATTCGTTAGGGGATTATGAATTATTATCCTAAACTGCATTATTTTATTAAATTCTATTTCTTTTTTACTTGTTCAGTTTATCTTATTGAATTTATATAGTGCCTCTATATCTTTTAAATCATTTATATTTCTCTACATTTATATTTTTTTACTTTAATAAGTTCAAAACTTTATATATTCTGAACTTCATGTTGCTAATGTTGGGAATTTTTATAAGTTTATAAAGACTTCAATTCACCATCCTCTTGAATCTCCATACTAGAACAACATTTATTATTTCATACCAAGTCATAGTTATTTATAAGGTTATCATAAAAAGAAATATTTATATAAATATATGAATATCAATATATATCTATAAATAAATTATAATTAAATTAATTAATTAAATAGATAAAAATATGAAATCAAACTGAAAAACATTATTTATCCTTTAAATAAAACATCTTTTTTTATCATAAATTAAGCATATTTATTTTTATTATATAATGATTATCTAATTGATCATATAATATTTATGATATGAAATAAACCTATATATTTTTTTAAACAAACACAAATTTACAAGAAAAAAATATAAGAAAATATAAAATTAATATATTATTATTAACATCAATCTAGATTCTTATTTTTTTTAAACTATCCCTGAAAAATTTTGTTCTTGAATGGAAATTTTGGTTTAGGGTGTCTCACACTCGATGATGGTTTGAACCAGAAGTAGGGATTCTTAATGGTTTTGACTAGGGAAGACCAAACCAAATCCCACATTTCATGGTTTTAAAAACATAAATCCATTTAGGCCCTCATTATATGCAAGATTCAGAAAATAACTATGGACCACATGTGAACCAAACTAAACCAGCCCGTGGGCTCTCCCACATTGTAAAAAAAATACTGTTTTTAAATTACATAGACCATATTGGTTAATTTATATCAATCCTTATTCATGTAAAATAATACAAAAATAACATCTATTTTAAAAAAAAAAATAAAGTTAAATTTATAACATCCAATCCAATCTCCAATACCCACTATTATTATTGATAACAGAGAAACCTCCTACTAGTCTTGATTTCATACTGCACACACATGGTGTGACTGCTAGAAATTAAAGGAGCTTTCAAGTGATATTTCCAAGAAACAATTTTCAAAAAAAGTATAATAAATTCAACTTTATAATTTCTGAAATACTTGGTCATAATTATAGAAAGAGGGAAAAAATAAATTAAGCATGTAATTGATGGAAATATAATGATTAGTTTCATTACTTGATAAACTCATCCACTACCTTTATTGAATGCCACATCATCAAAAAAAATGGAAATCTAAAAAGTTGTTGCTCAATTGAGAAGCCTTAAGATGTAGTATTTTGAATCATAAAATGAAACATATTATATTTAAAACAAACAAAAAATTTAAAAACAAAATAATAAATGATGCTCAATTAGGAAACCATTATTACTTCTTATTCCAACCAACTAACAAAACAAATTATTTTTATACTGAAACATATTGTATTCAATCTATATTTTTAAATTCAATATGCTAAAAACTATAAAAAACTCATCTACACACTAAATCTAGACAAATAAAATTTGATACTATTTAAACTAGAAAAAACTACTAATAAATAAAATTTTAGAAGGATGAAATAAAATATGAATTTTCAATCAAGACATTGGGATGTAAAATAAATTTGTGTATGCATTTTAATTGAATCATAAATTTTTAAACAAAATTAAAATGTACCCATATTGTGCGGACTAATTCAAATATTATTTGAATATTTCACCGAATGAACTTCAAATCTATCTTCATATACTTATAATTTTTCCCAAACCATAAAAAATTGGACCAATAAATTTAAAGTGACATAAAATTTGAATTTAAAAATATACATTAAATATTTAAAAACATTATGAATTGATATAAATCCATGAAGCCAACTTCTTGTAAAAATCAGAACTTGAACTTTTTTGGAAGAAGGATATGCCTATATTTTTTTAATACATTCCCTCTTATGCTAAAATTTGATTCATATACCAAATTTATGATAGATATGCTTAAAATATCACTAGCTATGATTGATAAAATGAGAAACCTTGAGCTGTGATATTTGAACCAATTTAAAACAACCAAGTCTTTATTAAGAGAAAATAATGTTTTGGAATTTCCAAATAGGATTTGAATTGAGAATTGGGATTTAGGATATAATCATCATCATCTTGATTCACTAAAGAATTCCACACCCATTTATACAATTCAAAAAATAATTAAATAAAAAACACAATATTTGATTATATAAAAATGAAACAGAAATATAAGAGTTTAAATGAAAACTTACATCTATATTGGTATTAGAACCGAATGGAATTGTATGGTCAAATAAAGTTTGGATTTGTTTAATTTTCATGTGTGTTGAACTTGAATGATGTTTTTCATAATCCTAATAAATCATAAATAACTTATCTTTTACCACATTTAACCGTTCTTCAAACATAGGTGAACACTTCAGTGATGAGAATTTAACTCTTGGATCAAGAAAATATTAAATTCAAATCACATTCACTCCACTTACTACCATGCACTTTCTAAGAAATTTAAATTATGTTATGATATTTAGAAAAAAATAGTAATTTCATTTTTTATAAAAAAAAGTTTGATCATTTGCATATAATCATAGTATTATATTAATATAAAAAAACACACTAAGTAATTGATAAATCAAAGTTATTGACATATAAGAATAATCACAAAGATTAAAAATATATCAATTAAATAAAAAAGTACTCGAACCAAGAAGATTAAAAATTCAAATAAATCACTCCAGGAATAAATCATGTAATAAAAAAGTGTATATTTAAATTTGGAGAAAAAAAATGTACATCGATGGTTATTCTTCCCTCAATAATTACATATGTATTTTTTCTAGACCGAAATCGTCTCTAGTTAACCCTTTAACTGGATATTCCAGTACACCCCCAGGATGACGACATGTGTGCTATTATATTTTCATATGTCGAATCATTTCACTAGGTCATTCCTTGCATTTTGATTCGTAGATGATTTTTTCCTTTTGTGAGGAAAATAAAATCTCTAAGATGGATCAAGATTTGGTTGTGGTGACTATGGAAACAACTACAAATCTAGAATTGTGGTGATAGCAACAAATCTATCTAACTTCGGCAACAGCTTTGGTGAGTCCAACAACTTCGGTGGCAACAACAACTCCACCGAACGCAGTATCACATTGTCCCCAAGTCTCCTCCAACACAAAGGCGTGATTATTATTCTTCGAGAACTTCCCTGACTCTAGTGTTGTTTAGTCTCAGTCCCCGACACTTTTTTTTACAAAACAGGCACTAATGGCTGAAGAAGGCAGTGTAGCTTATCTATTTCTACTGAAATGTGTATTGGAAAATATTTATTATATTTAAAAAAAACTAAATGTTATATTGTTACCATTCATTTTTAATACATTTGTCTTATGAGTAGTTTTCTATAAATGTTGTATTTCTACAATTTTCCAATTCAAAAAATTGAAATTTTCCTATTTTGAATTCACTGCAACCCTTATGAACAAAGTACAAAGAAACTATTTTTCAATTGTAATTATGAAAGTTCCATTAGGAGTTCCACTGGAGGTTATACTCTAATTTTTGGAATCCAAAAACAAATATGATATATATTATACTGTAATTTTTTTAGGTTTGATGAGGAATTGTTCTATTATTCCCCATTGGAACTTCCACTGGGACTTCTACTAAAACTTCCATTGGAGGTTCCACTGAAATTTTTGATAGAGGTTCCCCTAGAATTTCTGATGGAACTTCTACTAGAATCTCCACTAGAGGTTCCACTATATCCACTGGAAACTATTCTACCTAATTATAGTGAAAATATACCTAAGGAAAATTTTGTTTTGTTATTTCCAACTGTAAGTTTTAGTGGAGATTCCACTGAAAGTTAAAATGGAACTTCCGATCATATTCTACCTTCCAAAACTGTAGTGTAATTTCTATAATCCCCCCAAAAAATATTTTTAGTGAAATTTTTATGGGATTAAAAAGTAAATTTCATGTTGTTCTTTCACAATGGAACTTCCAGTAGAGGTTCCACTTGAAGTTTCACTGGAATTTTCACTAGAACCTATTATAACTAATTACATTGAAAAACTACCTTAAGTAAAAAAAATTGTTTTTATTTACCAGTGGAAGTTCCATTGGAACTTTCAATAATATTCCACCTTCAAAACCTGTACTGTAATTTGTGTAATCCCAAAAAAAATATTTGTAGTGAAATTTTTACCGGATTCAGAAGTGAATTTCATATCATTATTTCACACTGGAACTTCCACTAGAGGTTCCACTAGAACTTCCACTAGAGAGAAATTCCACTAGAACCTATTATCCCTAATTACATGTAAATATAATTTAAGTAAAAATTCAAGTTGTTATTTCCTAGTGTAACTTCCACTGGAGCTTCCACTATAAGTTCTAGTGGAAGTTACATTGGAAGTTACAGTGGAATTTACAGTGAAAGTTACAGTTAAAGTTACAGTCATATTATACCTTCCAAATGTGTAGTTCAATTTGTGGAATCCCCCAAAAAAATATAGTGGCATTTTTATAGGATTTAGAAGGGGATTTTATGTCATTCTTTTGTAGTGGAACTTCAACTAGAGGTTCCACTAGAACTCCCATTGGAGGTTTCACTAGAACTTCCACTAGAACTCCCACTGGAGGTTCCACCAGAACTTTTGATCCTTTTCAGCAAGGTGTATTGTTATTTAACATTGGACTTCCAGTGGATCTTCTAATGGAAGTTCTAGTCATATTCTACCTTTCAAAACTATACTATAATTTGTGGATTCCCCCAATAATTCCCTTATTTTCTATATTGTAGTTAAATTCTTACAGGATTCAACAAAAAATTGTTCTATTATTTTTATTCCTATTGTATGTTTTTTGATTCATAAGGAAAGGTCTTACTTTTAGTTTTTAGGATTTCATTTTAGACCCAATACGATATCTTTACAAAGAGTTATACAAGAAATCAAACCAAAATTGAAATAAGGTCATACAAATTCTTTGCAGAATACCTATTTTTGGAATATGTTTCAAGAATTTCTATCAAATACTATATCAGTATATAATTGTAATAAATATGGAAGTTCTATTTTTTATGTATTGGATAACTATGTTCCCTCAAAAAGTGCTTTCCAATTTGGTGGAGTGGAAAGACATTTCTATGAATTTGATGTCCAGAGGATATTTAAAATAATAGAATGTGAAACATAAATGGAGGAATCCTACCCTTTCAATACAACCAAGGCATCATTGTATATAAGGATATTTCAAATAGATTTAAAGTTATTGACATAAAAGGCAATCAAAACAACTCTTTTAGAATCTATAATGGGAAATAAATAAGTTAATCATGTTGACACGGTAGAAATTATATGTTTATACACATGTTCTAATTTGTTTTTTCCTACTAGAGGTGTTTAATTGATATGGGGTTTTATCAATTTTATAAATATTTTGAGAGACATGAGAACATTAAGGTGGTCTTTTGAAATCCACCAACAGTTGATGAGATCTTTTAAATAATTTCAAAAACAGTGCACAAAGATTATGGGATCTATTATTGCATTATTGGTATGGATTAATATTTATTTTCACTTTTATGTATAATTTAGTCTTCATAGGGTTGTTATTGTTATAGTATTGGTATTGTGAGGAAAGTGGAATAGTTAAAGGAAATGAACAAGTTGGAAATCCACCTTTCACAAAATGGAGCTTGTTAGATTTTGATGTTGTTGAAAAAAATACTAAAGATTCAATAACTTGCAGCTGGTGGGGTAATTGTGCCAATTATAGTCTAAATTTAATGATTTTCTCAATCCATGGATACGTAAAAAGAAAAATATTACAGATACAAAAACAATAAGAAATTGATGAGGAGACAGAAACTTTCAAGGAAGTTGTTTTTGCCCAGCAAGAAAAGGTGAATGATAAGGATGATAAAATAAAAGTTCTTGAAAAAGAAAATTCGTTCTTGAAAATAAAAATACATAAAATGGAAGAAATGTTTAGGAAAAAAGATGAAAAAAATAAAATACTGAAGCTGGGGATAAGTGGCAATGCCAACAAAGAGAAAATAGGAATGAAAACTATCATTTCTGGAGAGGAAATAACCCATTCTATAAATAAGGAAAACCATACAGTAGGAACCAATGAGGTTGGTATATAAGAGGTAGAACATATGAAATAACCTGCTAAAAAAACCACACCTCTCCCTAATAGTAGCCAAGCATAACAATTGAAAATGAGCCCTTCTCTAATGGAGGAAAACTAGACAAAAGGTACCAATGAAGCTGAGATATGGGAGGATTCAGATCATGCGTAAGAAGTTGCTGAAAAAACCACACCTCTCCCCGATTGCAACCAATAAGAATAGCTAGAAATAGAAACTTTCTGAACCCGGTCAATGATTAGAAATGTGAAATCAAGAGAAATAAAACAAAAGAAATTTGATTCTACATATATGTATGAAACCTGAAATAAAAGAAGAAGAGTAGAAACAACTTAAACAAAAGCAGTATAAGATCTATTTAAGCTGGAAAAAAACTATTGATGTTGCCAATGTTTCAAAGAAACTACAACATAAAAGGGTTATTATTGGGCTATCAGTTATACCAAAATGGGTCTAGAAGAGTCAGAAACTCAAAAAAAAGACTATGAGCATCTTAAGAAGATTTTGTAGTTGGACCCGTCCTGATATGTTGTTGGAACCAAAGGGAATGACCATCCTAAATTTAACATTTTATATTAAATTCCCCTAAAATTTACATGTTTTATTATAGATTATTATTATTATTATATAGTAAATATGTTTGGGAATTTGAGAAAAAATTATATTCAGTAGCAATGGATGATATTTTCTCTCTTTTCAAAAAAATCATGACAAGTAGCAGGGTGAGTATTTATGTCAACCAAGCTTAATATAAACTAATTTCAATTAATGTGACATCATCCATTCCTTTTAAATGATATTAGGTTATAGATTTTTATGGTAATATTATAAAAAAGAAGTGTAAAATGGGTAAGATAGCTAGAATATTCCCAGATAAATCAGTGATGATTACAAGTGCTTCTATGGTGAGTTTAATATTCTTTATATTCTTTAAGTTTTAAATATATTAATTAATAATTTTATAACTTTATTCATTTTTATAGGGAATAATATCTGGGAAAACCCAAAATTTGATAGAGATGTCGGTAGAGAAACCAGTAAAGGATGCAATGTAGTTAAATGGAAAGGTTTTACTCCTCATCAGCACAGAAAATATGCATTGGACATTGCTTATTTTTTAATATTCATAGAAAATATTTCAGCCACTATAACTCTATACAGCCTCGTATGGGTGGTGCATGAGGTGATTGTTATCAGAAGGATTATTTAGAAATGGTAAATGTTATTCTATTCAATATGAAATCCATTTGAATATAAACCAACTGAATGAATAAAATTTGTACAACTTACAGAAACCATTTATCGAAAAAATCGTCAAAAATGGATCCCCAAATACTTATACAAGACTACTCCCACACTGCCATTCTTAATAGAAGATACTCCTCAATAGGGGGATGAAACCTTGGACTATGGAATAATCATTTTCTATCTAATAGAGAAGTTGGAAACTGGTCAAGCATATAAGAAGAAGCTAGCGCAATATGAAATTGATGATCTATAGATCTATATGGTAGATCACTTCCTTACTGACCCTGCAAATAGCTAGACATAATCATCATTTAGAAGTAGAAGTTTCCTCTTAGAAAAAGTGATGTCGATATTGACATAAACATTTAAACATCCCAGTTTTATAGTTGTGACATCAAACTAGAATTTAAAAGGTTCTGAGGTTCTTAAACATTTATACATCCTAGTTTTATGGTTGTTACTAGAAATTGGATTTGAATGTTGTCATATTTTTTAACATTTATACAACCTAATTTTATTATTTTTTCTTATTTTGTGTGGTGATGAAAATTCCTTTTGAATTATGTCATGTGATTATATAAGTTTGTTATTATTTATTTTTATGAATCCGGTTTTATCTAATGATTGACATGCTTCTGTTGAGGTCAGAAATATTTTGTTTTATTTAAATTTTGTCACATCACATGGTATTTTAAAAATTATTACTGAATCTAACTCTTATATGGTTATATCATAAATATTATAAAACTTTCTTACTATGGTAGATGTTTTTTGGTCGGGTGGTTTTGGTTAAATGGATGTTTAGTAATGTTTGTTTTAGTTTATATGGTAGATTTTGATTGTTGTATGTGGAATGGAATTGTTTCATTGGGGGGTTTTTTTTAATGATGAGTTTTAAATCTTATATAGATGTCTGGTCATAGAGTTTATATTATAGATTGTAAATAGATACTAATGGTGGTTTTTTTAATCAATATTTCATTATTAATGATTGTTTTTTCATAATTGTTTAAGTTGTTGGTTGATGGATATTTCATCATTATTAAATTATTGGATACTATATTTATATTTCACTTCTTCAATGTCATTGTATTGATGATTTACTAATTGAAATATTGATATTTAAATGCTGATATTAATGTTATATTTTTTTTATTTAGGTATTATATTGATTTTTTATAATGTTCAAGGGAATATTATGTACTTATGAGGGGAATTATTTGGTTTTGGTAATTATAATGGGTTGTTTGGAAGTATTTTTGGGAATTACAATAACGTATCACATTTGCAGTTTCCCTTATTTGAAGCCGTGATATTTAAAAAAACAAACATCTTCAAAATTATCCCCAAGCTTAGTTTCCCTTATTTTATATCAAATTTTTCATTTTATTATGTTTCAACATTAAGAAGAATATGGATTCAAAAGTATCCATGGATTTTCTATGTTCTGGTATTTAATATTATTTATAGGAATTGTTATGTTCACATTTGTAGTACTACAAATATGATCTTCACTGTTGTCACTTTCACATTTGCATACAACACAAATGCATACAACACATTTACAGTTTCTTGAAATGGTATCCCAATCCATTAAAATTGAAAGTGTACTATGAATTATTACAGCCTATAAATGCTTCAATGTAGTAATTATAATTTAAAAAAGAATTTACATGGTCACAATTCAACCCAAAAAAACAATTGTCATCCAATGTTTTCTATGCTACTTGGCCTCTTCCAATGTTATGTCAGTCTACCTCCAAAGTTGATGTTCCAAATTGGTTGACAAGTCTTCCTGCAATAGAAAAAAACACGATTACAACACTTATAGAAAATAAAGCCACTAAAACAATTACATTTAAAAAAAATTATAGCTGCAACACCAAAATCTGATCTTGCTTGCTTTTCAATTCCTTGCATGCAAAGAAAAATGATATCAGATACCACATTATCAATAGAAGACTACTCTTATAAATTAAATGCATTATAAAATGAAATCATATTATCGTCATAGTAGTAGAATTATTCTAATTTTTATTCAAGTGTGTCCCCTTTCGGCAGCCATTTTCTACAAATTTTTTGATTTTATCTCCCCCTTTCCTGTTTCCTTTCCTTTTTAAATAAGTCTTTCTTAAAATTGTTTCTGAACTATCATGACTAGTAACCTTATCTGATGATGTATTTATGGTATTCAAATCTTTTAAAAAATTACTTAAATTAAAGAAGACAATGTCATAACCTGCATATATCTCACAAGCTATGATAATCAACTTCATTACCATTCATGCTAAATCTTTTTAACATTTTGCTATAATTGATTTTATATCAGCATTTACTTCAAAAAAATCTCCTTCAATCATCACAATATTTTTATCCAATTGGGTCAACCTCCCAAAAATATATTTTTCAGGTATTGATCTCACATCAAGCCGATCATAAATTTTTAAAACATGAAAACAAAGATACCCAACTAACTCAAACTTTTGACAAGAACATTCAACAAATTCATTGAAATCTTTATATGATACATGGAATTGATCTTCACAACCAACCATTCCAATAACATAAATGAATTGAACTCCAATTTCATTACATGATATCAGAAAACAAGCATCAATCATTTGATATTCAGGTTGAAATAAAACAAATAACTTGGTTGTATATCTAGTAGAAACCTGGAACATCAATGCATAGTAAGGGTAAATATTATGAGGAAACTTCTCCTGCATCTCAAATTATGCCTTTGTTTCATGATATCAATTTTTTCCAACAATCGCTCAAACTGCTTAAATAAATCAACAACACTTAACTTGAGAGGAACATAATCTTTAAGCAATCCATGAAAACTTTCACTTAATTGAGTGTCATAAATACCCAATATTAAAGAATCTTTCAAAAATCAATGCACCTACTTTTCTCTCAATATGAATACATCATCTAACCACTATGATTTCTCATCCCTATATTCTGCTCTAAGGTAATCCCATTCCTGATCAAACTAATTTGTATCATGGTATTGGAACATACACTTCTTAAATCTAGTTAGAAAACTATATCCATATTTCATCTAATTACCTAAATTCTTAATTTCATTTGCATCAAATTCCATGAACAAAGGAAATGTCAAGTTCCTACTAAAACTTCAAAAATGGTTTTTTTCCATTTTCACATCCTGATCAATAAATATAGTTTAAGGTCGCTTCATGTGATGCACCTGTAATTTTTTTTGAAACAACCAATAAAATGAAGTCGCAGTTTCATCATATAACAAAGATGCCCAAAAAACGACAATCTCCCGATGATGATTGAACCTCATGAAGACACCTAAGGGTCTGTACTCTTTATTAGTGCTGAAAGTGGTGTCAAAAACAACATCTCTAAAAAACTCATAACCTATCTTTATTTTTGGACCACCTAATAAATATTACTAATATTTCCATTCATGTCAAATTGAATAGTATAGAAAAATGATGGATTGTCTTGACTTTGTCTTTCCAAGCACTCTAACATGCAACATACATCACCATAAATAAATTCCCTTTCCCATTTAGACCTTAAAATTTTCAACTGATCAACATGTGTGTAATCAATAAAATATCAACCCCTGCAATAGTTGTATCCAAGGAGGAGTCATTTGATTTAATACCTGATAAAGCATTCACATCTAACTCAACTACTTGTGCTTATGTTGTTTTTCTTTGGGACATCATCATATGAATTGATTCAAGGTTGTGCAATGGATGAGTATGCTCTTCAATAAATACAGTACATGCATATTGCCCAGAATACAATAAACTAACCACCATTCTAGAAAGGCAACCTATATGTGTCTTAGCCCAAGTAAATTCACCATGCTATCATGTTTTTCAACCTTCCTATGACCTTCTTTGCAACATGTATAAAGGCTTTATGTGACAATTGATTTATCCTTTCTTCTTTTATTAGAGTATTGTCGATATACACTGAACCCATTTACTCCCCTATGCGTGACATAAAAACATTGTGAATCATCAAGTAATTTGAATGTCATCCCTACAACTGGTTTGATAGAAGCTGCAACAACATCAACATCATCATAATTAGAATAACCTCCAACAAAAAAACTTAAATTCAAGAAAAGTGCATTAATTTTATAATAGGATTTAATCTGTTTGAAAATGTATAAACTATATGAATAAAAATGTAACTAAATATTATATAATTAGGAAAATAATTATATATATATATAATAAAATTATATTTCTGAAATTATAAATAAAAAAATTTATAAGATATATTAAATATATTTTCCAGTGGAAGTTCCACACTACAAAAAATATATATATTTCTAAAACTAAGAAATATATTAATAAAAATTAAAGTTTAATAAATATATTCTTATGAAATACTGAATTTTTATAAAGATGATTTAATTTAACATTTGAAAATGTATAAACTATTTGAAAAAACCTGAAAATAAAAATTACATAATGGGGAAAATAATAAAAGTGAAACTTCTAGTGGAATTTTTTATAAATATATTATTATTAAATATAATTATAAAAAATATGAATTTCAGTTGTTACATAATTTTTATAAAAATTATTTAATTTAGCATTTGAAATTGTATAAAAATTTTGAAATTGAATTTATTTTCCTCTACAGGTTTCAATGAAAGTTCCAGTGGAAGCTCCACTGGAAGTTCCAGAGGAAGGTCTAGTTGAAGCTTTATTGGAAGTTCCAGTGGACCTTCCAAGGGAAGTTCAAAAATTCCTTTCCAAGTACCGTTGGAACTTCTACAATGCAACAAAATTTTATATTTATTTTAGTAAAACATCCACAAAAAAATTTATCATATGGTCTTAGACAGATTTACCATAAAAGTAACAATAAACAAACTTCTGATATAATCTTCAATACCTTCACATGATTCACCATACATTCATGGATAGAAACCAATTCCAAATTTACTAAAAAACTAACAGTAAAAATACATCAAATATAATATGTAATATCTTCATTTGTATCCATTATAAGTAGAACCAAAATGAAAAATCCAAACTGTGTGGCGACTCCGACGATCCGCACTGCGATGAAACCCGCTGAAAATACCAAACAGTCGCGCAATCATAATGAAACTCACTCTAATTCCTTAGACTATTCCTGCAGCCATTCAAATCTCACCCAAGGAAACCCAACGAACAAAAATTCCAAACCGTGTCGTGACAAAACCCACTGAAAATGTCAAACTGTCGTGCAATCCCGGTGAAACTCGATGAAAATGATGCAATTCCTCGCATCTTGTCCGAAATCCTTTAGAGTTCGCCCCAGTGAAACTGAATAAAAATGTGAAATCCCTTTTGTGCGATACCTCATTTCGCACGTGGGCCTCATTTTTCACGAGATTAAAATGTACTCCAGCAAATCACAGCAACGCGATGCTGCCACATGTAAAAATGAAAACATGTTAAAGATCTTAGAAGATAACCAAAGAATTTGTAAAAGTGGGAGCTAGAGACCATAAAACACCAAATTTCCCTTGGGGAAATGATAGGTGAGGACCAAAATTGGGATTATCCCCCAACAAAGAGGAAGGTCGACAAGTGGGTTTGAAATTTGGATTCAAAACCGGCGATGAGCTAGATTTTTTATCATGGTTGTGTCGATGTTTGGGATTCTGCATCTCTAATTGACCTGACCTATTCTCCACAAGGGTCTGGAAGAGCATCAAACAAATGTATGAGTTGATTCGGGAATACCTCTGGATCCCGAGAATGAGCAGGCCCAAGAGATCTTAGATCCCATGAGAGAAAAATCTAGGGCTGTCTATGCAACATTGTCGATGAAACTGGAGTACGATGGGTACCCTAAAAGCTCCACCGCCAAGGAGATTCAGTTCTGATTTAGGTTTTTCAGGGTCTTGTGACTTCCGGTATCTTTCCTACATCTCTTTTTTTTGCCTGTACCTAAAAGTAATATAATGAATTTGAAACATTATGTATTCTGATTTTTCTTCATTGAACTTTTACCCCACTTTTTTTTCTTATGAATCTGTTGCTTATCATGTTGATAATGGATGATATTTTGATTGACTCTTCAATTATTCCAATATAGTAGCTGAATGTTCTAGCCTTGCTATGTTTTTAATCGCTGTCACAAAAAAATCAGAGCATGGGAACTTGTATGCATTTCCTTGGGGGTGTTTAATGCTCGTTTCTAAGATTCTACCTTCAAAGTTAGCTTATTTTTTTATTTCTACTATGGGTATTTCTTGAAATATACACCTTAAGAAATCCCAAATGATTTTGTGGGACAAAATGACAGGGTCCATAAAGTTTCTATTAATCATCTCTATTTTTCTGCAACTGGGGAAGAGATCTGAGGAGGAGAAAATGTTCAAGTCAGTGATTTTCTGCTGCAAGATTTACATATCTGAAGGTCAAAACCAAGAATCCCTCAAGTTAATCAATAGAGATACCAATCTGTTTCCTAAGGCTGTTATTGTTAATAAATTTATGGATGAGACCTATAATAGGACTAGGTACACTCTTGTTTGTAACCTAGCTACTGGACATTCTCCATGCTCAAGCCCTCTGAGGGGTGTTGTGTTTTCCATGGTTGAGACTACCTTCAAATATATCGACCTTGATTCACATTATGGTAGTCAACACTGGGTTGGGGATGTTGACCACATCTGCTTCCATCCCATGGTTTCGGCTACCTTGGTGCAAATTGCTGAGATTTCCAATCTCTTAGCTTTAGATATTGGCTCCACTGTCTAAGGTTTGTGAATTTTGGGATGCAAGGATTTATTTTAGATATCTGTATATGATAGATTAGTTTTGTATGAAGATCCATCCTTTCTATATGGAGTGGTGCATAAGGAGGAGAAAACACTGGAATCAATCAGAAGAGAGCTTGGGTATTTCAAGCCTAACTCAAAAAGAAACCAGTGGGATAGGGGGAAAGAATCGAGCCCTTGTGCATGTTGGCCGATCATGGTATCACAGGAACTATAGCGGAAAGGAATCGTATTGATCAGGGAAACCCAATGGGTGGACAATTATAATGTCCCAGTTCTGTCGGGGGGGGAATCGTGATGGTTCGTGACATTGCAAGAAGGGTGAGTGAGAGAGGAGGTGGGCTATGAGGGGTGCAGGCCATGGACCTTTCTCATGGAAATGGCGTGATGGAGGTGGCTTGCAATTTTTTGGATCCCTACAGCGTGGTAGGGGATGGTTTTTAGCTTTAAGTGGGGAAACTTTCCATGAAAGCTGGTTTTTCTACCAGAATGGGGTATTTTACTGATTTATCTCAGGCTGAGACAATTAAAAATTTCTTCATGATGTGATCCTGGCTCTGCAAAGCTGCATGGTATATTCTCCCTGGGATTGATTTTGTTTTCCCACTTAATCATTGGTGGATGAATTTATTTCACTTCTCAAATGCCTTTAGAATGTGATTTTTGAGGGAGTTTATTTTCAGGGTACCCATCTCCTCAACTCTTCTTTCTACATTGCTTTATGTGATGTGTTTCTAATTTTATTATTTTAATATGTGGCTTTACATTGTATACTTTTTATATAATATTTTATTATATTTGTACATGTTTTATTATGTATATATCATTGCATTAATCATTCATGTTTTAATTTGTATTCTCAACTCTCTTGTTCTCTCTCATTAAGCTGCGAGAGGATGAAGAGAAGGGTGAATGATTTGTGCCTCCATAAGTGTGTCGATTTTGGAGTCATAAAACCATTTTTATACTTTGGTTAATGTTTCTTAAAATTCATTTAGTTTCTTCAAGAAACATAAATTCTTAAAATGGCCTATAACTACTTTTAAGAATTACTTAACATGTTTGCAATGCTGCAAACAGTTTATTACTCTTTTGTAACACACACGTCACATTATGAAATACAAACAATTAACTCAACTTGTATCCACCCATAATTATTTATTAAACCTTGAACCAATAAAATTCATTCAATAAATAATTTATTATATTTACTTATTTAAACTTAAATAACTTATGAATACCTTGATAAATAAATTTAATTCACATTACTCTAGACTTACACAAATTATAATTGAATGTATCTATTTATTTTACCCACATACATTCGCACTTGAAAAATCACTAACCAACGCACGTGGTCCATCATTTTAAATTCTGATTCATTTGAATGAGTGAAGTTTCTTGATACTCTGTGTGTGACCTTCTAACCCCTTATCTTGATAAAAGTGAAACAAAATCATTAACCAAAGTGGTATCTAACAACACACCATAGCCCATAAAAAGATAATAATAAATCCTAACAATGATGATCTTCTTACAAATATACCGACAAAGAAACATTTTTTATGTTTATTTGAATAAAAAACATATTGTTTATGAAATTTAATTGAATAAACTTGTTTGTATTTAATTGTTTTCATGTTTTATGACATGATAAAACAAAATATCATGAACAAGCGTTAAATTGATGATTTCATTATCCAAGTGATGGTCCGTGATGAAGGATAATTGAAGGGATCAAGACCGAAGCTCAAAATTGAAGAACTGAGTTGAAACTAGGTGAAATATGCTGGGAAACACCAATTCATGTCGTGTGTATCTTTCACGATGTGAAACATGAAGGATTACAAGATGTGAAGAGAAAAAAGGAAATTATGGGTGATGAAATCATAATTCATGGTGTGAAGTTTATGGTCACGTTGTGACGCATGTGGGTCAGGCCCAAAGAGGGTTTCAAAGCATGAAACATGTTGTGAAAAGTTTGACCCCATAGATTACATGTCGTGAACACTATTCACGATGTGAAATGTCCCGACAAATCCAAAATATGCCAAGTTTGACATAATTTATGGAGTGGATCCCTATTTTTGACTTAGGACCACCGAGCACCTCTGTGATTAACCCAAAACCAATTATGACACCTTTTATGGCATCCAGAGCATGATCTATCTCTATAAATAGAAGGTATGGGGGATGGAAAGAGGAGGATCGGTGAGGGAAGCTCTGAACGACAGCTCGTTGTAGTTATATTTCCTTATTTTCCTTTTATTTTATTTTCTTCTATCTTGGATGTCTTCCTTCTCCCATTCTAACTCATTTACCCTTTACATGGAGGGGTAAAGGTTTTAAGTGATCGGGAAAGGGGGAAGCTGGACTGATCGAGCTTGTTTGAGTTTTTGCACCTAAATGAATGAAATCTTTTCTTTCCTCTTATTTTTTGATTTCAATTGTTAATTTAGTTTTTAACACCAAACACAATTGTGATAGGATTGTTTCTTTTAATTTCAATTTCCTTGATTAATGATCCATATCATTCTCTACCCAATTCCCTTATGTTTACTATGATATAGATTAGAGATGGGAGGTGAGTGTTCGACAATCACCAACACATGTGAGGAAGCGTGACCGAAACAATTGTTAATTAGGGAATAACAATACCCAATTGGGGATTCCCCTAATTCATGAAGAGGATCCGCCACAACTCCATGCATGCAGGAATGAGGGTAGACTGATTTCAGACCTAAATTAGGGTTACCCTCACCATCACCATCCACCAAGGGAGAAATAGAAATTGAAAGAATACTCTCTATTACCACTTAAGAGAGGAAGAATATGTTAGAACTATGATAACATTGCCCTAGGTCCATCCAAGCCTGACTTGATCACAACTTTCATCACCTGTTTTTAATCAATCATTTAATCTTCTTTTTGAAAATCATTATTTTCTCAAATCAACCAATTAAAAAATTGTTTTTCCTACTATTAACTAAAAGTGATAACCCATTTTTGTGTGAACTCCTCTTCTAAAAAATCCTATGTTAACCACTAGACTATACTTAGGTAGTAAAATTCTATTTTTCCACACCCCACGACTGGTGTGCGTCAAAATTAGTGTCATTTTCGGGGAGTCAGTGCCTCAAAACACATTAAAAAAATTAAAAAATTAACCTTGAATGACACAAATTTCAACAAACCAATTAATTTATTTTGACCCTGAAATTGAAAAAACAATAACCAAAATATGAAATATTAATTTACAAGCATCCTTTAAATACATAACTCTTTACAGTGACACTCTAAGTGTTCACCATAAACCTTAGGAGATGGTTGAAAATCCCAATTAAACCCTTAGGGATATCTTTGTACCTCAATTTTTCAATTATCAAAACCAACTTGTTATGTCTACCGCACAAAATGATTTTGAATTGTGATTTAACATGATTTTGGTGCTCCCAAAATTTCATGGTCTTACAGGACAGCACCCAAATTGACATATCCAATAATCCAGCTACATCTGCTTAAACTTTGGGCCGAGAGGATCACATGGAGACCAATTCTAGTGGAATACATTCCCATTCTCACTCGAAGGAGTGACTATGGAATGGTTGTATAGTCTGCAACCAGGATAGGTCAGTGACTGGGAAGACCTCAAACAATGCTTCATGTAGCAATTCTTTCCCACACCCCACAACACAATAATTAGAAAATAAATCTATGTCATCTGACAATTGACTAGAGAGACCCTGTATGAGTACTAATAACACTTCAAGAAATTCTATGAAAGTTTTCCACATCAAGAAATAGAGGAACATCACTTCTTCATGTTCTTTTATGAAGGACTACTCGATAATGATCACAGCCTACTTGACACCTCATATGGAGAAGCCTTAATTGAAAAATCACCTGTAGAGGCTAGAGGTCTAATTGAGAAGATTGCACAAAACTTGCAACAATTTGGAATGAGAGGTACAGGCACTAGAGGAATCCAAGAGGTATGAACATCTGATTCATCATCTTTAATTGAAACCAAGGTTGACAACCTCACTAGGTTAGTGTGAAAAATACTTGTGACATAAGCAAGTGTACAAATACCTTTATCTTAGGTATATGGTTTATGTGTTTTGCCTACTCATTTTACTAATCAGTTCCCTAAGGAATAGAGGATATAAAGATTCATTGCAGCCTTTAAACCACAAAAATTTCAACATAATCTACTGTGCCAACCCTGGGTTCAATTAGGATATGACCATAATCAAATAAATCCCTACTATCAAAACCAATACCCACCACAACCTTTGTTCTAGTAGAAACAATATCAAAACCCACCAGGATGGGTTATTTTTCTAATTTATATCAGCCCGGGACCATTAAAAAGTTCTTCAAGATGGTTCTGCAAAGTTTCATGGTAGATTCTCACTGGGATAGATTTGTTTTTCTTCTTAATCAGTAGTTTCTGGATTTGTTTCACTTGTAAAACGCCTTTAGAATGTTTTTTTAGGGAGTGTATTTTTAGGGTACCCATCTCCTCAACTCTTCTTTCCGCATTACTTTATGTGATGTGTTTCTCATTTTATTATTTTAATATATGGTTTTAATTTGTATACTTTTTTTACAATATTTTATTATGGTTGTGCAAGTTTTATTATGTATATATTGTTGCATTAATCCTTTATGTTTAAATTTGTATTCTTAACTCTCTCTCTCCCCCTCCCTCCCTCATTCTCTCTCTTTAAGTCATGAGAGGATGAAGAGAAGGATGGTTGATTTGTGCCTCCAATAAGTCTGTCAAATTTAGAGTCATAAAACCATTTTTATACTTTGGTTAATGTTTCTTAAAATTCATTTAAGTTCCTTAAGAAACATAACTTATTAAAACAACCTATAAATACTTTAAGACTTATTTAACATGTTTTAAATGCTACAAACACTTTATCACTCTTTTGTAACATACACGTGTCACGTGATGAAATACAAACAATTAACTCGACTCATATCCTCTCATAATTGTTTATCAAACCTTGAACCTGTAAAATTCATTAAATAAATAATTTATTATATTTACTTTGATTAAAAAACTATTGAATACCATGATAAATACATTCACTTCACATTACTCTAGACATGCATAAATTATAATTAAATATATCTATTTATTATACTCATGAACATCCACACTTAAACAATCACTAGCCCATGTATATGGGCCTTTCATCATTTAAATTTCCGATTAATCTGAATTAGTGATGCTTCTTGGTGCACTATGTGTGACGTTATATCCCCTTATCTCAATAATAGTGAAAAAAAAATCATAAATCAAAGTGGCATCTAACAACACATCATAGCCCATAAAAAGATAAGAATAAATCATAACAATGATGATCTTCTTATAAACATATAGATAGGGAAACATTTTGCATGATTATTTGAATAAAAAACATATTTTTTATGAAATTTAATTGAATAAACTGTCCTTAATTTAATTGTTTCTATTTTTTATGACATGATACAAAAAAAGAGCATGAGCAAGCATTAAAGTAGTGATTTCAAGATCTAAATGATAGCATGTGATGAAGGGAAATTGAAGGGACCAAACCCAAAGCTCAAAATTGAAGAATCGAGATGAAACTAGTTGAAATCAACCAGAAAACACTAATTCACATCATAAATATCATTCACGATGTGAAAAATAAAGGATTACAGGACAAAAATACATGACGTGAAGGAAAAATAGAAATTATGGGTGATGAAATTATAAGTAGTGACATGAAATTTATGTTCATTTTGTGAAACATATTGGCCAAGCCTAGATAGGGTTTAAAACGGTGAAACATGTCGTGAAAAGTTTGACCCCACACATTACATGTCATGAACACTATTCATAACATGAAATGCCCTGACATACCCAAAATCGGCCAAGTTTAATGTAATTTATGGTGAAACCCCCTATTTTTAACCCAGGACCACTAAGAACCCCTATGATTGACCCAAAACCATTTATGACACCATTTATGGCATCCCAAGAGTAATCTATATCTATAAATAGAAGGTATGGGGGATGAAAAGAGGAGGATCGAAGAGGGAAGCTCTGGATGACGACCTTTTGCAGTTTTATTTCCTTTTTTTTCTTTTCTTCAATATGGGATGTATTCCCTATCCCATTTTAACTCATTTACCCTTCACGTGTAGGGGTAAAGTTTTTGGGTGATCAGGAAAGTGGGAAGTTGTACTAATTGAGCTTTGTTTGAGTTTTTCACCTAAATGAATGAAATCTTTTCTTTCCTTTTCTTTCTGGTTTCAATTGTTAATTTATTTTTTAACACCAAATATTACTATAATTGGGTCAATTATTTTAATTCCAATTGCCTTGGTCTATGATTCGTATCTTTCTCCACAAAATTCATATTTGTTTACTACGAAACACATTAGGGTTGGGTGGTGAGTGTTTGACGATCTCCAACACGTGTGAGGAACCATAACCAAAACTATTGTTAATTAGGGAATAAAAATACCCATTTAGTGATTGACCTAATTTATCAAGAGATTAAACCACAACTCCACACTCACAGGAAGGAGGGTATACCGATTTGAGACCTAAATTAGGATTACCCTCACTATAACCATTCATCAAGGTAGAAAGAGAAACTGAACGAAGACACTCTCTCTTACCACTTAGTAGAGGAAGGATAGGTTAAAACTATGATAACATTGCCCTAGGTCCAACCAATCTTGACCTGATCATATCTTTTACCATCTATTTTTAACCAATCATTTAATCTTTTTTATAAAAATCATTAGTTTCTCAAATCAACCAATTAAAAAAACAATTTTCCTACAATCAACTAAAAGTGATAACCCGTTTTTTTGTGCACTCCTCTTCTAGAGATAATCCTATGTTAACCATCAGACTATGTTTAGGTAATGAAATTCTATTTTCCACACCCCATGATAGGTGTGCATCAAACTTAGCGCCTTTATTGGGGATGCAACCCCTCAAAACACACCAAAAATCAAAGAAAATTTAACCTTAAATGCCCTAAATTTCAATAAACCAATTTTTTTTACCCTAAAATTGAATGAAAACTAACCAAAATAAGGAATATTAATTTTAAAAAATACTTTAAAGATACATCTCTTTCAATTGGTGTTATAGGTGTTCACTCTGAACTTGTGGAGATGGTTAAAAATACCAAACCCTTAAGGATATCTGTGCAACCCAATTTTCCAATCCTCAAAACCAACTTTTTATGTTTGTTGTCACTACTACAAAATGTGCCTTTAACAATGCTGACATTTATCAGCACTAGAAAAATGTGCTGAGAAAGTCCATCTTTATCAGCGCTAAAATAAACACTGATAAAGTGGGACCTTTAACATCTCTAAATAAAACCACTGATAAAGGTAACCCTTTATCAACGTTTTTATTTAGCGCTGATAAAAGTCACCTTTATGAGTGCTTTATTTTAGTACTGATAAAGGTTACCCTTTATCATCACTTTATTTTCAGCGCTGATAAAAAGTACCATTTATGAGCGCTAAAAATAAAGTGCTAATAAATAGTAACCTTTATTAGCACTTTATTAGTGTTGATAAAGGTCCACAATAAAATGAAATAATTAAACAAATAAAATTTAAAAAAAAAGAACAATTTCATTAATTAAATAATTATTGTTAAAAACAAATAAATTGAATATACATATATATAAATTTTAAAAATTAATAAATAGTATATATTAAATATATAGATATAAAAAATGAATAAAATGAAATAATTAAACAAATAAAAATTTAAAATGACTAAATTAAGAAAAATATTAAACAATTTATTAATTAAATAATTATTGATGAGAATGAATATATATAATATACATATATATAGATTATAAATATTTATAAATAGTATATATTAAATGTAGATATATAAATGAATATATAATCAAACAAAAAAATAAAAATGAATAAATTACAAAATTATGTAAAAATTTATTAATGAAACAATTATTAATAAAAAATTAATAAGTATAATATATATATATATATATTAATTATAAATAGTAATAAATAATATATATTAAATATATATATATATAATGAATAAAATGTTAATTAAAAATATATTAATGTCTTATTCATTTTTAATATTGTTTGATTTTTCAATTTAACATATATCAAATGTCATGTGTTGCATTGATTTCATGTACATTTATATATATATGTAATTAATGTAATTTTATATATAAACACACATACAAATATATTTACGTAATATATAGAAACAGATAAACCTAATATTTATGTAATTTATTCAAATTTTAGTATATTTTAGAATTTCATTATAACATGATACATTTAATATATTATGTTTTTAATTGGTTAATTATATTTATTTATTTTTAAAATTATTACAGTCAGGGCATTCATTTTTAATATTTTTTTATTTTTTATTTTATTTTTGAATTTGATCATTTTCTATTATTTATTTATATATATTTATTTACCATGTTTTAGTATTTTCAATATGTATTCATCTTACTTCAATATATATACCCATGTTTTTTTAATAATTTATATTTAATTAATAAAACTTATCCATTTTTTAATATTTTTAAAGTGTACTCATTTTGAATTATTCAATTTCATTCATTTTTAAAATGCATGTATTTAAGATTATATATCCACTAATAATGTTAAAAATATATTTTTAAATATATATTTACTATATTTATAAATTTATAAATTTATAATTATTATAAATAAATAAGTATTATTATTTAAATAAGTATTTATATAATTATAAATAAATAATTATATATATTTAATAATTATAAAATTATAATAAATTTATTTAAATAAATACTTTATCAGTGCTAAAATATTAGTGCTGGTAAAGTTGTTTTTTATCATCACTTTTTTAGCACTGATAAATATCCCTTTTATCAGCGCTTATCAATTTAACACTGATAAAATGTATATTTATCAGTGCTTTTCTGAAAGTGTTGTTAAAAGTGTTCCTGGTTTATTTAAAAGAACCTCAACCGATACTCAATTAGTCGCGATTCTCAAGCTCTCACGGAACTCCTCTGCTGCCGGTGCGACTCCTCTACGTTCCCTCAGACGAATCAAGGCTAGAATCCAATGTACGTTATTTACTACTTTTCCTCTATCGTTGTTTTATCTTTTGGGTTCCATGTTTTTTTTGCATTTTGCGCTGTTTTTAACCATGACGAACCCTACATCTCATTTCCTCTCCACTATCAGCACGACTCCTCTAGGTTCATGTAAAGGATCATAAAGATGTATCATGATATTAGTCACCAGTTTTTGTGGCCTATAATGATGAAATTAACCATAATATTCCTCGTTAATTTTTTTACCTATAATCCCGTGAAGGAAAAATATAAAAAACCAATAAGTAATCTTTCAATACATTCTTTTCCTAATAGTAAATGGGATAAAATCATGATGGATTTCTTAACCAGTTTTTCAAGATCAACTAAATAGAAAGGTGCAATGTGGGTTATAGTGGATCACCTAAATAAGATGAGAAACTTATTACATATTGAATAGGCTTCCTCAGTTGATGAACTTGATTAATTGTATGTCAAAGAGATAATAATGCTTTCAGTTGTCCCATCTAGTGCTATATCTGATAGGGATATGATGTTTTTATCTTGGTTATAGCAAGGACATTAATTTTCAATGAGGTTATGGGTGAAATTTTATACTTTCATTATTCCACATACTAACGGTCATTCTAATCAGACTATCTTGATATTGAAGGATATTCTTTGAGCCTTAATTATTGACTTTAGTGGCTCCTAGAAGGATTAAATTTCCTTGGTATAATTCTCTTATAAAATATTTATCAATCACTTATCCAGATGGACCCGTATGGAGAATTATATTAAATACATTTTTACTCTCCTTTATGTTGGATAAATATGGAAGAATCTCTTATGAATATCCCTATTCTTGTCCAAGAAATAATAGACCGATTGATGTTAATTCAAAAACATTTTGAAACTACTCAATGTGAACCAATGTTCTATAATAACCATTAGAGGTGGACCTTGTAATTTAATCTTAGTGATCATGTGTTTATTTATGTTTCCTTGAGATTGGATCACTGATTGATTAGAAAAAAGAGGAAATTAACCTTGAAATACATCAAACCTTTTAAAATTCTTGGAAAAGGCTAGGAAATTTCTTAACAGCTAGACTTACACATATGAAAACCCAATGGTTGAATCTATTCCCTCAAGAATTTGGTTGAATATTATTTAGTATAAAATGCATGAGGTTGTGGAGGTTTTAAATTCTCCATCCAATCTAACCATGTAATCCCCTTTAATGTTAGAATCATAGTCTCATTTTGGGTGTTTTTTGTGTTTAAGGGGAGTTAAAAGAGGGGTTAGAGGATTTTATAGGAGAGAATAGTGAATAGATAGAAGTACCCTTGTGCGGTAGGCACTGAGTACCTGATGGAATGGAACCAGGTACCTATTGATAGGCTATTGTAAGTAGGGACACTATTAACACAACCAATAACCCAATGACCTGGTATTATGTATATGGTGGTACTTTTGAGATTTGATTAGTGCTAGGGGTTGTTGATATTTTTAATCATAGTAAACTCATATACTAAGTAAACTATGGCCCACTACCATGTTGTCAGGTTAAGCATGACTATTAGTTCCTCATTCCAATGGTTTAGCATGAATCATGTATTTTTTTAGTCTTGGTTGTTGTGAGTAAGCTTTTAAAATGAAAATGATTTCGAAAATTAAAATGATTTCTTTCAAATGGAATCAGATTAGGAAATAAATTAATTTGAAAGGAAATTATTTTGGATTGAAAATTTGGTAAATTATTGGGTTTGGTGATAAAGTGGTAAGTGTGACCCTCAGTATTCCTTATGAGAATTTTCATATGTGTGGGTATGTGAGGAATTTATTTTGAACCGGATTTTATGATTTTTGTGTTATTCAGAATATGCTGCCTAGAAAGGTCTATAAAGTTTCATGTGGTTCTCTCCCTATTTCTAGTTTTCCTCAGTTGTTTCCCATATTATGTGGTAATCGAGGTTCATTAGAGGAAGTGCAGTGGCTTGAGGAAGTTGAGCATGTCTTCAGAGTGTTTTTAACTCCCAAATCCATTAGATTTCATGATGTTCTGGGTCTTCTTGGGGATCTAGATTTGGAAGAATGAGAGTTTTTTCCCCGCCAATGATGTAAGTTTGGATGACGTGGGAAGTTTTTAAGTCCATCTTTGTCCGATGGTTTATACCTGAGGAGGTGAAGAATAAGGAAATGGAAGAGATCATGAGTTTCTATCAAGGTTAGTGGATGGTGAAGGCTTATGTTAAACACTTCAAAGAGATATTTTCCTTTTCTACGAAGGTTGTGTTGCATGATTTGTTGAAAGATTTTATTTTCATTGGGGGTCTTCATCCAGGGATCAAGGAGCGTGTCCTCTTCTCCAAGGATCTCCATTTTGAGAAGTTGGTGGAGGAATTATTTTTGGATGATTTGTTGTAAAAGAAGTATACAACACATTGGCTCAATTGTTGTCTCTTGTGTTGGGGTGAAGACATTTGGAGTTTCCTTGTTTTTGTTTTTTGGCTTTTGTAAGTTCATCTTTCATTATAAAAGTCTAATGAAATAATATTTTCATAGTTCAAATGGTTTTTTTTCTGAATGTGAACCTTTAAATGTTTATCATTTCTTGAATTAGTCCCCCTCTTTCTATCATTCCTATTTAGAGATGTCTATTTTTGTGGAAATCACTCTTTGTGCCTTGTGTGTAGGTTCGTTGTTCAGTTCAAGATCTTTTGTTTGTTTATTAAAAAAATAATAGGGTTTTATACGATTGGAAAAAGAGTTCAATGTAGTCATGTACTTCATTCACACTTAGGAAAACGATCCACAAGTCATTTGAGATGTGTATAAATCAGTCACACCTCAATTTGACGCATGATGTGACCACTATGACTCAATGTGTCATGCCTTTGCAAGAATCAGCTGCACCTCAAAACTAAACAAACACATTCATATTGTTTTGATACTTTAGTTCAAAAAGTGTCACTCACTGAAATCTGATCAAACATGCTCAGATTTTCTTGATAATTTAGAAAAATGATTCATAAGTCATTTGTGACGAGTAGGAATCTGTTTCATGTGAAACCAATACAAAATGTGATTGGAATGATTCAAAAGTGTTTGTTTCCAATTTAAAATGAAATTTTAGTAAAAAATACAACGAACATACTCAAAACTAAGAAAACAAATTCAGATTGTTTTGATACTTTAGGAAAATGATCCACAAGTCATTTGAGATGTGTTGGAATCATCTGAACCTCAATCCGATGCATGGTGTGACCGGTATGACTCTAAGTAAATCTTTTTACTTAAAATTGACATCAATTTTAGTAAAATTAACACTTTATATTAATTTATTTCTATATATTATTATTAATACAAGAATTGTTTTCTTATATAGGTGAATTCTTTTACTCGATCATGGGTGTTTTGTTCAGAAATAGCATGACTCGAGTCAGGATTAAAAGATAAAGGAACATTGATGTTTTTGAATACATGTAATAATTTGTATTTATGTAATTGTATAAACCAATGTTTAAAATTTCTATAATATAGTGTTTTTTCTTGTGTTTATGTTTTAAATTTCATTTCATTTAAATCCTATATTGGGGCTTGTTTTTTATGATATCTGGTGTGTTTTTGTTGCTACGGTGTGTTGTTACAACACACTATAGTAGTGATATGGTGTGCTGTTACAACACACTGCAGAATGGCCCTTTATCAGTGCTTTTAAAAGCACTGATAAAAACAACATTTATCAGTGATTTTAAAAGCACTGATAAATGGTTCCTTTAGCGGTGCTAAATTAAAGTGTTGATAAATGGTTCCTTTATTAGTGCTTTTAAAGGTGCTGATAAAGGTCCCATTTATCAGTGTTTTTTAGTGCCGATAAAGGGATCATTTATCAGTGCTTTTTTAGTGCTGATAAAAGTTCAGGGCTTTTAACCTTTCTCATGAAGTCAGTGCTTTTCTAGCATTGATAAAGGCTATTTCTAGCGTTGCTAAAGGACTATTTTATAGCAGTTTGTACAAAATTATTTTGAATTGTGACTTAACATGATTCTAGTGCTCCCAAAATTTAATGGTATTATAGGAGAATACCCAAATCAACATATCCAAGAATTCAGCTACGTATGATCATGCTTCAGGCTGAGAGGGGAACCTAAAGACCAATTCTAGTGGTGGTAATTCCCCTTATCACTCGGAGGATAGACTCAGGAATGGTTGCATAGATTGCAACCAGGAGAGTTCAATGACTAGGAATACCTCAAACAATGCTTTATGCAGTGATTCTTTCCCACATCCTGCAGTACAATAATTAGAAAATAAATCCATGTCATCCAACAATTGACTAGAGAGACCCTGTACGAGTACTCGGAACACTTCAAGAAACTATGTGCAAGTTATCCACATCAAGAAATGTAGGAACATCACTTCCTCATGTTATTTTATCATGTAATTATTGACAATGATCAAAACCTATTTAACACCTCATCGGGAGGATACCTCATTAAAAAATCACCATAGAGGCCAGAGGTCTGATTGAAAATATTTCAAAAAACTTGAAACAATTTGGAATGAGAGGCATAAGAACCAGAGTAATCTAAGAGGTATAAACATATGATTCATCAACTTTAATTGAAACCAAGTTTGACAACATCACTAGGTTAGTGAGAAAAATATTTGTGATGCAATAAAGTGGAAAATAAACTTTATCTTAGGTATGTGGTTCATGTTCTTTGCCTAATCATTTTACGAATCAGTTTCCTGAGGTACAGGGGGGTAGAAAGCTACACCGCAGCCTTTCAGCCACAAAAATTCCAACAGAATCAACTGCATCAACCCCAGTCCCAATCAGGATATGGAAATAATCAAATGAATCCCTACTACCAAAACCAATACCCACCACAACCTCCATTCCAAAAGCATAATATCATAACCCATCACTATTTCATAAACCTTACAATATTCCCTACCGACAGTAAGCCTTTCAACCACCACCTTTACAGAAGAAGACTTATGAGTATCCTTCCACCAGTGCACCATCAACTGAAGAGAATCAACTGAGGTCTAATATTGTAGGACGGGAAGATAATATTGATAAGCTAACAGAACAATTCAGAAGTTTTATAGAATTTATAACCAAAAACCTTGGAAATCTACCATCCCAGACAATTCCAAACCTGAAAGAGAATGTCAGTGCAATTGTAAAATGAAGTGTAAAAGAGCTCTAACCACCTAAAGAAAATAAGACTTATGATTCTAAGCAACAATTTGAAGCTCAAACCATCCATCCAAAATAAGGGGAACAGAACAATAAATGAACAAGAAAATATTTCAGAAAAGAAAGGACACAAACACCCATGAAAAAGAAACAACTGGATAATAAAAACACTCCAGCAACATTCCCTTCTGCGTTAATTGGTCGATGAAGTTTGTAGAGGTGAAATTTAAAAAAGAAATTAAAGAGACCTTCTAGAAGGTCGAAATCAATATCTCGTTATTGGAATAAATCATAAAAATACCTAAATATGAAAAAATTCTCAAGGAGTTATGCACAAAGAGAATACATCTTGATGGAAATGAGAAAATCAGCTTAGGGATAATTGTATCAGTATTGATCACACTGCCAATACTATAAAAATGTAATGATCTAGAGACATTATCTATTCCTTATGCTATTGGATCTTTTAATTTTATTGATTATTTATATGATCTGGGTGTTTTGATAAATTTCTCGCCTCACTCTAAATTTATATCTTAGCAGACTAGAAAATTGAATCCCACCAGAGTAGTGGTCCAGATTGCAAAGAGATCCACTATTTTTATGATAGGAGTTTTGGAAGATGTTGTTGTGAAATTAAAATACCTACTATTCCCAACTATCTTCTATATACTAAACATTGAATATGATATGATTTCATTACTCTCACGCATCATTTTAGGGAGACCATACATAAAGAGAGAAAAACCATCATCAATGTCTATAAAGGAACATTTTCAATGGATCTTGGAGATAGTCGAGTGAATTTCAACATACTTGAATCCATTGAGATTCTGAAAATAATTCATTCCCTAAATGTAATAACCCACAAATAATGTATATAACCAACTGAAGAATCAGACATGATTCAAAAATTATTATCCTTAGAATATCATTTTATCAATGAAAATACCACAAAACATGTAAGTTACCAATTATCCAGACATTCCTCTTTTCATTTCTTCCTTTAATGGTTGGTTCTAAGAACAAGATTAATGGATAAATATGATTCTTGCCATATCATTAAGTTTTTGGTAAGAAAAATTTAATAACATTTTAACAATATGAAAAATAAACAACCATTATAAAATTAACTATCTTAAACAATCATACCAAGAGGAAAATATTTTTATTCATATTATGTAATATTTTCATATCCATTACTTCTAATAATTCCTTTTAATTATTATATATAATAGTAATAAACACTAAATAATATCATTATTCTTATGTTATAATGATATTAAAACTAAATCACCTCATAATTCATTCAATGGCCCGAAGGCCTTCATTTTTTTATTGATTTTTGATAATCCACCTTTCAAGGGGTGAGGTGTAACCCTTACAAGTCCCGTAGGCGTAAGTATTACATGTCCCATAGTCCTTAAAGGAATTCATTTCCTGTAGGCTTCAAACATTACATACAAACCAGACTAACTACTTGGAACTGCTCCTCCCCAGCATCTTCATTATGAAATCAGCTCTCCACCTTCGCATGCCTTTTCAGCTAGGCTATCCCATGCATGCACAGACTTTTCCTGATGGCAGGTGTCATATCCTCTCATTCTTGCAATCTATGTAGCTTATGTTGTGGTGAAATCTCTTTGCTCATCTTCCTATAGAGCTTGTTCCTTGTAGGTTGTCTGGTTTGCATCTGCACTTAAGGTGGCCCGAAGGCCTTGAGGTGGCCCGAAGTCCTTACTGGTAAAATTATTAATGGTATATTATAATATAAATGTGTAAATATTTTTTTTTCTAGAATGGTAAAATTATTAATAAACTCATTAATTAAGAAAATGTATTTCGTTAGTTAAGAATCACTGAAACATCATCATCGTTGATTTTATCTCCATGGTTTGTAACAAAAAACTACCATGGAATTAAATTTTACTTTTATGACTATCATTGAACTATCATAGAACATCTATTACATTTCCTTTAATGATCTTGGAATGGTGAACTTTGTAACAAGAATGAATACCAAAGTCATTTTTATGAAACCAGTTCAAAACAATCAAGATTACTTATAACACCCTGAGATTTTAAAATAATGTTGTGTTTGATGGTGTATAAAACACTCAACACCAAGCTTAAAAAAACCATGAAATATTATTATTAAAATATTATAGTTATAACTTAGCCGCTAAATTGGAGGGTATGAATAATATTAACTACATTTTGATATATATATATATATAATGGTCCTGGTCAATAAAAATTTATTGATTAATTCTTAAAAAATAAGCACTCAATTTTTAGTAAAGTTATTTTATTCTTCAAAAATATGTTTTCTTCAAAAATGTTTTTTATTACTTTTTTTGAGAAAATTTTATAATTAATTTCTGGAAATTTTATAAAATGTATTTGAAAAAATGAACTTCATTTTTTTAAATCATCATATGAAAATTAACTTATGGTTACGTTTTGGTATTTTTCTGAAATGAATGATTTTTTAGTAAATAGTGAAAATATCGCCTTTTATGTTTTTGTAAAATTATCATTTATTTCATTTAAATGTCCCAATATGATTTAAATTTGATATTAAATTGATATAGGTCTTATTTAGTTATAAATAATCTAATTAATTACATAGGAATCAATATTATACTTGATTTTGGTATAAGTTCATTTTTGGGCTTAAAAATACATTTTTTCTAAAAACTGTTTTTCATTGCATTTTATGAATTTATATAAAATTTATTTTCTATTAATTATAGGAATTAAATTTTATTAAATGGTATTTATTTTTGGATTCAGAAATTAAAATTTATTCTATTATGATTTTTTGATATTTTTCTGAAGAAATTAATTTTTCTGGTAAATAGTAAAAAATACAGCTTTTATTAAATACGGTTTCTTTTATGATATCTCCATGAAATAAACATGGTATAAAAAAATATTAAACTTATGAAAATACTCATTTATGATAATATAATACAAATATCATACAAAAATAATCCAAAAAAAATATAATTTATAATTTATTTTCTAATAAATATGAAAATCGTTTTCAGTGTCGACATAGTGATTGCACAACACTAGAAAAGTCAAATTTGGTTTATTAAATATAATATTTGAGAAATAATAAGTCCTCGATCAACGTGGTTAATAAATATGAATTATTATTAATGATATTTATGGATATATATGAATTTTGGAGTTATAAAAAAGCATCTTATTCAAATGCATGGAAAAGTCAAAATAACATATTAAATAAGTTTTCATGACATACATGTGTGTAAATAAATATATTTAATGAATATAAAAGTTTATCATGAACTTAATTATTATTTTTTATTTTGAAAATTTATTTTAAATTTTTATTGATGATATAATTACCTTAAATGCTTACGTGATGCCGACATGGTATTTGTTCAAATAATAGAAAAATAAAATAAATAATTTTAAAAATATTAAAATTAATAAAATTTGGATTATTTTTTGTTTTATATGAATTTTTTAGATAAATATTTAATATTATAGATATATTAGAGGATTATATTAAAAACTCATCTTTGTCTTGGTGTCTTTAATGTCAAATAAAATGAAATAGTGTTAAAAATGACATTAATGATATTTTAAAAAATAATAGTTTGTTAAATTATTTAATAATAATAAAAAACTTGAAATGGGACAAGTCAGATAATATATTATTTAAATTTTCATCCTTTTTCCATTTATGCGACAATTTTTACCTTATAAGTAAATTTATAACCCTTTAAGATTTAATTAGTTGTTATTGCGGTTAAGGTTAAAAATGGTCAACGGATAGGTTAATCAAAGAGATAAGGTTTAAAATTAAAAAAAACTGTATAAATTTCATTTTATGGTTATATTTATACCCTATCCTCTTTTTATTCTAATTAATTTCTATTTGGAATCATTTTTCTTGAGAATTTATTTTTTATATTTTTATCTTATAAGAATTTTCAAGAGTTCCCTTATGATAACTTATAAAAGTCCATCCCTTCTCTCATTTATTTACACCACATTAAGACTTATATCTCAACCATCCCTACCCATTTCTCCTCTAAAATTCCCTATTCATTAATTATAGGTTTTTTCTTCTTAAATTCCATTCTAAGGGTCCTTAAGAAAGAATCTAAACGAGGCTAACCGAAAGAGAGGTAATCATCTTACCCAACCTATTTCAATTTATTTCTTCTTTTAGTTCCTATAAATAAGTTGTATGCATCATAAAATAATAAATTTAGTATCCTAAATATTCTAAAATTTTATTATGATCATGATACCATCATTATCTATCCCTTTTTCTATTAAATTGGAAGTGAATGTATCGCTCGTACGTACGTGTGGACTATCACCTCCAATTATCGTTACAATTCATTTTTCATCACCATCATTCATGGATGGTTATTATTATGGTTTTAAAGTTTATATATAATATTTAGGAAATAATTATTATTCTGAAATTATAATATCACATCTGCCTTCTTACCTTCCAATCCTTTGGAAAATGATAATGTCGTTCATGCTTAAGTGTGGACTACCACCTCCATGAAGCGGTGTGAATTATTTTTCATTTCTGTTTTAGATGGATAGTGATAAGGGTATATTTAATAAATATATATTATATAATAATGATTATTTAAAGGTTAATTATTATTTACCTTTCTTTCATTTCATCCATCTAAAAGTGAAGACAGGGTTCATGCGCATGTACAGTCAACCGTCTCCATGAACGATGTGTTTCATTTTTCTCTATATAACTTTTATGGATGATTATAAATATATACATAATGAATATATATGATATTTTTATCATTAATAACATTATGAATATAATTTAACTGTGATCAAAGTATAAGGATCAAGACTATCAAAGCGAAACATGCATAGAAAACGGACCAGTTTTCACCCGAATGTCTGCTTTAAGGAAGAATTATTAATAAAAGGATAATTGGAAGTTATAAAATGGATGGTATATAGTAATTTATACATGAATTTTTATATTTCATATATTTATAATAAATATATATTTATTATATAGAAGGTTTTAATGCATGTGAAATAGGATAAGACTTGAGGTAAGGGGTTTCTCATCTCACTTTCATTTATGCGATACTTATGAAATATTAACTACTTTTTTCCTTCATGTGGTGTATATATTAATCATGAATGTATTTTATGATGATTTTAATTAATATTATGGGGATTTACAAATCTATATAATATTTTCCCTTTCACGTGGTTATGATTCATAGATTACCAAAGCAATAAGGGTTCTTTGTCTCAATATTGATTTGTTGAGACACGTTTGATGTTATGCACATATTTATATTTATGAGGTGTATATACTTCCCCTTTGAAATTTTATATCATTATTATCCTTATTTTCATGATATTTAAAGTTTCATTTTATGTTATTCTTTCATGGGGCTTATGATTCAAAAGTTACCAAAGAGGTAAGGGTTTTATATTACAATTTCATTGTTTATCAGGATTGATTCTGATTAAGTTTTCGATGATGAAATTTTATGATCTAACTTTAAATAATTCAATAAATTATCTTCTCATCTAGTAATTTTTTTATATTAATGTTTTACATTCATTTTACTCTATTTAATAACTCAGGTTACTGAAAGAATGTTTTTAATAAAAACTAACTTTATTTCTCTCTTTGGCCAAAAATCCTTTTTTCTTCTATATAATTGTTTTCTAAAAATATTTTCAAGAATGTTTTTAATATCCTCTTATTATTTTTTAAATCTATTTTTACCCATTATTTAATTTTTACAAAATGGTTTAAAATAAATCTACTAATTGTTTTTTGAATGAGGTACTTTTTGACTTTTTACAGAAAATGTGAAAGGAATATTTGTTTCAACATACAAGAAATGAATGGAATTTCCTACCATCATGAATGATCAATTCTTTAAATCTTCCTTTACAATTTTACAAGGAATTTCCTACCATCATAACTGCTCAATTCTTTGAAGATTCTTTTACAAGTTTCCAAGGTTCTTTTCAAAAAAAATGTTTTACTTAATATTTGGGAAATTTTTAGATTTTAAAAAGATGATTTCAAATTGAAAAGGGTGTTTTACTCAATAAATATTTTAGTGGTCTTTTAAAGTAAATTTTTATCTATGATAACATACTTTTATGTTATTTTTGTTTTACTCAAGATATAATCCAATGATACTATCCTTATTCTTTCTCTAGATGGTTTAAGATTTTGATGACAATATATTTATGAAACCCATTTCTTTTCCATGGGTTATGATATGATGAAATGTTTATGGAACCTATTTCTTTTCAATGGTTTATACTATGATGAAATGTTTTTAAAACCCATTTACTTTATATAGGTTATGATATAATGAATTCTTTATAAACTTGTCGCACACATATTCAGGATTTTCATTATGTGGCGGGTGGTCCTAGAATTATATAGCCCTCCAATACATTAGGTAAATATAGATATCTCATGAGATAATAAGGATTTGAATAGTGGGTGAATCTAATTCAGTAATAGACTCTATCCACTATGACAGTCTTGGGAGTGAACATTGATTAATATGATGGTTTAGAGAGTGAACCTAATCCACTATGATAGTCCTCACAACGAGCCTTGACTACTAAGGAAATCCTTTTTTATGCTTATGTGTATTCTATAAACTTATGTATTATTTCAATGTTATACTCTCGTGGATCATTTTCTTTGGTTCCTTTATGAGTCACGTCTTATGAACTTCTAAGCTTTATGTCATGACTCAAGATTATAGTCTATGATATGATGGGTATGGTTTTCAAATGTTAAGATCGTGTTCTTATACCCTTATGATTTAGTGATCACAGATATCTCTCATGTTTACCCTTACAAAGAATTTTAGCTCACCCTTTATTATGTTTCCTTTCCCTAGGTTATGAAGAAAGGTTGTAAGTATGATATATCTAAGATGGGTGCTAGTTATAGAGAACTTAGAGGGAGATGATTTAGATCTACTATGAACAAGTTGTTTATGTATCTAAGTTTCCAAATACACTATACCTATATGGTTATGGTGTGGAATGTAATGTCATGTAATGACTATTCATCTAATAAAATGTAATATCTATGTGTGAAAATTTTGGGTCATTATATTACTTACACCTGATACTAAAAATAGGTAATAGCTAACTAGAATTCATATAAACAGTTATTATAAATAAAGATTATAAATAGAAAATATATAATCAAGGTTATAAAATAAGTTATTAAGATAGCTATGTTTATTATACATGAGGTTATAGGGAATTAGTTTAATCTATGATAAAAGGTAAGGTTTTTCTTGGTCTCTATTATGATTCTTTGAGACATAATTCATTTTTTGCTCCATATTTTCCTTATATGGTGTATTTACTGCCCATGGATATATTTTTATCATACTTTTTTTATATTTCATGGTATATGTTAATCTAAATCATATTCACTTATTCAAATGGATATTTATTTAATTTTTGCACCAGTAGTAAGGATTTTTGGAAACTTAACTTTCATTCATTGAGTTATGATCATTCTATTCAACTTATTTCATATAAGTTAGGGTATATTCTATCATTGATTGTATTGTGTGGTATTATCTCATTATTTTCTCTGGATTTACATTACTACTTGGTGTCTCACCGGGTGGTAAGAATGGGTGCACTTCACCTAGTTGACGGATTGTTTTGTCGAACCATTGCTGATCGAGGTGTTACCTCGTGGGACGCTCTGTCATCTCGACTGGAAATAGCTCCTTCCTAGCTGAGGCATTATGACCTCTTCATGGGGAGGAGGGTTCCTTTAAGTAGAGTGTTTGAAAAGGCCACTCCCAGGGATTCCCTTTTCAAAAAAAATTACATTACTACCACATAAACCCTTGTCAAATATTTCTTACCTTATGAAGTATGTTTCCCATAAGGGGTGTTGACAACTCAAATCCCCTTTCCTTTAGTTATATAGTTTTATCTTGAACATAGTTCATCCATGATTGGGTTATCCAACTCTAATATTTTATTATATGGTATTTTATAATCCTCATTTTTAAAATGAAGTTTTAAAACAAATATTTTCTTTACTATTTTAAAATGTGGGTTTTAAATAAAGGTATTTTTGAAGTATTAAAAAGGTTTCTTTCCTTTCAATATCAAATATTTAATATTTGGATCCATGCTTCCTATAAAAAAATTTATGTCATTCTCAAGGATCCATTATTGGATATTATTTTTAAAAGTAAATTCTTTCAAAATCTTTTACTTCCCCTTTTCAAAAGTTACTTTTGAAAGTGATATGTAATTTTTTTATTTTATGTTAATGTTAAAAATGTTTTTTGAAAAGTTCTTTTAATTTTTCACCCCCATTTTCATTTTCATATTCAAAAGGATTTACATTGTTAGGATTTATGTTATGTGATTTATCCTATAAATGTTTACATTTTGGGGGATTTAACTTGCGATATCAAAAAATTCGACACTTGATCCCTTCTTGTGTGATACTATTCATAACATTCTTTTATAAGGATGCCTTTCACCTATGTCAACATCCTTATGAGTTTCCATTATTAAATTGGAGATATGTTTTTCTACAACCATCCTTATCCTTTATTTTCATGTCCTATGTAATGTTATTCTCTATCAGATATATGATTCACCGCTATCTTTGCTTACCTAAACATCCATCGTGAATAGGCATAGATTTTATTCCAATGCCTTTGCTTTGTGAATACCATGTTTTCCATTTCTTTGATTGAAGTGTTTTCACCTATATTATATACATTTATTGATTGGGTAAATTAATAACTTAACTATATACCCCTTACTCTATAAGGTGTTAGTTTAAGTGATGCTTACATATAGAGCTATTCCATTTATTGATTGGGGAACTGTTGAAAATCCGTATATTTGTTATTCTGATATGAATGTTTATTGATTACTCAAGAAAGGGGGATATGTATTATTAATCAATCCACATTCTTTCTCTATATGGGTTATGATATTGTTATCCCTTTTATTAGTATAGGGAAAAGTATTGGAATTTTGTATGTTGTTATTCCAATACATATGATTATTAGAAAAGTTGATTATGTATTGTTTACTCGTTATATGATATGATGAATGCATTAGACTTAAACAAGTGATGGGTTGATCCTGACATTATATAGTCCATTGATGAATCAGTAGGTCTCATGAGACAAAAATGTTTGGGTATTTAGTGTATGCCTTCCTAGTTCAACAATATATATTGAATGCGGTTTTGACAACAGGAATGATGTCATAACTATAACCTTGATGGAAAGAATAATGTCTTACCTGAGGCCTTAATGGTAAGATCCAAATTCCTATCATTATTCATTCCTTCACTATGAATTCATTTATTGTTATCCACGTGATCTATTTATTTTTATTTCTATCCATGGATGTATTATCTTCTCAGTTTTATTTGATTATGGAATTATGATTATTACTTATTCCCATCATAATATTTATGTCACGATTTCCTTCATTGTACATTTTCCCTTACTCAGCGTTTGAACTCACCCCTTCTTATGTTTTCATTCCTTGGGTTATGAAGAGAAATATTATACATGAAATGTCTAACATGAAAGCTTGTGTGGATAATTTATGAGAGATGTTTAAGACTTGTTATGGCTTAACCAGTTCTTAGTATTGTGAGGAAAAATGTCCATTTGATTGGTTTTATTAGTTAATGAAGTGTCTTAACTCCCTAAATCTCTAAACCTAAAAATATATTTGGGGTGTAAGAGATGCAATAATCATTATTGATTTTCTTATTAAGTATGGTTATATCCAGGCTTTTACAGTTGGTATAAAAGCAAGTATGTAAAGCATGTGTTTATGGCACCAGACTCGGGAGTGTAGGTCTGGGGAACCACATTTACTTCTTGGGTTAATTATGCTTTGATGTAATTATGTATTATTTCCTTATGTGACACACATAATATTAGACATATGAAGGGTACGACCTGATAGCTCTCCAATGCATTTGGTGAAGAATTAATCTCTAGAGATGATATGTTTATGATAACGTGGCAGCATGTCTTGATAATGTTTTATGATACCATGATGAAAAACCTTAGTAGTATAAAGGGTTCTCTCTAATATCACTCTAATTAATTGGATAGAGAATTTATCTCTAGAGATGACATGTTTGTGATACCTTGGAAGTATGCCTTGATAATGTTTTATGGTACCTTGGTGATCATCCTTGGTAACATTTTTTACAACACCTTAGTAATGAACTTTGTGATATGCTTATAAATGTCTCGTATTTGTGTTTCATCCACACTTCCATGTTATGCCACATGTTCTTATGTTCATAATAAGCACCATGTTCTTATGTTCATGTTTATATATTACACCCTATGTTTTACCTATGATATCATGGTCCTATGATACCTATTTCCTTATGCTAAAAAACTTATTAAATGATTCTTGGCTTATGACTCCATGTTTTATTGAGTATGAATCCTTTATGATGTGTTCATGTTCCTTGATTATATTCTCATACTCTTTTTTTCATCTTATACCCACTTATGATCTTTTACTGTTATTTCTTATGTTTACCCTTTGAGCTCACACCTCCTTATGTTTCCATTTTTCTAGGTTATGAAGAAAAGTAATACGTATGACATGTCTATATTAGTATCTTTTGTGGAGACTTTATAGGGAATATTGAAGACTCATTATGAGATGAATAGTTTTTTTATATAGTGGAAAAAATGTCCATTAGTTGAAAAATACATGGATTTTATTAGTTAATATTTTGTCCTAATTCTCTAAAATTTTAAACCTAAAAGATCGTGGGAATGTATTGTAATGAAATATTTTCTTTAAGTCAAGTAATTATGAGATGATCATGTTTGAGCTGTCATAGTGAAGAGTCACCTGACTTTTAGTCAAATGGAAGAACATGTTGAGGCATCTCAAGCAGTTATAGTGACAACTGTCATCCAGAAATTCTCAAAGAATTTGTTACAAGTTCATTACACTCATCACCTGTAATTAGGAGATCAAAACCTTGAGGACCATGTGCTGAAAAGATGAAATTCTAAAATGATAATGTTCGAGAGTTGATCACCTTCTTAGTGATGGAGAGCTTCTGTTCGGTGTGATCTATGTGCTTTCATTGTGTGAGGTTTCATTGTAAAAGTACTTAGTTTCCTTTTGTCATCATTATACTCTAATCCTATGTGATTGAAGAAGTTAGGGGATAGGATTTGTTTGCATCTGATATTCTGAACGAAGGAGTTCTTGGGATAGGAACTTGTACTTCAGATCTTTGCATATTGAAGAAGTCTTGGGGTAAGGACTTGCTACCGACATTATGGAATCAGCTCTGAGATAAGAGCTTGGTCTTTTAATCAACTAATTAAGGAGGTTTTTCATGCCAAACCCTAGTGTACTTACAGAATGAGAATAGATCCTCCTACCAGTTTGAATTAAATGCGAAGAAGTTCTGGGTATAGGAACATTGATATCCTTTAGGGGTTTATAAATTATTATCCTAAACCGCATTGTTTTATTAAATTATGTTTCTTTTTTACTTGTTCAGTCTATCTTATTGAATTTAGATAGTGTCTCTATATATTTCAAATCATTTATATTTCACAGCATTTATATTTTGTTACTTTAATAAGTTCATAACTTTATATCTTCCGAACTTCACTTTGCTAAAGAAGGGATTTTTTATAAGTTTTTAAAGACTTCAATTTATCATCCTCTTGAAGCTGCAGTACTGGAACAACATTTCTTGTTTCAAGTCATAGTTATTTATAAGATTATCATAAAAAAAGAAATATTTATATGAATCCATGAATAGAAATATATATCTATAAATATATTATAATTAAATAAATTATTTAAATAGATAAAAATAAGAAATCAAAATGAAAAACATATTTATCCTTTAAATAAAACATATTTTTAATCATAAATTAAACATATTTAATTTTATTATATAATGATTATCTAATTGATCATGTAATAATTATGATATGAAATAAGCCTATATATTTTTTTAAATAAATACAAATTTATAAGAAAAAAATTAATAACTATAGAATTTATTATTATTAACATCAATCAAGATTCTTATTTTTTTTAAACTGTCGCTGAATAAATCTGGTATTGAACGGTTATTTTTGTTTAGGGCATCTCACACTCGATGATGGGTAGGCATTCACTGAACGCCACATCATCACAAAAATGGCAATCTCAAAAGTTGTTGTTGGAAGCCTTATGATGCAGTGCTTTGAATCAAAAAATGAAACATACTAAATTTAAAGAAAATAAAAAAACAAAATAATAAATGATGCCCATTTGGGAAACCTTAAATACTTCTCGTGCAACCCAAATAATAAAACAAATTATGATTATAGTGAAACATATTGTATCCAATCCATATTTTTAAAAGCAGTGTGCCAAAAACTAGAAAAAACTCATCTACGCACTACATCTAGACAAAGGCAATTTGATATTAATGAAACTTGGAAAAACTACTAATAAAGAAACTTTTAGAAGAATAACATAATATATGAATTTTCAATCAAGACATTAGGATGCCAAATTAATTTGCATGTGCATTTAAATGTTTAAACAAAATTAAAATGTATCCATGTTGTGCAGACAAATTCAGATATTATTTGAATCCTTCACTGAATGAACTTCAACTTTGTCATCATCCCCTGCTCCTCCTTCCCAAACCATAGAAAAATTGGACCAATAAATTTAAGATGACATAAAAGTTGAATTAAAAAATATACATTGAATATTTGAAAACATTACCAATTGATATAAAACTGTGAAGCCAACTTCGTGTACAAATCACAACTTGAACTTTTTTGGAAGGAGATGCCTATATTTGTTCAATACATGCCCTTCTATGCTAAAAGATGATTCAGAAACTACATTTGTAACAAAGATGCTTAAAAGATAACTAGTCATAATTGATAAAATGAGAAACATTGAGTTGTGATATTTCAGCCAATTTAAAACATCCAAGTCTTTGCAAAGAGAAAAAGTTTTGACACTTCCAAATAGACTTAGGAGTTGGGATATAATCATCCTCATCTCGATTCACCAAAGAAGTCCACACCCATTTATACAATTCATAAAATAATTAAAGTATAAACACAATATTTGATCATATGAAAATCAAATGGAAATATAAGAGTTTAAATGAAAACTTACATCCATGTTAGTATTAGAATCGGATGGAACTGTATGGTCTAATGGAGTTTGGCTTGGTTTAATTTGCATGTGTTGAACTTGAATGATGTTTAGCATATTCCTCATAAAGCATAAATAACTTCTTTTTTACCACTTTTAACCTTTCTTCAAACCCAAGTGAACACTTCAACAATGAGAATTTAACACTTGAATCAAGAAAATATTAAATTCAAATAACATTCACTCCACTTCCTACCATGCACTTTTTAAGAAATTTAAATTATGTAATGCTATTTAGAAAAACAAACTGAAATTTCATTTTTGATAAAAAAAAGTTTGATCATTTGCATGTGATCATTGTATTGCATTAATATATAAAAAACAAACCAACTAATTGATTGACATATAAGAACAATCACAAAGATTAAACATATATCAATTAAAGAAAAACGCACTCGAACCAAGCAAAGCACTCCAAGAATAAATCATGCAATAAAAGAGTATACAGTCGGAGAAAACGACGCACTCCCCCTTCATCTTCAACCACACAACCCTGACATGGCATCCCCATCTCACCTCGACACCCTACGGATGACCTCTTCGAAGAGGCCCACTGTCAAGAAGGCTTCGACGAGGGCTACCGAGATGGCTTAGCCCCCGGCAAAGAGGAAGGTCGACAAGTGGGTTTGAAATTTGGATTCGAAACCGGCGATGAGCTAGGTTTTTTATCGTGGCTGTGTCGATGTTTGGGCTTCTGCAGCTCTAATTGACCCGACACTGTTCTCCGCGAGGGTTCGGAAGAGCATCGGACGAATGGATGATTTGATCCGGGAATACCCGATTCGGGATCCCGAGAATGAGCGGGCTCAAGAGATCTTGGAGTCCTCGAGATCAAAGTCCAGGGCTGTCTGTGCAACGTTGTCGATGAAACTGGAGTACGATGGGTACCCTGAAAGTTCCGACGCCAAGGAGATTGAGTTCTGATTTAGGTTTTTCAGGGTCTTGTCACTTCCGGTATCTTTTCTGCATCTCGTTTTGTTGCTTGTCCCTAAAAGTATTATAATGAATTTGAAACATTATGTATTCCGATTTTTCTTCGTCATCTTTTACCCCACCCTTTTTTTTTTCTGATTCTGTTGCTTATCATGTTGATGATGGATGATATTTTGATTGATTCTTCGAGTATTCCAATATGGTAGCTGAATGTTATAGCCCTGCGTTTCTAATCGCTGTCACAACAAATCAAAGCAGGGGCACTTGTATGTGTTTCCTTGGGGGTGTTTAATTCTCGTTTCTAAGAGTCAACCTTCAAAGTCAGCTTACTGTTTTATTTTTGCTAAGGGTATTTCTTGAAATCTACACCTTAGGATATCCCAAACGCTTTTGTGGCCCAAAATTACTAGGGCCATGATGTTTCTATTAATCATCTCCCTATTTTCTGCAGCCGGGGAAGGATCCAAGGAGGAGAAAATGTTCAAGTCTGTGCTTGCCTGCTGCAAGATTTACATATCTGAAGGTCGAAACCAAGCAGCCCTCAAGTCAATCGAAAGAGCTGCCAATCTGTTTCCCGAGGCTGTTATTGTTAATAAGTTTGTGGATGAGACCTATAATAGGACTGGGTACACTCTTGTTTGTAACCTAGCTGCTGGCCATTCTCCGTGCTCAAGCCCTCTGAGGGGTGCTGTGTTTTCCATGGTGGAGGCTGCCTTCAAATACATCGACCTTGATTCACATTGTGGCAGTCACCCCCGGGTTGGGGCTGTTGACCACATCTGCTTCCATCCCCTGGCTTCGGCTACCTTGTTGCAAACTGCTGAGATGGCCAAGCTCTTAGCTTCAGACATCGGCTCCATTCTCCAAGGTTCGTGCAGGCCGGGCTGCATGGATTTATTTTAGCTCTCTGTATGTGATAGATTAATTTTGTCTGCAGTTCCATCCTTTCTATATGGAGGGGCGCATGAGGAGGGGAAAACACTGGATTCAATCAGAAGAGAGCTTGGGTATTTCAAGCCTAACTCAAGCAGAAACCAGTGGGCTGGGGGGGCAAGAATGGAGCACTTGCGCGTGCAGGCTGATCACGGTCCATCACAGGCACTACTGCGGAAAGGCGTCATATTGATCGGGGCAACCCAATGGGTGGACAATTACAATGTCCCGGTTCTGTCGGGGGACATCGTGATGGTTCGTGACATTGCAAGAAGGGTGAGCGAGAGAGGAGGTGGGCTTCGAGGGGTGCAGGCCATGGCCCTTTCTCATGGAAATGGCGTGACAGAGGTGGCTTGCAATTTGCTGGAACCCTGCAGCGTGGGAGGGGGTGGAGTTCAGCTTGAAGTGGAGCGGCTTTCCATGGAAGCTGGTTTTGCCACCGGGATGGGTTATTTTACTGATTTATCTCAGGCTGAGACCATTAAAAAGTTCTTCAAGGTGTGATCCTGGTTCTGCAAAGCTGGATGGTAGATTCTCCCTGGGATTGATTTTGTTTTTCCTCAGTAGTGGCTGGATTTGTTTCACTTCACAAACGCCTTTAGAAAGTGATTTGAGTGAGTGTATTTTCAGGTACCCATCTCCTCAACTCTTCTTTCTGCGTTGCTTTATGTGATGTATTTCTCATTTTATTATTTTAATATGTTTTTAATTTTTTTACTTATTATATAATATTTTAGTACATCTGTACATGTTTTATTATATATATATTGTTGCATTAATTCCGGTTTTAATTTGTATTCTTAACTCCCTCCCTCCCTCCCTCTCGTTTTCTCTCTTTAAGCCGTGAGAGGATGAAGAGAAGGGCGGCTGATTTGTGCCTCCAATAAGTCTCTCGAATTTGGAGTCAATTTTTTATACTTTGGTTAATGTTTCTTAAAATTCATTTAGCTTCTTTAAGAAACGTACCTATAACTACTTTACGACTTATTTAACATGTTTTGAATGGCCAACACTTTATCACTGTTTTGTAACATAATGTGTCACGTGATGAAATGCAAACAATTAGCTCGACTCATATCCTTCCATAATTATTTATCAAACTTTGAACATGGAAAATTCATTCAATTATTAATTTATTATATTTACTTATTTAAACTTAAATAACTTAAATGAATGTCTTGATAAATAATTTCAATTCAAGTTACTCTAGACTTGCGGAAATTATAATTGAATATTTTTATTTGTTTTACTGATGAACATTCACACTCAACAATCGTTAGCCCATGTACATGGGCCTTGCATCGTTTCAAATTTTGATTCTTCTGAATCAGTGAAGTTTCTTGATATACTATGTGTGTGACCCTTTAACCCCTTATCTTGATAATATTGAAACAAAATCATAAAACAAAGTGGTATGTAACAGTACATCATAGCTCATAAAAGGATAAGAATAAATCATAACAACGATAATCTTCCTACAAACATAGTGACAGAGCAATATTTTGCATGTTTATTTGAATACAAAACATATTGTTTATGAAATTTAATTGAATAAACTTGTTTGTATTTAATTGTTTTCGTGTTTTATGACATGATACAACAAAAGATCACGAACGAGCGTTGAAGTGATGATTTCATGATACAAATGATGGCATGTGATGAAGGACTAGTGAAGGGACCAAGCCCGAAGCTCAAAACTAAAAAACCGGGATGAAATTGGGTGAAATCAGTCGGAAAACACCAATTCACATTGTGAATATCATTCATGACATGAAACATGAAGGATTGTCGGACGCAAATACAAGATGTGAATGAAAAAGACAATTCCGGGTGATGATATCATAAGTCATGGTGTGACATTTATGGTCACTATGTGAGACATATGGGCAGGCCCAGAGAGGGTTTCAAAGCGTGAAACATGTCATGAAAAGTCCGACCCCACAAATTACACGTTGTGAACACTATTCACGACATGAAATGCCCTAACGGACCCAAAATCGGCCAAGTTTGATGTAATTTATCGTGATACTCCCTATTTTCGATCCAGGACCACCGAGCACCCATGGGATTGACCCGAAACCATTTATGACACCATTTATGGCATCCCGAGCACAATCTATCTATATAAATAGAAGGCTTGGGGGATGGAAAGAGGATGATCGACGAGGGAAGCTTTGGATGATGGCCTACTGTAGTTTTATTTCCTCGTTTTCCTTTTTCTTTTTCTTCAATTTGGGATGTCTTCCTTCTCCCGTTTTAACTCATTTACCCTTCACATGGAGTGGTAAATGTTTTGAGTAACTGAGAAAGGGGGAGGCGAGACAAATCGAGCTTTGTTTGAGTTTTTGCACCTAAATGAATGAAATCTTTTCTTTCTTCTTCTTTCTGGTTTCAATTGTTAATTTAGTTTTTAACACCGAACGCAACTGCGACAGGGTTGATTCTTTTAATTTCAATTACCTTGGTTGATGATCCATATCTTTCTCCACCCAATTTTCATCTGTTTACTACGGAACAAATTGGGGTTGGGTGGTGAGTGCTCGACGATCACCAACACGTGTGAGGAAGTGTGACTGAAACTATTGTTAATTAGGGAATAACAATACCCAATTGGGGATTGCCCTAATTTATCAAGAGGATCCGCCACAACTCCATGCATGCAGGAAGGATGGTAAACCGATTTGAGACCAAAATTATGGTTACCCTCACAATCACCTACCACCAAGGGAGAAAGAGAAATTGAAAGAAAAATCTCTCACCACTTGAGAGGAAGAATATGTTAAAACCATGATAACATTGCCCCAAGTCCAGCCAAGCCCGACCTGATCATAGCTTTCATCATCTGTTTTTAATCAATTGTTTTATCTGCTTTCTGAAAATCATCAGTTACTCAAATCAACCAATTAAAAAATCAATTTTCCTACAATCAACTAAAAGTGATAACCCATTTTTATGTGCACTCCTCTTATGGAGATAATCCTATGTTAACCATTAGACTATACTTAGGTTATAAAATTCTATTTTTCCACGCCCCACGACAGGCGTACGTCAACCTTAGTGTCATTGTCGGGGAGACAACGCCTCAAAACACACAAAAAATTAAAAAAAAAAACTCAAATGATTCGAAGTTCAAGAAACCAATTAATTGATTTTGACCCTGAAATTGAATGAACACTAACCAAAATAAGGAATATTAATTTACAAGCATACTTTTAAGACATAACTCTTTCAACTGACACTCTAAGTGTTCACTCTGAACCCGAGGAGATGGTTGAAAATGTAAAGACCCGTAAATTTCAAGGAATTTTGTTTTCTTAATTTTCTTTGGAATTTTACAAGAGCGCAGTTTCTGACGGCACCTGATTCCGAGACCTGGTGTGCTCGGAATCATTTTCCGAAGTTTGGCTCGGGTACGTTCAGTGAACGGACGAGCGGGTTTTTCTAACTTTTGAACCGGTGCTCGGAATCGAATTCTGAGGGCACCGATGGAATCGCAACGCCGGTACTTGCTTAGAAACGCCTCTTCCGGAGTTGCGTTTGCTCGGGTGTGGTTTTTAATTTTCGGGCTTAAAGTTAAGAAATAAAATAATTGTACGACAAACTTTATTTTATTTCACTTAAACCACTTGGAAGCCACTTGAAGCCACTTAAAGCGGCTTAAGCTGAGTTGATCCGGATAGGGTGCTATCCAAAAATATCCTACCCTCTTGGTAGGATATTTGTGGGGTGGGGCCCGCACGAGCCCCGCCGTTTCTTTTCCGCTAAGTAACGCACCCGCGAAAACCCGTCATTATGAAAGTCAACTGACGCGTTTTCTTAATTTCTTAACGCACCAATTAATTGAGCGGTTTTCTTCGTTGAATTAATTGGGCGGTTTATTTCGTTGAATTAATTCTACGAATTAATGAGTTGTTACTTATCCTTTTTTCGTTTCTTAACCGGTTTGAAATCCGTTGGCGTAGTAATAAAATAAGACCAACACCACATCTTGAGGATTACACGTTGGGAGACTTTTGACAAAATTCTTGTGCCTTCACCCTTCTTCGCAAAGAACGCGAAGAACGCGAAGAACGCGAAGAACGCCGGCCTCCGACGAAGAACGCCGAAACCGTGGAAATCGACGACGCGACGCCGTGTGCCGCGACGCCGACGTTTCCTATTCCGCGACGTTCTTCTGCGACATTCCTTCGTCCGCAACGAAATCTTCGATCATCTGTTTGAGGTAAGAGATTTCGGGTTTCTTTTTCCTTTGTGGTTTTTAACAACGCACGGATTTAATTATTAAAATTAAATATGTTGTTCTTGAACCTCGGAGTTCGTCGACGCGCACCGTATTCCGCGACGACGCGGCGCCCTTCCGCGACGACGCGACGCCCTTCCGCGACGACGCGACGCCTTCCGCGACGACGCGACGCCTTCCGCGACGACGCGACGCCTTCCGCGACGCGACGATCGGCTCCTTCCGCGGCGATCAAATCCGCGAAGAACCCGCGTGCGACGACTTGACGAGGTAGAGGTTGTTGTGAATATTTTATTTTTCCCGTGAACGTTTCTTTTAAATTAAAGAACCGGTTTCATAAGAACAATTTTAATTTATTAAAATTGTTGTTTCATGTGTTGAATAAATTCTCCCGACTGTTATTATCTAACGCGGAGGGTGCGGGCCAAACGAACACGGCCCGACAACCCTCCGCCGTTCTTCGTGGTTGTGCGGATTGGGCGGGCGACGACAAAACGCGACGCAAGGGCGATTTGATGATCCCGCAGTGAAGAACGGAACCCGGGAGGAACAACGGCGCAGACGGGAAGGAAAACGGACCACCGGAGCAACTCCGGTGGCCCGCGGAAGCTACCGGCGGTCGGAGGCGGCGACGCCCCGGCGGCGGCCAATGGACCCGCGGCCGCGCGTGTCTGGCTCGCACGCACGGGACGCGGCGACATGCCGCGTCCGTTGATCCATTGCGGCCCCGCGCGGGGCCGCGACACCTCCAACCCGCGGGGGCAGCGCCCCGCGGCTTCTGCCGCGCTCGGCCGCTCGGCCGAGCCGAGCCAGGCCGGTCCGACCGGCCGGGCCGCGCCTTGGCCGGACCGGACCGGGTCCAGCCAGGTCAGAACGGGTCGGGTCGACCCGGTTCGGCCGACCCAGGGGGGGTCGGGCCGGGTCGGCCCGGGCCCGGACCCCCCGTCTTCGGGCCATTTTCGGTATTTTGCTCGTAACTTGAGCTACGGGCCTCCGAACGACGCGCCGTCAGTGGAAACGCGATCCTTGGATCGAGACGGTCGTTTCAGTATATCGCACTCAAGGTTTCGGAATACTTTGGGTTCGGCCGGGTTGGTTCGTACACGAAACCAACCGGGCCCTCGGAGCGGAAACACCCATATCTTGAGCTCCGGACGTCCGATTGACGTGCCGTTGACTTTGTTGAATTCCTCTAAGTGAGACGGATCTTTTGGCTCACTCCGCCCGAGGTTTGGACGCAGGTGGAGTACGGTCGGGTTGATTTTTCCTTAAAAACCAACCGGGCCCCTGGGACGAAAAAGCCAATAACTCTCAGACCGGGCGTCCGATTGACGCGCCGTCTGCGACGTTGAGTTCGTGTTGACGATACGGAACTTTTGGATACATCAACTTCGGACTTTGTGTCAGTTGATGTATCAGCCTCTCGGCTCGTGGAGCGGACCCTCCCGAACGAGCTTGCTGTGTGCGGGAACCCTAGAGCTGGCTGCGACTGCTACTTCGACAGCGACGACTGTGCAAAGATCCTCAGTGGACTGCGACGACGACTGTGCAGAGATCCTCAGTGGACTGCGACGACTACTGCACTCAGCGATCCTACGTGGATCAGTGCTACAGATCCTGTGTGGATCCGATCCTGTGTGGGTCAGCACTCAGCGGTTCTGTGTGAGCCAGCGCCTACAGGTCCTGTGTGGGCCCGATCCTGTGTGGGTCTTTGCGGGGGTTAGTTACCTATCGATCCTGTGTGGGTCATTGCGGAGGTTAGTACCTATCGATCCTTTGTGGGTCCGACGACTTAGATGGATTAGTGATCATCTTTATCGTCATCCGAAAAAGTATACCTGTGTGAGCTGAATCTTGTGTTACTCTCCTTTGTGGATTGTGTTGAACTATCCTGTGTGGATTTACTGTTTACTCTCCTTCGTGGATTGTGTTGTGCTATCCTGTGTGGGTATACGTTTTGTTTTCCTGTGTGGACTGGGTTGTGCTTGGGATCGGATGTTGGAGCCGAACGAGAATTGATGACTTAGGTATATGTATGGGCATATACCTAAGCCGTGTCGGATGTTACTTTGTGATTGTATCTTTCCGTTGTGGTTTATCCTTTGTGGATTTCGGGAGACCTTTGGGGGTCTCGGGGTCCCTACTGAGTAGCTTATACTCACCCCTGCACGGGCTATGCCCGCACTTCGTTGTGTTGGTTGCAGACGACAGACAGCGCTGATCGTGGTGGAGGCGTGTGGAGCAGGACAATACCTGGTGGTGGACCACTGGGCGGGACGTACTCGGAGCGGTCAGGTGGACCCGAGGAGCAGTGGAGGCTATCTGTACCCACCCATCAAGTGGGACTTCCAGAGGACGGCTCGACGCTGCGGCTTTTCTTTTCAGTTGCTGTTTCTCCCTTTCAGTTGTACTTTACAGTTGGGCTTGTATTTCCAGCCCCTTTTACTTTAAGCACAGCTTGTTACAGTTTTTACTTAGTGTTTACTTTTCCGCTTGCTTACTCTGTGGTGCTTGTTTACTTTTCAAAGGCAATGCCTTCCCTTTTTCCGGGATTTACGCCTTGGTGCTAGTCGCCAGCCCCTGGCCTATGGAAGGCGGGCTTGGGGTAGTCACGACACGGGCCCCGAGGACGGGTCGTGACAAATTGGTATCAGAGGTGGTCGGTTCTACCGCAGACTCTGATCTTTCTTCTATGTGAAGCAATAGTGTTTAGCGTATTGAGTGTGGTTATCAGTCCAGGGAGTCCAGTATTGGTGCGGCGGCCGACGTATCCGTACACCAGGACCCTGACTTCTGATTTCCGACTTAATGCACGAAAACATTGATTACATGTGTGTTTCAAGTTTTCTTTGTGATTACTTTGTATCATCTCACCAGGTATACTGTTCTGACCATGGCGCACTTGTTTCCTTTCAGGATGGCCCCACGACGGCAGCTAGCTAGGGTTCCGAGAGTAGAGCGCGACGACAGCCCGCCGAACGACGAGGCCTCGGTACAGGGCCCGTTGACAGCGGAGGCACCGACAGTACCTTTACCCGCCGAGCCCCCGATGCTCCCCGCACCGACCGCTGACGATGCACATCGCCTCGGAGCTCTGCACGAGTTCCAGCGCCAACGACCACCCAGGTTTCGTGGGGAGACGGACCCCCAGGCAGCCGGGGACTGGCTGGAGGCGGTCGTACGAGTTTTCAGGCTAGTGAGGACACCAGTAGACCTCATGGTGATCCTCGCGGAGAGCCTACTGCACGCAGCAGCGGCCCGATGGTGGAGCTTGATGCTCCAGGTGCACGATGAGGCATCTCTTTTCTGGACGGACTTTGAGAGCCTCTTCCGCCCAGAGTTCGTCCCGGCGACCCTCCGTGCGGTGCGCATTCAGGAGCTTCTTCAGCTGCAGCAGGGCAGCTTGACGGTCGCCCAGTACGCGACGAGGTTTACCGATCTTTCTCGCTACTCGACCGACATGGTACGGGACCCATTCTTCCGGGCCTGGACCTTTGAGTAGGGTTTGAGACATGAGATCAGGGCATCGCTGATCTCCCTCAGCATCCCGACTCAGGAAGGAGTACTGGAGCGGGCCCTTCTGATCGAGAGCTTTCTGGCTGAGTCCACAGCGAGACCTACCGCAGGGTGGCAGGTAGCAGAGTCTTCGACAGCAGGTAGCCGATGGATGACTCAGGGTTCCAGGCAGACCAGATCCTCTCGTAGACGACCTCAGGACACTAGCTCAGCAGTGCGGGGCACACAGCGCGGAGCCAGTCTTTCGAGAGGCAGGCAGTGCTACGTATACGGCGGGCAGGGCCACATGGCTCGTGACTGCCCGACCCGCCGTACCGAGGAGCAGCAGACGGTGGAGGGGCCACCTAGGCAGAGGCAGAGGGTCGACCGTGGCGGTCCGCAGGGAGGAGGCGGACGAGGAAGAGGAGCTGGCCGAGCAGCAGGTGGTGGGCGACGCTTTGAGGCTCTTCCACCACCACCACCAGGAGGTCCGCCCCGACCACAGGGAGCTGGCGGGCAGAGATAGGCACAACTCCAGGCAGTGGAGGCCTACGACCACGGCGCGCCAGAGATGATTCGAGGTACGATCTGTGTCTATTCCACCCTTGCTGCAGTTCTTATAGACACAGGAGCGAGTCACTCTTTCATAGCCACTGCCCTTGTTCGGAGCTCGGAGATTTCGACAGAGCCGTTGGCTCGATCCTTACGGCTAGAGACCCCTACGGGAGCAGACTCGACGATTACGCACTGGTGCCGGCAGTGTAAGCTTACTCTAGGAGGCGAGAGCTTCGGCTGAGATCTTCTTGTAGCTGCGTCGAGGCCTTACGACGTCATCTTGGGCATGGATTGATTATCTATAGTCCATGCTCAGATTGACTGTTTTAGGCGCAAGGTGCGATGCGTCTGCACCGACGGGAGCAGGTTCACCTTCACCGGCGAGAAGGGAGCCTTTGCAGCACAGGAGGGACTCTCGCAGAGGAGGGGACAGCCCATCACTCATCAGTTGGCTAGCCTCATCTTTGGAGCAGTTGACGTGCGGAGTCCTAGTTTTCCTGCAGTGGTGGATCAGTATGCGGACGTCTTCCCCGACGACGTTCCAGGACTACCTCCTCGCAGAGAGGTAGAATTTTACATTGATCTGTACCCCGGGACAGCCCCGATATCCACTCCATCATATCAAATTGCCCCCACCGAGCTTCGAGAGCTACGGGTACAGTTGGAGGACTTGCAGGGCAAGGGGTTCATCCGACCCAGTGTTTCACCCTGGGCTTCCCCGATTTTGTTTGCCAAGAAGGCAGACGAGAGCTTGCGACTGTGTGTCGACTATTGTCGCCTGAACCAGGTGACAGTGAGGAACAAGTATCCGCTACCGAGGATTGATGACCTCTTCGATCAGCTCAAGGGAGCACGGTGGTTCTCGAAGATAGACCTCAGGTCAGGCTATCATCAGCTCAGAGTTCGAGACGAGGACGTGCAGAAGACGGCCTTCAGGTGTCGGTATGGCCACTATGAGTTCTTGGTTATGCCTTTCGGCGTAACCAACGCTCCAGCAGTGTTCATGAGCCTCATGAACAGGATCTTCCAGCCATACCTCGATCGATTTGTCGTGGTCTTTATCGACGACATTTTGGTGTACTTGACCACGGAGGAGGAGCACGCCTACCACTTGCAGGTTGTGCTAGACACGCTCCGAGAGCACCAGCTTTATGGCAAGCTCTCGAAGTGCCAGTTCTGGTTACGTGAGGTCCACTTCTTGGGGCACGTCATTTCTGAGGCGGGAGTTGCAGTGGATCCCGCGAAGATCGAGGCAGTGCTAGCTTGGGAGCCACCCAGGAGCGTGACGGAGGTGCGGAGTTTCTTGGGTCTAGCCGGATACTGTCGGAGGTTTGTGCCAGAATTCTCCAGAGTTGCGGCGCCACTCTCAGCTTTAACGAAGAATGGGAAACCATTTGTGTGGTCAGACAGATGTCAACAAAGCTTTCAGGAGCTGAGACAGAGATTGACCAGCGCACCTATCTTGAGGTTGCCTGAGGAGGGAGTTGGATACGTAGTCTACTGCGATGCATCAGGGACCGGACTCAGATGTGTCCTGATGCAGGAGCATGCCGTGATTGCCTATGGATCACGTCAGTTGAGGCCGCATGAGCAGAACTACGCTACCCATGACCTGGAGTTAGCAGCAGTGGTCTTCGCTCTGAAGACATGGCGACACTATCTGATGGGCGAGCGCTTTACAGTCTTTTCTGACCACCAGAGTCTTAGGTACATCTTCTCTCAGAAGGACCTGAACCTAAGACAGCGGTGATGGCTCGAGTTCCTCCAGGACTATGACTTTGAGATAGTCTATACTCCTGGGAAGGGGAACGTAGTAGCCAATGCCCTCAGCAGGAGGACGAGCATTCAGCTACTTGAGGAGGCGACAGAGCAGCTAGCCGCCTTGCAGATATCCTTCGTGGATAGGGACAGAGCGGCCTTCCTTCAGTCTCTCAAAGTCTCTCCTCCACTTCTACAACGGGTCAGAGAGGCACAGCGTGGGGACGCCGGCTGTGAGACGCGGCGTGCCCAGATATCCTCGAGACAGGCACCTGATGGTTTCTCCCTTGGAGCAGAGCACGACGTCCTTTTCAGAGGACGTACCTTGGTACCAGTCGCTTTACGAGAGGAGGTGCTGAGAGAGTTTCACACTTCTCCTTTGGCGGTACATCCTGGAGTGGAGAAGATGTACCAGGATCTCAGACGAGGCACTGGTGGCCGGGCATGAAGAAGGCTGTGGCAGAGTTCGTTTCACGATGCCTCACCTGCCAGCAGGTGAAGGCAGAGCATCAGGTGCCAACAGGCTTGGTACAACCCTTGGAGGTCCCGGAGTGGAAGTGGGACGACATATCTATGGACTTCGTGACTGGACTTCCACGCACTTCCAGAGGTCACGACTCCATTTGGGTGATTGTTGACCGACTCACCAAGTCGGCACACTTCTTACCCATCAGAGAGCAGGGCTCAGTGGAGAGCTTGGGGCGTCTCTACGTTCAGGAGATTGTACGGCTTCACGGTGTGCCATCGTCTATCGTCTCCGATCGGGACGCTCGTTTTACTTCCCGGCTTTGGAAGGGGTTGCAGGAGGCGTTCGGGACGCGGCTACGTCTGAGCACCGCCTTTCACCCTCAGACGGATGGTCAGACGGAGAGGACCATTCAGACTCTCGAGGACATGCTCCGCGCATGTGTCCTCGACTTTGGTCGCAGCTGGGAGGATCACCTACCCTTGGTGGAGTTCGCGTACAACAACAGCTACCACTCCACTATCGGGATGACACCATACGAGGCGTTGTACGGCAGACCTTGCAGATCTCCTTTGTGCTGGACAGACCCTGGGGAGTCAGCACTTGTGGGACCAGAGATGGTCCGGGCCACGACAGAGAAGGTCCAGGTCATCCAGGAGCGGATGAGGACAACTCAGAGCCGGCAGAAGTCTTATGCTGACAGGAGGCGGAGGCCACTAGAGTTCGAGGATGGCGACCACGTCTTCTTGTGTGTCTCACCTCGACGTGGATTACGGAGATTTGGCCGAGGCGGCAAGTTGTCTCCACGCTTCATAGGACCATTCCAGGTCCTCAGCAGGATTGGCGAGGTGGCTTATCTCCTGGCTCTACCACCTCAGTTGCACCAGGTGCACGACGTCTTCCACGTATTTCATCTAAGGAGATACGTGCACGACCCGACGCATATCATTGACTATGGGGAGCTGGACGTTGATGATGGGGCGACTTTTGTGGAGGTCCCAGTGGAGATCGAGGATCGACAGGAGCGGGTCCTACGTGGACGATCGATTCCTCTAGTGCGCATCAGATGCCAGCACGGGAACCTCCAGGAGAGCACTTGGGAGCGGGAGGCTCAGATGCGTGCTCAGTACCCACATTTGTTTCCCTAGTTTATGATGTATCTTTACGGGGACGTAAATCCCTCAGGTGGGAGTAATGTAAAGACCCGTAAATTTCAAGGAAATTTTTTTTCTTAATTTTTTTTGGAATTTTACAAGAGCGCAGTTTCTGACGGCACCTGATTCCGAGGCCCGGTGTTCCCAGAATCATTTTCCGAAGTTTGGCTCGGGTAAGTTCAGTGAACGGACGAGCGGGTTTTTCTAACTTTTGAATCGGTGCTCGGAATCGAATTCTGAGGGCACCGATGGAATCGCAGCGCTGGAACTTTCTTAGAAACACCTCTTCCGGAGTAGTGTTTGCTCGGGTGTGGTTTTTAATTTTCGGGCTTAAAGTTAAGAAATAAAATAATTGTACGACAAACTTTATTTTATTTCACTTAAGCCACTTGGAAGCCACTTGAAGCCAATTAAAGCGGCTTAAGCTGAGTTGATCCGGATAGGGTGCTATCCAAAAATATCCTACCCTCTTGGTAGGATATTTGTGGGGTGGGGCCCGCACGAGCCCCACCGTTTCTTTTCCGCTAAGTAACGCACCAGCGAAAACCCGTCATTATGAAAGTCAACTGACGCGTTTTCTTAATTTCTTAACGCACCAATTAATTGGGCGGTTTTCTTCGTTGAATTAATTGGGCGGTTTATTTCGTTGAATTAATTCTACGAATTAATGGGTCGTTACTTATCCCTTTTTTGTTTCTTAACCGGTTTGAAATCCGTTGGCGTAGTAATAAAATAAGACCAACGCCACATCTTGAGGATTACACGTTGGGAGGCTTTTGACAGAATTCTTGTGCCTTCACCCTTCTTCGCGAAGAACGCGAAGAACGCGAAGAACGCCGGCCTCCGACGAAGAACGCCGAAACCGCGGAAATCGACGATGCGACGCCGTGTGCCGCGACGCCGACGTTTCCTCTTCCGCGACGTTCTTCTGCGACATTCCTTCGTCCGCAACGAAATCTTAGATCTTCTGTTTGAGGTAAGCGATTTCGGGTTTCTTTTTCCTTTGTGGTTTTTAACAACGCACGGATTTAATTATTAAAATTAAATATGTTGTTCTTGAACCTCAGAGTTCGTCGACGCGCACCGTATTCCGCGACGACGCGACGCCCTTCCGCGACGACACGACGCCCTTCCGCGACGACGCGACGCCTTCCGCGACGCGACGATCGCCTCCTTCCACGACGATCAAATCCGCGAAGAACCCACGTGCGACGACTTGACGAGGTAGGGGTTGTTGTGAATATTTTATTTTTCCCGTGAACGTTTCTTTTAAATTAAAGAACCGGTTTCATAAGAACAATTTTAATTTATTAAAATTGTTGTTTCATGTGTTGAATAAATTCTCCCGGCTGTTATTATCTAACGCGGAGGGTGCGGGCCAAACGAACACGGCCCGACAACCCTCCGCCGTTCTTCGTGGTTGTGCGGATTGGGCGGGCAATGACAAAACGTGACGCAAGGGCGATTTGATGATCCCGCAGTGAAGAACGGAACCCGAGAGGAACAACGGCGCAGACGGGAAAGAAAACGGACCATCGGAGCAACTCCGGTGGCCCGCGGAATCTACCGGCGGCGGCCAACGGACCCGCAGCCGCGCGGGTCTGGCTCGCACGCACGGGACGCGGCGAAATGCCGCGTCCGTTGATCCATCGCGGCCCCGCGCGGGGCCGCGACACCTCCAACCCGCGGGGGCAGCGCCCCGCGGCTTCTGCCGCGCTCGGCCGCTCGGCCGAGCCGAGCCAGGCCGGTCCGACCGGCCGGGCCGCGCCCTGGCCGGACCGGACCGGGTCCAGCCGGGTCGGACCGGGTCGACCCGGTTCGGCCGACCCAGTGGTGGGGGGGGGGGGGGGGGGTCGGGCCTGGTCGGCCCGGGCCCGGACCCCCCGTCTTCGGGCCGTTTTCGGTCTTTTGCTCGTAACTTGAGCTATGTGCCTCCGAACGACGCGCCGTCAGCGGCAACGCGATCCTTGGATCTAGACGGTCGTTTCGGTATATCGCACTCAAGGTTTCGGAATACTTTGGGTTCGGCCGAGTTGGTTCGTACACGAAACCAACCGGGCCCTCGGAGCGGAAACGCCCATATCTTGAGCTCCGGACGTCCGATTGACGTGCCGTCGACTTTGTTGAATTCCTCTAAGTGAGATGGATCTTTTGGCTCACTCCGCCCGAGGTTTGGACGCAGGTGGAGTACGGTCGGGTTGGTTTTGCCTTAAAAACCAACCGGACCCCTGAGACGAAAAAGCCAATAACTCTCAGACCAGGCGTCCGATTGACGTGCCGTCTGCGACGTTGAGTTCCTGTTGACGATACAGAATTTTTGGATACATCAACTTCGGACTTTGTGTCAGTTGATGTATCAGCCTCTCGGCTCGTGGAGCGGACCCTCCCGAACGAGCTTGCTGTGTGCGGGAACCCTAGAGCTGGCTGCGACTGCTACTTCGACAGCGACGACTGTGCAGAGATCCTTAGTGGACTGCGACGACGACTGTGCAGAGATCCTCAGTGGACTGCAATGACTACTGCACGCAGCGATCCTACATGGATCAGTGCTACAGATCCTATGTGGATCCGATCCTGTGTGGGTCAGCGCTCAGCGGTTCTGTGTGAGCCAGCGCCTACAGGTCCTGTGTGGGCCCGATCCTGTGTGGGTCTTTGCGGGTGTTAGTTACCTATCGATCCTGTGTGGGTCATTGCGGGGGTTAGTACCTATCGATCCTTTGTGGTTCCGACGACTTAAATGGATCAGTGATCATCTTTATCGTCATCCGAAGAAGTATACCTGTGTGAGATGAATCTTGTTTTACTCTCCTTTGTGGATTGTGTTGAACTATCCTGTGTGGATTTACTGTTTACTCTCCTTCATGGATTGTGTTGTGCTATCCTGTGTGGGTATACGTTTTGTTTTCCTGTGTGGACTGGGTTGTTCTTGGGCTCAGATGTTGGAGCCGAACGGGAATTGATGAATTAGGTATATGTATGGGCATATACCTAAGCCGTGTCGGATGTTACTTCGTGATTGTATCTTTCCGTTGTGGTTTATCCTTTGTGGATTTTGGGAGACCTTCGGGGGTCTCGGGGTCGCTACTGAGTAGCTTATACTCACCCCTGCACGGGCTATGCCCGCACTTCGTTGTGTTTGTTGCAGACGACGGACAACGCTGATCGTGGTGGAGGCGTGCAGAGCAGGACAGTACCTGGAGGTGGACCACTGGGCGGGACGTACTCGGAGCGGTCAGGTGGACCCGAGGAGCAGTGGAGGCTATCTGTACCCACCCATCAGGTGGGACTTCCAGAGGACGGCTCGACGCTGCGGCTTTTCTTTTCAGTTGCTCTTTCTCCCTTTCAGTTGTACTTTACAGTTGGGCTTGTATTTCCGGCCCCTTTTACTTTCAGCACAGCTTGTTACAATTTTTACTTAGTGTTTACTTTTCCGCTTGCTTACTCTATGGTGCTTGTTTACTTTTCAAAGGCAATGCCTTCCCTTTTTCCGGGATTTACGCCTTGGTGCTAGTCGCCAGCCCCTAGCCTATAAAAGGCGGGCTTGGGGTAGTCACGGCACGGGCCCTGAGGACGGGTCGTGACAGAAAATCCCAATCAAAACCTTAGGGATATCTATGCACCTCAATTTTCCAATCCTCAAAACCAACTTGTTATGCCTTCTATAAAAAATGATTTTGAATTGCGAATTAACATGATTATGGTGCTCCCAAAATTCCATGGTCTTACAGGAGAAGACCCAAATCAACATATCTAAGAATTTGGCTACACCTTCTCAAGCTTCAGGACGAGAGGAGCACCTGAAGACAAATTCCAGTGGAGGGTATTCCCCTTATCACTCGAAGGAGCGACTAAGGAATGGTTCTACAATATGAAACCAGGAGAGGTCAGTGATTGAGAATATAGCGACCCTAACCGTTTACACCTATTATTACATGATTTTAACCATACTTAAGCATCAAATACAAACCAAGGATTGTAAAGTCCAGTGTCTTTGGAGGACTATGCACATAATTATAAAACATGATACCAAAATAAAAACATCTTTTATTTCTCTCTGGATAAATCGTCGGAGGATTACATAGAGTTACAATGGAGATTTTTATCTGATTACAAATTTATGGAAAATAATCCTGTTATAAAGAGAACAAATTCATCATGGTCAAGGGTTGGTTTTGGGTGGTTCATCAACCCTTGAAAAATCTTCATCGTCGGCTGCGTTCCACATTTGCTGCTTCAACGATAGGTGTCATTGGGTTGGCTGCCAAACCATAGAAGACTTCGACAACAACTAGAAAAATATCCTCCACAAAATTCTCCCTAATTGGAAGTGGCCCCTAAAAATCCCCCTCTCATGACCAATTTTGTGTAGAAGCTAGATCCATCGTCTCCTTGCAGACGTCCAACTTCTCTTTCAGTATAACCTTTGTCATTATGTCTGCCCCATTATCATTGGTGTGATTTTTTTTAACTTTCAACAATCTTTCTCCCAACACATTTCAGATCCAGTGGCATTATACGTCAATGCGTTTGGACCTGGAATGAAATGTTGAGTTATTGCTGAGATGAATAGAACTCTGACTATCACAATAGAGAATATAATTCTCCCGACTCTATCTTATCTCTTATAAAAATTTCTTCATCCACAACATCTCCTTGCAGTCTTCAGCGACCACGATATACTCTGCTTTTGTGGTAGACAAGGAAACACACTTCTGAAGTCGTGATTGCCATGTGACTGCTCCCCCTGCAAATGATATCAGGTACCCAGATATATATTTTCTTGTGTCTACATATCCATCCATATCTGCATCTGTGTAGCCTTCTAAAATAGGTTTACCATTCCAAAAACATAAAAATTGACTAGATGTACCTTAGAGATACCTCAATATCCATTCGACTGTTGTCCAATGCTCCTTTTCTAGATTTGATAAGAATATACTTACAACGCCAACAACGTGAGCAATATCTGGTCTGGTGCACACCATGACATACATAAGACTGTCAACTACTACCTCATAAGGAACTTTTTCCATCTATGCTTTCCCCTCTTCAGTTGAAGGACTCTGACCTGTTGTAAGCCTGAAGTGATTCGCAAGTGGAGTGATAACTGGTTTCACCTTACTCATGTTAAATCTTTCAAGAACTTTCTCAATATACCGTTCCTGATATAGAAAAATATTGTGATTCCTCCTATCGCGAGTAATCATCATACCAAGAATCTGAGTAGCATCTCCAAATTCCTTCATTTCAAAAGACTTGTTCAACTCCTTCAACCTGGAAATTTTGGTGATATCTCTACTAATAATCAACATATCATCAACATAAAGCAACAAGATAATGAAATCACCATCATAAAACTATTTAATGATAACATAGTGATCAACAGTCGTCCTATTATACTCATTTTTCTCCATGAATGAGTTGAATTTTCTGTACCATTTCCTCGGTGCCTGTTTCAAATCGTATAATCTTTTCTTAAGATTGCATACCAGGTTTTCTTCACCCTTCACCAGAAATACCTCTAGTTGCTTCATGTATATCTCCTCATCAAGATCACCATGTAAGAATGCTGTTTTTACATCCAGTTGTTGAACCTCCAGGTTCAGACTAGCCGCTAATCTAAGAATAACTCTGATAGAAGACATTTTAATCACATGAGAAAAAAGTTCATCAAAGTCAATACCTTTCTTATGACCAAATCCATTCACAACCATTCTGGATCTATATCACGGCTGTGAGCTATCATCTTCTCCTTTGATTATGTATACCCACTTGTTCTTGAGTTCCTTCTTTCCTTGTGGTAACTCTACCAAATCAAATGTACGGTTCTTGTGTAAGGATCTCATCTTCTCTTACATGTCCTTTTTTCATTCCATCTTCTGCTGACTCCTGATCGCAGCATCATAAATGTCTGGCTCTCCCCTGTCAATGAGCATCATATACTCATGTGGTGAGTATCTACGAATCAATTTTCATTCTATAGTGGATCTCCTCAACTACGCTTCGAGGGGAATCTTCTCTGGTATATCATATTATGGAGGCATGTCAGCAGATGGAGACATATTACCTACTATATCTCTCTCGCACTAGCTGGTACTGATGGTGGTGAGACTGGTTCCAAATTGACTGGAATTTCCTTAGACTGCAACTTCTCTACATTTTCTGGCTTCTCAAAATCTTCAATAGTTTGATTCTTAAGAAACACCACATTCTTCTTCTGATGATCCTCCTACTAATAGGATCCCATAGTCAGTATCCTAACTCTTCATGAGCATATCCCAAAAAGATACATTGCTTTCCTTTTCCATCCAACTTCGTCCGCTCATCTTTAAGGATGTGAACAAATTCCCTGCAACCAAATACTCTCAAGTGTTTGTATGAAACATCTTTACCTGTCCAAACACTTTATGGAACATCACATTTCAGTGGAACTAATGGGGAAAGGTTGATAAGATCAACTGTGATCCTCTTTTCCTCCCCCCAAAAGGTGTTTTTCACCTTTGCATTTGAGAGCATACACCTGACTCTCACAAATGGTTCTGTTCATCCTCTCAGCAACACCGTTATGTTGAGCTGTCTTCGGTACTGATTTTTCTAGCTTGATGTTGAAACTTCTGCAATACTCCTCAAACAGACCACGATACTCTCCTCTATTGTCTTCCCACACATACTTTAACCATATGTTTATTTCTCTTTCCACCTTCACATGAAACTACTTGAAAACATTCTACATTTGACCTTTAGTTTTCAAAGTAAAGTCCCACACTTTTCTACAATGATCATCTATGAAGGTAACAAAATAAATAGCACATCCCATCAAATTAGTGCTTATCATGCAAACATCAGTGTGAATCAAGTCTAAAACATTTTCTTTTATGGATGGTATATAACTACAAAATGATACTCTGTGTTGTTTTCCAATGAAACAATCAACACAAGTATCCAAATGTATACCTTTTATTCCTGGCAAGATATCCTTCCTAAAGAGAATTTCAATTCCTCTCTCGCTCATGTGACCAATCCGCTTGTGCCAAACTTTTGTAAGAACATCTTTTCTGGTTGTATTGACTTCTCCTCCACATGGCCTGACATCTATGAGATAAAGAGAAGTATCTTTCTAAAGGATCTTGAAACACCTAGAGAGGGGAGGGGTGAATCAAGGTGTCAACTTTTTCTTCAAAAGTGACGAATCTTGTTCCCACGTTGTTAGGAACCAATTAAACCTGTCTGAAGGGAACATGCAGAAAACAACCACATGCAAAGAGATCACACAACAATTTTACTTGGTTCACCACTAAGAGCTAGTCTAAGGAGCATACACCGATAGTGTTTCGATCATATCTAAATCCACTAATCTTCACTAGTTGTGGCATACAAGAGTTCAGACACAACGCTTTGTTCCAGACACACTAGCTTTACAAGATTTTAGGGATAACACACTGCGTCCCTTGGAACACTTCCATTGACCCCCCTTAGCTCACTGCTTTGAGAGAAGTCTAACTCAGTTTATTGACTTGAGGGTCACTTCAATGGATTGACATTAAAGTATTTGTCCCTATATTAATATGAGACCCTACTTTCACTGTATACCTGGGTTGATGCACTTTTAAATCCCTATTCACTGAGAAGGTGATATTCAAAACATCCCTTCGCAAAGCTCCTTTGTGAAACTCTCTACCTTCGTGAAGCACCCAACATCCACAGAACAAACTAACTTTGTGAAGCTCACTAAGTCAATGCAGAATACCCCATCATCGCAAATAAATCATTGGTCAAAAGCATTGGCATCATTCAAGAATCAACAAGTCTTTTCATGATGCTCAAGCTCGCATAGAAAGTCAGATTCGTGAAGCTCCCTTGGCATTGTGAAATCAGAGCGATTCTGAATTTTCCTTGGAAAAATTCCTTTAAAATGAATATGGGTACCCTTATATTTATAGGCTTGTCCAATTGCGATGCTCTACTACCTCTTAGCGGATTTTCCGGATCTTTCAAAACCACATTCGCGTAGCTCCTCCATTCATGATTCTCCATTATGATTTATCATTGCTGTAAAGATTTCTGCCAAACCATCACATGCCGTGATGCTTCAATTCTCATAATCGCAGAGATCACCATCACCGTTAACAATTCTCCTACTCTTCATTGTTTGCGATGCTCGTCATTGTCGCGTAGATCATCATCAACTTTCTTTGATCCTTCGTGAAACAAAATTCGCGAAGCCCATCTTCGTGAAACACATGCTGTTTCCATATTTTCATATGACCTTCAAGGAAATCAACTTTTCACAATGCAATCTATCCTCCAAATATTGGACTCCAAAAATTTGGCAAACATTGGGAAACAACACCACCTTCAATATTTTTTTCAGCTTGAACTGTAAGGCCACTTTCCTTTCAAACTCCTTGATCTTCCATGTGAGGATTGACACCAAACAAAAACCATACTCCATTTCCAGCAAAGAACCACATTGGTTCCAACACTTTCTTTCATTTAACAATTACCAAGTTACCTTTAGTAAGATTCCACTTCCCATCATCGAAGGAACTGACATATCCATCACCGTTAAGCATTCCAATGGATATTATATTGAGGTGAATATCAAGAACATGCCTCACATACTTTAATAATAACCTACATCCAATATTAGTCTCCAGAAAAATATTACCAATACCAGTAATTTTGGATGTGCCATCATTTATCATTTTCACATGTCTGAAACTCCTTGAAGTGTAAGATGAAAAGAAATCTCTTCTATCAGTGGCATGGTAGGAGGCGCCATAATCGATCACCCATGTCCAGTCTTGGCTTGCTAGATTGACCTGATTATCTTTCTGGACAATAATAATCTCTTCATTGACAACTGCAACATCATTATTTTGGATCTTAACTTCCCGATTTCTTTACTCTGCCTTTCTATTTCTGCTTCCCTTGTCTTTCCTTCTGGACTCTTCATTCAACATTCTATCTTTCACCATCTCCATAGTGAGAGTTCCATATGGAGTTGAATTGCTGACCGATACAACTAGTGTGTCCCACATATTTGGTAAAGAACTTAACATCAAAAATGCCTGAAACTCATCATCAATAATCGTTTTCATGGAATTCAACTGATCAACGGTACCTTGGAACTCACTCATGTGCTCCGATACGTTGGTCCCGTCTTTTTTACTTCAAGTTGACAAGATGACGTATCAGGTTTGCTTTGTTCTACACAGTTTTCCTCGCATAAATCTTTTCTAAATTTCACTAGAGAATGGAAGCATCATGTTTGTTGGAAAATTTTTAGAAGATACTCTTATCTATCAACTATCTGATTTGGGAAGCACACTTTCTGTTGAGCACAACCCACTCTATATCAACTGGCGGAGTACTAGCTGACGTTTTCTCACCAGATTGATCACTTGTTGATGATTCCTCCATTTTCACTGCAATGGGATTAGCGGTATCCACTATTAGTTTCGTCAAATCTTTAATATACAAAATATCCTCCATTTGGGGTTTCCAGATAGAATAATTAAAAGCGGTAAACTTAATCATGTTACCAGTATTTTCATCCATTGATGGATTGTGAATTTCAAAAATCTAACCATAAAAATGTATTCAGAACGGTCGAAATAGATGGAATCGACTCATGGATCACTGAAAACGGACTTTGATTGGCCAAGTTATAGTCAGAATAGTTTCAACTGTCTAGATCGACTGATAAGGTGGCATTGACATGGCTTTCTAGAACAGTGGCTAGAAAAGTCGCCAGAAAGTCACTGCCGGTGGGAATAGTGCTGTCTTCTCCGGCAAGGGGGTACTATAGCACTTGGGGTTTGACTGAAACTTTGATCAGCTCTACCGGCTTTGTTTTAGCTCCGTTTTAACGTTTCTTATGCCATTGGAATTTTCTCGCTGAGATCTTCATGAATCTGGACTTGATTTTTTTTGACCAATTTCAATTTTTTGGTCACCAGAAAACTTTACTGCAATGTCGCAGTTTCACTTTGGATCCCTCTGATAACACTTTGTTGGGGAAACGGAGTGTCGTGGTAATGAAATAAACACAAACAGAAGAAGGAAATGTATCAAAACATGAATTTAACGTGGTTCAACAGTGTGCTTACATCAATGGGAGAAAGGGGACCCAATTCTTTTATTTCTCTCCAGATAAATCACTGGAGGATTACACATAGTTACAACAAAGATTTTTTATCTGATTACAAATACATGGGAAATAATCATGTTATAAAGAGAACAAATTCAACATGGTCAAGGGTTGGTTTTGAGTGGTTCATCAACCCTTGAAAAATCATTGTTGTCGGCTACATTCCACATTTGCTGCTTCAATGATAGGTGTCGCTGGGTTGGTTGCCAAACCAGAGAAGACTTCAATAGTAGCTGACAAAATAGCCTCCACAAAATTATCCCTAATCGTAAGTGATCCCCACAACGAGAAGGGTGAGTGAGAGAGGTGGGATTCAAGGGGTGCATGCCACGACCCTTTCTCATAGAAATGGTGTGATATAAACAACTTGCAATTTTCTAGAACCCTGCAGTGTGGGAGGGGATGGAGTTCAGCTTGAAGTGGAGTGAATTTCCATGAAAGCTATTTTTTCCACCGGGATAGGTTATTTTACTAATTTATCTCAGGTTGAGAGCATTAAAAAGTTCTTCAAGGTGTGATCTTGGTTCTGCAAAGCTGCATGGTATATTCTCTTTGGGATTGATTTTTTTCCTCTTAATCATTATTGGATGGATTTGTTTCACTTCGCAAACACCTTTAGAATGTGATTTTTGAGGGAGTGTATTTTCAGGGTACCCATTACCAAGCTTGGTCTCCTCAAATCTTCTTTATGTGTTTCTTTATGTGATGTGTTTCTCATTTTAGACACATATATTGTTTCATTAATCCTTCATGTTTTAATTTGTATTCTTAACTCTCTCGTGAGAGGATGAAAAGAAGGGCGACTGATTTGTCAAATTTAGAGTCATAAAAACATTTTTATACTTTGGTTAACGTTTCTTAAAATTCATTTAGGTTCTTTAAAAAACATAAATTATTAAAATGACCTATAACTACTTTAAGACTTATTTAATATGTTTTAAATACCACAAACACTGTATCACTCTTTTGTAACACACACGTCACATGTTGAAATACAAACAATTAACTCAACTCATATCCTCCCATAATTATTTTTCAAATCTTGAACCTGTAAAATTCATTCAATAAATAATTTATTATATTTACTTATTTAAACTTAAATAACTTATGAATACCTTAATAAATGAATTCAATTCACGTTACTCTGGACTTGCATAAATTATAATTCAATATATCTATTTATTTTACTCATGAACATTCACACTTGAACAATCACTAGCCCACGTACATGGGCCTTGAATTGTTTTAAATTTTGATTCATCTAAATCAGTGAAATTTCCTGATACACTATGTGTGTGACCGTCTATTCTCAACAATAGTGGAACAAAATCATAAAACAAAGTGGTATCTAACAACACATCATAACCCATAAAAAGATAAGAATAATTCTTAACAATGATGATCTTCCTACAAACATACTGACAAAGCAACATTTTGCATGTTTATTTGAATATAAAACATATTTCTTATGAAATTTAATTGAATAAACTTTCCTGTATTTAATTGTTTTTGAGTTTTATGACATGATAAAACAAATGATCATGAATGTGCGTTAAAGTGATGATTTCATGATCCAAATGATGGTCCGTGATAAAGGATAAGTGAAGGGACCAAGCCTGGAGCTCAAAACCGAAGAACTGAGATGAAACTAGGTGAAATCAGTTGGAAAAGGCCAATTCACATTGTGAATATCATTCACGACATGAAACAAAAAGGATTATAGGATGTGAAACATAAAGGATTATAGGATGTGAATACAAGACATGAAGGAAAAAGTCAATTATGGGTGATGACATCATAAGTAACAGCGGGACATTTATGGCCATGTCGTGACACATGTGGACCCAAACCAAAGAGGATTTCAAAGCATAAAATGTGTCATGAAAATTTTGGTCGCACACATTACACACCGTGAACACTATTCATGACTTGAAATGCCCCAACAGACCAAAAATCGGCCAAGTTTGACGTAAATTATGGAAAGACTCCCCATTTTCAACTTAGGACCACTGAGAACCCCTATGATTGACCCAAAACCATTTATGACACCATTTATGGAATCTAGAGTGCGATATATCTCTATAAATAGAAGGACCGAGGGATGGAAAGAGGAGGATTGGCGAGGGAATCTCTAGACGATGACCCGCTATAGTCATATTTCCTTGTTTTCATTTTCTTTTCTTTTATTCAATCTGGGATGTCTTCCTTCTCCTGTTCTAACTCATTTACCCTTCACATGGATGGGTAAAGGTTTTGAGTGTTCGAGAAAGGGGGAGGCTGGACTGATTAATCTTGTTTGAGTTTTTTCACCTAAATTGGGGATTTTCCTAATTTATCAAGAGGATCCGCCACAACTCCACACAAGCAGGAAGAAGGGTAGGCTAATTTGAGACCTGAATTAGGGTTACCCTCACCATCACCATCTGCCAAGGGAGAAATAGAAATTGAAAGAATACTCTCTCTTACCACCTAGTAGAGGGGAAATATGTTAAAACCGTGATAACATTGCCCTATGTCCAACCAAGCCCAACCTGTTCACAACTTTCATCATCTATTTTTAACCAATCATTAATTATTCTTTCTAAAAATCATTAGTTTCTCAAATCAACCAATTAAAAAAAATCAATTTTCCTACTATCAACTAAATGTGATAACCCATTTTTGTGTTCAATCCTCTTCTGGATACAATTCTATGTTTACCTCTATACTATACTTAGGTAATAAAATTCAATTTTTCCACGCCTCATGACAGGCGTGCGAAAAAATTAGTATCGTTTCCAGGGAGGCAGCGCCTCAAAACACATCAAAAATTTAAAAAATTTAACCATGAATGACCCAACATTCAACAAACCAATTAATTGATTTTGGCCATAAAATTGAATGAAAACTAACCAAAATAAGAAATATTAATTTATAAGTATCCTTTGAATACATAACTCTTTCAAGTGACTCTAAGTGTTCAATCTGAACCTAAGGAGATGGTTGAAAATCCCAATCAAACCCTTAGGGATATCTCTGTACCCTAATTTTCCAATTCTCAAAACCAAATTGTTATGTCTGCTACATAAAATGATTTTGAATTGCGAGTTAACATGATTCTGGTGCTCCCAAAATTTCATGGTCTTGTAGGAGATGACCCAAATCGACATATCCAAGAATTCAACTATATCTTCTCGAGCTTCAGGCTGAGAGGAGCACCTAAAGACCAAATCCAGTGGAGGGAATTCTCCTTCTCACTCGAAGGAGTGACTAAGGAATGGATGTACAGTATACAACCCAGAGAGGTCAATAACTAGGAAGACCTCAAACGATGCTTCATGCATTGATTCTTTCCCACACCCCACAACACAATAATTAGAAAATAAATCTATGTTGTTCGATAATTGAATAGAGATACCTTGTATGAGTATTGAGAATGCTTCAAGAAACTCTATGAAAATTTTCCACATCAAGCAATGGAGTAACATCACTTCCTCATGTTCTTTTATCAAGGACTACTCAATAATGATCGCAACCTGCATGATGCCTCATTTGGAGGAGCCTTGATTGAAAACTCACTATCATAGACTAGAGGCCTGATTAAGAAGATTGTACAAAACTTGCAATGATTTAGAATGAGAGGTACAAGCACCATAGGAATCCAAGAGGTACAAAACATCTGATTCAATAGCTTTAATTGAAACAAAGGTTGACAACCTCACCAGGTTAGTGCGACAAATAGATGTGACATAAGCAAGTGGACAACAAACTTTATCTCAGGTATGTGGTTTATGTGATTTGCCTACTCATTTTACTGATCATTTCCCTAAGGTATAGGGGACAAAAAGCTCCATTCTAGTCTTTCAGCCACGAAAATTCTAGCAAAATCAGCCGTATCAACCCTTGGCCCAATTAGGATATGACCATAATCAAATAAAGACCTACTATCAAAACCAATACCCACCAAAAACTTTGTTCTAGTAGCAGAAATATCAAATCCCATCGAGATGGGTTATTTTATGGCTTTATCTCAGGATGAGACCATTAAAAAGTTCTTCAAGGCATGACACTACTAGAAAATTAACCTATACTTACGGTTTGGAAGTGTGGGTATAGCCCATAAAATTGTGGCTATAGGCTATACCCATGGTTCATATAACCATGGGAGCAGAATCCATTGGTATAGCTCTCAGCTATACCCATGGTTTTAAAATTCTATTTCCAAAGTTATGAACTGTGGAAATAGGTGTTTGAGAAATAGTTCACCCTATCAATAACCCTATACCCTCAGTTTTGAAACCATGGGTATAGTATTTTAAAAACTGTATGTCGCCAGATTTAAACCCTGAACCACCAATTTAGAATCCAAGCACCTAACCATTGCACCACATACAATTATTGGTATAAAAATATATATTTACTTAAATATTTTTTAAACCGTGGATATAGGTTGAAAAATGCGGCAATATGTATTCCTGTGAGAAATTTTTTCCCATGCTTATGCGGGAAAGCTATAACCACAATTTAAAAAAACCGTGGCTATAAGGATGAGTTATACCCACGGTTCTTAGAGAGTCATGGGTATAGGTTTTGAACCAAAACCTATACCCATGAGTGTTTAAGAATCATGGGTATAGGTCTTGGTTCTGCAAAGATGCATGGTAGATTCTCATTGGGATTGATTTTTTCCCTCTTAATTAGTAGTGGATGGATTTTTTTTTCACTTAGAAAACACCTTTAGAATGTGATTTTTGGGGGAGTGTATTTTTAGGGTACCCATCTCGTCAACTCTTCTTTCGACATTTCTTTATATGACATGTTTCTCATTTTATTATTTTAATATATGGTTTTAATTTGTATACTTTTTGTATAATATTTTATTATGTCTGTACATGTTTTATTATGTATATATTATTGCATTAATCCTTCCTGTTTTAATTTGTATTCTTAACTCTATTTCCCTCCCTCCCTCATTCTCTCTCTTTAAGTCGTGAGAGGATGAAGAGAAGGGTGGTTGATTTGTTCCTCCAATAAGTCTATCGAATTTGGACTCATAAAACCATTTATATGTTCTGGTTAATGTTTCTTAAAATTTATTTAGGTTCTTTATGAAACATAACTTCTTAAAATGATCTATAACTACGTTAAGACTTATTTAACATGTTTTAAATGCCACAAACACTTTATCATTCTTTTTTAACATACATGTGTCACGTGATTAAATATGAATAATTAACTCAACTCATATCCTCCCATAATTATTTATCAAACCTTAAACCCATAAAATTCATTCAAAAAATAATTTATTATATTTACTTATTTAATTAAATAACTTTTGAATACCTTGATAAATAGATTCAATTCACGTTACTCTATACTTGCATAAATTATAATTTTATATATCTATTTATATTACTCATGAGCATTCATACTCAAAAAATCACTGGCCCACATACATGGGCATTTAATCATTTCAAATTCTGATTCATCTGAATCAGTAAAGCTTCTTGGTGCACTGCGTGTGACATTCTAGCCCCTTATCTCAATAACAGTGAAATAAAATCATAAACCAAAGCTGTATCTAACAACACATTATAGCCCATAAAAATATAAGAATAAATCATAACAACGATGATCTTCCTACAAACATATAGTAAAAGAAATATTTTTCCTATTTATTTTAATATAGAACACATTTTTTATGAAATTTAATTGAATAAACTTGTTTGAATTTAATTGTTTTCTTATTTTATGACATGATACAACAAAAGAGCATGAATGAACATTAAAGTGATGATTTCAAGATCTAAATGATGGTTCGTGATAAAGGACAAGTGAAGGGACCAAAACCAAAGCTCAAAAATGATGAACTGAGATGAAACTAGTTTAAATCAACTGGAAAACACTAATTCACATCATGAATATCATTCATGATGTGAAAAATGAAGGATTACAGAACGTAAATACAAGATGTGAAAAAAAGGCAATTCTGGGTGATGAAATTACAAGTTATGACATGACATTTATGTTCACACTATAACACATGTTGGATAAGCCCAGAGAGGGTTTCAAAGTATTAAACATGGTGTGAAAAGTTTGACCCCACACATTACACATCATGAACACTATTAATGACATGAAATGCCCTAACATACCCAAAATTTAGCCAAGTTTGACATAATTTATGGTGAGACTCCCTATTTATGACCCAGGACCACCGAGAACCCCTGTGATTGACCTGAAACCATTTGTGACACCATTTATGGCATCTTGAATGTGATCTATCTCTATAAATAAAAGGTTTGGGGGGATGAAAAGAGAAGGATAGGTGAGGGAAGCTCTGGACTACAACTTGCTACGACTTTATTTACTTGTTTTTCTTGTCTTTTATTTTCTTTAATCCGGGATGTATTCCTTCTCCCATTTTAACTCATTTACCCTTCACATGGAGGGGTAAAGGTTTTGAGTGATCAGGAAAGTTGGAGGTTGGACTGATTGAACTTTGTTTGAATTTTTCACCTAATGAATGAAATATTTTCTTTCCTTTTCTTTCTTCTCTCAATTGTTAATTTAGTTTTTAACACCAAACACAACTGCGATTGGGTTTATTATTTTAATTTTAATTTCCTTGGTCAATGATTCATATATTTCTCCACTAAATTTCAGTTTATTTACTACAAAATAGATTAGGTTTGGGTGGTGATTGCTCAACGATCACCAAAAAATGTGAGGATGCGTGACCAAAACTATTGTTAATTAGGGAATAACAATACACAATTAGGGATTGACCTAATTTATCAAGAGGATCCGCCACAAATCCACACACATAGGAAGGAGGGTAGACCGATTTGAGACCTAAATTAGGGTTACCCTCACCATCACCATTCACCAAGTGAGAAAGAGAAACTGAATGAAGACACTCTCTATTACCAATTAGTATAGGAATGATAGGTTAAAACTATGATAACATTTCCCCAGGTCCATCCAATCCTGACCTAATCACAGCTTTCATCATCTATTTTTAATCAATCATTCAATATTCTTTATGGAAATCATTAGTTTCTCAAATAAACTAATTAAAAAAAAAATCAATTTTCCTAAAGTCAACTAAAAGTGATAACCCATTTTTGTGTCACTCCTATTCTGGATACAAATATATGTTAACCATTAAACTATACTTAGGTTATAAAATTATATTTTCCATGCCCCATGATAGGCGTGCGTCAAACTTAGTGCCATTTTCGAGGAGGTAGTGCCTCAAATCACACAAAAAACTAAAAAATTTAACCATGAATGAACCAAATTTGAACAGACCAATTAATTGTTTTTGACCCTAAAATTGAATGAAAACATACTAAAATAAGGAATATTAATTTAAAAAAAACTTTGAAGATATGGATCTTTCAAGTGGCTCTCTAAGTATTCACTCTGAACCTGAGGAAATTGCTAAAAATACCAATAAAACCTTTAAAGATATCTATGCACCCCAATTTTCCAATCCTCAACACCAACTTGTTATGTCTACTGCACAAAATGATTTTGAATTGTGACTTAAAATGATTCTGGTGCTCCCAAAATTTCTTGGTCTTGTAGGAGAATACCCAAATCCACATATCCAAGAATTCAACTACGTCTTTTCATGCTTCAGGCTGAGAGGAGAACCTAAATACCAATTCTAGTAGAGGGAATTCCCCTTCTCACTTAGAGAAGAGACTAAGTAATGGTTTCATAGTTTGAAACCAGGATAGGTTAGCGAATAGGAATACCTCAAATGATGCTTAATGTCGTGATTCTTTCCTACATCCTGCAACACAAAAATTATAAAATAAATCCGCTTCTTCCAATACTTGACGGAGAGACCATATACGAGTACTGGGAACACTTCAAGAAACTCTATGCAAGATATACACATCAAGAAATGGAGGAAAATCACTTCCTCACATTCTTCTATCAAGGCATGCTCAACAATGATCACAACCTTCTTAACACCTCATCGAGAGGAGGCCTGATTAAAAAATCACCATAGAGGCCAGAGGTTTGATTGAAAACATTTCACAAAACTTGAAACAATTTGGAATGATAGGCACATGAACCAAAGGAATCCAAGAGGTACAAATATATGATTCATCATATTTAATTTAAACCAAGTTTGAAAACTTCACTAGGTTAGTGAAAAAATAGGTGTGATGCAAGTGAGTGGACAATAACCTTCATATTAGGTATGTGGTTCATGTGATTCACCTAATCATTTTACTGATCAGTAACCTAAGGTACAAGGGGACAAAAAGCTATATTGTGGCCTTTCAACCATAGAAATTCCAACAAAATTAGCCGTGTCAACCCTAGGCCCAATTAGGATACAGAAAGAATCAAATGAATCCCTATTACTAAAAACAATACCCACCAAAAACTCCATTCATTAAGAATCAATATCATAACCCACCACTGTTTCAATAACCTTACAAGATTCCCTACCAAAAATAAGCCTTTCAACCACCTCTTTTCTAGTATAAGACTTATGAGTAGCCTTCCACCAATGCACCATCAACTGAAGAGCATCAACTGAGGTCCAAGATTGCAGGACACGAAGATAAGATTGATAAGATAACAGAATAATTCAGAAGTTTTATGGAATTTATAACTAAAAACCCTATAAATATACCATCCCAAACAATCTCAAACCCAAAAGAGAATTTCAGTTCGATTATACCATAAAGTGGAAAAGAGATCGAACCACCTAAAAAAATTAAGGCTGATGATTCTAAGAAAAAATCTGTAGCTCAACCCATCCATCCAAAAGAAGGGGACCAGAACAATGAAGGAACAATAAAATAGTTCAGAAAATAAAGGACAAAAATACCCATGAAAAAGAAACAACGAGAGAAGAAAAACATTCCAACAACATTCCCTTCTACGTTAATTTGGTCAATGAAGTTTGAAGAGGGGAAATTGAAAAAAAAAATCAAGAGACCTTCCAGAAGGTCAAAATAAATATCCCACTATTAGAAGCAATCAGAAAAATCCATAAACATAAAAGATTTCTCAAGGAGTTGTGCATGAAGAGAATACTTCTTGATGGAAATAAGAGAACCAGCTTAGGGAGAAGCATCTCAACACTTATCACACTGACAATACCATAAAAATGTCAAGATACAGAGACATTATATATTCCTTATGATATTGGGTATTTAAATTTTATTGATTCTTTATGTGATCTAGGTGATTTGATAAAGGTCTTTCCTCACTCTGTATTTATATATTAAAATATTGGAAAATTGAATCTCACCAATATTGATCCATCTTGCAAATAGATCCACCATTTTTATGACAGGAGTTTTGGAAGACATTCTAGTGAAATTCAAAGACCTACTATTCCCATCTAACTTCTACATACTGAACATGGAAGATGATATAAGTTCATCACACTCACACATCATTTTAGGGATACCATTCTTAAAGAGAGTGAAACCATCATCAATGTGTATGAAGAAACACTTTCAATGGAGTTTGGAGATAGTTGAGTGAATTTAAACATACTTAACTCCATGAATATTCTAAAAATAATTCATTCACTAAATGCAATATCATGCAAATAAGGTATAGAACCAACAGAAGAATTAGACATGCTTCAAAAATTCTTATCTTTAGAAGATCATTTTATCAATTAAAACACCACAAAATAGGTAATTTACCAATTATCCAAAAATTCTAATTTCATATTTGATGAATAAATAACATCTATTTTTTTATATTTAATTAGAAAAATATGAAGAATATGAAGGCTTAGATAATGAGATCGAGAAGTAAAAACATAAAGAAGCTGAAAATGAAAATACTATCATAGGTCTTTGGAATGAACTAGCTATGAAGGAAGAAGAATTGGATGAGACACAATCCAACTGTATCACCGTACAACTCAAATTGAACAAGGTCAGAAAAAATTTCATTAAAACTATGGAGGAAAGTGGAGGATTTTCTCAGAATGATGAGAATAAAAGTTCACATGAACAAGGTAAGTCTTCTCTCCAACAATTTATAAATAGACATTTTTTATTTAAATTTGCAGAGTTAAAATCTAAAACCAAGGTCATTTGGGTCTATAAAACCAAGGGGAAATCAACCAAAAAAATGGAAGGGAATAATATTCCAAGGATACCACATCCCCTTTTGCAAAGTAAGGTTTGGATTGCAACAAGACAATAACATATATCTGGATAGATCAAAAACCAACCTAGATGAAAAAAATTTCACAGGTTTTTTTGGTTTTATGGTAAGCATGGGAACAAAGCTTATTATTTATAGTATAACATGTATTTATTGGGAAGTAGGAAAGAACCATTGGATGAAATTTCATACCATCAAATTGATTATCACTGAAGACCTACCAGGTTGTTTCTTTCCTTTACACTTAATTAAATATGATAATTCTATTTTAAATATACTTTTTTGAAAAATAAATATGAATGAATTGTATACATTACACCAATTAAGTTTTGGGGATGTATTATTTTATTCTATGATATCATTAAAGTTTTCATTTTTTTATTTGATCTAACGATGTTAAACAAAAGCACTTCAGGAGGAAACCCACACATTTTTCCTTAGTCCACTCTTCCCCTAAGTCCTATTTGAAAATTATTGAATAGACCACCACTATCATTTATTTTTATTCTTATTTAAATTCCCATAAACATAGTCACAAGTTTCAGAATAGTAATTTAAGGAAATGGTATGCAAATAACTAACGCCATGAAAAGTTTACACGTCATGAAAATGCTGCAGAACAGAACTAAAGGATGAAGACCTGTGCAACCTGAATGAAGCATCATTACTAAGGGGAGTTTTCTTTAACATTCATTATCTTTTTAACCCCCTATGTTTTTTTTGAAAATATATTTTTCATCTTTAAAAATAAAATTTCACACCCAAAAGTATCCTTCTTGCTTTACCTGACCGGTCTAGGAGACATGAATTTCTTAGGAACCCAATTATGCCATGTTTTAGGTTTCTAATTTAATGATACTGAATAAGTAAATTGGATAATTGAATAATTTGAGTGAGTCATATATATCTAATTAATAAATCCTTATTTTATGGGATTAATTGATTTAGATAAATGAAATTTTCTTACCATTTTCATACTTTAAATTTTAGAAATTTATGTAGATTGATTTTTTATAATCATTTCATTCCATGATTGATTATCCCAAATTCAAATGTTCTATTCTCAAGAGGATTTATAGACCAAATACTTTCAATATTATCTTGAGCATATTACTTGAGTGATCTTGGGGAATTCCACCTGCTAGAAATTCCATTGGAACTTGTCAAATATTTAACTATGAAAAAACACATTTAAAATGGCTGAGATTTTTTTATTATTAAGACCTTATCCTTGAGATCATATTTTACATCAATACTTGAGTCTCCCATAGAATCCATGAATTAACTCCCTAGTAATGAGCCACATTACAAGATATTTATATCCATTCCTACCCTAATCTATTTACATGGAACGATATGTTAAAGTTTAAGTGTGGGGGTGTGGGAAGTATTGGAAGAAGGAATGTATTACATTGTATGGAAAAAGTGTGGGGGTTCTATTTTGGGCATTAGTAAAGGATCATGTTAGATTCATTATACTCTTATTGTTTCACCTTCTTGAAAAAAATATAGTAAAATAAAATAAAAAAAAGATGGGTTGTGTTTTGGGAAAATAAAAAATCATCATTACCATACTGGTGATATTTTGATCATATGTGGTTAGGTGTTGGATGTGTGATTTATTCCAAGAATAATTTTAAAGAAAAAATAAATAGAGAAAAATTCCAGATGGTGAAATTATTTTGTTATACCAACATTGATCTTGAACTTAATTTGACTTCTAGAGAGCATGAGTTATCATTTTTACAGAGGAGATCCTAATTACACTTTAATTTAGATTTCATATAGTATTCTTTAGAGATAAACCTACTTTTTTAGCCTTAATATTTTGAACATAAATATCTACCAACCTTAGGCCTTAGAGTCATTAGAAATTTATTAGCTAATCCCTCATGATTTTATGTTAATTTTTTCTCTATGTGATGGAGGAAGTAGTTATTTTTCAAGCTTATAGAAAAGGAGTATGTACTCATGATATGATCATAAATCTACTTGAATTTGTATCATGAGTGATGAGAGAAAAAGATCCATTGTGAGGTAAATCATGACTTGGTATTTTTCATTATAATGAATTATGATGCATGAATTAATTAATGGATAAGATCCACCAATTTTCAATGGGAAAGAGTAAAATACTTGGGTTGATCAGTTTATTTGAAAAGTGTGAAGTTGAATTGATGTTTGATGTGAATCCTGAAAGGTTAATCCCATATTGATAATAATTTTATTTAATTTATTTATAATTTTAATATTGGTAACATGTTGTTCCTCTTTTATTTATGTTGAGATTATATGATTAAGGATAAGAAATCACTAAGTGTGGGGGAATTGGAATAGCAATATTTTTCATGTTTATTTTAATAAAAAACACATTTTTATGAAATTTAATTGAATAAAATTTCTTGTATTTAATTGTTTGTATGTTTTATGGAAGGATGCAACAAAATATTAAGAATGATAATTAAAGTGATGATTTCATGATCCAAATGATGGAATGTGATGAAAGACAAGTGAAGGGACCAGTCCCAGAGCTAAAAAATAAATAACCAGGATGAAATAGGGTGAAATCAGCTTGAAAAAACCAATTCAAATCATTAATATCATTCATACCCTGAAACATGAAGGATTATATGATGTGAATACAAGACATTAAGTAAAAAAGAAATTCTGGGCGATGACATCACAATTAATAGTGTGATACTTATGGTCGTACTATGAAACATGTGGGCCAGAACTAGAGAGGGTTTCAAAGCATGAAAAATTTCATGAAAATTCCATCCCCACACATTATACATCATGAACACTATTCACGATGTGAAATTCCTTGATAAACCAATAATCATCCAAGTTTGACATAATTTATGGCGAGTCTCCCTATTTTCAACCTAGGACCACTGTGCACCCCCAAGATTAACCTAGAATCATTTATGAAACCATTTATGGAATCCCAAACATAATCTATCTCAATAAATAGAAGGCATGGGGGATGGAAAGAGGATTATAGGTGTGGGAAGCTCTAGATGATGTCCTACTACGATTTTATTTCCTTTTTTTCCTTTTCTTTTCTTTTATTCAATCTTTTATGTAATCCTTCTCCCGTTATAACTCATTTAACCTTCACATGGATGGTTAATTTTTTTGAGTGATTGGGAAAGGGGGATGTTGTAATGATCAAGTTCTGTTTGAGTTTTATTCACCTAAATGAAAGAAATCTTTTCTTTCCTCTTATTTCTTGTTTCAATTGTTAATTTAGTTTTTAACACTGAATGAAACTGTGATAGAGTTGGTTATTTTAATTTAAATTTTCTTAGAAGATGATTCATATCTCCCTCCACCCAATTCTCTTTATTATAGAATAAATTTTGGTTGGGTGATTTGTGCTTGGAGATCACCCACACGTGTGAGGAAGCATGAATGAAACTATTGTTATTTAGGGAATAACAATACCCAATTGTAGATTTCCCTAATTGATCAATAGGACCTGTCACAACTCCACACATGTAGGAAGGAGGGTATACCAATTCAAGACCTAAATTAGGGTTACCCTCACCATCACCATCTACCAAGGGAGAAAGAGAAATTGAAATAAAAATCTCTCTATTACCACTTAACAGAGAAAGAATATGTTAAAAATTGAAACTATTATAACATTACCCTAATTCCATCCAATATTATAGAGAACCTAAATTTTAATACATAAACATTACATATCTTTTGAGGAATACTTAAAAAAATATAAAAACAGACACTGAAAGACTGTACTAGTCTAGTATCTTTGGAAACATGGAAACATAAACACTAATATATAAGTGAGGTACATTATCTCACATTAGGTTCTTCTTGAATATAACCCTTATTAGACATATCATACATAATAAATATCTTCATAACCTAGGGAAGGAAGCATAAAAAGGGATGAGCTCAGATGTTTAGTAAGGGTAAATAAAGGATACATGTAAGCATAAACATGAGCATAGGGGTACGAGAATGTGATCATGAAAATAGAAGATCCTAAACATGAATCATGGCATAAAGATTGGTAGTTCATAAGATATGAATCATAATGAAATAAAAAACATAATCCATGAAATCATAAAATAAGAATAAAACAAGGAATTTTAGAAAACACATAATCATATCATACGATTTCTATAGTAGTTAAGGCATCACTGCCAAGACCATATTAGTAGTATGGATTCACTCCCCATACCATCTTGGTAGTCATGATTCACTCCCATGGCTATATTAGTAGTATGAATTTACATCTCATACCATCTTTGTAACACCCTGATATTTTAATAAGATAGATTCTTTTTAATTTCTTTGATGTCTTGTGTTGTACACTACACCAAGATTATCTTTCACTACACGCAACACCATCTTAGCTTGTGATATACACAACACTATGCTTGGCTTGTGTTACACAAAATTTCAATTTCATTTTATGGAATCAATTTCATACAAGACCTATTATATGTTAAAAACTAAATATTATTATGTTACCTCATAAACTAGTCATTTTAATGGAAGGTATGAACAATATTAACTTTCTTATGAAAAATTATTTAAATGAAAATAATTGAGTTTATAAAATAATAAAATCACTCTTGATAGATTTTATTAATGTAATATATATTTAATATATTCAATATAATGTTTAAAATTCATCTTATATGTTTTTTAGACATGATATAAAAACAAATTCAAATTTTTAGATAAAAGAAGTATTTTTTCAAAAAATACAGTTTTTCCACCTTTTGATGGAACACCCATTTTAAATATAGTTTTTAAAACTTTTATATATTCGATTTAACAACATAAAAATTTTATTTGGAATTGGGATATAAAAATTTACTTTGGTTTAATTTTTGATATTTTTTTGATAACTTTCAAGTTTTGATGAATTGTAAAAATACACTAAATTTTAATTGATTTTTTTTTTCTTCAAAATAATTTATATTGTCAAATTATATTATTTAATGGGTTTAAATTATAAATATAATATATTCTTATTATTAAATATAATTTAGGTCATTTATATTAATTTTACATTGAATTTTGATGTAAAAACATTTCAATATTTTGCAATGTTTTAACTTTTAAAAAACCCATTTTTCATTCAAAAAAAGGGAATAATTTTAATTTAATTACAAAAAATTATGTGTTTCAAATTTTGAAAAATAGATTCTATATTTGGAATCAGTGGGTCTAAATTATGTAAATAGGCTCCTTTTATTTTTTTTATTTTATGAATAGTAACTTTGGTAATTTTTATTTACCACAATTAAAGTTAAATCGGGTAAATTAGGGTAAAAAATAATATGAAAAGGAAAATAAAATTACTCTAAAACCTTCCAAAAACTTATTGGATTAATAAAATTATACCCTTAACACTTAATGATTGTAATTGACTCATTTAATGGACTCTTTTCCATGAAAATGATATGTATATTATTAAAATAAAATAAAGTGACAACATGCCACCCTCTTATCTCTTATAAGTAGAATAATTTTAATATAGTGATGAATTTGAGATAATGTTAGATCTTGTACTTTTTTTGAGTCATCTCGGGCGTTTTTTCAGGTACCTTTTGAGGTTTTTAAGTACCTTTGTTTTGGAGTTGTGGGTTGGGGTGCATTTGGGTGAGTTTTTAAGAAAAACCAATGAAAAGTGGGATGTGCATGATTTGCACATGGTTTGAAAAACTGTGCACCTAAATCATGCCAACCATGAAAACAAGGAAAGAGAGGTCCGCACGTTTGGCCCATATTTTTCCTGAACCATGCGCCCCTACCCAGGAAACAGTGCGTGCATGTTTAATTATCTAAAATTTTATTTTAAAACCACATGAATCCCCAAGACTCCCTTATGTTGACCTTGGATTGATCTTGACAAATTCTAGGTGATTCTAGAGCCTTCTAGAGGGATTCCAAGGTGATTAGAACACAATTATTTGAGATCAAAAGCCCAGATCGAAGATCCTCTCTCTTCCCGATAAGTGGATTTCATTACGTTGCTTCTCATGTTATTTCCTCTATATTTCCTTGATCTTTTCATAGAAGATATCCACCATTTCCATGGATCTAAACCTATGAGTTTAGATCAAGATCTTGTATTGTGGATCTAGATCTAGATTTTCAATATCTTGATGCATTTGATCTTAATTTTGGGTTTTGGGATTTAGATCTGGATCTTGATCGACGACGTTGTGCTACTTGGATTTTTGGTATTTCCGTTGGGCTAACATCCATTAATAAACTGAGGTAAGTGATCTAAATCAAACTCCCATAGTAATGGATTTGATATGTGTATGTGAGTTTATGGATTTTCTATCTTCCCTTGATAATTTCTTTCCTAAATTGGAGTAATTAGGAATGTGGAATTGACTTGTAATTTCCTTGGTGATTAATTGATAATTTAATCACAGAATAAACGAAGGGGGGTTACCCAAATAGGTATTTTTTTAGAGATTTTTATGGGTTGAGATATTGTAATTGAGATATTGAATTGGTTGTGTTAAGACAATTAATTAGGGGAAATTAATTATGAATTTATGTTTGGATATGTAAGATAATTAATTGTGAGAATTAATTATGTTCCATGATATTGATCAAATATAATTAATTGTGAGAATTAATTATGAAAATTTGAGATTTGATATGGATAATTAATTATGAAGAATTAATTATGGAATGAGAATTGTGTTGATTTATTAATTAATCGATGAATTAATTAATGGGTAATGTGAGTAGTTAATTGTTGAGTTAACTAATGGCCTTTGAAATTTTTAACTAATCATAGGATTAATAATAGAGTGATGTGAATAATTCTTGTGAATTAAAGAATTATTAAATGGATTATATTTTTTGGGTGCTAGATATGTTGTTCTAGACCTATTAGAAGTTGGTACTTGGACATGGCGTTCCTCCCCAATAGTTATCAAAGTTTGAGATTTTGGGGTTCTAGTCATGACAGCCTACATCAAATGAGATTTTGGGGTTCTAGGCATGATGACCTACACCGAATGAGATTTGGGGTGTTAGGCATGGAGACCTACACCAAATGAGATTTGGGGTTCTTAACATGACATTCAACACCAAATGAATGATAATAATGAATGATGATTCAAATGGGAAACATGAATTGAAATTGGGCCTAATTTGACGATTAAATATTAAATGAAAATGTGATAACTATTTAATTATGCATTGTATTTATTGATTCATAAAATTTCATACACTATATTTTGACTGGACTTGTTTTAGACACCATTGGTGGTGGCCTACTAAATTGTACTCACACTCTATTCGGGCTGCTAGATTGACACTCGAGTAGACTTTGTTGTTGTAGGATAGGATAAGGGAAAAGCCTTGGGATAGGTTGCTGTTTGGGATTGGAGCATGGGAGAGGGAACCAAATGTGGTTTGTGACCCACTTTGGAGTCATTGTGTCTTTACTTTTAGTTTCATTGTAGACACTTGACACTTGCATTTTCATAGCATGTTTTACCTTTCAGTTTATTATTGTATTTTCTTGTTTTTACTATCATATGACATGGTATTGTTTTTGTCATTTATACACTTACTCACTTGGTTATTGTTGTTTGCTTCCATTGGTGTTTTTTTCTGATAAAAGAGGGTATAGTCTCCCCAAGACTGACTTACTAGACCCTCGCTGCTAGTCAGCACCCTCTGGCATACTGGGAGGTGCGCTTAAGGGCATGTGGCCAAGCGGCTTGGGGCACCGTTTAGTGTCACCCATGTTGGGATGTCACAAAGTGGTATCAGAGGAGTTTTATTTTCTTTATTATTATTTTGTCTTACTATTTTGGGAAATGTAGACAGGAGAATAGGAAGAGTAGAGGCTTGGTAATGAGATCATGTATGGGAGTTGCAAACCCATGTATGGGAAAAAATATAAGTACTCAGGGTGGGATTGTTGTGATTTATGTTTATTGTTACATTTGGATATTATTTCACCTTGGGTGACACACTTGTGGTGTGATGTGATATTTGTTTTGACAATTGTTGAATTTTGATTCATGGTTAGAAGAGGCACGATAGTTGAGTCTGCATGCATCATTCTAGGATCTCAGGGTTGTTGTGACATGCATCATTCTAGGCACTCATGGGAAAATGGGTTATGGGTAAGTTGTTGAACTTGAACTATTTTTCCTTATTGTTATATTGAAATAATGATGCAAAATGATAATAAATGGGTGTCTAATGAGAAACTTGATTGATGAAATGAGTATTATTAATTAATTAATTTTTGAATTAATTAATTTGAGATAATGTGATTAATTAATGGTCGAATTAATTAATGAGAATGTATATACCCTTGTTTACAAAGACCTAGGAGTAGGATGGTTAAGGGTTGTGATAAGGCCTCAATGTTGACCATGTGGCAAGAAAAGGTGGAAAGGACATGTTGAAACTTGTTATGTTAGTTTCTCCTATCACGTAAATGTTATAAGGTTGCATTATGAGACATAAGATGTGTGTTTGGATTTGTAGAGATATGCCTCCACGATGCTTGTTGAGAGGGAGACTGAGGGTTATGTCTCAGAACAAACTTATAGATAGGGAACTTGAGGCACCATTGGTGAAAGATAAGGAGGAAGGGGAGAAGTTCCAAGAGAAATTTTCTCATTTCATGTAATTCATGGAGAGAGACCTAGGGCAGGTTCTAAAAATCATGTCTGAGTTGACAAGGGAGTTTCAGATGCAGCACCCTCCTACTTTTACTAGAGAGGGTGGACCTGAGGGAGCTGAAGTCTGGATTGAATCCATAGAAATGATACTTGACCATTTGGAGACTCCGACTAAGAGGAGGGTCAAGTTGGCTGCTTATATGATACGGGGGTCAGTGAAGCACTGGTGGGACATTCAGTTATGATCTAGATAGAATGATGATATGTTATGGAATGACTTTCTGGAGAAGTTCTTGGAGTAATTCTATACAGAGAAGCTGAGACAATAAAAGGCTTTAGAGTTTATGCATCTGACCCAAGGAACCATGTACATAATGGATTATGCTGAAAATTTCAAAGATTTACAGCATTTTGCTCCAACTTTGGAAGCATATGAGGCTTCTTTGGAAAAATGATTTCAGGACAGACTTAGGTGTGAAATTAAGTCAAAAGTGAATATATTTAGGATGAAGAAGTTCTCATATGTGGATAAGTAGGCTCTAATTTCAGAGGGGAACCTGAAGGAGGCTTCTAGTACTGGAAAAGTATTTATCACTAGATGATCAGGGAGTGTGCCTTCTGAGAGCAGGAAGCACCATTACGAGAACCTTAGTCAGGACAGTGGAAATCAAGGTGGACAGTTAGGAGGAACAGTTGCACCAGATCTTACTCATGTGCCTTTTAACCAGTGTGGTAGGTAGGGACACTATCGTGCACATTGTCGTCGACCACTAGTGGAGTGCCAATTTTGTGGCAAGATGGGGCACCTATATAAGTTCTGTAGGAATCAGCAACAAGATGGTGCTGAGGGAGCAGCTGCTTAGAGTAAAAGTGTGGGAAGGGGGTCTTCTACACCATATAGGTCTAGTAACTAGAGTTCTACTGGTATAGATAGTAGAGGTAGTGGACGTGGTGCTTCATGGTATGAGTTCCCGTATCAGAAGAGTGGTGCTACTCAGGGGAGTCAGACGACACCATAAGTAAGAGGGATGGGATAGTTACATGAAGTGCATCCTGCACTTTTGGAGAGAGATGCTAGTCCATCGATAGTGAGAGGTACTATTCTAGTTTCTTCTACTTTAGCTAGAGACTTGTTTGATACTGATGCCTCTCATTCCTTTATATCTTCAAATCTTGTTAATGGTTTGAGCCTAGAGGTGGAGTCTGTAAGCCGGTTGATGAATATCGATACACTATTGGGAACATGGTCTAGGGATATCTGTTTATACAAGAGATGTTTGCTAGAGATCAAAGTGTATCATTTTCTTTAGGATATCTATGTCCTTGATATAATAGGCTTTGACATGATTATGTGTATGGATTGGTTAGTCGCATATCGAGCCCACATAGATTACTACCATAGAAGAGTGACCTTTGTATCTCCTAAGGGTGACCGGTATGTTCATCATGGAGAATGAGATATCTATGTAGGTCGACTTGAGACTATTAATTAGAAACTGGGAGAGCTCATATCCTAAGTTGATAGTATTTTACTGGATGATGGGAGTGGTAGGTAAGATAACCTTACAACAGTAGTAAAACTTTTTCAGAATGTCTTTCTTAAAGACTTCTCTGGGTTTCCACCTGAGAGAGATATGGAATTCACTATTGATCTCACGCTGGGGGCTAAGTCAGTATCTATTCCACCTTACATAATGACACCGACTGAGCTTCAAGAGCTTAAAATGTAGTTGGAGGATAAAGGGTTTATTCGTCCAAGTACGTCACCTTGGGGATCACTTGTATTGTTTGCAAAGAAGGCTGATGAGAGTTTAAGTTTGTGTGTTGATTACTGAAAGTTGAATAAAATGACCATTAATAACTGATATCCTCTTCTGCGTATTGATGATCCGTTTGACCAGCTGAAGGGGGATTGTGTGTTCTCAAAGATAAATATGAGATCAGGGTATCATTAGGCGAGAGCTCAAACTTCTGATATACCAAGAACTGATTTCAAAATTAGGTATGGACTTTATGAGTTTTTTGTAATGGTGTTTGGGTTGAAAAATTCTATAGAAGTATTTATGGCCTTGATGAATAGGATATTTCATCCGTACCTAGATCAGTTTGTGGGAGATATCTTGGTGTACTCTAAGACTCATGAAGATCATGCCCAACATCTTGACATCATCCTGGGTACACTGAGAGAGAATAATCTATATTTCAAGCTATCTAAATTTCAGTTTTGTATTGACAGGGTACGCTTTTTGGGGAACATCATCTTAGAATAAGGTGTGGAAGTAGACCCAGAAAAAGTGCAGGAAATGGTTTCTTGGGAGAACCCCAAGAATGTTTTTGATATTTGAATATTTTTGGGATTAGCTGGATATTACAAGAGGTTCATCCATGACTTTTTTCGATTGGTAGCACTGCTTTTAGGTTTAAAAAATAAATGGATAAAGGTTGATTGGATAGAAGTGTGTGATAATGCTTTCCAGGAGTTGAATAAGCACTTGAAATCAACAAAAATTTTGATCTTACCTGAGTCAGGTGAGGAGTAAACGGTGTATTGTGATGCTTTTGGGATCAGACTTGGTGCTGTGTTGATGCAAGGGGATCGAGTCATTACTTACGGGACTTGAAAATTGAGGCCACATGAACAGAATTACCCTACGCATGATCTCAAGTTGGAAGTAGTGATTTATGCTCTTAAGTGTTGGTGACACTATATTTTGGGTGAAAAGTTTACAGTTTTTACAGATCAATTTTTTTAAAGTATATCTTTTCACATCACAACTTGAATCTTTGGTAGTGAAGATGAGTAGAGTATATGAAGTCCTTTGATTTTGAATTGACATATACACCTGGAAAGGGGAATAGTGTGGCTGATTACTTAAGTAGGAAAACTTAGACTCAGTTGGTACATGATTCGAGTGCAGAGTGGAAGATGATGACTTTGCTGGAGGAAATGCATGTGGTGGTTTAGGAGAGTCAAGAGAGGATAAATCTGGTTTCTGTAGCAGTAAAGTCTACACTATTGAGACAGATTAGGGAAAGGAAGTGTGGGGATCCATAATGTTTAGACTTAAGGGAAAGCCTTGAAGGTGTGGAGAAACCTTCAGACTGTATAATAGATGAGGATGAGATCATATATTTGAAAAATCAGGTTGTTGTGCCTACGAGTATGCAAGAGGAACTCATTTGAGAATTTCATGCCTCAAAGTGGGCGATACATCCTGGGGTGAAAAAAATGTACTATGACCAACGATGAGAGTTTTGGTGGCCAGGCATGAAAAAGGAGATAGTAGGGTTTGTAACAATATGTTTCACCTGTCAGTAGGTGAAGGTAGAAAATCAATGACTTGGAGGTCTATTGCAGCCATTGCCTATTTCAGAATGGAAGTGGGATAATGTGACTATGAATTTTGTGGTAGGTATTTAAAATATTCTTAGTAAGAATGATTCTATTTGGGTTATTATGGATTGAATAATGAAGGTAGCACATTTCTTTCCTATAAGGGTAACCTTTATAGCAAAATGGTTTGGAGAACTATATGTATAGAAGATATTTCATTTACATGGGGTGCCATAGACTATAGTTTCAGATCACGATTCACACTTTACTTCACACTTCTGGAAGGTCTTACAGAAGGCGCTTGGTACACAGGTTTTGTTAAGTACGACCTTCCACCCATGGACAGATGGGCAGTCAGAGTATACCATATAGGTGTTAGAGGATATATTGCGGTCATGTGTGCTTAAATTTAGTGGTTTTTGGGAGAATCACTTAAATTTAACGGAGTTCACCTATAACAAAAGTTATTAGACAACTATACAGATGGAACCATATGAGGAACTTTATGGTAGACCTTGTAGATCACCACTATGCTGGTTAGAGGCGGGTGATTCAGAGCTATTAGGATCAAGTCTTGTTTAGGAGACATCAGAGCAAGTTTAGTTGATTCAGAAACGTATGGCTACAGCTCATAGTAAGAAAAAGTCGTATGCCGATAGATAGAGATTAACCCTAGAGTTTACATAGAGTGATCATGTTTTCCTTCGGGTGTCGCCTAAGTTGGGCCACCACAAGATACAGAGGTAGGGAAAGTTGGCGCCCAAGTTTGTAGGACCTTTTGAGGTACTAGAGAGAATTGGGTTGGTGGCATACCAATTGGACCTTCCACGTAAATTCAGTGCTATGCATGATGTTTTCCAGGTGTCATAATTATGGTGGTATTAACCCAAACCTTCTCACATGATTGATGTAGAATAGGTTGACCTTGAGATATATGCATCCTTTGAGGAGAATCCGATACGTGTGATCGAACACAGTGAGAAAGTTTTGCAGGGAAAGACCGTGCTGTTAGTTCATGTGTTATGGAAACATGGAAGTGTTAAAGAGGAAACTTGGGAATAGGAAGGAGACATGAGGGATCAATGGCCCAATATTTTTGGATCAGAATATTAGATAAGTTTAGGAGTGCAGCTCAAAGATGATCTGTTATAAGGTGGGAGATTATAAGATCCCGACATTTTCTAGAGTCATCTCGGGCGCGCTTTCATGTACCTTTTGAGGTTTGTAAGTACCTTTGTTTTGGATTTTTTGATTGGGGTTTGTTTGGGTGAGTTTTTAAGAAAAACCAAAGGACATTGGGCTTTGAAAGGTTTGCACACAGTTTGAAAAACCATACACCTAAATCGTGCCAACCGTGAAAACTTGGATAGAGTGTTTCACACGATTGGAGCACGGTTTTCCCAAACCGTGTCCCTTACCCAGGAAACCGCACACGGGTTTAATTATCTAAAATTTTATTTTAAAACCACATAAACCCTAGAGACTCCCTTATTTCTACCTTGGATTGGGATTGAAAAATTCTAGGTGATCCGAGAGCCTTTTGGAGGGATTCTAAGGTGATTAGAACATCATTATTTGAGATCTAAAGCTTGGATTGAAGATCCACTCTCTTACCAGTAAGTGGATTTCATCCCATTTCTTCTACCATTCTTTCCTCTATATTTCCTTGATATTTTCATGGAATATCTCCACCATTTCCATGGATCTAAACCTATGAGTTGAGATATAGATATAGGATTGTGAATCAAGATCTATATTTGCAATATCTTGATGCCTTTGATCTTAATTTTGGGTTTATGGATTTAGATTCGGAGCTTGATCAATGATGTTGTGCCACTCAGATTTTGGGGATTTCTATTGGGATAACATCCATTAATAAACCGAGGCAGGTGGTGTAAATCAAACTCCCATAGTCATAGATTTGATATGTATATGTGAGTTTATGTATTTTCTAGCTTCCCTTGATAATTGATTTCCCAAATTGGAGTAATTAGTAATGTGGAATTGACTTGTGATTTCTTTGGTGATTAATTGATAATTGAATCATAGAACAAACGGGGGGGGGGGGGGGGTTCCAAATAGATATTTGTATTGGAGATTTGTTATGGGTTGAGATATTATAATTTAGATATTTAATTGGTTGTGTTAATATAATTAATTGGGGGAAATTAATTTTGAAATGATGTTTGGCTATGTAAGATAATTAATTATGAGAATTAATTATGTGCCATGATGTTGATCAAAGATAATTAATTATGAGAATTAATTATGATAAGTTTATATTTTATATGGACAATAAATTGTGAAAAATTAATCATGGAATGATAACTGTGTTGATTTATTAATTAATTGATGAATTAATTAATGGGTTATATGTGTAGTTGGGGTTTGTCTTAGTGGTAAGCACCCCTTAAATCTACATGAAAAATGGGGGTTCAAAACCCATTGGGCACAGGTTGCTGTAGCAGTACTGTAGCGTACTGTAGCAGCGGCGACACTGTAGCAACGGAGGGCACTGTAGCGGCGGCAGAGCACTGTAGCGGCGGCGGGTACTGTGCAGTACTGTAGCAATGTGGGTACTGTAGCATTACTATTCACAGAATGGGCTTTGGGCCAAAAAAATGGGCCTATGGGTCATGTAATGGGATAAATGCCCACTGGGCCTTCGAGCTATGTTATGGGTCTCCCTCTACCCAGTTAAAGAGGTCTTTGCTTTGCTTTAATAATAAAAATGAGGCTTCGGCCCCAACCTTTAAAAAAAAAAATTAATGGGTTATGTGATTAGTTAATTTTTGAGTTAACTAATGGCCTTTGAAATGTTTAACTAATCATTGGATTAGTAATGGAATTATGTGGCTAATTATTGTGAATTAAATAATGATTAAATGGATGAGATTTTTGTGGTGCTAGACATAGAATTCTAGACCAATTAGAAGTTGGGACTTGGACATGGCATTCCTCCCCAATAGTTATCCATGCTTGATATTTTGGGGTTCTAGGCATGACGACCTACACCGAATGACATTTTGGGGTGCTAGGCATGATGAACTACACCGAATGAGATTTGGGATGTTAGGCATGGAGACCTGCACCGAATGTGATTTGGGGTGCTTGACATGACGTTCAACACCAAATTAATGATAATAATGAATAATGATTCAAATGAGAAACATGAATTGAAACTTGTCCTAATGTGATGATTAAATATTAAATGTCAATGTGATAGATGTTTAATTATGAATTGTATTTATTGCTACATAAAATTGCATAAAATATCTTTTTACTGGACCTGTTTTAGACACCGTTGGTGGTGGCCTACTGAGCTGTACTTACACCCTATTCGGGCCGCCTGATCGGCACCCGGGTAGACTTTGTTGTTGCAGGACAGGATAAGGGAAATGCCCTTGGATAGGTTTCTGTTTGGGATTGGAGCATGGGAGAGGAAACCATATGTGGTTTAGGACCCACTTTTGAGTCATTGTGTATTTACTTTTAGTTGCATTGTAGACACTTGACACTTGCATTGTCATAGCATATTTTACCTTTCTGTTGAGTATTGTATTTTCTTGTTTTGACTATCATATGACATGGTATTGTTATGGTCATTTATACACTTCCACACTTGGTTATTGTTGTTTGCTTATGTTGGTGTTTTATTATGATAAAAGAGGGTATAGTATCCCCAAGACCGACTTACCAGACCCTCACTGCTAGTCAGCACCCTCTGGCATACAGCGAGGCACACTTTAGGGCATGTGGCCAACTGGCTCAGGGCACCGTTTAGTGGCACCCTGGTCGGGATGTTATAGATAAATTTGATAATACATAGTATCCATAAATCTAATGAAATTATCTACCTCATGGTAATATATTTATAATTTTTAGAGATTAAATAATCACCTTAAATGCTTATAAAATAATGATGGAGATATTATTTAATTGATGGAAAATCAATAAAATATTTTTTTATTAAAATTATAATAACCATTTGAAGACGAAAAAACTTAAAAAAATATTATTTGTAGAGTATATATCGACCATAATCATCCAAGGGTCTATTTATTGACCATTTGGTGCTATATGAAAATGATTATGAACCTTATAATATTTTATTTAAAGTAATGTTAAAGTTTTCACATTCATATGTTAATAAGTATATAATTTTTAATAATGGATTTTCTAAAGATATATTAAACTATAAGTATTCCTATGAAATATAGTAGATTTATCTTCATCATAGTTTTTTTAATTTTTATTCAGCAAATAAGTGTATTAAATAATTATACAAAACTGATGTTGTAATTGTTTTACTAAGGGAAATATCAAATAAATGTTATTAAAAATATTAAAATTAAAATAAATTAAGCTAATTAATACGTATAATGAATTTTATAGATGACCTAAACCCTTATGTATATAATAAAATATTTGGTTTGAGGATGAAATATTATCTTGATATTTTTAAAAACCCATTAAATGAATAGTGTCAAAATTGACACTATTGATATTTTGTCAAAATAATGTTTTATTAAATTATTTAAAAATCATAAAATATTTTCAAAAATATAAAATAATTATGATATAGTCTAAAATGATCTAAATGTTTAATTTATGGTCTAATTGATATCAAATAAGTTGAAATTAAACTATTTTAATATTGAACAATTTGTTACCTTAGTTAAAATTAAAATAGGATAACTAATGGTTAATTGAAATGATAAGGTTTAAATTGATAGAAAAAATTGCTTAAAAATTATTGATTGATGATATTAAAACCTTATCTCATCTCATATTATAAACTAATATATTTTTAATGTTTTTTATGGGGTTTTAATTTATTATAAATTAATATTTTTGGAGATTCCAAAAGTGCCCCTTACCTCAATTATAAAAGGGCACCTCCTTCCACACCTATTCACTTCAATTTGAGCCTTCATTATCAGAAATAACCTGCCAATTTTCCTTCTCAACTTCATTAGTGACATTATAAATGTTCTTTAATTCTCAAAAGATCAACTCTAGTTTCTTTAAGAGAAGATCTAGGGGGAGATTGCTGAAGAAGAGGCAATCTCCTTTACCGACTCTCTCAAGATCATTTCTTCTTCTACTTATTTTTAATTTATTGTTTCCATTATAAAGTAATAAATTCAGTATCACCTATATACCTAGATGTTATTATGTTTTGGAATAACCTTACTCCACCTTCTATCCATCCTATGAAAAATGAAATCACCACGCGCGCGTACGTACGACTTAGCGTCTCTATGCCGCGGTATAATATGTTTTTCACCACCAATTTACTTGGATGAGTATAATGATGGAAATAATAACTATAAATGATTATTATATTGATTTTTTAACAAAAAATATCCACTTCTATAATTTTTACTATTAATGAAATGATACAATCGCTCGTGCGTACGTACGACCTACCGTCTCCATGACGCGATGTGATTCATATCTATGTTCATTGTACAAGAATGATTATATAAATGTATATAATGAATAAATATGATATATATTACCTTAATATTATTATTTAAATTATTTAAATATATCCTATTAATAATAATTGGTACTTATATGACAAAACATGCAAGAGAAAATAAAGCAGTTAACACCAAAAGAAGAGTAATAATGAAATATTATTAAATGGGTGTTAATATGATCACATATGATATAATAAATATAAATATGGTTTTGGAATAAGTTAATGACATTATTTAAACCATTATACAAGATTTGAAGATACATATGAAGGAAATAAGACCCATGTTAATGGATTATTTTGTCTCACTTTTATTTTTGTGGGACATATGCCTTATACACCACCTATTTCTTTTGTGTGGTGTTTATAATGCCCTTGAATGATTTTATGAATATTATTATGAAGGTTATAATATTTAAATATTCATATAATTTTATTTATTTTATGAGGCATACAATTTAATTTATTATAAATTGGTATGGTATAATTTCACAATTTCATTATTATCCGAGATTGTTTATACATAATTATTTACTAGGGAATATTTATCATCTATGTCCATATTTTCTAAAAATGTTTTCATAAAATTTTTACTATTATTATATGTATTTTTAAAGTCATTTTACCCATTTTTGACTTTTACTACATGGTTTGGAAGGAATCTTTCTTTTATTTTCCATACGATGTATTTTTTTGACTTTTTTGAAAAAATGTACGATAAGAATGTTTTTTTAATTATATGACATGAATTGTTTTCTATGCTTTCATAACACCTTATTTCCATGAATATTATCATAAAAGTTTTCAAAGTAATTTTTAAATAAATTATTTTCTTTTAAAATTTCATGGTGTTTTAATAAAAGAAAACATTTTTGAAGAAAAAATGATATTTTATTCAACAATTAATTTCAATTGTTTTATCAAAATTATTTTCCATCTAAGATGACATTATTTAAGTAGGGTTTTTTATATACCTATTATTAATATGGTTTGATTGTGGAATTATATTTATGAAATCCATTTGTTTTATATGTATTATGATGGAATGATGTTTAAGAAACCAATTTTATTCTTGGGGTTATGCTATGATGAATAATTTATGTTTTTGTGGAAAATATAAGATTGATTTCATTATGAGATAGGTAAGACCTATATATCCCTCCAATTAATTAGGTAAATATTTATATCTCATGATATATACATGAGTTGAATGGAAAATAAATCCAATTTAGTAATACAGGGCTGGAATGACAAGTAAACCCGATTTAGTAATATAGGGATGGAATAACAAGTAAACACAGTTTAGTAATGGACTTTGTCCACTATGATGGTCTTGGAAATGAGAATTGGATAATATGGAAATGAATTTATATGATTATGTGTTTTACACAATTCCATGTTTTATGCCAATATTATTTTCTTATGGTTCATGATTCCTTTATGATTTATGACTTATGAACTACCAATATTTATTTCATAACTCAAGATTTTTTTATATGTGGAATGGATTTTCAAAAGTTATGTTCATGTTTTTAAATTCTTATGTTCATGTTTTATTTTATATTTTCTTTATTTATCATTACCTAGTATTTGAGCTCACCATTTTTATCTTTTCTTTTCCTCAAGATATAAAGAAAGGTTTTAGGTAGGAAAACTAAAGGGGAAGATCTTTATAGGAGATATTGAAGATCTTTCACTAAGTTAGGAGAACACGTCCTGAGTTTCTAAAGATCCTAAACTAATATGGTCATTGGGATTCTATTTTTTTAATTTATTAAGTATTCCAAAAAAGTGTTGTAATTTACATTCATTTAAATCTTAGGTCTTTACAGTTGGTATTAGAGTGAAAGTTTAGTCAACATTTGGAAACTAAGATGCCAAAACATTAGTGATATCCCTAGAGATATTTCTTTGGATATGTCTAGATATGTCCCAAGGATAAGTCTAATTATAGGTCACAATCCTGTAATTATGATAACAACCATGAATTACCTAGGATTAAACCTAAGATGTTAGAGATTTAAATTACCCCCCTTGATTATGTTATTTTCCTTGTATGATTTTTTCTTTTAACACTATTCTTTTTTGGTTTTAGACAATGTATGGAACCTGAAGGAACCATGTTAATGATGAATTAAATAGGGAATTAAATGATTTTACTTCTAATAAACCAAATGTTATGGGAGCTAGAATGAATAATCTTGTTTCTATGACCAAAAAACCTTATCAAGTCATGAATCCTGCTAGGCTTCCAAATGAACAAAGGACAGAACAACGTTCTCTTGAATATTTATTAAGGAAAAATCCACATTATTTTAGTGGAACGACCAATCCACTAGTTGCTGAGATATGGATTTGTACCATTTAAAATATATTTTTCATTCTCCACTTTTCATAATGTGAAAGGTTAAGTTGGGAACTTACTGCTTAGAAGGTAAAGCGAATCTGTGGTGGAACTTTATCAAGAATATGAGGAAAAGAGATAACATTGAATCCATGTATTGGGATGAGTTCAAGAAATTATTTTTTAGTATATACCTTCCCTGTATTATTCTTATAAAAAGGGAGATTGCAGTTTCCCATTTATCTCATGGTTATGATAAGAAAAGAAGGATAAAGTTCAAAGGAAACTCTAAAAACTATGGAGAAAAGAAGATTATACTTTCTTTATGTCAAAGTCTGGTAGGCCACATGAAGGAAATTGTCTTAAGGGGACTGAAAAATATTTTAAGTATGAGAAATAAGGTTATCGATCATTTTACTACCAAAATAATGGAAAAAAATAGAAATCTCCAAAAAGTGAACCTCCCACAGGTCAGTGTTTCAAGTGCAAGGAAAATTGGCATTATGCTAACCAATGCTCAAATTCAAGGGTTAATGATGATGACCAATGTTAGAAATATCTTAAGGAAAAATATAACGGAAAGTCACATGTGATCACTTTTTGAGATGTGGCATATGACAATGAAGTTTTTGAATGATTGAGTGTTTATGTATTAGAATTCAAGAATAATGTTGTGGAAGTACATTTATGGAATTATAGAATAAAACATCTATGTATAGGACTTCTGTAATTTTTTCCATAAATATTTAAGAGCATATACTGAATGGTACTGGTAAAAATGAATAGTTATTGAGGTAATAAGTTGATGTTTTTTGAAAACACATGATTAATGGAAGGATAACCCTTAATATGAGCATGATGTTGAGATTTTGATAAAGATATGTTGTATATGAATAAGTAAATTGGATGATATTAGTTACCTTGGAATTGGTTAAGGATTTGTTGACATGTGGTTTATGCTATCTTGGATGAAGTTTACAGATTTTGGACTTAAGAATAAGGAAACATGCATGTTTTCAATAAAGATGTATGGTAAAGATAATACATGATTAAGGTATTCACATGTTTGGAATGTGACAACCAAGAACTTCCTTATGAGATATGGGAGATAAATACTAAGTCGATTTAGTTCAACTCTTGCTATAGTTTTGGATTTTCAACATTCATAAGGATTTTAAGGTTATCAATTTATATAAAGTTTATGTTAAACATTTGATTATTTTTTTTGGAATAAAGTATTATCTCACCATAGGTGGAATTATGCATATTTGATAACTTGTGCTAACCTTTTTTTGTGATAAATACAGATGGAATGACATATAATTATATTTATTGATTTCATGATCTAATAACACTTTAGGAATGAAAAATTCAACTTCATTTCTTGGAATAATAGATGAAGTGGAAATCTTTCAAGGCATGACCAATGGTGAGATTGTACCGAAATCAAGTAAGTAAATCTTCTCATGCAAATTATTCAACATTTGGGAAAAGGGATAATGATGTAAAAGAGTGACTTATTATAATAAATTTTTATGATAATATATTCAATATAATTTTTAAAATTCATCTTATATGTTTTATAGACATTATATAAGAACAAATTCAAATTTTCAGATAAAAGAAGTATTTTTCAAAAAATATAGTTTTGCGACCTTTTGATGGTGCACCCATTTTAAATATAGTTTTTAGAACTTTTATATATATTATATATAACAATATAAACATTTTATTTGGAAGAAATATATAAAAATTTACTTTGTATGAATATTTGATATTATTCTGAAAACTTTCATGTTTTGATAAATTGTAAAAATACACTACATTTTAAATGAAAAAAACCTTTTTCAAAAAAATAATTAATATTGTTAAATTATATTATCGAATGGTTTTAAAGTATAAATAGAATATATTTTTATTATTAAATATAATTTAGGTTATTATTATTATTTTTACATTTAATTTTTATGTAAAAACATTTCAATTTTTTTGCAATGTTTTAACTTAAAAAAGCCTATTTTTCATTACGATAAATGGGAATGATTTTAATTTAATTACTAAAACTTTTTTGTTTAAAATTTTAAAAAATTTGTTCCATATTTGGAATAAGTGGGTCCAAATTATGTAAATAGGATCCTTTTATTTTTTTAGATTTTATGAATAGTAACTTTGGTAATTTTTATTTACCACAGTTAAAGTTAAATCAAGTAAATTAGGGTAAAAAATAATATGATAAACACAATAAAATTACCCTAACACCTTCAAAAATAATATTGGATGAATAAAAGTGGACCCTTAACACTTAAGGGTCGTAATTTACTCATTTAATGGATTATTTTTCATGAAAATTATATGCATATTATTAAAATAAAAGAAAGTGACAACATCTCACCCTCTAATCTCTTATAAGTAGAATAATTTTAATATAGTGATAAATATGAGATAACTTCAATAATATATAATATCCATAAATATAATAAATTATCTAAATCATGTAAATTTATTTATATTTTTTATAGATTAAATAATTTCCTTAAATTATTAAAAACGATGATGAAGAAATTATTTAATTGATGGAAAATCAATAAAATATTTTTTTTTGAAAATTATAATAACCGTTAAAAGACCAAAACACTTGAAAAAATCCTATTGGTAGAGTATATATATACCATAATCATCCAAGGGTCTATTTATTGACCATTTTGATCCATGTAGAAAAGATTATGACACTTATAATATTTTATTTAAAGTGATGTTAAAGTTGTCACATTCATGTTTTAATAAATATATCATTTTTAATGATAGATTTTATAAAATATATATTCAACTATAAGTATTCATATTAAATATAGTAGATTTATCTTTATAATAGTATTTTTTTTTAATTTTTATTATACAAATATTTGTATTTTATAATTAGACAAAACTGATGTTGTAATTGTTTTATTAAGGAAAATATCAAATAAATGTTATTAAAAATATTAAAATAAATAAAAATTGAGCTAATTAATATGTTAAATTAATTTTATAGATGACCCTGATATATTATATATATAATAAAATATTTTTTTTGAGGATGAAATCTTATCTTTATATTTTAAAAAATACATTAAATGAATATTTTCAAAATTGACACTATTGATATTTGGTCAAAATAATGTTATATTAAATTATTAAAAATCATAAAATATTTTAAAAAATATAAAATAATTATTATATAGTCTAAAATTTTCTAAACTTTTCATTTATGGTCTAATTTATATCAAATAATTATAAATTACACTATTTTAATATTGAACAATTTGTTATGATAGTTGAAATTACAATAGGATAACTAAGGGTTAATTGAAATGATAAGGTTTAAATTGATAGAAAAACTTGCCTAAAAATTATTGGTCTATGAGATTACAACCTTATATCATATAATCTTGTAAACTAATTCATTTTGGTGGGTTTTTATAGGGTATTAATTTATTATAAATAAATATTTTTGGATATTTCAAAAGTGACCCTCACCTCAATTATAAAAGGGAACCTCCTTCCTCACCTCTACACTTAAATTTGAGCCTTCAAGCTCATAAATCACCTGAAAATTTTCATTATAAACTTCCTTATTCACATTTTTAAGCTTCCAGCCTTCTCAAATGACCAAATCTAGTGCCTTTTAGAGGAGATCTAGGGGGAGCTCGCCGAAGAATATGTAATCTCCTTTACTGACTCTCTCAAGATCATTTCTTCTTCAACTTACTTTTCATTTATTTTTTCCATTATAAAGTAATAAATTCAGTATCAAATATATAATGAAATGTTATTATGGTTTGGAACAAACTTATTCCATATTTTATCCATCCTATGAAACACAAAATCACCACGTATGCGTACGTACGACTTACCGCCTCCACGCCATGGTGTAATATGTTTTTCACGACCACTTTACTTATATGGGTATAATGTTGGAAATAATAACTATATATTATTATTATATTTATACTATAACAACAAATATACCATCCAATTATATAATTTTTACTAGTAATGAAATGATATCCTCGCTCTTGCGTAGGTATGACCCACCGTCTCCATGACGCGATGTGATTCATATCCATGTCCACCATTAATGAATGATTATATAAATGTATATAATTAATAAATATGATATATATTACCTTAATATTATTATTTAAATGATTCAACTATAGATATTTATATTAATTGGTACTTATATAACAAAACATGCAAGAGAAAATAAAGTAGTTAACACCAAAAGAAGAGTAATAATGAAATATTATTAAATGGGTGTTAATATGATCACATATAATATCATAAATATAAATATGGTTATGGAATAAGTTAATGACGTTATTTAAACTATTATACAAGATTTTAACATATGTATGAAGGAAATCAGACCTATGTTAAGGGATTATTTTGTCTCACTTTTATTTCTGTGGGACATATGCCTTATAAACCACCTTTTTCTTTTGTGTGGTGTTTATGCTACCCATGAATGTTTTTATGATTATTATTATGAAGGTTATGATATTTAAATATAAATATTTTTTTATTAGGCATACAATTTGATTGATTATAAATTAGTAAGGGATAATTTCTCAATGTCATTATTATTTGAGATTGTTTAAATATTTTTTTGACTTTTCTGGAAAAAGTACGATAAGAATGTTTTTTAATTATACGACATGACTGGATTTTTACAATTTCATAACAAATTATTTATATAAATCTTATATTACAAGTTTTCAAGGTTATTTTCAAAAAAATTATTTTATTTTAAAATTTCACGATGTTTTAAGAAAAGAAAATGTTTTTGAAGAAAAAAGGACATTTTCCTAAAAAATTAATTTCAAGTGTTTTATTGAAATTATATTCCATCTAAGATGAAATTATTTAAGTAGGATAATGTTTATATCCCTATTATTAATATGGTTTTATTTTTGAATGATATTTATGAAATCCATTTATTTTATATGTATTATGATTAAATGATGTTTAGGAAACCCATTTTATTCTTTGGGTTATGCAATGATGAATGATTTATGTTTTTGTGGAACATGTAAGAATTATTTAATTATGATATGTGTGAGAAATATATCTCCCTCTAATGTATTAGGTAAATATTTATATCTAATGAGATATACATGACTGGAATGTAAAGTAAATCCAGTTCAGTGATTTGGGTCTAGAAATACAAGTAAACCCAATTTAGTAATACAGGACTAGAATGACAAGTAAACCCAGTTTAGTAATGGAATTTTTCCACTATGATGGTCTTGGTAATGATATTTGGATAATATGGAAATTATTTTCTATTCTTATGTGTTTTCCCTAATTCCATGTTTTATGCCAATGTTATTTTCTCATGGTTCATGATTCCTTAATGATTTATGACTTATGAACTGCCAATATTTATTTCATAACTCAATATTTTTTTATATGTTGAATGGATTTTCAAAAGTTATGTTCATTTTTTTACATTCTTATGTTCATGTTTTATTTGATATTTTCATTTTTTACCCTTACTGAGTATATGAGATCACCTTTTTTATGTTTTGTTTTCCCCAGGATATAAAGAAAGGTTTTAGGTAGGAAAACTAAAGCGGAATATTTTTACGGGAGATATTGAAGATCTTTCACCGAGTTAAGAGAATGTGTTCCCAGTTTCCAAAGACACTAAACTAATACGGTTATTGGGCATATTTTTTTTAATTTATTAAGTATTCCATAAAATTATTGTGATGACCATGTATATAAAGCTTGGGTATTTACAATTGGTATTAGAGTGAAGGTTTAGTCAACCTTTAGAAACTAATATGTGAAAACATTAGCGAGATACCTAGAGATATTTCTATGGATATATCATGGGATGTCCTAAGGATAAGTCTAATTATAGTTTATAATCCTATAATTATGAAAATGATAATGAATAACCTAGGATTAAACCTAAGATGTTAGATATTGAAAGTACCCCTCATTGATTATGTTATTTTCCCAATATGATTTTTCCACTCACGCTATTATTTTCAGGTTTTAGAAAATGGATGGAACCCAAAAGAACCATGTTATTGATGAATACAATGATAATTGTAATGATTTTACTTCTGAGAAACCAAATTTTATGGGATATGGAATAAATAATATTGTTTCTATGACAAAAAAACCTTATAATATCATGAATCCTACTAGGCTTCCAAATGACCAAAGGCGGGAACACCGTTATCTTGAATATTTCTTAAAGAAACATACACATTATTTTAGTGGAATGATCAATCCAATAGTTTATATGATATGTTTTTTTACCCTTGAAAAGATATTTTTCATTCTCTTTTATTCAGAATGTGAAAAGGTTAAGTTGGGAACTTACTACTTGGAAGGTAAAACGAATCTATGGTAGAACTTTATCAAGAATACAAGGAAAAAAGATAATATTGAATATATGGATTTGGATGAGTTGAAGAAATTATTTTTTAGTATGTACCTTCCTTTAATTCTTTTTACAAAAAGAGATATTACAATTTCTCATTTATCTCATGGTTATGATAAGAAAATAAGGACAGAGTTCAAAGGAAACTCTAAATACTATGGAGAAAAGAAGATTAGATTTTATTTATGCTCAAAGTGTGGTAGAACACATGGAGGAAATTTTATTAAGGGGAATAATAAATGTTTTTAGTGTAGGAAATAAGGTAATCAGGCATTTTACTCCAAAAATAATGGGAAAAAATAGAAAGCTCCAAAGAGTACACCTCCCACAAGTCAATGTTTCATGTGTAAGGAAAATGGGAACTATGCTAACCAATAACCAAATTCAAGGGTTAATGATGATGAACAATATTGGAAATATATTAAGGAAAAAGAAAAAGGAAAGTCACATGTGATTACTTTTGGAGATGTGGCCTATGAAAATGATTTTTTAGAATTATTGAGTGTTTATGTATTATAATTCAAGAATAATGTTGTGGAAGTACATTTATAGAATTTTAGAATAATGAAACATCTATGTATTGGTCCACTGTAGTTTTTTTCATAAGGATTTAAGAGAATATAAAGAATAGTATTGGTAAACATGAATAACGATTGAGATAATAAGTTGATTTTTTTGGAAAACACATGATTAAGGTAAGGATAACCCTTAATATGAACATTATGTTGCTATTTGGATAAAGATATGTTGGATATGAATTGGTAAAATTGATGATATTAGTTACCTTTTAACTAGTTAAGGATTTATTTACATGTGGGTTATGATATCTTGGATGAAGTTTATAGATTTTTGGACTTAAGAATAAGGAAACATTCATGTTTTCAATAAATATGTATGGTAAAGAGAATACATGATTAAGGTATTCACATGTTTGGAATGTGAAAACCAAAAACTTCCTTATGAGATATGAGTGATAAATACTAAGAATATTTAGTTAACTTATTTTTATAGTTTTGTATTTTTAGAATTCATAAGAATTGTAAGGTTATCAATTTATAGAAAGTTTATGTTAAACATCAGATTTTTTTTAGAATAAAGTATTATCTCACCATAGGTAGACTTATGCATATTTTATAACTTGTGCTAACCTTTTTGTTGTGATAAGTACAGATGGAATGAACTATCATTCTATTTATGGATTGTATGATCTAATAACACTTCAGGAATGAAAAATTCAAATTTATTTCTTTGAATAATAGATGAAGTGGAAATTTTTCAAGGCACGACCCATGGTGAGATTGTACCAAAATCAAGTAAGTATATCTTATCATGCAAATTCTTAAACATTAGGAAAAAAAAGATTGTGATGTAAAAGGGTGTCTTATTATCATCATTTTTGATTATAATATATTCAATATAATATTTATAATTCATCTCATATGTTTTCTAGACATTATATAAGAACAAATTAATTTTTTCGAATAAAAGAGTTATTTTTCAAAAAATGTAGTTTTACTGCCTTTTGATGGCGCACCAATTTTAAATATAGTTTTTGTAAATTTTATATATTCTATTTAACAATATAAAATTTTATTTGGAACAAAGATATAAAAATTTACTTTGGATGAATTTTTGATATTGTTATGATAATTTTCAAGTTTTGATGAATTGTAAAAATACACTAAATTTTAATTGAAAATAACTTTTTTTATAAAGATAATTCATATAGTTAAATTATATTATTTAATGGTTTTAAATTATAAATATAATATATTTTTATCATTAAATATAATTTAGGTTATTGGTATTAATTTTACGTCAAATTTTTATGTAAAAACATTTCAATCTTTTTGTAATGTTTTATCTTTTAAAAAAACCCATTTTTCATTCTGATAATGAGAATAATTTTAATTTAATTAATAAAAATTTTGTGTTTAAAATTTTGAAAAATAGATTCTATATTTGGAATTAGTGGGTCCAAATTATGTAAATAGTATCCTTTTATTTGTTGGATTTTATGAATAGTAACTTTGATAATTTTTATTTACCACTGTTAAAGTTAAATTGAGTAAATTAGGGTAAAAAATAATATGAGAAAGAAAATAAAATAACCCTAAGACATGAAAAAATTATATTTAATGAATAAAGTGGACCCTTAACAATTAATGATCAAAAAATACTCATTTAATGGAATATTTTCCATGAAAATAATATTTATATTATTAAAATAAAATAAAATGACAACATGTCACCCTTTTATCTCTTATGAGTAGAATAATTTTAATATAATGATAAATATGAGATAAATTCAAAAATATATAGTATCTAGAAATTTAATAAATTATCTACATAGTGGTAATTTATTTAGATTTTTTATAGATTAAATAATTACCTAAAATGTTTATAAAATGATGATGGAGAAATTGTTTAATTGATGGGAAATCAATAAAATAATTTTTAATAAAACTGTAATAATCATTAAAAGAAAAAAACTCTTGAAAAAATATTATTAGTAGAGTATATATCAACCATAATTATCTAAGGGTTTATTTATTTACCATTTGGATTCATATGGAAAAGATTATGACACTTATAATATTTTATTTAAAGTGATGTTAAAGTGGTTACATTCATATTTTAATAAGTATATCATTTTTAATGATAGATTTCCCAGAAGATATATTTGACTATAAGTATTTCTATGAAATATATTAGATTTAACTTCATCATATTATATTATTTTAAATTTTTTATTCAAATAATAAATGTATTAAATAATTACACAAAACTGATGTTGTAATTATTTTATTAAGGGAAATATCAAATAAATGTTATTAAAAATATTAAAATAAATATATATTGACATAATTAATATATCCAATGAATTTTATAGATGAACCTGACCCCTTTTCGATATAATAAAATATTTTTTTTTGATGATTAAATCTTATCTTGATATTTTATAAAATTCATTAAATTAATAGTGTCAAAATTGAAACTATTGATATGTTTTCAAAATAATGTTTCATTAAATTATTTAAAAATAATAAAATATTTCAAAAAAATATAAAATAATTATTATATAGTCTAAAATAGTCTAAATTGTTCATTTATTGTTTAATTTATATCAAATAAGTAGAAATTTAACTATTTTAATATTAAACAATTTGTTACGATAGTTAAAATTACAATAGGATAACTAAGGGTTAATTGAAATGATAAGATTTTAATTGATAGAAAAAATTGCCTAAAAATTATTGGTTGATTATATTACAGCCTTATCTCATCTCATATTCTAAACAAAGACATTTTGGAGGTTTTTGGATGGTGTTTGAATTTATTATAAATTAATATTTTTGGAGATTCCAAAAGTACCCATCACCTCAATTATAAAAGGGCACCTCCTTCCTCACCTCTTCACTTCAATTTGAGACTTCAAGCTCAGAAATCGCCTAACCATTTACCTTATCAACTTCCTTAGTCACATTTTTTGAGGTTTCGGTCTTCTCAAAAGACCAAATCTAGTGCCTTTAAGAGGAGATCTATTGGGAGATCACCGAAGAAGAGGAAATCTCCTTTATCGACTCTCTCAAGATAATTTCTTCTTATACTTCCTTTTCATTTATTTTTTCCAGTATAAAGTAATAAATTCAGTATCATCTATATACTAATATTATATTATGGTTTGGAACAACCTTATTCCATCTTCTATCCATCCTATGAAAAATGAAATCACTACGCATGCGTACGTACGATATACCGTCTCCACGTCGTGGTGTAATCTGTTTTTCATGACCAATTTACTTGGATAAGTATAATTATGGAAATAATAATTATATATGATTATTATATTTATATTTTAACAAAAAATATACCATCCACTTCCATACTTTTTACTATTAAGGAAATGATATCATTGCTCGTGCGTACCTACAACCTACCGTCTCCATGATGTGATGCGATTCATATCCATGTCCACCATTCATGAATGATTATATAAATGTATATAATGAATAAATATGATATATATTTACTTAAAAATTATTCTTTAAATTATGTAACTATACATTATTTACAAGAATTGGTACTTATATGACAAAACATGGAAGAGAAAATAAAGCAGTTAACACCAAAAGAAGAGTAATAATGAAATATTATTAAACATGTGTTAATTTGATCACATATGATATCATAAATATAAGTATAGTTTTTAATAAGTTAATGACATTATTTAAACCATCATATAGGAGTTTCGGATACGTATGAAGTAAATTGGACCTAAGGTAATGGATTAATTTGTCTCATTTTTATTTCTATGGGATATATTCCTTATACACCACCTATTTATTTTGTGTGGTGTTTATGCTACCCAAAAATGTTTTTATGATTATTATTATAAAGGTTATGATATTTAAATATGCATATAATTTTTTTTATGATGCATATGATTTGGCAGATAATAAATTGGCAAGGGATAATTTCACAATGTTATTATTATCTGAGATTGTTTATACATAATTATTTATTGGGGTATATTTATCATCCATGTCCATGTTTTATAAAAATGTTTTCATAAAATATTTATTACTATACTATATATTTTTAAATTCATTTTTACTCATTTTTGACTTTTACTATATGGTTTTTAATTAATCTTTCTTTCATTTTCTATAAATGGTATTTTTTGTTTTTTTTGGAAAAATTATGATAATAATGTTTTTTTACTTATATGACATGAATATATTTTTACACTTTCATAAAACCTTATTTCTATGAAGCTTCTCTTACAATTTTTCATTGTTATTTTCCTAGAAATTATTTTCTTTAAAAATTTCATGGTGTTTTAAGAAAAGAAAACATTTTTAAAGAAAAAAGGATATTTTCCTCAAGAATTAATTTCAAGTGTTTTATCAAAATTATTTTCCATCTAAGATGAGATTATTTAAGTAGGGTTTTGTTTATATCTATATTATTAATATGGTTTGATTATGGAATTATATTTATGAAATCTATTTGATTTATATGTATTATTATGGGATGATGTTTAAGAAACCCATTTTATTTTTTGGGTTATGCTATGATGAATGATTTATGTTTTTGTGGAACATGTAATAATGATTTAATTATGATATGGGTGAGACCTATATCTCCCTCCAATGCATTAGATAAATATTTATATTTCATGAGATAGATATGACTGGAATGGAAAGTAAACCCAGTTTATTAATACAAGGCTAGAATGATAAGTAAACCCAATTTAGTAATAGATGGATGGAATGGTAATTAAACCCAATTTAGTAATGGACTTTGTCCACTATGATAGTCTTGGAAATGAGACTTGGCTAATATGGAAATTATTTTCTATGATTATGAGTTTTCCATGATTCCATGTTTTATGACAATGTTATTTTCTCATGGTTTATGATTCCTTTATGATTTATCATTTATGAATTACTAAGATTTATTTTATAACTCAATATTATTTATATTTGGAATGGATTTTAAAAAGTTATGTTCATGTTTCTACATTCTTATCTTCATGTTTTATTTGATATTTTCCTTTTTACCCTTATTGTAAGAACCCAGATCTTCATTTCAGGTATGGATCTTGTTTCGGGTTGTTTTTGAGGAAAAAAGGAAGATTTGGAAATTTTCTAAGTACACGTCGTGTAACCTTGAGTACACGCCGTGTACCCGGTTGCCGTGGGTAGTCGTATACTGGCTATGTAACATCTAGGTACATGGCCATGTGGACCGCTTAAAGTGGGGACCAGTTAAGGATAGTACACGACGTGTATATTAAATGAACACACTGTGTACTTTTCTTTTTTATTTGATTAATCAGACTAGGGTCATGTCTCATATCCAGAACCCCTTTCTTCTTCCCATGTATTTTTACAGGAGAGTGATGTATGGATGATTATCTTCGAGTGCTTCCAATTCCTTTGTTCAAGCTCTGATTGAGGAGCCACTGGGTGCATTGGATTCCCACTAACGAGTTCTCTCTTTCCATAGATCCTCTCTTCTTGATTTCTCCTCTTTCTTGAGCTATTAAAGGTTTAAATTTTTTGAACTTTTTGTAGATATATGAAGTTCTATGCCGATTCAAGGGTCGAATTTCAAGAGTGTTCATCATACAAAGTTGAGGTCGGTGGTTTTTTTCCTTTTAGAGTTTGTCTTTGAGTTATATATTCCTAAGTTCCGATTATCCATGATTTGGGTATTTTGTGTTAAGTAATTGAACCCTGTTATCATCTGACTTAGATTTATTGATAGATTAAGGGTTTTCATTGATACATTATGCTAAATTTTATTTTTAGGGGACACACCGTGGGTGAGTTTCCTTGTTTGAATGTTTATGGCTATTTGGTCCATGTTGCCTTTGGGGCAGACCTTATTTCCTTGCCTTGCTTGTTAGGTTGGAATTTTTTTCTTGTTTCTTCTTGTTAAATGCCTATTTTATGCATTGTAGCTGATTATCCTCGTATTAGTTGAGATTAATTTGGGTTACGGGATATCATTGTGTACGAATTTATTACATAGGGCTGTGAGAACCTGGTGTAGTTAGAACATAGGGGGAATTGATGTTGGGGGATTCCACATAGTGTCTGTTATATTTACACTGCAAGACAATATGGGGTATTGAAGGTTAGTGATCCCTCATAGTATCTATAATATACCATTACGAGACCATAGGGGGAATTGTCGTTGAGTGCTTCCTTAGAGAGTCTGCATTTTATCGTTAAAAGACCTCATGGGGAATTTACAGTGAGTTCTTCTTTAGAGAGTCTGTTTTTTTGAGACCAAAGGGGTTAGACTGTGTGAAATTTCCCAAAGGTCCATTATATCTTTATTTAATTGATGATATGTTGAACCAGAAGGGTTAGATTGTGAGAAATTTCCCATAGGGTTGTGTGTGAATGATTAATTGATTGTGACAAGCCTACCAAGCCAAAGTGCAAACTTGGACTCAGTCATACTTGATTGTTAGATGGTCTTTTGAGACATTTTTTTCTTTTAAAAAGGGGATAAAAAGATTAGGATAGATCCCAGGATTTCATTATTATTAAATGGGTTTAATAATTAATAAATGTAAATGAATGTAATTGGAAACTGTAGGATTGTTTAATTTTGAGTACTTCCTTGTTTATTGCTTCATTTTCATATTGCCTGCTATAAATATTCCATGAAAGTTAGGAAAAATTATTTTGGTGGTTTCCTACTGGGATTCGTCTCACACCCTATTTGGGTCATGCTTTTTGACCCAAATATATTATATGGTTGCAGGTATAGATAAGAGAAACACCCTTCTACATTAGGTAATTGATTTCTGTTGGAGTTAGAGAGTATGAGACCAAGCTGAGGATTGTGATGCTGTTGGATTTATTTAATGTTTTTAGTAATTTGGTTTTAGTGTTGTATTTACATCATTTTGAATTTTTTGGATACTTTACTAGATACTTTTACCATGCATAAATAAATAAATAAATAAATAAATAAATATATATATATATATATGCTGTAGTTATTATTATTATCAGTCTTCCATTTTTTTGTTTGTTGTATGGTGTTGCTGCTTCCGTTGTTGTTTATTATTATTATGCCACTATGTTGCTCTTCCAATGAGGTAATAGTTTCTCCACTATCACACCCACAACCCTCAATTCTTGTTAGAAGCCTATGGTGTTTGGGGAAATGTGCTTGAAGTCATGTGACCAACTGGGTACGGGGCACCTTTGGGTGGCACCCAAAACCAGGACGTTATAAAGTGGTATCAGAGGATGTTCTTTTCTTCTTTGTCTTACTGTTTGGATCCCATAGACAGGGATAGGAAGGAATAGGTAGTTGGTAATAAGCTGTGCCCAGGATTAGCTAACCCGTATATAGGGAAAAACCAATTTACCTCGAATATTACAATTTTTATAGTTTTGCAATTGTTACAGTTGATTTGATTTCACCATTGGGTGATACACATGTTTTTTTCTTTTATGATTTATATCATTGTGGTTCTATTTATGTTGCAAACTGATGAGATGAGGTTAGGCCATCTCATGATTCATATAGTCACTTTCTAGAGATCACATGCCATGCATTCTTGTCATTCCATTTAGGGTGCATTACTGATTGCATGTGTTGTGATAAATGTTGTGCTAGATATGTATGTTGTTTTGATAGATGTCATGATATAATACTGACTATTTTGATAGGTTATTGGAATGTGTAACATTTAATTTAGATGTATTCCAAACTTTTGTCCCTAAGGTGTTATGGGCCCTCTTGGATAAGAATTTGGTGGATCATGTATGAGATTTAGATGAATTTTGTCAAGTTATTATATGAATAAGGATGCAAAACTTTGATTCTTGAGAGTATGAGATCTCACGAGTCGTAATTTGTCATTCCTTGGACAAATTTTAAGTTTTTAAGGGTTCCAGAGAAGTTTTAGTGGTCTACTATCTGAAAACCCATACAACACGGTGTGTGGTGTTATGAACACACACCATGTGTTCTTATATTCTAGAAGAAACAACTTTTATTAAGTACACTCCATGTACTATATGTACACACCATGTAGTCTTTAACCATGAGACTGACTATGTGAGCAGAGACACAGGGTTAGGAAGCTAGGGTAGAACACACCATGTAATGGGAGTACACGCCGTGCCAAAGAGGACATGTATCCGACTGTGTGACTAACGACACAAGTGGATAAAACTTAGGTTGTACACGCCATGTCCCATTATTACATTCCATGTAGAGTTGACCATGTCTCTAACCATGTGACTAACGACATGGGTGATTGGAACTTAAGTGATACATGCCGTGTTTAGGGTGAACACATCAAATATTTTTACCCAGGAGAGAACCATGTGGTTTAGATGTGCAGAAGAACTCAGAAAGGAGGAAAAAATTCAAATACACACCATGTCACAGGAGGAACATGCCATGTGTAGGGGTATTACACGACCAGGTTTGGCATAGGTACACACCCATGTTAAAACCTAAGGGAACATGCCGCGTGGAGGGTATACACGCTGTGTAACCCTGTTTTGAAAAACTTGAATGTTTTCTTCTCCAGTTAATTTATTGAAATTCTAAGTTTTAGTCATTGCTAATCTTGAACTAAGGTGTGCGATTAAACTTGCAAAGTCATGCCACCGAGACTTCCTCTGGTTGTACGCTAAATATAGGGAAACGACCAGACACCATAAATAGTAGATCAGGGACTACTAGTAGATCCTCCCATCATGTTCATCTTGGAAACATCTATTATATCGGACATAGGTGCTAATGCATAGCTCTGAGATGGATTCATGAGGTTTATTCAAACCTACCAGGGAGCACCACATCTTGGCCCGTCTATGGAAGAGTTGAGGTAGGTTTTTCAGCAGCAACATCCTCCCACTTTCTCAGGGGATGGAGGAACTTAGGCTACATAGTCATGGTTAGAAGCCATGCTATCTATATTCGATAATATTGAGATACCTCTTTAGAGGAGGGTGAAGCTCACAACCTACATGATTCGAGATTCTACCAAGAGATAGCGAGATGTGATATCACAGGAGGGATGCCAACGAGTTATGGCTTGGGATGAGTTCTAGTGGACCTTCTATTACTATTTCTACCCAGAGACCTTGAGGGATGACCGAGCCTGAGAGTTCATGGGTCTGGAACAAGGTACTATTTCATTCATGGAGAATTTTTCTTGCTTCACAGAGCTGCAACGCTTCACAGAGTGGCAACGCTTCACACCCATTCTGGGGGGTGATGAGTTATTTCTGGCCAGGAAGTTTGAGGATGGTCTCAGACATGACATCTGATCCCATGTGAATATCCTCAGGTTGACTTCCATATCTTCTATAGTCAACCAAGCACTAATCACCAAGAATAATATGAGGGAGTCTAGAGCTGTGAGCCAGGAAAGTTCGGTATCCAGAGTTGGTACTTCTCTAAATGATAGTAGGAAGCACCGTAGAGATTCTACGCGTGAAGATCCAAGTAGATGAGATATTATTTCAAGTAGCTAGGTGGTATGCTAATAGTGTGGTAAGAGTGGGAATACGAGACCTCAGTTCGTGAGACACCCAGTAGAGTTCCAATCTTACAACAATATGGGCCATCTTCAGCGTTTTTTCCAGTTTTTCTCACCAATACCTAGTGATATGGGTTTTTCCATGACTCTATGTTCAGGATCAGGACCACCACTTTCTCATCAATCTGGGAAATGGAGTTTGTCTGACCATTCAGGCTGAGGAGGAGGTCATGGTCATGGTTTCCAGTTGACAGGTTTCCAGTGACAGTAGGGTGGATAAGCTCAGGTTAGTCAGGCAGGGTCATAGGGCCGTAGTACAGGTCAGACCTTTTTAGTAGAGCAGACCTAGCCGGAGTAGGATCCCAGACCCTCTATAGTTAGAGTTACGATTCTAGTTGCCTTATTTTTATCTTCTACTCTTTTTTATATAGGGGTTTCCTATAGTTTCTTATTTGTTTCCATTGTGGAGAGCTTTGGGCTATATTTCTTTACTTTTGAGTATGTTATGATGCTAGACACTCTATTGGGAATTAGGAAGGCTAGTGTATGTAAGTGAAAAGAGTTCCCTCTTGAGGTTTGTGGGTGTCACTTCTTATGGGACCTCTAAGTCTTAGAGATGATAGGCTTCGATGTCATTCTCGAAATATACTGGTTAGTCTCTTTCTAGGTCTTTGTTGACTACTATCGCCATAGGGTGAGTTTAAAATCACTAGAGGGTAGGTCTTTTATACACAAGGGTAAATGGGATGTCCAGGCGAGCAGAGAGGGACCCAAGCATCATGGGTTAAGAGAAATTACAGCCCAAATTTCTAATTTATATTTGGATGACCAGGGGACTTCACAGATAGACTTTCCCCTAGTGATGGATCGTTTCAGGGATGTCTTTCCAAATGATTTTTCAGGTTTACCACTAGAGTGAGAGGTATATTTTTCTATTGATCTTGTTCCAGAAGTGACACCAGTGTCCATTACTCTATATAGGATGGGTAAAATAGAGTTACAGGAGATCAAGAAGCAGTTAGAGGAGTTGCAAGAAAAGTGTTTCATCTAACCCAATACTTCTCCTTAAGTTTCTCCTGTCCTTTTTGTGAAGAAGGTGGACGGTACCCTCAGAATTTACATGGATTATCAGAAGTTAAACTAGTTTATGGTCAAGAACTGATATCTCTTTATGAGTATAGATGATATCTTTGATCATATTTGAGGAGTCTGTATGTTCTCAAATATTGACTTAAGATCTGGTTATCATTAGTTGTGCATTAGACCATCAAATATACCTCGTATAACCTTTCAGAGTAGGTATGGTCTATATGAGTATGTGGTTATACTATTCAGTCTCACAAACACACCAAAAATTTTCATGGCACTGATGAACCAAGTGTTCCATCCTTACTTGGACTCTTTTGTGGTTGTTTTCATGGATGATATCTTGGTGTATACGCACACTCAACACAACCATTCCAACCATCCTGAGATCATTTTGCGTACACTGAGAGAGCATCATTTATATTCTAAGCTCTCAAAATTCCATTTTTAGATGGGCCAGATTCATTTCTTGGGTCATATACTCTCAGATATAGAAGTATCAGTATACCCATAGAAAGTGATAGCATTAGTTTTCTGGGAGAAGCTGAATAACGTCTTTGAGGTATGAATTTTTTTGGGGATGTTTGGATACTACAGATGATTTATAAAAGACTTTTCATGCTTAGAAACACCACTGACGGGTCTGACTAAGAAGGGTGAAATGTACTTGTGGACTGATTCCAATGATTCAGCCTTTCAAGAGTTGAAAGAGATATTGACTTCATAACTGATACTGATTTTTCCGGAGCCAGGAAAGAGTTACACCATTTACTACGATGCATCATGTATCATACTAGGAGTAGTGATTATGAAAGGGGAAGGATTCATTTCATACAGGTCTCAGCAGTTGAGGCCACATGAGAGGAATTACCTGACACATGATCTCAAGTTGGCTGCATTTGTGCATGCTTTGTGATTTTGGATACATTATCTTTTAGGAGAGTAGTTTGTGGTGTTCACTGACCACAAAAGTCTCAAGTATATCTTTATGCAGTGTGAACTAAATTTTTGACAGTGAAGGTGGGTTGAGTACCTTCATTATTTTGACTTTAAGCTTGCCTATACACCTGGAAAAGGCAACACAGTGGCTGATGCGTTGAGAAGGAGGACTCAAATACAGGTAGTTTGGGAGGCTAGCTGTGAGTGGAAACTTATAGCTATGTTCTCTTAGATGCATTTGGAGGTTCATGACAGACAGGGGCAGACATTTATTTCTTCTGTAGCTATTAACTCTACTTTACTAGATCAGGTGCGAATGAGGCAACTATCAGATTCCGAAGGCCTAGTCCTACACAAGAGTGTGTCAAGAGAGGACCCTACTTCTAGATGGACCATAGGAAAGAATGAGTTCTTGCATTTTCATGGGTGTGTATGGGTGCTAGTAGACATACAAGAGGAGCTGTTGTGAGATTTTCATTCCTCAGTAAAGGAAATTTATCTTGGTGTCACCAAGATGTATCGAGATTTACACCGTTAGTATTTATGGACATGTGTGAAGGGGGATTTTGCTAATTTTTTTATGCGATGTTCTACCTATCAGTAGGTGAAGATGGAGAATCAATGACTAACATGGCTTTTACAGTATTTACCCATTCCCAAGTGGAAGTGGAATGATACTACAATGGATTTTGTGATGGGTTTACTAAGGTTTCCTCCAGGGAATGATGCAATAGGGGTTATTGTTGATAGAATCATGAAGGTTGCACATTTCTTGACCATTAAGGAAACCTTTAGTGTTTATGATATTGTAAGGCTATACATTCAAGAGATTGTATAGTTGGATGGGGTTATACACTCTATCGTTTCAGATAGGGATGCCTGGTTTACTTCTCGTGTCTGGCAGGGACTACAGAGGGCTTTGGGTATACCAGTACTTCTGAGTACAAGTCACAATCTCCATATAGATGGCCAGTCTAAGTGCATGATTCAGGTTTTGGAGGGCATGCTTCGAGCACGAGTCCTAAATTTTGGGGGTTCTTGGGAGAGACACATACCCCTAGTGGAGTTTTCCTACAATAACAGTTTTCATGCGATGATTCAGATGGAACCTTATGAGGCTTTGTAAAATAGGCCATGCTGATCATCCCTATATTGAATGGAGGTAGGAGAGGCAGCTATGCTGGGACCTCATCTTGTCCAGGAGACCACTGAGCAAGTGAAGTTAATTAAAAAGTGGATGGATACTACATAGTCTCACCAGAAATGTTATATTGATTGATGGAGATGACCTCTATAGTTCAAGGTTGGAGATCGGGTTTTCTTGCCTGTCACACCGAGGTTGGGACACATGAGGATTAGGAGATATGGAAATATTTGACTAAGGTACGTTGAGCCGTTTGAGGTTTTGGAGAGAGTCGGTCCGATTTCTTATCAATTGTAGTTACCTCATAGGTACTGGTATATGCACGATGTCTTCCACGTTTCTTAGTTACAATGTTACTTTTTAGACCTGTCTCACATCTTTCAACCCGAGCAGGTTGAGTTGGATGTGGATGCATCCTTCGAGGATCACCCTATTCAGATTGTGGATCACGGTACGAAGGTTCTCCATGGTCGGTCTATTCCAATGGTATAGGTGCTATGTCAACATGGCTAAGTACCAGATGAGACTTGAAAGAGGGAGGCTGAAGTTCGATCACAGTGGCCAGAGTTGTTTGAAGTTTCTTCTTCACTACCCTTGGAAGGGAAATTCGAGGACAAATTACTTTAAGGGTGGGTGGGTGGGGGGGGGGGAGTTTGTAAGAACCAGATATTCAATTCAGGTATGGATATTTTTTGGGTTGTTTTTGAGGGAGAATGAACATTTGAAAATTTTCTGAGTACACACCATGTACCCATGAGTATATGCCATGTACCAAGTTACCACAGGTAGCCACGTATTGGCCATGTAACAGCCAAGTACATGGAGGTGTGGACCACCTAAATAGGGGGCCAGTTAAGGCTAGTACATGGCGTGTACATTAAATGAACACGCCATATACTTTTATTTTTTATTTGATTAATCAGAACGGGGTCACATCTCATCTTCATAACCCCTTTCTTCTTCTCGTGTCTCATACAGGAGTGCAAAGTACTACCGATTATCTTAGAGTGCCTCCTGTTCCTTCATACAAGCTCTGATTAAGGAGCCACTGGGTGCGTTGGATTCCCACTGGTGATTTCTCTCTTCCCCGAGAGCCTCTCTTCCTGATTTCTCCTATTTCTCGAGTTATCAAAGGTTGAACATTTTTAACCTTTTTGTAGATCTACGATGTTTTAGGCCAATTAAAGGGCCAAAGTTCAATACTGTTCATCATACAATGTCGAGGTAGGTGGTTTTTTTCCTTTCAGAGTTTGTATTTGAGTTATATATGCCTAAGTGCAGATTACCCATGATTTAGGTATTTTATGTTAAGGAATTGAACCCTGTTATCATCTTCCTTATATTTATTGATAGATTAAGGGTTTTTGTTGATACATTATGCTAAATTTCATGTTTAGGGGGCACAACTTGGGTGAATTTCCTTATTTGAATGTTTATGGCCATTTGGTCCAGGTTTCCTATGAGGCAGACCTTGTTTCCTTGCCTTGCTTGTTAGGTTGGAATTGTTTGTTTGTTGATGCTTGTTAAATTACTTTGTTATGAATTTTAGTTTCTTAGAATTGTATTAGTTGAGATTAATTTGAGATGCTGGATATCATTGTGTACGATTGTATTATATAGGGTTGTGAGAACCTGGTGTAGTTAGACTGTAGGGGGAATTTACGTTGAGGGCTTCCCTATAGTGTTTGTTATATTTACATTTCAAGACCATAGGGGAGATTTATGGTGAGTGATACCTTAGAGTATCTATAGTATACCGTTATGAGACTACATAGGGAATTGACATTGAGTGCTTCCTCACAGATTCTTTAGTTTATCATTAAAATACCACAAGGGGAATTGACAGTGAGTGCTTCCTCAGAGAGTCTTTGTTTTTGTGAGACCAAATGGGTTAGACTATGTGAGATTTACTAAAGGGTAGTTATATATTTATTGAATTAATGATATATTGAACCAGATTATTTAGACTATGAGAACTTTCCCAGAGGGTTTCATGTGAATGATTGATTGATTGTGACAAGCCTTCCAAGCCAAAGCACAAGCTTGGACTCAATCTTACTTGATTGTTAGATGGGCTTCTGATACATCTATTTTTTTTTATAAAATGGATACATATATTAGGATAGATCTAGGGATTTCATTATTATTCAATGGTTTAAATAATTAATAAATTTAAATGAATGTATTTGGAAACTATAGGATTGTTTAATTTTTGAGTACTTCCTTATTTATTGATTCATTTTGCGTATTGCCTGTTATATATATTCACTGACAACTAGGCACAAATATTTTGGTGGTTGTATACTGGAATTCATCTCACACCCTATTTGGGTCATGCTTTTCGACCCAAAAATATTATGTGGTTGTAGGTATAGATAAGGTCAAGAGCCCTTCTACATTAGGTACTTGATTGCTGTTGGAGCTGGAGAGCATGAGACTAAGCTGAGGCTTGCGATGCTGTTTGAGTTATTTACTATTTTCAGTACTTTGGTTTTAGTGTTGTATTTCCATAATTGTGACTTGTTTGGATTCTTTACTAGATATTTTTGACATGCATCAATATATGTATATATGTTGCAGTTGTTATTACTATCAGTCTTCTACTGTTTCCTTTTTTGTATGGTATTACTGCTTCCACTATTGTTTATTATTGTTATTCTACTGTGTTTCTATGACAATGAGGGAATAGTTTCCCCACTATCACACCCAAGGCCCTCATTGCTAGTCAGAAGCCTTTGGTGTTCAGGGAAATTCACTTGAGGCCATGTGACCAACCGGGTATGGGGAACCTTTGAGCGGCACCCGGAACAGGGACGTTACACTTACTGAGTATCTGAGATCAACCTTTTTATGTTTTATTTTCCCTAGGATATAAATAAAGGTTTTAGGTTAGAAAACTAAAGGGGAATATCATTATGAGAGATGTTGAAGATCTTTCACCAAGTTAGGAGAATATATTCCCAGTTTCCAAAGACACTAAACTAATATGGTTATTGGGCATCTATTTTTTTTCATTTATTAAGTATTCCTCAAAAGTGTTGTAAAGTCCATGTATGTAAACCTTGGGTATTTATAATCTAGGTAGTCATGGTTCACTCACATGGCCATATTAGTAGTCAAGGTTCACTCTCAAGGCCATCTTAGTCAATCTCATGAGATATAAATGTTTACCCAATGCATTGGAGGGGGATATAGATCCCACCCATCTCATAATGAAATCATATATACATGTGTGAAAAGATAATTAAAAATAATATCACAAATCATGAAATTAAATAGGTATCATAAATATATAATCATATTATAACATGTGTAAAAAGAAACAGGTTTAATAATCGTTTCATCAAAATAATAACCAGTGAAAAGAAGTGGATTTTGAAAGCATAAAACCTATGAAAGATAGATGGGTTTTATAAATATCATTCCATGAAAACATAAACCATTCATCAAAATAATATGAATGGAAACATTGAATAATTTACCTATAAATTAATGATTAACACCAATGGATATTATCATATATGGGAAATAAATTCTTTATATCCTTTAAAAGCATTTCATGAGGAAAATATCCTTTCAGCATTGAAAAATTATTTTTAAAACATAAAACATTTTTGAAATCATTTTTCTTTAAAAATAGCATTGAAAAATTATAAAGGAAGATTTGTAAATAATATATTTTTTTTAAAAATAAAATTTCCTTGAAATTTATCTTCAAGTATTATTTTATTTTTTTAAAACATGGTTTTTGAAATAAAATAGATTTTCAACCGAAGAGGGAAATACAGTTAGATTTTTCATAAAAACATTTTCTTAATTATTTTAAGTACCAAAGAGTGAAAAAATGATACTAATACAAGGATATAACTTTAATAAATTAAGGATAAGGAAACTAATGAGTGTTCTTGGGAGATGAATCATAATATTTCATCAATGAAAGCATAATCACAAATAATCTTGATAAATGATGAGATTGCTTCAATAAATGCTTACCACTTAGTAACTAATAATAATAATATATATGTAATGAAATTAAATTACATTAATCTTAAAATATCATAAAAATAAGGAGATACATGATATAAAATTTCAAATGGAAGTATATACACCTCAAAAAAAATATAGGTGCATAACAAAATGTGTGTCTCAAAGAAGGAAAATTGAGACAAAACTATCTTATCAAGTTGGTAAATTTTGAAACATTAACCCCAAGAAAGAAATATCATAGATTGGATATGTAAATAACCATAAATTTAATAATAATAATAATTTAATACATTCATGGGTAGTATATACACTGTAAAAAAGTAAAGAGTGGTGTCTCAAGTATGTATCTCACGGAAATAAAAAGTTAGATGAAATTTACCTTACCTTGTGTCTTGAATATCTTCATAATCGTACAAGATTATTTTATAATAAATGTATGTTTATTATAAATATTTTAAATAATAATATTATTATATCTAATACCATATATAGTTTTATTATGACCTTATATTACTCGCTTGTTAACAATTCTACGTTAAAGTTTCACTTTGGGTAATATTTTCTTTGTTCTTTGCATGTGTCTTAATTTATAATATTTTTGGTCCTTATACTTATATCATGATTTCTAGAATGCAGAACAAGATATAAATATCCTTTATATTAATTATATGTGTATTATAATATTCTATATAATATATAAGTATGAAATTAAATACACCATTCATGGAGATGGTAGGTCGTACACGGGCATGAACACTGTTTCCGTTTTTATTATCATATTAAAAGAAAGAAAAAAATGACATATATGTACATAATATCATTATAGTAGAATTATAATTATATATATATATATATATATCATATAATTTCACTAAACTCATCCTTAATACATTCCATGTAGTGCATGAATGAATCACATCGCTTTGAGGGGGCAGTAGTCCACACTTCCTCAAACGAAATTATCGTATTTCCATCAAATGGAAAGTATAAAGATATGTGAAGTAAAATAATTAAATAATCTTAAATAACTAATAAATATAATATATAACATATATAAATTTAGTTTCCATAAAAAGTTATACCATGAGAGTGGTAAAGTAAAAATAAACAATCATTGTTTCGTGAGGCTGTAGTTCATCGTACACATAAACAGTATGTTCGTTACCCATTAGATGGACGTGTATTTAAGTTTAGGTATAACCTTAGCATAAAAACATACCAGTATATCGATGATACATTCCTTGGATTTCTTTATTCTAAAGGGGAGGCTTATATTATGAGGGTATATATGTTGAGAATATATTTAGGTAGATCTTTTTTTAAGAAAAATTGGCTTGAGAGGTGTGATGGAGTGGGAGGAGATGAGGCCTTTTTATAGCGGAGGATGAGTGACACTTTTGTAAATTTTGGGAAAAGGAATTACACCCACATTTTTCCCATGTAAAGTGAATCAAATAATGAAAAACATTATATAAAAGGGAGTATAGGATCGAAATATGGCCAAAAAATGGCTCTTGGACAAGTTCCTAGGTCATTTAGTCCTTTAATATTAATGTTCAGTCTCTTATTAAGTTTAATTTTACCTTAATCATTGTAATTAATTTGAATTACTTTCACTAATATTTTTGGTAAAAAACTAAGTTAAAATTATTAGAAATTATAAATTATTATGATTATAAATATTTAATTAAATTTTCCAAATTCCAATCACATAAGTGGCAGAAATTAATTTAAATTTAATCCCGCTGATGGGACAACACTATGGGTTTTTAAAGTAAAAACATCCAAAAGTTTGCAAGGTCTTTATATCCAATTTCAATTTTAAATTGATTAAAATGACCTATATTGGATTAATTAATAAAAATAAGATATAATTAAAATTTAAATAAATTTAAAATATGATTTAACCTTATAAATAAATTAGATGAAAAAGAAGTTTTGAATTAAAATTTTACATTTTCCATTATTCATCCAAAAATGAAGTTTCTTAGAAAAATCCTAAAAATTAATCCTAATATAAATTTGAAATTATAAATTCAAAAATTAATTTTGTTTTATCAAATTAAATTTATAAGTTTTTCTATAATTAAATTTATTTTTTCTCATAGAAGGACATAAAAAGCAGTTTATTTGAGAAAATAGTATTTTTAAACATATAAGGACTTTACTAAAAATTACGTGTTTCATTATCAATATATTTTCTTTATATAAAAAACATAATATTTTTTTTTAAAATTGGTTATTACTATTGTAATGCCCTGACCCCAGTTACCCAGAGTCAGTACATTATTTTAATACATTGGCCTGATTACAAGGAATCAAGTCCTGAAAGACCGATCAGTTTAGCAGTCTTGAAAAATAGATTACATACATGAACGTTACATTACAAATTAAAAAATAAAACACAACATAAATGATCCTTTGAGAACGCCATTAATCCCCTAGATTAACCCTGATTATTAATCATAATACACTTCTTGTAATCCTATGAAAATTAAAACATAAAAAGGGGTGAGCTCAGATGCTCAGTAAGGATAACAATATGGTAGAAACTTTCATAAATAAGCATAAACATTTAAGGAAATGTATAAGACTAAAACAAAAGACTTTTAAAGTTAAACTTCAGCATAATACGGTAAAGATACAATAAAATAATTCCATTCACTTACTCACATGGATATTCTACTAGTCAAATAATCACATGCAATATCAATATCCACTTTCATAATGATGGAATGCATAATGCCAGACTTTCATAACCACATAGTCAAGGCCTTATGCCAAGACTACAAATAATATTTTGTCAAGGCCTTGTTCCAAGACACTAGTTTGTCTCATGAGACCTACCGATGCATCGAGGAGCTATATCGGGCTCCACCCGTCACTTACTAAGTCCAATGCATTCCTCATATGAAAAGGTTTAAACACAATATAAACATTCGTATTAAAACTAGCATACAAAATGTCAATAATTTATCCATAAACCATGAATGGTATAAAAATAACACATCCATAGTCAAACATATCACAAAACCTTCAATAAAATATGGAATATTTGTATCATAATAAATCAACTTCAAAAAAGTTTAAAAATCCATCAAAGGATGTTGACATAGATGAAAATGATTTGTAAAACTCTTTGAGAGAAATAATCGCTTTTTCATGAAAATGTTTAAAAGTCACACAATATTAAAAAGGATACATTTAAAGAAATTTTTGAATCAAAGTTTCCCATACCACTTTGAAACTTTTGAAAGGAATTATCATTTTAAAAACATTCATGTCCATATAAATAAATCTTTTAAAAAAACGTTTTGAAAACATGGACATTAATGAGAATGATTTAAAAGAATAAATATTTAAAAAATTTAAAATGATGTTTTAGTAAAAAATTACTTTAAAATAATCCCTTTGAAAAATCATCTATAAAACATGGACATGGATAATAAATATGTCCTAGTAGATACTTACGTAAAAACAACCTCGGATAATAAAGAGATTGTGAAATTAACCCTTACCTTGCACTTTCCTTTAGTCGAGGGTACGTTTAACCTCCTGTATGAAGACCATAGTATGTTATTAAATTATAAAAAAACCATATTAATATTTATGATATCATATATGATTCATTTATGACTTTATACTACCTATTTAATAATAATTTCTAGGTTAAATTAACATTTTGGTTAATAATCGCTTTCTTTATCGTACGTGTTTTAACTTGTTACTCTTAATTGTATCACTTAGATCAAGATTTAAATACTTCCAGAATATAAAAAATGATTTATATATCATATATATTTAGAATATAAATATGTATAATAGACATATATATTAAATGGAAAACACCGTTTATGGATACAGTAGTCCGTACGTACGCATAAACACTGTTTCCGTTTTCATATCGTATTGAACAGAACTAAGTGAATAAGATATATGTAAGTACACAAAAACACACACAAACATATATATATATATAGTAGAATTATTATTTCTTATATTACATACTTATTAATGATATATATTTTATAATCATCGTTGAATGGTGAACGTGGAAATAAATCTCATCACGTCGTGGAGACGGTAATCCGTACGTACGTACGAGCGACAATATCACTATATTGATGAAGAAATAGTATGTAATTGGATGGTATATAATATATAAAGAATAATTAAAATATTATATTTATTATTTACATTAGTTTTACTCATTATTATTCCCATCCAAATAATGAAGTGTTTGAATAACAAACTACACCACGACGTGGAGACGGTAATCCGTACGTATGCATGTATGGTGACTTTGTCATTTATAGGATGGATAAAATAATGAATATAGTTGTAAAATTTCTATAATAACATAATAGTATATATAATATACTAGATTTATTATTTTATAATGGAAACAACAAAGAAAGAGTAAGTGGAATAAGAAAAGAACTTGAATGATGTGATGAAATATTTACCTCTTTTTCGGGTTATTCCTTTTGATTTGATCAAAAGGTCTCCATAGGTTGGCTTTATGACCAAAGTAAGGCCTCTAGTATTAAGGTTGGAATGTTGGGAGGATATTTGGGCAGGTTTTGGCTGAGCCAAATGGCTTTGGAGGTGTGAAATTAAGAGAAGGGGAAGTGCCCTTTTATAAGAGAGGTGAGGGTCACTTTAGGAAAAGTTTGAAATATTATTTTATAATAAAATAATTTTCGGTTTGTAATGGCTCCAAAATAAATTATTTAAAGGATAAGGTGGGGATGGGTCAAAAACATCTCAACAAATAGGTTTTATACAGGTTTAGGTTACCATATTAACCTTAACTTTTAGATTTAACTCTTAGTTAAATAGTTTGACATTTACCATGTCTCTTTGTATTTTTATATTATATGGTTAATAAACTTACTATAAAATGCCACTAGAACACCAATTGGTTAATTAATATCATATATATTATTATATAAGTCTTTTTTATGAACCTTAGATTTTTAGGACTATTATATCAATTAATAATATAATATTTGTTTTAAAAACTATTTTATGTCAATTTTGACACTATTTGGTATTTGTTTTTTCGTTAAAATCATAATAGCATGATTACTTCGAAAAAATTTATTGAATAAACCCTAAAATTTCATATTAACCTATTAAATTAGTTTAATTCATTAGAAGTCTCAAATTACATTTATTTGGGTATTTATAATATTAATTATTTTAATCCTTTATTAATATGGTAATTACTTCATCATCATTGTGTCATAAATAAATTTAATTATTTAATGTCTAAAAATTATAAATAAAATACCATTATGTAGGAAAACTTTTTAGATTTCCAATTAATATTTATAGTCGAATTTATCTTATGTATAACCCTATATTATAAATTTTTTAGTTATGGAAACTTGAATTTAACACTTTTAACTCTTCTTTAAATTAAATAATAATAAACATCCTAATCAAATCCAAGTGGACCTAAAGGATCATATTTCATTAATAAGGTTGTTTTTGGTCGAATTAAACTTATACAATAGAATTATGACATGTGTTAGGGTAATTATAATATCATTTTTACTCTTAATTACGATATTTACTTTTAACCGTGGTAAAATAAAAGTCAAAAGTTACTATTCACAAAAAATTATTTTTATCTTATTGAACCACATTTTAATTACTGAGGTTAACCGTGTCTCTCAGATTTTTGAAATTCAACTCACAGAAGTGGTAAAATTATGTTTTATACAAATCTGCAAATGCTCCTAGGAGGTGGGTAAAAGACGGTAAAAAGTTCAATAAATTTTTTATGTATTTAAACTTATTATAAAATGACTCCAATGAATTAAATTGAACTTATATAGGTATTATGTATCTATTTTTACCTAAAATAAATTTAAATAAAATAAATAATTATTTAAATAAAAAGTCAGTTTTAAACAATAACTCAGTGTTTTTCACTATTCATCAAAAATTGAAAGTTTTCAAAAAAATACCAAAAATTCACCCTAAGATAATTTTGATATTCCGAATTCAGAAATTAAGTCTATTTTACCAAATTCAAAACATAGAAGTTGAATTTATTAATTTAAAATTAATTCCCATTGTCAAAACCAAAAGGCGTATTTTTAAGAAATAATAACTATCAAAAGATGGATACTTGTTTATGTCCAATTTCAAAGTGAAATTACTTACAATGACAAGAATTGGATTAAATAGTAAAAATATAATCTATTTATACTTCCAAACCATTAAAATTTATAATTTAACAATATAAATTATTTTGATTAAGAAAGTTGTTTTCAGTTAAAATATAGTATTTTTCACTATTCACCCGAATATGAAAGTTATCAGAAAAACACAAAAACTTTATTGAAACTAAATTATTATGTCCCGATTCTAAAGAAGAAGTTTATTTTGTCAAATTGAATATATAATAGTTTCAAATATTGGATTTAACAAGGGCTCACCATTAAAAGGTGGTAAAAGTACAATTTTTTGAAAAATACTTCTTTTATATGAAAAAACTGAATTAGTTCTTATATTATGTCTAAGAAACTCATAATATGGATTCTAAAATTATAAGGATTATATAAAGTTCAAAGTTCAGTTAATACTATTCATAAACGCTTTTGAACGACTAGTTTGGTAAGTCGTGGTGCACTTGAACTCGGTGTTGCGTGTAGTGAAAGTTATTGAATTACTTTGAAGAAATAACCTACTATGAAATCTTGGGGTGTTACATTATTCCATCCTTCAATAAATTATGTCCTCACAATTTGAAATTGTTCTTTGAAAACAAAAGGTTGAAAATTGAAAATACCTTTACGGGAAAACCCACATCGGAAATTGGGTTAATAAAATTTAGTCTTCATAAGAGGAAAAGGGGAATGAAAAAGTCACCACCAAATTATGATCTCGATTAGGAGAACATTGGTGGCAATTAGAGACACATAATTGGAGGAAAAACATAAATATTTATAGGAAGTTATTGAGGACATCAATCACAAACAATTGTAGAATTGAGGGCCTCAAATCCATCAATCTATGATGATTTAAAATATCATCGGTTCAACAAAACATAAGGTATTAGGGTAACACATTTTTAGTTTTAAGATCTCTTACCTAATATTTAAGAATTAATTTCTTCATTGAATAAGATAATAAAAAAATATATACTTGACAAGTATAGTTCCATCCTTTAACTAATTTCTACCACAGACTCATCTTCCACTCTAAAAGATAATAGAACTTATTTTTTTTTTATTTATCCTATTCGTATAGGGTTCAAAAAAATGAATTTATAATTCATATACCAGACCTTTTAAAAAAACTACATTATTCAATCCAGGACATCATGTGGGCCAGTGGTAAGTGATACACCCTTATCGCCCTTCGGTTGCAGGTTCAAGTCTCACGGCCTTGCTGGACGCGACGGGTTGCCACCCGACCTCCGGGTTGTCCTTTTTATGGAAATCCATAAATAATCTCAAACTAGAATTATCCAAAAATACTTCTGTCCAATCTCACATTCCAAAATTTATAAGGAAGGTAAACACAATGAAGATCCTTTTTTCCACGTAATAACATGTGAACACCTTCATCATGTATTCTTTTAAAACACTACAACATCTTGAATTACAATAAAACCTTATTGATTACATTCATGCTCCCTTATTCCTTATAGAATACTGGATATACTCCTTCTATACAAAAATGTTGTAAACTCCAACAATGATGGAATATAAAAATCATTAATTAGTTTTAAGGTAGTCAAGAATATCCAATATAATTTATCCAAATCAATCATGTATTATTCCAAAAATCACTACCTTGGTATCAGAACCATATTATGGTTTATCTTTATCTCAACCATATATTTTCCAAAAATTTAACCTGTTATTGAGTCACTTTTCTTGGTCCCACACAATCTCAAGTCCTTAATGAAATAGTACTGCAGTACAATACTTATATACTCTATAATTCTTATAACATGTACATCATTAATACAATACTCAAATGACACAATACTTTAATAACAATATAATAAATCTAATCATTACTCTTTATCTTCAGTAGTATCATAACTTTATTATTATCCACTAGAAACATTTGGGGTATACTCTGATGATTTGAAAATTGATTTGCATAGTGTCCCAACTCCTTGCAGATGAAGCATTGTACATTTGAAACTTTTTTCTTACCCTTGCAATCACATACTTGGTGTCCTTTTTCTCCACACTTATAACAAAATCCCATTCCCTTCAAGCATTTACCAAGGGATTCTTTCCATAGTTATCACATATGGGAAAATCCTTCTTTTCCCTCTTCCCATATCCATCTTTCTCTCTTCCATACTTTTCTTCTCTTACTTCCCATCAAAGCTATAGGACTCAGATAATTATTTACTTAACTTATTAACACATGACACTATTTCTTCATATGTTGAGAATACATGGGAGACTATTTCAATTAAAAATGTTGGCTTAATACCGTGAAAAATATGATCCTTCTTACTCTTTGGATCATACGTATTTCTAGAGTTCACATTCCTTCTTCTGGGCACCATTTCTATACAATGGCATACACTAGGCCAGTTTATGAATTACAATAAATAATTCGAAACTTGTAAAATACCTAACATAAATTGAACAGTTTATGATATAATCCATAATCATAAAAATATTTTCTTTGAGGAGGTATATACTCGTAAATATTTCATAATGATTTGTAAGGAAAATGAGAATTATCCAAAGCATATCCTCCGAGAGTGTTGTAACTAAGAGTGAAGCAAAACCTGTTGTCATGCACCAGTTCCCGTTCAAGTCCATCTCAAAGAGGTGTTTTTGGGTTTTATCCCTAGGTACATCTGTGCCAGATTCACCTCTACCTGCTCATATCTAGACAGGGATGTATTTCTTGGAAAACTCAAAAAATCTCTACAATACAAAAATTCTAGGAAGTTCTTCTATACTAATCCTCAAAGTCTATCTTAGGGTTATGTGCTCTAATCATAGTTTATCTAAATCTAGTTTCCAAGGTTTGTACTAAAAATCATCTGATACCAACTGTAAATCCCCAACCCTAGTTACCTAGAGTCGGTGCATTATTTTAATACATTAGTATGATTACAAGGAATCAAGTCCTGAAAGACCGATCAATTTAGTAGTCTTGGAAAATAGATTACATATATGAACATTACATTACACATTAGAAAATAAAACACAACATAAATGATCCTTTGAGAACACCATTAATCCCCTAGCTTAACCCTGCTTATCAATCATAATACACTTCTTGTAATCCTGTGAAAATGAAAACATAGAAAGGGGTGAGCTCAGATGCTCAATAAGGATAACAATATGGCAGAAACTTTCATAAATAAGCATAAAAATTTAAGGAAATGTATAAGGCTAAAACAAAATCCTTTTAAACTTAAACTTCAGAATAATATGGAAAAGATACAATAAAATAATGCTATTTACTTACTCACATGGATATTCTACTAGTCGAATAATCACATGCAATATCAATAGCCACTTTCATAATGATGGAATGCATAATGCCAGACTTTCATAACCACATAGTCAAGGCCTTATGCCAAGACTACAAATAAGATTTTATCAAGGCCTTGTGCTAAGAAACTAGTTTGTCTCATGAGACCTACCGATGCATATAGGAGCTATAGAGGGCTCCACCCGTCACTTACTAAGTCCAATGAATTCCTCATATGAAAAGGTTTAAACATAACATAAACATTTGTATTAAAACTATCATACGAAATGTCAATAATTTTTCCATAAACCATGAATGGTATAAAAATAACACATCCACAGTCAAACATATCACAAAAACTTCAATACAATATGGATTATTTTCATCATAATAAGTCAACTTCAAACAAGTTTAAAAATCCATCAAAGGATATTGACATAGATGAAAATGATTTGTAAAACTCTTTGAGAGAAATAATCCCTTTTTCATGAAAATGTTTAAAAGTCACACAATATTGAAAAGGATACATTTTAAGAAATTTTTGAATTCAAGTGTCCCATACCACTTTGAAACTTTTGAAAGTAATTATCATTTTAAAAACATTCATGTCCATATAAGTAAATCCTAAAAAAACATTTTGAAAACATGGACATTAATGAGAATGATTTAGAAGAATAAATATTTAAAACATTTAAAATGATGTTTTAGTAAAAAATTCATTTAAAATAATCCCTTTTAAAACTCATTAATAAAACATGTACATAGATAATAAATATTTCCTAGTATATACTTACGTAAAAACAACCTCGAATAATAAAGATATTGTGAAATTAACCCTTACCTTGCACTTTCCTTTAGTCGAGGGTACGCTTAACCTCCTGTATGAAGACCATAGTATGTTATTAAATTATAAAATAACCATATTAATATTTATGATATCATAAATGATTAATTTATGACTTTATACTACCAATTTAATAATAATTTCCATGTTAAATTAACATTTCGGGTAATAATCACTTTCTTTATCGTACATGTTTTAACTTGTTACTCTTGATTTTATCTCTTAGATTAAGATTTAAATACTTCCAGAATATAAAACATGATTTATATATCATATATATTTAGAATATAAATATGTATAATAGACATGTATATGGAATGGAAAACATAGTTTATGGAGACGGTAGTCCATACGTACGCATAAACGCTGTTTCCGTTTTCATATCGTATTGAACAAAACTAAGTGAATAAGATATATGTCAGTAAATATACATATATATATATATATCCTGTAGAATTATTATGTCCTATATTACATACTTATTAATGATATATATTTTATAATCAACATTGAATGGTGAACGTGGAAATGAATCTCATCACGTCGTGGAGACGACAATCTATACGTACGCATGAGCGACAATATCACTATATTGATGGTTTAATCATATGTAATTGGATGGTATATCATATATTAAGAATAATTAACATGTTATATTTATTATTTACATAAATTATACTCATTATTATACCCATTCAAATAATGAAGTTTTTGAATAACAAACTACACCACGACGTGGAGACGGTAATCCGTACGTACGCACGTATGGTGACTTTGTCATTTATAGGAAGGATAGAATAATGAATATGGTTGTAAATTTTATATAATAACATCACAGTATATAGAAGATACCGGAGTTATTATTTTATAATGGAAACAACAAAGAAAGAGGAAGTGGAAGAAGAAAATAACTTGAAAGATGTGATGAAATACTTACCTCTTTTCCAGGTTCTTCCTTTTTATTTGATCAAAAGGGATCCATAGGTTGACTTTCTAACCAAAGGAAGGAATCTAGGATTAAGGGAGGAATGTTGGGAGGATATTTGGGAAGGTGTTGGATGAGCCAAATGTCTTTGGAGGTGTGAAATTAAGAGAAGGGGAAGTACCCTTTTATAAGAGTGGTGAGAGTCACTTTAGTTAAAGTTTGAAATATTATTTTATAATAAAATCATTTTTAGTTTCTAATGGCTCCAGAATAAACTATTTAAAGGATAAGGTGGGTATGGGTCCAAAACCTCTCAAAAAATAGGTTTTAGATAGGTTTATGTCACCATATTAACCTTAACTTTTAGATTTAACTCTTAGTTAAATAGTTTTACATTTACCATGTCTCTTTGTATTTTTATATTATATGGTTAATAAACTTACAATAAAATGACAATAGAACACCAATTGGTTAATTAATGTCATATATATTATTATATAAGTCTTTTGTCAGAACCTTATATTTTTAGGACTATTATATCAATTTGTTTTAAAAATTATTTTATGTCAATTTTGACACTATTTGGTATTTGTTTTTTGTTAAAATCATAACAACATGATTACTTTGAAAAAAATTTATTGAATCAAAACTAACATGTCATATTAACCTATAAAATTAGATTAATTCATCAGAAGTATAAAATTAAATTTATTTAGGTATTTATAATATCAATTATTTTAATCTTTTATTAATAAGGTAATTACTGCTTCATCATTGTGTCATAAATAAATTTAATTATTTATTGTATAAAAATTATAAATAAAATACAATTATGTATGAAATATTTTTATATTTATAATTAATATTTATAGTCGAATTTATCTTATGTATAACCCTATATTAAAAAATTTTTAGTTATGAAAACTTGAACTTAACACTTTTAACTCTTCTTTAAATTAAATAATAATAAATGTCCTAATCTAATCCAAGTGGACCTAAAGGATCATATTTTATTTTTAAGGTTGTTTTTGGTAGAATTACACTTATCCAATAAATTAGGACATGTGTTAGTGTAATTATAATACCATTTTACCCTTAATTACCCTATTTACTTTTAACCGTGGTAAATAAAAGTCAAAAGTTACTATTTACCAAAAATTATTCTCATCTTATTGAACCAAATTTTAATTACCGATGTTAACCGTGCCTCTTGGATTTTTTAAATTCAACTCAAAAAAGTGGTAAAATTAAGTTTTATACAAATTTTCAAATGCTCCTAGCACTACAACAAAACTGCTGTTTAGCGGCGGTTCTAGGAACCGCCGCTAAAACTTTTGTAAAAAAGGTTTGGCGGCGGTTTATAATAAACCACCGAGAAATGTTGGTTTTTTTAACACCCGACCCTCCTTCCCTCGCGACCCCGCCCCCCGCTTCCCCCGTGACCCCGGCCCCCCGCTTCCCCCGGTGACCCCGTGACCCCGACCCCGGTGACCCTGCACGACCCCGACGACCCTGACAACCCCACGACCCCGCGACCCCCGGCCCCCCACGACCCCGGAAGCTGCACCGTCTTCCCCTATAGGTAGGGTTTTGTTTCTCCTTCTTTAGGTTTTTTTGGTTTTCCAGTAGGTAGGTTTTTAGTATATAGTTTAATATGGGATTCATATGCATGTGTATCCTAGAATCCTTTCTTATTTTGGATAGATTCATCCATATCTGATTCAATTTAATATATTTTTGAAAGGTTAATATCGAAAGGAGTGTGAGATTAGAGCACCTTAAATTTTATTTCAATGATAAAACACTTTTTATAAGGATGATAAAATTTGGAATCTCTCAACATTTAATGTTTTCATGCCACATGGGGAATATCCTCCTGTATCAGGGTCATCGACCATCCGGATATCTCGATTCACATCATCACATTCATTTTATTTGTCAACAAATATCTCAAATGTTGAGTATTTAACATGTTTTGGTCTCTTTAAACCACAGGTAGTTTCGAACATAATGGGGTAATATCTAAGGTAGTATGTCTCAAGTGAGAGATATAGAATGTTGGAATAAATTAGTCCATTCACCCAAACCCAAGAAATGGTCTAGTTGTTCATCAATAAAGGTGTTGATCATGTTCCCTCAGAACCAAGTATAAGGAATATCTGCATGTCCCATATCAGTAATCCCTACCCTCATTGTTGTATTATGGAACTACATCATGGAGGCGTGGAATGTACTATCACCCTGTTTCTTTTTAGAATAGAACATAATTTTGTAATGTCCTCTACATACCAAACTGTTCCAAGAAAATTGTCCCATAGGCTTGAAGAATATTCCATGAATTCTATTTTTCACTATGAGAAAGACATCTATGAAGACCAAGAAAGTACCAAGAAGGGGTGTTCTAATGATGAATAGAGGTGACAATGTGGTCTGAAAAGAATGATTAGATTCTATCATTAATTTATTCATTTAAAATAAGTAAAGGGACACCAGAGTATCCATTGAAATGGATATGGAAGAACCCATGAAAGTTATCTAAGTTCCCAATACTAATCATGTACTTGAATTCAAATATGGATTCAGACTACAAAACCATATCATGATGGCTTGAAGTGAAACTATTCTAGATAATTTGGACTGATCCTATGTTTCCAAGACCATGATAGTTATAGTATAAGGTTTTCATTATGATTTGTGGGGATGGTTAATGATAGCCTCCACAATTATAATTTAATGAATGGTTCCATCCTCTACCACATTCCACCTTTTGGATGGTCTCTCATTTACCAATGGATACTCCATACACTATTTTGAACCATTTATTTGTGTTGAGTTTTGTTCACACCCTATATCCCCTCTCACTCTCCTTTTCCTCATTTTTTATTTTAAATTACACTTAAATGATTATTTTACTGGTTTTTTTTCATTATAGGGCGGTATGTAAAGGTGTAATGAGGCCTTGGGGGATAGCCCTATATAGTGGGTCTGTAGGGATCTTCTAAAAATTGGTTGTGGATGTTGATTTATTTGGAGCTAACCTATTAGGATTTGATACTGAATATCACACCTTTCCTTGAAGCATATAAAGTTATCCCTATGGGATATTTCAGTCATGGAAGATAGTTCCACCTAAACCATATAATCAATCAATGGACTGATTGAGAAAATATCCAACCTACTACCATTAGATTCTATTGAATGAGAATGGTATTAGTATTCCACTATTTGTAATGGTCATTCTTCACCAGTTGGTCTCTATTTCTTATTGACTCAGGCATTCATAATGTATTTTTTAAACCTTCCAAAATCATTCTATTCAATGTGATTGTTGTACCCTGAAGTTTAAACATTTGAGAATCATTTTAACAGTTAAATAAATTATGAAATTATATTCTTCTACACCTTCCAATTTGGGTATGAATCTCTTTTGGATACCCCAAATACATAACATTAGATTCTCCTTTTATAATGTCTTATCAAAACCATGGTCCTTTTCATAGGATATTAAACTTTGTGACACAATGGTCTAAACATCATGACCATAAAATTAATGTCCCCCTCCAAGGTATTATATGATACTAATAATCTTTAATTCACATCAGGTTGTGTTTTGGAATATCTATGAAGAATATCCAATCATTGGTTCTATGCTTTTATATATAAAAATGTTAGCAGCTACAGGTCTGAGAACCATGACCATAAAATATCTGAGTCATCCCCTAAGGATATATGCATATGTGTGTCAAGATCTACATCCATATCATATTTTTATTCCTCTCTTATATCGCTATATATATCACATAATTTTTTTCAAGGATACATTCTCTTAAACTCTATACATAGATTGGTCTATGAACAATGAAATTAAACATAGTGTGAATATCCATGAGATTGTTTATATGATCACTGGGATCACAATTCATGTAATTCTCTCATTTCCATTGTTTTATAATATTCCACACCCGCCTATTATATCCATGATATATGAGATTAAAAGACAATAATATTTTTTCAATACATCTGATCCTAAAATAGAATAAAAATATTTTTATTTTTTTTACATTAAAATATGTGCACAACACCTCATGGTTTTCTGTAATAATGAAATTAGGCACCAAACTCACATCATTTTATTCAACACATTTCAAAATTACAACCACCTCACATTCGATTAAAAATGAATTTCCATAAAAATATAAAAATTGGACTAACATTCAATAATTTAAAATACTAATTGAAAGATACATAGCACTAACTATCTTAGAAAAGTACAATAAGAACCTAGGGAAATATTTGAGTCCCCCCCTGCTATGAATGCACATTGAAAAACATATGAAAAGTATGACAATTCAATAAAAATGGTAAATACATAAAAAGTTTCAAGTTAAACCCCTAAAAAGTGTATCTTTCTATAAATTCGTTTTTATTCCCACTAGAACCCACATTTAATGTCTCATGAAAAATTTACGGTGAAAATAAATAATAAAAATCACATAGGGACAACCATTCAACCATAGAAAAAATAGGGATATAGTCACTAGGACACTCAAACATGGATAGTGTTAGATCACAAATTTTATACTCATGAAAAACCTAAGGGTACTGTTTCCTCATTGCATGGGAAAAAATTTCTTGATATATAGTAAATTCTACATGATCTCAAGCTGGTTATTGTATAATAACTTTATTAGCTATAAATATGTACATGAGAGTCAGATAAATAAAATACCTCAATATAAACATGTTCCCCTACCCATGAATCCATGGTATGTTAATGATGTCCCCTATCATACATAGGATATATTTCTACATGATATATTTCACCAAAGGCTTATTCATCAATGTACTTATATTTAAAATTTAGTCCTTTAATGATTGAGCATGATCTATATAGTAGTCCCTTTATCAGAACTACAAAGAGCATGATTCCTACTCTTATAGTATACATAGATAAATCTAGATATCCTATCTTGTATCAACCTATAAATCTAATTTAAGTATTTAATTGATATAGTTCATTTATATGTTATTGTTGTCAACTGTAATTTTCAAAAAGGATTATTTAGTTCTTATTCCGACCTAGAATACGTGTTGATTTGTTGATGTTAAATCATTTTCAATCTCGGACACCATCATAGGATTCCTGAATCACTATCTTCCTTCATTAAGTGTTTTTTCAAGGGTTAGTGGAAGTAGTTAGGTAGTTGGAAAAAATTGAGGTGATCCTCAATTATCTTAGGGAACCTGATACTTTGTGTGTGAGAATTTTTTAGAACTAGATTTATAGTTTCAGTAGAGTCTTGTGGGAGTCAGTGGCACCTTCTTAACTTCATGAATGTATGAATTGGAATCTCATCAAGATTTATTTTTCAATGGTTATTTCCTAAGGGAATGAATGTAGAGAAATATACTGAGATCATGAGACTTTTTATTGGTGACCGATTAGTATGGGAGTATGTCAATAACCTTTAAAGGTTTGTTATATATTCTCCAAAGATAGGGGGTCATCAATTATGAGAAAGATCATTTCTTTGGTGACGGTCTTCACCCAAACCTTGGTACATCTCTACTTTCTTTGGGCATAACATCCATTTTGGAGGTTGTCACTAGGGACATGTGAATGGAAGATAAATATTCTTGGAAATCGATGGTTGTTCATTCCTTAGTTTTATCAGGTATGCAAAAAATTAATAGTGGGAATGAAGAGAATCCAATGTGCAAGGAGTAGAGGTAGGATGAACCATAACATGATTAAAAGGCCCATTCTTATATAAATAGTTCATCTATTTTGTGCTTCCAATTTCGGGACTTTGAGGAATTTTGAGACCCATTTCTTGATATATCATTGAATTTTTCTCTATTATGGAAATTTTGTTCATAATTTTTTTTTTGATGATGGGGTTATAGAAGATGTCTCATGTTTGATTCCTTGTTTTTTGTGTAGGCACATTGTGATATACATGGATAAAAGCTGGATCACATTACCGAGGAACACACCTTAGTATGTTAAGGGTTTGAATGAGTTTTTAGATTTTTCAATTTCTAATCGATCCGTTGAAGGGAGAATAAAATTTCCATATCCTAAATATAAATTTAGAACATGGTTGAAGAGAGATGAGGTTTATGAACATTTAATATTGAAGCAATTCCCTGCTCAATATTTGTGTTGGATTTGGCATAGAGAATTGAATGTTACAGAAAGATTGAGCACTGATGTTAATCCTCATAATGAGGTCCCAAGTTCATCGACAATGGAAAATGAAATGAAAAACCTAATAAATGATGCATTCGGCACTGCAAGACACCACTATCAGCATCAAAACATATCAGAACAACCAGAAGAGGGTGCTACAAATTGCAACGTGAAAAGTGATGTTTTTGAGACTGTAACACAGGCAGATCAAGATTGTCACATATCATTGGATCCTCCTCTTGATTATGTGGAGCCAAATGTAAGAGAAAACTTCACTAAGGAAAATGTGTTTCATGATTTAGTTGATGATGGAAATCAAGAGTTGTATAGTGGGTGTTTGAAATATTCAAAGCTTTCATTTTTTATGAAGTTGTACCATATCAAATGTCTATTTGGAATTACAAATAAGGCAATGTCCATGATATTGGAATTGATTCGTGATGCATTTCCTGAAGCAAAAATCTCAGAATCTTTTTATGATATGAAAAAAGTTGTTAACAAGATTGGTCTTAATTATACAAAAATATATGCGTGTCCCAATGATTGTATGCTTTATTGGGGAGAGGATTCAAGTAGATAGAATTGCAAGAAATGTTCTTCTTCTAGATGGTAGGAAAAGGGTGATGTTGGAAGTCTGAATGAACATAATTTCATGGAGAATAAGAAAAGGAGCACACCTGCAAAGGTTTTGCGTTACTTTCCTTTGAAGCCTCGATTGTAAAGATTATTCATGTCATCGAAAACCGCCGAACACATGAAGTGACATTCTATAGATAATAAAAATGATGGTTTAATGAGACATCCATGAGATTCCCAATCGTGGAAGACATTTGATTCATTATATCTCGATTTTCAGCTGATCCTAGGAATATTTGATTAGGATTGGCTGCCGATGGATTCAACCCATTTGGGACTTTGAGTACCAATTATATCATTTGGCTAGTTGTTTTGATCCCTTATAATCTGCCTCCGTGGATGTGTATGAAACAAACATCTTTTATCCTTTCGATGATTATTCCTAGAAAACAAATGCCTGGAAATGATATTGATGTATACTTGTAGCCTTTGATTGAAGAATTGCAGGAGTTATGGAGCAACGGTGTTGAGACATTTGATGCTTCTTCTAAAAAAATGTTCAAAATGCATGTTTCTTTAATGTGGACCATTAGTGACTTCCCTGGGCTTGGGAATTTATCTGGTTGGAACACTTACATGGGTTTGGCTTGTCCCGTTTGTAACTTTGATTTTGATCCCAAATGGATACCTCACAGTAGAAAATGGTGCTTCTTGTGTCATCAAAGATTTCTCGATGCATCTCATAGATTTCGGTTGAACAGATAAAAATTTAATGGTTCCATTGATTGTAGACCAACTCCAAAGTTGTTAAATGGTTTTGAAATATTGGCACAGCTTTAAAATGTTGAAACAAAATTTGGGAAGGTTCATCATTTGAATGATAGCGGAAAACGGGTCCGAAGTGTATCATCAAGCGAAACCGGAACACAACAATGGAAGAAAAAAAGTATATTATTCAAACTTTCATATTGGGAATTTAATTTTTTGTGGCATAATCTTTATGTGATGCATATTGAGAAGAATGTATGTGACAGTTTGATTTTCACATTGCTTAATGAGCATGGAAAGTCGAAGGATCATCTCAATTCTCGCAAAGACTTACAAGCAATGAACATAAAACGCGATCTCTGGCCAGATGAGAATGGAAAGTATCCTCCGGAAATTTTTGCAATGAAAAATAGGGATAAAGATACATTCTTTCGAATGTTAAAGAATGTTAAGTTATCTGATGGGTATTCAAGTAACATCTCGAGGTGTGTTGACTTGAAGAATCGTAAGTTACATGGATTGAAAAGCCACGATTCACATATTTTGTTACAACAGTTACTACCATTGGCATTGCGTATATTATTACCTGAAAAAATCACTACTATTTTACTCCAGTTCTGCACATTTTTCAGAAAACTATGTGTGAAATATCTACATCCATTTCAGCTTGACAACCTCCAGGAGAGGTTTGTATTGACCCTTTGTGCAATGGAGATGATCTTTCCTCTGTCCTTTTTTACAGTAATGATGCATTTAACTGTGAATTTGGTTGAGGAAGCTAAATTAGGAGGCCCCGTTCATTATCGATGGATGTATCCAATTGAGAGGTACTTTATTTATATGTTTTCTAGTTAAGTAAAAAAATTTTGGTACTTAATTAAATGCATAATTATGTTTATTTTATTTCACAGATATCTTGGGCATTTGAAATCATATGTGAGAAATAAAGATAAACCAGAAGGCTCAATTGCTGAAGGCTATGTGGATGAAGAGTGTCTTACCTTTTGTTCTAGATACTTGGATGATATTGAGACAAGATTTAATCGAGTTGGATGTGTTGACGACACATCGACTCAATCTCAAATACATCAGAAATCCAAAATATTTCCTACTATTGGCCGATCAGTTGGGAGGACCTCAAATGTGACACTGACTGAATTGGAATTATTACAGGCACATAGATATGTGCTGCTAAATAGTGAAATTGTAGATCCATTTATTGAAGAGTTGAGGATACAAACAAAGAGATGAGTGAGAGTCCAAACACAAAATCAGAAAGATATAACGAAAGCTGTTAATAAAGATCTTGTAGAATGGTTTGCACGACGTGTAAGTTCATAAATATTGCAATAAATATGAATATTAGTTTGACACATACATTTTGTAAATCTAATAAAGTATATTTCTTTTTTCAGATCATGAATATTGATACTCGAGTAGAGGTATCAGAAGATTTGAAGTTTCTTTCTAGATGTCCTCTAAAAGAAGTTAGAAAGTTCGACGCTTATAATGTGAATGGATTTAGATTTCGTACAGTTGATCGAGAAGTGGGTTTGAGAACAAAGAATAGTGGTATATTTACATTTGTTGAAGTGGAATACTATGGAAAGCTGTATGATATTATTGAATTAAACTACTACAGACATTTTTCGGTTGTTTTATTCAAATGAAAATGGGTCGATATTATCAGAGGCGTTAAAAGAGATTCCTTGAAATTTACTTTTGTGAACTTCTCTCGCTTGATGGATGTTGGTGATTGTGAACTGCATGATCCATATATCTTAGCATCACAGGAAAAAATGGTATATTATGTGAATGATGTTGCCGATGAAGGGTGGAGTGTAGTTGCCCACATAATACAAAGAGATTTGTATGATATGGGTGATGAAGTGGAAAATTTGACATCTGAAATTGAATTTAATCAGCAACAGGAATCAGAATTATTTGTCCATCATGATATTGAAAATATTAGTCTAGCAAGGATGAATGAAGTGGATGAAGCAATGGATCAGGAAACTGACATGATTGAAGGGGAAAATGATTGTATGCACAATTATTTATTTATTCAGCAACCACTTGTTTTATTTCTGCAGTCATTCATTATCATTGTTATATATATTTTGTCTGTTAGTACTCCATCTGTTATCATTTTTATTTTTTTTTCTGCATAATTTTTTTGAAATATATATTCTGAACTTAATTTTATTTGATTAAATGACAGGAATTCCAAGGAAGAAGCATTAAATTATTTCATCCAGTTCTGCGACAGATGACTATCCATCTGGCTCCCTCCCCATGACATCTGATGCACCAGCTGCTGACACCCCTGCACCATCTCCCCCTGCACCATCTCTCACACTATCTGTGGATGTCCCAGTAGAGGCTAAGTCGTCAACTCCCCCTTCAGGAGCCTCAGCAGCGGGGAAGCGACGTTCCCCTTCCAGTTCATCCCAGACATACTGGAGTGTCACTATCATAGTTATAAATTTTAATTAAATAAATTTAATGCATTTTGTTTATACTAATTGTTTTCTCATTGAAGATGACAAAAATGCAACCGTGGAGAAAAAATAAAAAGTTCAGATGTTTGGAATTTGAATGGTGAGAAGATTGTTGTGCCATTTGATTCTTACGGGGTCCCTACGGATGATGCCGCGGGGTTGCTTGGCCAGATTCTAGGCCAGTTGGCAGCGGAGCCCATTTCCCTTCCCATTTCATATGAAGATTGGATACATATTCCTCCAAGCTATAAAAATGAAGTGTTTGATTCTCAAATCAAGGTAAATTTATTACATTATGGTTTAATTTAATGTCATGTTACTAATATGTTCAAAATGAATTTCTGTATATAGATGTTCTTCCACTTTATCGTTGCTGATGTGATAGCATAGAAGTGGACGTTGAAAAATCTAGGTAAGAAGTGGAAAGATTTTAAATGGAGATTGTGGTGTGATGTCAACGATGCTTCATTGACCATGCTGCAAATGTATGAGAAGCTACCCAGTGGGGTACCAAAAGAGCAGTGGAAAATGTTTGTTGACAGGCATCGAGATCAGAAGCGGATGGTATTGAAATATATATTATTATATTATCCTCATTTTACATTTATACATGTATATGAAAAGGACATGACATTCAATACATCAGTATTAAATTTCATTTTATTTATTTCAGGATCTATCAAGACAGAATGCGTCAAACCGAGTGAAGCAAGTCACCCCGCACACTGCGGGCTCAAAAAGTTTTTCTAGAAATCGAAGTTCATTGGTAATCTTTTAATTAGTTTAAATATTTATAAGACAATATTATCTATTTAATATATTGAATTGTTGATTTATCTTTTATTAATGCAGTCACAAAGTTTAGGCCATGAAGCATCCAGAACTGAACTGTGGTTGGATGTTCACAAGAAATCAGATGCATGTTTTGTTAATGAGCCTGCTAAATAAGTTTGGGTATGAAGTCAATTTTTTATCATAATAACTTCTTATCAATTTTTTATGTGTTAATATATATTGATATTTGATTTATAGGTCAAAATTAAAGAACTATGGGATGCTAATCCTGCGCATTCCTACTCTGTCTCCCATGATGACCCGGTTGGTAAAGTCCTTGGGAAGGAGCATCCTGGGAGAGTGCGCGGGATGGGTTTGGGACCCGTGCCATCTGAGGTTTTTAGCAGGCCACCGGGGATAGATACTTAATCTACTCCTGACTTTAGTTATCCCGGAGATGCTAAGAAAGAGATTGTTTCTTTACGAAACACAGTTCACCAGCAGGGGGATCAGATATCTACATTGCAAAAAGAGTTGACTGAACTACGTCAGCAGATGAGCAGATATGCCCCCGGTGGGAGTGCATCGATTGGTGGTATGCAGGTAAATCACCGAAAATCATAATCATTTAGTTTGCTAACTTTCATTTTTTAAGTTTTAATATAAATATGTAACCATATTTAATTTTCAATATAATGTTCTTACAGGTGACAACACAAAGTGGAAATGATGGTGGATAGGGTGACGATGCATCATCAGACCCTGAGTAGTTGTACTGTTGATGTGTTGAACAAAAATGAAAATAGTTGGTTTGTATATGTAACATTTGTGGAACATAGTTTCCAACACACATTTTCATGTCCTAAAATTTCCTTGATTTCTCACGTTTCTTTTTATGCATTTTATTGATTTCTGATGTTTGTTTTTATGTCTTCATTTCTCAAGTGTGGTATACATCATTCCATTTAGGTCTGTGTTTGAATTGGTAGTCAATATTTTGGATGACTAGGAGTTAAACCCATTGTTGATGTGTTGAACAAATTGGGTCATTTCATAGTGATCAAGGGGATAGTGTTGTGGACACTTTGGTGAGGCCCATTATTGAAAATGTCTGATTTAAGCGTCAAAAGTATCTAAATATGCTCTAGCTCTTCTAAAATGTCATGAGAATTTTCTAAATCAAGGGTGGTTCACTAAGATATATGTGTGACTGAGGGGTGATAAATTAGCATATGTACATGAATATAGGCAAGAATACTTTATAAATTAAAATATAATCTCGAAGATGGATGTCGACTTGACACATAATTGGTATGTCTTATAAAAACATGAATTTTAAGAAAAGAAATTCTACCAAATACTTCAATATTAGGATGGTTACAATGGACCATTTCCAACCATAACTATTTTGATCACTGAACTGTTACTGCATGACTTGAACTGCATTCCCAACATAATTTCCACTAAATCATGGTCTGTCTGGTAATTATTACCTATCATTATATCCCTGAATTATTTATATTATGATTCTTAATTCCATTTTTTGATTCATTACAAGCTATCCGGTAATGAAACTTTAATTACTAGAATTCCAGAACTTTCTTCTTTACCATTCATGACTATTCTTTCTACAACCACTCTCCCAAAGGTTACATTTTCCATGACCTGTGTGATTCTCCCCACCATAAGATTTTAATATTCATCATTTTAATAAAAATAAGAATCTAATTCCCACGAAAAACACTCTGTCCACCACTAAACATGGTTTCTGGATGTGAGTCAACATAATTATACCATGTTCCATCATAACAATCCATCCTTGGCATATGCTGAAGCCTCATCTGGAACTAATATTCCATCCTTGAACAACCCGTGGTTCACTTCTTACCACATAGATTTACATCATCCACTTAATAATAAATATAAATGGTCTATTCATAATCACATGTATTATGCAATCCTCATTCCAAGCGCACACATTCAATTAATATCAATAACTACATCTTGAACTTTAACCCAGATTGATGATGTTATAAAACTCGATCCTCTTACATAGTCATCTATAGAACTAGGATAACTTAGCTTTTCTACTAAAAACTATGGTCTACATCACTCACCACAACGTAGTTAATACCTAGGTAACCTCACTCAGGGAGTGATCAGTTAACACAACCTTTTTAGATACCACAACCCTAAACCAAGTAGTTATATGATAATACCCCTTAAGGTGTTACCTGTGATTTCATCCCTCAAACTCTCAGAGACTAGAAATTTTTTCACAAAACACCACACAACTATCTCCACCAAACCTTAGTTAAATAGGAAATTTATATGATAATGAATACTAAATTGATGTTACATCAATGAAATGGGAACACCCATTTCATATAATTCAAAGGACCAATGACACTGTACATTCTTGGTATTTTCTAGCCTACTCAAAAAATCAAACCCAAGGGACACGTTATCCTACATAACCATTTAACATGTATGATGACTTCTTGAGTCATACACCTTTGAAATTAAACTCACACAACTAACTAAACTAAATAAAATTATATTGGCATGTCAGTCCCACTAATCTCAAGCATTAAAGATGCTCATAACACCTAGAAGTTTTACTTATCTCATGATCACCTACCAACATGGGGAATCATTCCACAACTAGAGTCCCACTCAATCCCAAAATACATAAAAAACAAATTCTATGACCAAAAACTAAAAAGATGCATCCAATGATGCTTAATATCTCCAAGGATGCTAGAAAAACTAGGTTAACCCCTCACATAACACGAGGAATCAAATCTAATTCTAGGTTTGTTCCTAAAATGTCACTAGAATCTCCCACCTAACCTATATTCCAACATAAAAAGATGTCAACTAAGACTCACTGGAAATATCCACATTTCTATAAAAGCTATATCCCAATGTAAGTCTAAAACTATTCCCACAATAGGATTTTTTATAACAATATATTTCTAATGTGTTATTTAATCTATTTCATTAGTTCAAATTTATTATAAGTATTAAGGATGGTTTCTAGGCCACAAAACCAAAAAAAAATCATTATATAAATGGGTTGGTACTAATATAACTACTAATTAATCAATTATCAATTTTTATAAGTAGAGTGGAATCGCTATGGATGATCTATCCTAAGAAAGTGAAGTTATAAGATTTAGTGGAATCTAGTTTGGGATGTTACAATGTTGTATCAATGGAGTTTTATCTTCCTAGTATTTACTATTTAGGATATTGTATACATGAGTATGAGGAATGTGTTGGAACCTTTGATTGTTTTTTCTGGTTTTATTTTTTTTTCAGGGCAGTGGTGCAGCAGAATCCAAGAATTATTATTTTTTATTCTGGGAAGCTTTTCGCGGTGGTTTTAACCATTGTGAAATTCATTCTGGCGGCGGTTTAAACTGCCGCTAAACGTAAAATAAAATTTACTTTTAGCGGCGGTTATAAACGATGCTAAATAGGAGCATCGTGGCTGCCTCATTCCACGGAGGTTTACCTGAATTTAGCGGCGGTTTTACTACTACTGGAAATTGAGTTTATTCATGGCGGTTATAACCGCCGAGAATAAAGCGATATCCAGGGATCGTAAAAACGCCGCTAAATTCAAGAAAACCGCCGCGAAATGAGGCACCTACGACGCTTTCCTGAAACCGCCGCTAAACATTAAAAACCGCCGCTAATAGATTGCCGATGCCCTATTAGGTGGCGGTTTCTGTAAACCACTGCCAAAAAGTTTAGCGGAGGTTTAAACCACCACTAAATGCAAAAAAACCGCCGCTAAACGACGATTCTGTTGTAGTGTAGGAGGTGGGTAAAAGACGGTAAAAATTTCAATAAAATTTTTATGTATCTAAACTTATTATGAAATGAATCCAATGAATTAAATTGAAATTATATAGGTATTATGTATCTATTTGACCTAACATAAATTTAAATAAAATAAATAATTATTTAATTAAAAAGTCAGTTTTAAACAATAACTCAGTATTTTTCACTATTGATCAAAAATTGAAAGTTTTCAGAAAAATACCAAAAATTAACCCTAAGCTAATTTTGATATTCCAAATTCAAAAATATATTCTATTTTACCAAATTAAAAATATTGAAGTTTCATTTATTAATTTAAAATTAATTCCTGTTGTCAAAACCAAAAGGTGTATTTTTAAAAAATAATAACTATCAAAAGATTGACACTTGTTTATGTCCAATTTCAAAGTGAAATTACTTACAATGACCATAATTGGATTAAATGGTAAAAATATAATCTATTTATACTTTCAAACCCTTAAAATGTATAATTTAACACTATAAATTATTTTGATTAAAAAATTTGTTTTCAGTTAAAATATAGTATTTTCATTATTCACCCAAATATGAAAGTTATCAGAAAAACACCAAAAATTTATTGAAACTAAATTATTATGTTCCAATTATAAAGAATAATTTTATTTTGTCAAATTGAATATATAAAAGTTTCAAATATTGGATTTAACAAGGGTTCACCATTAAAGGCAGTAAAAGTGCATTGTTTTGAAAAATACTTCTTTTATCTGAAAACACTGAATTAGTTCTTATATTATGTCTAAGAAACTCATAATATGGATTCTAAAATTATAAGGATTATATAAAGTTTAAAATTTAGTTAATACTATTCATAACCGCTTTTGAACGACTAGTTTGGTAAGTCCTGGTGTGATTGAACTTGGTGTTGCGTGTAGTGCAAGTTATTGAATTAATTTAAAGAAATAACGTACTATGAAATATTGGGGTGTGAAAACTATTCATATTACTATGTTTAATGGCTAGTTTATAATTATTTCATTTAAATAATTATAACAAAAAAAAGATGTTTCATAGAAACTTAGTGTTGCATGTAATGTACGCTAAGTCGGTGTTTTGTGTAAGGTATGCCAAGTCGGTGTTGTGTGTAACATATTCTAAGCCAGTTCCATGTAAAATTAATGTTTGAATTTTTATAATGTAATATATCAATGATAATTTAATTTATTTGAGTGAAAAATAAGATCCATAAAAACTCATGGTGTTACATTCTACCCCCGTTAAAATGAATTTCACCCTCAAAATTCATCAATTAGTTAAAAACAAATGAGGATAATTCTGGTTCATAATATCCTCAAGTTCCCATGTATCATCCTGTAATTGGTGGTTTCTCCAAAAAACTTTGACCAGGTGAGTGGTCTTATTTTGTATAACTTTCTCTGTATGATTCATAATTTCAAATGTTTGTTCCTTGTAAGAAAGATCCTACTCCAGTGGTATGACCTCTGAGTTTAGTACATGTGAAGGGCTAGGTTTGTAATTCCTTATGATAGATACATGGACTACATCATGGAATTGAGAGATTTTTTGAGGAAGTTCCAAGTGATATGCTACTATACCGAGATCAAGAATCTCAAATTGGATGATATACCTAGGTCTTAATTTCCATTTCTTCTCGAATCTTATAACTTTCTTCCAGGGTGAGATTCATAGAACCACCTTTTGACCAACATCAAATTCTAAATCACACTGATGGTTACCAGCATAAATTTTTTGACAACTTTGAGCTACCTTGATATGATACTAAATGGATCTAACCTTTTCTATCATTTCTTCAGCGATCTCAGGTCTTAATAGCTATCTTTATCCAACTTCATCCCAACATGTTGAAGCTCTATATTTCTTCCCATATAGGGATTCATACAATTCTATATGAACGCTTGATTGAAAGATATTGTTGTAATATAACTCTACTAGAGAAAGTTTTTTATCCCAAACACCTTTAAAATCTAGAGAAAAAGATCTCAACATATCCTCTATGGTTTGAATTATTATTTTAGAATGACCATATGTCTGAGGATGATAAGAAATTATGAAAGTAAATTCCTTATCAAGTACTTGCTGAAGACTTTGCTAGAACTTAGAGGCAAACCTCAGATCTTGATATGATACAATAGAATATGTTACTCCATGAAACCTTAACACTTTCTTAATGTATATCCTAGAATGATGATCCATAGATAAGTATTCTCTGATAAAAATTAAATGCGCTGATTTTGTATGGCGATTGAATACCACCCATATAGCATTAAAACCTTTAAAGTTTTTGGGTAGTCTAATGAAAAAAATATATAGTGATGTTCTCCCATTTCAATTCTGGTATGGGTAATGGATGAAACATCCCTTTAGACTTTTGTCTTTCAACCATAACTTGCTATCATACCAAGCACCGAGATACAAACTCTGCAATATCCCTCTTCACTCTATCACACTATAAGTATTCTTTAAAGTCCTTATAAATCTTCATACTTCTTGGATGAATAGATAATGAAGAACTATGATCTTCTTATAATATATCCTTATTCAAATCTAGTATAGAAGGAACACATACATGGTTCCTAAACCCTATCATTCCATCCTAATCAAGGTTAAAATCGGGAACATTTTTAACTTTCTTTTGTAGATCTACATTTTCCTTATGGCCTCCATAATGTTCACTTGGATATAGGGTTGAACTTTCATTTGAGAAAGATAATATTTTTCCCTTCCTTACATATTTATATATACATAAATTAAAAATCTAGAAATATTATATCTTTTGTGATCCTCATCATGGATACGCTATCACGATCCTTCTGACTCAAAGCATTGTCCACCTTATTTGCTTTCCCATGGTGGTAATTTATTGAGAAGTCATAATCCTTTATCAACTCTAACCATATTCTCTAGTGCATGTTCAACTCCTTTTTGAGTGAATATATATTTTATACTTTTATGATCAATATATATATCACACTTTTTTTCCATAAAGATAATGGCTCCATATCTTTAATGTAAAAATTACCACTGCTAACACGAAATCATGAGTTGGGTAATTTTTATCATGAATCATCAAATTTCTTAATACCTAATAGATAACCATGTTATTCTACATAAGGACACACCACAATCCCTTCTTGTATGCATCACTATAGATTACAAACCCTCCTCTAATATAGGGTAATGTAAGTACAGGTGCACTGACTAACATTCTCTTTAGTTCCTTGAAATTTTACTCACATTCATCTGTTTAGAGGAACCTGACACCCCTTCGAGTTAACTTGGTCATATGATTAGTTATTCATGAGAAGTTCTCTACAAACCATCGATAATATCCATCTAAACCATGAAAATTATGAATCTCAGTCACTATGGTTAGTCTAGGCCAGCATTCAATAGACTCTTTCTTTGATGGATCTACTATTATACCATATTTTGAGATTATGTGACCCATAAATGAAACCTTTTGCATCCAAAATTCACTCTATAAATTTTTCATATAGTTTCTCCTTACTTAGGGTCTTTAGTGTAATTCTCAAGTGATCTTCATGCTCTTACTTTCTATTTGAATAGATAAGAATATCATCTATAAATACCAATATAAATTGATCGAGGTAATATATAAAGACTAAATTCATTAAATACATTAAGATAGTAGGGGAATTAGTAATACCAAAAGGCAGCAATATATATTCATAGTTTCCATACCTTGTACATAATGTCATCTTGGGTATATCCTATTTATTGACCCTCAATTGATGATATCCAGAATGAAGTTCAATCTTAGAGAAGTATTTATATCCATGAAATTAATCAAAAAATTCATCAATATAGGGAAGATGATACTTGTTCTTGATTGTAATCTTGTTTAACTCCTGATAATCAATGCATATTTTCATTGATCTATATTTATTTTTTGAAAAGAGAACAAGTGCACCCCAAGGTGACACACTTGTTTGAATGAATCTCTTATAAAGGTTTTCTTGGAGATTCTTCTTTAATTTATACAACTCAATCAGATCCATTCTATAAGGATTATTTGAAATTAGTGTGTAACCAAGTATGATTTTTATAGATAAATCAACTTCACATTTTTGTGTAAGGATAAGAAACTATTCTGGAAAGACATCCACAAATCCCCAACCAATAGGCATATCATCGATGTTGATTTTTCCCCAACCATTTGAGATAAAAAACCCTTTTGAATGAGAATTAAGACCCATACACTGGATGTAATATCTATTGGAAATTCATGCATATCATCACATTGATGGATAATCATAGGAGGGTTTGAAATATCAAACATAACTTCCCTTACTCAACTATTTATATGGGATTTATGTGGAGAAAGTAAATCCATGCCTAAGATGACATCAAATTAAACAAAAAGAATAATGACAAGATTTAAAAGAAACACATTCCCAGAAATATCAATTAGATAGGAATCATATGCTTAGGATGCAATCATCATAACATTAGGGGTTTTCAATGCTAATTGCACATCTAATCATTTTGGTGGAATCTTAACACCCTTATAAAATTATTTAGATATGAAAGAGTGGGTAGATCAAGAATCAAATAAAACATTAGTAGTTCTAGAGTGGATGTTAAGTGTACCTTTGACCACGTCATTATCTCACACCTCATTAGAAATAGTGATTTAATGATATTTTACCTTGTCCCTCATCTTAAGAGGTTGTTGAAATTGATCATCATCACCAGACCTTGGATTTGGGTAGTGGTTAGCATAATTACCATTATCCTTACACTTGTAGCACTGAATAATGGGAGGTGAATTCTATGACACTTTTTCTCTATTCACACTATTTTTTAACTTCTTCCCATCACTTCGATAATCAAATTCCTGATGGCCTTACATTCCACAATTAAAATATTTATTAGACCCACTAAGGAAATTTATTCCATTCTTCTTACCACACTTAGAGAATAAAGGAAATATTATCTTATTCTCTTCATGGTTTTTATATTTTCCTTTAAAATCCATCTTCTTATTTTCAAAAACATGACAATGATACGTGACTCCAAACTCTATTTCAACATTGATTTCACAATGAAAAATATCTTCATAGATACTAAAGTATCTTATGGACAATGCCCTTATGAGACTTGGATTTTAGACACTGAATAACTAATAAAATTTACTTTTGGGTTGAATGATAATTCCAGAAGAGTACCTCACAATTATTGAAAAATTATCCTCATAGGTACTAATAGTTTCATTATCCCTTTACTTCAACTCAAGGAACTGTTTCTAAATCTTGGTATGAAGTATTTGAGGAAAGTAATTATTGAAAAACAAGTTCTTGAACTCGTCCCAATCCAAGGATTCAATATCATCTTGCCACCCCATATTCTTGATCAGAGTCCACCACCGGTCCACTTTACCTTCTAAACAATAAACAGCTAGAATGGATTTCTCATGTTCTGAATACTAGATAATAGAGAGAATCTTTTCAGTAGTACTGATCCATTGTTCAGAAACAAGTGGATTAGAATACCTACTAAAATAAGGTGAATGTTTCTTCATGAAGGACTCAACAAACAATTGTTCCCTTATTTTCTCATTTGTAATTCCATCATGATTCATATCTTGAGAAATCTATGTGAGCATATCAATGAGGTTTTTTATTCCATATCACATAGCATTAAATTTCTAAGTAGGAAAATCATTGCATTGTCTATAGAAATCACCATTAATGTGGTTCCTTTAGGTTCTAACCACTGACTAAAACCAAAAAACATATAGTAAGAAACAATTATCATATTGAGGAACCACATAATCATGAAAATTCACTTATAGTATGTCTAAATTATGAAACCTTCCTTAATATATGACACATTAGGTTTATCCTAGGTTATTCATATCCAATTTATATTTAAATACTTCATGATGGTTCATGAAGAGTTTGTGAATTCCCAAAGTGTGTCCCATGGGAGTGTCAAAATAGGTGTGTAGTAAGGCCCAAAACTATGTACCAGATTACCCTGAGTTATACCCAGGACATCTTTTTAGAGTTGTTAAACCTAGGTACATCTCTTCCAGATTCGCATCCACTTATAGTATCTAGATGGGGATATATCTTTAAGAAACCACTCACTCTATCCCTTACCAAAATTACATGACATTTTCCTATACTTTTCCATATCTTTAGACTTATCCTTAGACATTTTCTTAGGGTTCTCACTAAGGTTTTATCATCATAGTTTCCAAAGGTTAACTAAACCTTTAATCTACTACCAACTATATAGATCCTTGAATTTCATACATAAACATTACATAGATTTTTTAGAATACTTAAAATAATATACAAATAGACACCCAAAGACTGTAGTAGTCTAGTTCCTTTGGAAACATGGAAACATAAACACTGTTATATAAGTGAGTTATATTATCCCCCACTAGGTTTTTATTGACTAAAAACCATACTATATATTTCAAACATAATACATATATTTATAACCTAAGGAAGGAAACATAAAAATGGGTGAGCTCAAATGCTCAGTAAGGGTAAACAAGGGAGACATATAAGCATAAATACGAGCATAGGGATATGAGAACGTGATCATAAAAATAGAAGATCATAACCTATATATCAAAGATCATAAATAAGAATCATGGCATAAATATTGGTAGTTCATAATACATGAATCATGAGGAAATAAAGGACATGAGACAAGAAAGAATAATATAAGAATAAAACATATAATTATGGAAAACACATAATCATATAATATCATTTCCATAGTAGTCAAGGAATCACTACAAATACCATATTGGTAGTATGGGTTCACTCCCCATACCATCTATGCAGTCATGGTTCACTCCCATGTCCATATTAGTAGCATGAGTTCACTCCTCATACCATCTTAGAAGTCATGGTTCACTCCTATAGCTATTTTAGTAGTCAAGGTTCACTTCCAAGACCATATTAGTATATCTCATTAGATATAAATATTTTCCCAATGCATTAGAATGAGATATAGGTCCCACCTATCTTATAATGAAATCATACATACATGTTCCGCATGATCATTAAAAATCATATCATAACACATGAAATGAAATGGGTATCATAAACATGTAATCATACCATAACCTATGGAAAAAGATACAGGTTTCATAATCATTTCATCAAAAGAACAACTAGTTAAAGATAAAAAGGTTTCATTAATATCATGCCTTAAAAATATAAAAAATTCATTGAAATAATATGAATGGAAACATTGAATCATTTCCATAGAAAGGCATGAGTAACACCAATGGATGTAATCTTAGATTGGAAATAATTTTGAGATATCCTTTAAAAAAATTTCTTGAGGAAAATATCCTTTCTGCATTGAAAAGTGATTTTTTAAAACATAAAACATTTTAAAAAACATTTTTCTTTGAAAATATATTTGAAAACTTATAAAGTAATACTTAAAAACAATTTTTTTTAAAAAATAATTTTTTTTGGAAAATTATCTTCAAGGATCATTTGAAAACATTTTTTAAAACATTTTTAAAAACATGGTTTTTGAAATAAGACAGATTTTTAACCGAAGAGGGAAGTACGATCAGAATTTTCATAAAAACATTTTCTTAATTATTTTAAGTACCAAATAGTGGTAAAATGGTACTAATACATGGATATACCATGAATAAATATATTAGAAGGAAACTCAAGAGTGTTCTTGGGAGATGAATTATAAGGACCTGACCTTAAACATTATATAATCTAGTAAATTTATTTAGAGTTCACTTATTACATTCCCAAAGATCTTTCAGGTTTAGATTTTTATAAATTTAGGAAATATTTCATACACATCAACACATAATCATACAAAGTGGATAATACTAAGACAATATCTATTTTTTTCATAATAATTTTTTTAATAAAAATTATGACATCTATTCATGATAAGTGTTCACAATATTCATCTTGGATTCTCCTTTTCTCTTACCCATCCTTAAACCCAGTGAAAAAAAATTTAAACCTTGAAATGAGAACAAAAATATCAGTAAGGTATATAAGAAAAGAGAGAAACCATTGGTATATGAATACTTAACATATGAAATCATTTTCACAAAGACATACTTCTCACCCATAAAATATCATGTACTTACTTTGTGAAATAAGAGATTTCCATAAAACATAGAAAAAATAAATAAACCATATAGGTTAATTGGGGCATTAATTACTTAATATTTTAACCCTCATTTTTATCTTATGATTTGTAACCCTCGCTACTACCTTACAATGTAACCCTGACGACTACCTTATCGTGTAACTATCATAGTTACACTTGGAGTAACCATACGGATGACCTCAAAATTAAACATACCCAATGAATTAGAAGGACATATAGATCCTAAAATTCATTACAAAAAATTCCAAAGAACCAAAAAATAATCATAAAACAAGAATACTTACATCATATAAATCATTCCCTTTAAAAAAGGAAATAAATGAAAAGAGGATTTTTAAAGGAAAGTCCGTTACAAATATAATATATTTGAAGTGAGAATTAAGAAAATGAATGGAATATGTGTATAAAATTTAAATTCACATAATAAAACATAATATAATAAAAAATTAATTTAAAAAATAATCTTAGTACCACATAATCAATAATGTAGAAGATTAACCCAAATAATGGAAATTAAGTTAAGAATTCCCTTACCTCAGATTCAACTTACATAAAATGAGTTTAAACCTCCTGTATAATAGTTAAAAGAGTGTTATTAATATTTTAAAGAAACATATTAATTTTTACAACACCCTATGCGATCCTTTTATAACATCATTACACCCATTTATTAATAATATTTTGTTATTTTCATTGTTTCAGGTGTGTTCTTTACATGGTTTCTATGGTCGGTTCATAATAGATTTTCTTATTGAATGGAAGAAAAAATATAGAAGTATAATAAAATGGTATTAATATATTTAAATAATATTAAATGATACCATAAATCATTTATTTTTCATATATTAAGATAAATCATTAGATAAAACATTAATGATATTCGTTTAGATCATTTTGGCAGTTCTTTGATAATACTGAACTAGTTTCGTTAGATAATTTAATATTATGAATATATGTTAATTATAAAACATAAAATAGGTTATATATAAGAAAATTTAAAATCTATTTAAATGATTAAAATGGTTTTATAACCATCCATGAATTAGTAAATGGAAATTAAAAACACATCGCCCACGATGTTGGTAAATCGACACATCACAGATGATGTTTTTATTTTTAGAATAAAAGGGATAAGATAAGAAGTATGAAGATGATGTTTTCCATAAAAATTATAAAATTATAGTATATATAAGATACTAGAGTTTTCATTCCTCTTGGATACATGGAGATGAATAGAGTATAATAAAAGAGAAATAATTGAAAAGAAAATAAAATAAAATGAAAGAGGATTTTCACCTCTTGAATTCTCTCCCTTGAGAACCTCTTTAAGGCCCTTGGTTTTGGCCTTTTTGTGAGACCATAAGGTCTTGGATGTAGGGAAGAGGCTTGGTAAGGGATTTGTGAAGAAATTAATAAAGCTACAAGGATTTTATTCGTGAATAGAAGAGGCGGTGAGGGGAGGTATTTATAGAAGAGGAGAGGAGGAGTTTTTGATTATTTTATTCATTAGTTTCTTATTTTGGCTCAATAATATTAATTGTTTGAGAAATATCATAAAATATATTAAAATATATTAAAATATTGAATTATAGTTATATATTTTGGGCTTACATCATCCTTATAACATATATGACTCAATAAATCATGTATTTAGCTTATATCATAAATTACAATATTTCATTATTCATAAAAAATATAGTATTTTAGAAAAATTTAAAAAAAAATAACTCCAACAATTTTTAATGTTTATAATTGAAAAATAAACTCCATTTTATCAAAATAATTTTCTAAATATTAGAAATTTAATTTTTAAATAAAATCATATTTTATTCAAAAAATAATAGTTTTAAAACTATAACTAATTTTATAACACTTTAAAAAATTAATTAAATTATCATAAAATTATCTTATAATAATAATAAAAAAAATAATTTATGAATCTATTTTATGAAAATATATTTTCTTTTAATTCATTATATTAATTATAAAATTGTAATTAAATATTTATGACTCACAAAAATTCCAACACTTTATTTATAATTTCCAAAAATTATTTACGTGTTCAATGATATAAGTATATAATATTTTCACTTATGGGATAAATAAATTTTATTTATAAATTCTTAGGTGAGGTTACTATTCGATTGGCCAAATTATTTTTCCTAATGGTCATGTTACTATTCCTAAGGTTAAGTTACTATTCCATTAGTTTAAATTCCTTAATTTCTATAAATACCACTTATTTCATTATAAATTCATAAAGAATTTGACTATTTAATTCCAGAGTGAAAATAAATTATTTTATAAGTACCTGGGTTGTTACATGAATGATAATATTTCATCAATGAAAGCATAAACATACACAATCTTGATAAATGATGAGATTGCTTCAATAAACGCTTACCACTTGGTAACTTTTGATCTACTATCCATGTAAGGAAATGAAATTACATGAAGCTTAAAATATCATGAAAATAAGGATATTAATGATATAATATTTCAAATGGAATTATATACACATCAAAAAATGTAGGTTCATAATAAAACATGTGTCTCAAAGAAGACAAATTGAGACAAAACTATCTTACTGATTTGGTAAATTTGGAAACATTAACCCCATGAAAGAAATATAATAGAATGGATATGTAAATACCCATAAATTTAATAATAATAATCATGTAATACATTCATGGGTAGTATATATACCACAAAAAAGGAAAGAGTGGTGTCTAAATCATGCATCTCATGAAAATAAAATGTGAGATGAAATTTCCCTTACCTTGTGTCTTGACTCTCTTCGTACTCATACAAGATTCCTGTATAATAAATGTAAGTTTATTATAAATCTTTCATATAAGAATATTATTATATATAATTCCATATATGGTTTGATTATGAACTTATATTACCCACTTGTTAACAATTCTATGTTAAGGTTTCACTTTAGGTAATATCCTCTTTGTTCATTGCATGTGTCTTAATTTGTTATATCTTCGGTCCTTATACATATATCATGATTTATAGAATTTATACCATGATATAAATATCATTTATATTCATTATATTTGTATTATAATAATATATATTATATATAAGTATTAAATGGAATACACCATTCATAGTGATAGTTGGTCATACGTACGTATGAATGCTATTTCTGTTTTTATTATCATATTGAAAGAAATAAACAAAGTGAAATATATGTATATATGTATATAATATCATTAAATTATAATTATCATGTTATATTTATCATATAAGTTCACTAAACCCATCCTTAATACATTCCATGTAGTGTGTGAATGAATCATATCGCTTTGAGGGGGTTGTAGTCCACACTTCCTCAAACAAAATTATTATATTTACACCAAATGGAAAGTATAAAGATATGTGTTGTAAAAGGATTAAATAAAATTAAAGACATAATAAAAATAATATATATCATTTATAAATATATTTTCTATTATAATGTCTAACATGACAGGCGGTAAAGGAAGAATGAACAATCCTCATTTCGTGAGGCGGTAGTTTGCCGTACAAGTAAACAATATGTTCATTACCCATGAGATGGAAGTGTGTATATGTGTAGGTATAAAACTTTGAATAAAAAAATAATAGTATATTTATGATACAGTTTTTTTATAAATTAATGTAATAAGAATAGTTTATGGGATGGAGAGTGTAAATAACATAAAATAACTTGAGGAAGAATGTTACCTCTTATTCGGGTAACTCCTTTTAGTTTTCACCAAAGGGATTCCTTGGATTTATTTTTGGAAAAGGGGAGTACTATAGAATGAGGGTAGATATGTTTAGTATCTATTTTGGTAGAACTTGTTCAATCAAAAGTGTCTTGAGATATTTTAGGAAATGGGAGGGGAGGAGGCCTTTTTATAGCAGAGGCGGAGTGTCACTCTTGTAAATTTTGGGAAAAGGAATTCCACCCGCATTTTTCCCATGTCAATTAGATCCAATAGTGGAAAAAATTAGATCCAATAGAGTATAGGATCGAAATATGTCTAGACAATGTCTCTTGGAAAATTTTCTAGGTCATTTGTGTCCTTAAGATGAATGTTTAGTCCCTTATTAAGTTTAATTTTACCTTAATCATTGTAATTAAATTTAATTACTTTCACTAATATTTTTGGTCAAAAACTAAGTTGAACTTATTATAAATTATAAATTATTTAGATTAAAAATATTGAATCAATTATTCTAAATTACAATCACATAATTGGAAGAAATTAATTTAAATTTAATCCCATTAACGGGACAACACTGCGGGTTTTTAAAGTAAAAACATCCAAAAGTTTGTTAGGTTTTTATATCCAATTTAAAATTTAAATTGATTACAATTACCTAAATTTGATTAATTAATAAAAATATAATCTAATTAAACTTTGAAATAAATTTAAAATATAATTTAACCTTATAAATAAATTAGTTAAAAAAGAAGTTTTAAATTAAAATTCCACATTTTCCACTATTCATCCAAAAATGAAGTTTCTTAGAAAAATACAAAAAATTAATCCAAAGATAAATTTTACATTATAAATTAAAAAATAAAGTTTAATTTAAAAAATTAAATTTATAAGTGTGTCGAAAATTAATTTTACTATTTTTCATAGAAGGGAATGAAAAATAGTATATCTGAGAAAATATTATTTTTAAACATATAAGGAATTTACCAAAAATTATACCTTTCATTATCAATACGTTTTATTTATATAAAACCAGTATAAAAAATATTTTAAAATTAGTTATTACTATTCATATTACTAAGTTTCACATATAGGTTATAATTATCTCATTTAAATAATTATAACAAAACAAGATGTTTCATAGAAACTCAGTGTTATGTGTAACGTACGCCAAGTTAGTGTTGTGTGTAATGTATGATAAGTCGATGTTTCATGTAAAATAATACAATATAGTGATGTGTGAAATGAATTTTTGACTTATTGAAATTCAATATATCAAAGAAAATTTAATTTATTCTAAAAAAGGTCTATAAAAACTTGGGGTGTTACAAAGCTTGACCTGATCACTGCTTTCATCATTTATTTTTAATCAATAATTTAATTTTTTTGGAAAAATAATTAGTTTCTCAAACCATAAAATTAAAAAAATAAAATTTCCTTTGATAAACTAAAAGTGGAAACCCTTTTTTTGTGCTCTCTACTTCTGGAGAAAATCCCAGTTTAACCACTAGACTATACTTAAGTAATAAAATTCTATTTTTCCATGCCCTGTGATAGGAATGAATCATATAATATATGAAATATAATATCTATGTTAGATTATATCTCATCAATAATTCATACTTATGTTACTATCCTTATATACTTGATATATCTTTCTTTGAGTATCCATGATGTGTTTCCTAGTTAAGATGAAAAAAATAGTCTAGAGGGGGGGGGGGGTGAATAGACCACTTAAAATCATTTGATGAATCTATAAATCAGAGTATATTATTTCACATGGAAATAATGTACTACAATTTAGTGTTCAAAAATAAAATATATTGGAAAATAAAATATATAAACACTGAATTTTATAGTAGTTTAGATCGAATGATCCTGTATATACTCTTCACTAATTCCTAACTCAATGAGAGGAATGGTGCTCACTAAGAACAATACCTCACTTTTGAAAGGAGTACGAACCTTTTATAATCCCTACCTTTTGATCACCTGAAATTTCTACCAAGAAATCAAAACACACCTTTTTATGGGATAATGAATAACCAAGAATAAATGACTTTTGATGAGAGTTATAGCTCGACCGACATACATTTTTAGGAGGTATAGCCAACAACATACTTGATTTTGGTTGGAAAAAAATAACTGTTGATTAAGCACATAGAAAATATAAATAAAGGTACAAAGTTGAAAACTAGAATAAAAATGAAGACCAAAATGTTGAAGATAATGTATTTTGAGGTTTTTCTGACCACTTTAGTAGTAATTAATCAAACAATGAAGTTTCTTCATGATCAAATAGTAACAAAATAGTCATATGATAAAAATCCACAACACTTCATAATTATCATTTGAATTTTTTGTGTTATTTTCTGAATGGTCTGTTTTATGTTTTTACCAAACTCCAATGATTAAGTTATTAATATATATTCCCTTCTTAATTAACTCCACAATCTACTTAATCACAAGAGAATTTCTTGAGCACCAATCATAGGTATCCAAAATTAGTCTTAATATAAAAAATGAAATATTGATACTTATATCATGCATCATTTGAAAAATTATTCCTATGCATAGTGATTCATTATATAATTAAAAAAACTTTGAATATCATCATTATAAATTATAATCATTTTACAAAATAATAAAATATATAAAATAACTATAAAAAACTTATAGTAATTTGAATTATTTAAATTGTAGTAAAATAGAGTATCAATATTCTCTTGAAATAATAATGTGAATTATGTGTTAGCATTATTTTCATTTGTTTCATAAACATTATTTTACACATTTTCATAAACATCATTTTATATTGTTATGTAAACATTAATTTTGACTTTTTCATAAGCATAGAAATTCTATAAGCATCATTTCATAGTTCACCATAAGAATGAAACATATATGAATAAACATGAATCTTTGTCAGCATAAACATCATCCATGTTTGTGAAAGTATGAATCTATGTCAGTGTAAACATGAATTTACATTGTATGATTTTTAAGAACTCAGTGCGAAAGGATTTCATAACTAAAATATAGTGATTTCAGAAACCTTTATAAAACATTATGAATAGTAAAAAATTAAAGAATAAACATAATGTGATTTAAGAAAGCTATGAGAAATTATAATTATCTAATTTAAACATATGAGGTATTTATAAAACAATGTGAGTTATTTTTAATATTAAAAAAGAACATCAATACTTAACAATATCCCCTTCTAAAAAACTTATTCCCAATACTAAAAATATCACCCTTTTTGGAAATTATAAAGCCAAATAAAATTTTACCTAAATTATATTCTCCACTAGAATTTATCAAAATGTAAAAAAAAAATTCATTCAAAAATTATTCCCTTTATTAAACTCTAAGAATACCGAAATTAGTAAACAATTAAAATGATGATTTTTTATAAAAACTAGAGTTAATATAAACTATTATGAAATTTTTTTAGTCCCCCCTTATTAATTAAAAAAACTTCTAGAATTCATTAAATAAGTCACAAAAAATCATAGAACAACTGAATTTGTTCCTGAAAATTGTTTTCCTAAAAAATATACAAGTTCATGAGAAATAATAAACCAATAAAACTATAAAAAAACAATATATAAAATCATGAGTATAAAAACTATATTGGATTATATAATCAGCAGAAAACAATGTAGTAAAATTAGATATATCAAGTCTGTTCTAAAAAAATATATTCTGATAAATCTTTACAGTAGATCCATTTTCACATTAAAATAGTAATGAACATTTCAAATAAAATTCATCTATTTAAGCTATATCTCCACCATAAAAAGTTAAAATTTTATTTTCTCAAACTTTATTATATCCATTGGTTTGTTAAATATATCAGTAAGTTAATTTTCAATTGAAATAAATTCCATAATATTGTCTCTTTTATTAACATGATATCTTAGAAAGTAAATCCTAACATCAATAAGTTTTTTTCCTTTAAATTTGTATACTATTTTTAGATATTGAAAAATTAGATGTATTATCACAAAATATATACATTTTTTCCAAATAAACATTGAAATCAGATAGTGTCTATTTTACCCAAATACTTTGAGAAAATTATTTAGGAGTAATAATGAACTATACCTTAGTTGTATATAAAAAATGATAATTTATTGATAAAATTACATGAAATTAATATTTTACCAAGTAAATGACACATATATAATGGTATTTTTATATTTATCCTACATCCACCAAAATAGAAATTAGAATAAGATACTAAATCAAAATAGTTCTGATTGGAATAGAAATAATTTGTATTTATACTTATTTAACATATCTAATTATTATTTTAACAACCTTAAAATTACTTTATTTAGGATAAGATTGATATCTAGCACACATAAAACTAAAATAATAATATTAGTTCTATATTCCATCAAATAAAGTATGCTTTTAATCATCCCTCTAAACTTTTTATTATCTATAGTTTTTACTAATTCATCAAAGTCTAATTTATAATTTTTACTCATTAGAGTTTTTTTTAAAATAATCCATATTAAATATTTTAACAAGATTTTTATCATGTTTATATTGAGTTAAAAAGATTCTAAATGGCCTTTGAAAAATTTACAATCCAAGATTTTTTTAATTCACCCATTAAATTCATCTCAAATTCACTTGTCATCAAATTAGAAAATTAATTAAATAAAAAATCACTTGAGGAACCAAACAAAATGCCATCAACATATATTTTCACAATTAAAATATAATTTGAAACTTTCTTAACAAAAATATTTGGGTTAATTTTTACTTTATTAAAATTATTATTTAATAGAAATAAGGGACGTATATCATACCAAGATCTAGGATCTTTTTTAAGATAATATAATTTTTTTAATAGTTTAAAACATGATTTGGAAATTATTCATGTTTAAATCCAGGTGTTTGATTAACAAATTATTCTTCAAAAATCAAATCATTTAAAAACACACTTTTAACATCCGTTAGAAATAGTTTAAAACCTTAAAATGAATCAAATACTAATAAAATCCTAATGGATTCTACCATAGAAATTAGGGAAAATTAATCTTAAAAATAAATTATTTCTTCTTGAGAAAATACTTGGTTAACTAGTATAGCTTTATTTTTAACTATATTTCCACATTCATCCTACTTATTACTAAAATTATATTTAGTTCCTATAACTTATTTATCTTGAGGTAGTTCAATCATATTTTAAAAATTATTCCTTATAAATTGATTTAGTTTATAATGCATAACATTAATCCAATTTAAATAATTTAAATATTCATCAACATTATTGGGTATAAAATCATGAAAAATATAAGGAATAAAATAATAATTTAAAACAGATTTTATAGTTTGAATTTCAGTTTCAACATTTCCAAATTTTTTTTAAGAGGGAGATCTTTAATTTTTTTTGAGATTTTACAAATCGTTTGATAAGGTATTTAGTTCCTATTAATTAAAACATTGTAATTTTAAATTCCATCTTCTCCAAAGTTAATTTCTTTAAAATTTTCATCATTTTTCTCTAAATCTGAATTTTGATTTAAACTATTATTTTCATCAATATTTACATGCACTGATTATTCAACAAATAAATATCACTTATTTAAAAATATACAATATTTACTATTATTATAACATCCTATAAATATTCCTTCATATCATTTTGAATCAAACTTATCATTTTTTAAGGCAGAACAGAACATAATTATTCAGAAAAAAGAGAGATTACAAGAGTATAAGGTATATGATCATGTTACAATCTTTTTCATGAAAGGAAATCAGATTGGTGGGGAGGTCATAAAATTGGGTGACCAAACTTATCATGATTATCTTTAGTATTTAAGATAAAAACTAATCAACCAAACATCCTGAAATATCCAACTTTAGGTTTTATTCCCCTAAAAAATTCATAAGGGGTCTTATTTAAAGTTGTTCTAATTATAAATTAGTTTAAAACACAAAAAGATATATTAAAAAATTCATCCAAAAGATATTTAGGTAACTTATATTCATTAATCACTATTATATCCATTTTTAGAATAGATCTATTTTTTCTTTATACAAAACTATTTTGTTATGGTGTTCTAAAAGAAGATTTTTTTATAAAATATCTATTATCTTTATAGAATTTCTCAAAATCTAGATTAATAAACCCACCTCCTCTATCACTCATAATAAAAATAATCAAATAACATTTATTATTTTAAACTATTTTTCAAAAATTAACAAACTTAATTAGAGTTTCACTTTTATGAGTTAATAAATAAGTATAATTAAATCTCCTATAATCATCAACAACTAAAAATACACACATCTTTCCACCTAAGCTAGCAGTTTTTGTTGGGTCAAATAAATCAATATGTAATAATTAAAGAGGTCTAGCAATTTTAAAATCACTAATAGATTTAAAAGTTTCCTTAGGTTATTTACCTTTAAAACATGAATCACATACAAAAAAATGATTACTTTCAATTCAGGTATTCCATAACCTCTCTATGGTTTTCCAATTTATATAACAACTGAATGTTTTCATGTACAAGAGTCTTATTACACAATATTTCATATATTTATACAGTATATAAACACTTAAATTTATGTTTTCTTAGTTCATAATAATCAATATAGTAAATATTGTCTCTTATCTTTGCATAAAATAAAATAGTTTCATTATTAAAATCTAAACATTTATCATTTTTAAATTTTACATTTTTTCCATCTTCATATAGTTGTGATATAATAATTAAATTGTGTTTTAATACTTTAATAGATAAAACCATTTAAATTATAATAGTTTTAGAAAAAACAACTTCACCATAGCATTTGATATTTACTTTAGAGTTTTTAAAAAATGTAAAAGAGCCTCCATCACTTGAATTAAAAGATAAAAAAATGGTAATGTCACTAGTCATATGTTTAGAATAACCAATATCTATGTACCATGAATCCTTAACTCTCTTAGGAAATATTTCCTGAAATCAACCAAGTAGAATATTTGTTGTACCCATTCCTTCTTAGGTCCAATAGGATTAACAATACAACTCTTGGGCACCCAAACAATCTTAAAACATTTATTTATGGGTATTTTAGGAAATATTTTTTTTAAATAATTGTTTTGGTGTGACTAAAATATTTTTTAAATATTAATGGGAATTCATTAGAATATTTCTCATGCATTTTACACTTAAAACCTGTAACACTTGAAACACTTCGAATTGAACTTTTAATAAAGACTTATTCATACTTAGTAGTTGACTGTTATATCCAAAAGTAGTTCTATTTCTATTTGGTTTCATAAATGACATAATCTTATCATACTTTTATATACCTTGAATAGATGTAGATAAATTTTATTTTAAACTAAAAATTTCAACTTTTAATTTCTTAGTCTCTTTTTTAATAGATTCTAAATCATCACATAATTTATCATATGAACACGGTGTTTCATTTCTTAGTTTTTTTGAGTTGCTTACATTTTTTTTCAATTTGAGTCATTTCATCCAAAAACTTATTGAATTTATTTCTTTACTTTCATTATTTTATAAAGAAATTATTTATTTCCATCATTATATTTTTTAAGTTTCTCATTTTGTATTCTAAGTATTAATACTTTAGAATCAACTTCCTTTTTCTATTATTCACTCTTTAAAGTAGAAACTTTAAATGTATCATTTACATATTTAAATTTATTATTATATTTAACCAGTTTATAATTATTTTTCTTTAAAATTATTTGTAAAAATCAATAATTCTCAAATCATCTTTCTATAATTTCTTATTTTCTATATAATTTTTTAAAATCAGAATTTTTAGAATATAAATTATAGCTTGAACTAGAAACAGAAACAATATCATTTTTATCTTATGTAACAACATCATAACTTCCATTATAAAGTTTTAATAATTGTGTAAAAGGTGAATCTATTACCTTAGAACATGCCTCTATTAATGAAAGGTTACCGATCTCCCTTTAACTTCTATATTTATTGCTTGAATCAGAACTATCAGTGTAGGTAAACCCGTTAAAAAGAGATCACTTATCCTTTTTACCACTATTCCTTTTTATTTTCTTAAATGATTTAGTTTTGGAAAATATCTTCTATTATGTCCCTTATTTTTTCACTCAAAAAAAGATAGATCTGAAACATCATTTATTTTTACTATTGTTACCTTTCTTACTTTCCTTTTGATTTTTCTTTTTGAAATGCTTCATGAATCCCTTATCGTTTTTGATAAATTTGTAAAATAATTTTTTCAAGTGGGTTATCTCTTAATTTCCACTTAACTATGACTCATATTTAGAAGAGTTAGAAGAAAAAATTATATTATATTTAAATGAAATACCTTTATTCATTAAAATCTTATCATCCACAATATTATTTAACTCCAACTCATAATGAACTAATGAACTGATAATTTCAACCAAAGTATACTTCTTATATTTATTATTCTCATTGATTTCAAAATTCTTTTAATGAATTTTTTGGTAGGGATCACAATACTCATTCAACCAACACCATATTATCCAATTCCTTTGTAAGTGAACCCATCTCATTGATGATACTTGTGAATAAATGGAACATGTAATTCACAAATTTTTTTCTACCATTCTAAAATCTCAGTACTCCATATATAAAATTACTAGATTTATTATTTTAATCTTGTTTTATCTATAGTGGGTTACTTTAAGTATCCTATAAATATCTTGAGTTGTCTTACATGATGATACATGGCTAAAAATGTCTTGACTAATAATAAAATAAAATATATTTATTAATTTATAATTAAAAAAGCACTTTACCACATCATTACCTATAAATGAATTTAGATCAGAATGAGGTAGCTTATATGGTTTCACCATGATTTTCTAATGGTTAATTCTCAATTACTTTCTGTATTCCTCTATTTGAGCCTACCAATACCCATAATCATTCCCATCAAAGTATATGAGTTTTTTTGGTATCCAACCATCATTTAAATTCATTCCTTCCATCTTATAAGAAACTTTTCCTTAGAATATTAGGTCTAGTAAACGGTTATAATAATGAAAATAAAATGAGAAAAAAAACCACAATCCAAAACTAACTGAGCTATGATACCAATTATTGGCCCAATTAAGAAGAAAAAAGTGGTCAAGAAGGGGGGCGGGTGAATAGACCATGTAAAATCCTTTGATGAATTAATAAATCATAGTATATTATTTCATGTAGAAATAATGTAAAGTAGTGTAATGTTAAAAAATAAAATATAATAAAAAAAATAAAAGATGTGAACACATGATTTTTATAGTAGTTTGAATCTAATGATCCAAAATCTACTCTTTAATCCTTTCTAACTCAGTGAGAGGAATAATAATAACTAATAACAAGAACTCTCTTTTAAAAGGAGTGAAAACCTTTTAAAAGTCCCATATTTTGGTCACATAGATGAACAAACTAGAAAACAAAACTCAACTTTTTATAGACTAAGACACAACTATGAGTATTTGGATTTTTATGAGAGTCATAACTTAACCGACATACATTTTTAGGAGGTATAAGCAACACAATAATTACTTTAGGATGGGAAAAGAATAAACCAATGATTAATAACATATAAAACATTAAGAAAGATGTCATATTGAAAACCAAAATAAAACAATGATCAGAATGTTAAAGATGATACAAATCAATGTAGTTTTGATAACTTTAGTAGTAATGGATCAAACATTAAAGTTTCTTCATGATCACATAGTAGCATAGTATTCATAGAATAAAAAGTAACAACACTTTCTAATTATTATATGAATTCCATATGTTCTTTTTCAATTGATTTATGTTGTGTTTTTATAAAGCTCCCACAATCAATTTATTAATAGCTAATCCCCTCCTCACAAGCTCTAATATCTTCTTAATCATGTGGGAATTATTGAGAAGCAATCACATGTATCCATGATTAGAAATAATATAAATAAGAAAGTATCATTTCCGATATCATGAATAGTTTGAAAAAACTATTCCTATGATTAATCCTTCATTAAATAATTCAAAAACACTTTAAATATCATCATTATAAATTATAATTATTTTATAAAACAATAAATTAGATAAAGGAACTTATATAAACTTACAGTAATTTGAAATATTAAAACTGTAGTAAAACATATAATTAAAATAATCTTAAAATGATAAATCAAATTATTTGTAAGAATAATTTTAGTTTGTTGTATAAACATCATTTTACACTTTCACGTAAACATAATTTTACACCACTACATAAACATCAGTTTACAGTTTTTTCATAAGCATGAAAATTCTATAAGTATCATTAAGAAAGTCAATTAAAGAAAAACATGTCTAGGTAAGCATCAATCTATGCATGTGTAAATACCATCCATGTATGTGTAAGCATGAATCTATGTCTGCATAAATATGAATTCACATTGTATGATTTTTAAGAACTCATTGAGAATGAATTTCAAAAATGAAATATTGTGACTGAAAAATCCTTTATAAAATATTATAAACACCAAATACTTAAATAATAAACCCAATGTGATTTATAAAATATATGAGAAATTATAATTATATAATTTAAATATGTGAAGTATTTGTAAAACAACATGAAGTATTTTTAATATTAAAAAAATAAATACTTAATAATCTCCCCAACTATCAAACTTATTCTGAAGACTAAAAATATCCCCCTTTTGAAAATTTCATAATTAAACTAAATTTTACATAAATTAAAAAAATATACCCCCTTTAAAATTTATCAAAAAATAAAAATATAAAATTCATTCAAAATTTATTCCCCCTTTTAAACTCTTAGTGTATTGAAATTAGTAAACAATTAAAATTATGATCTATTACGGAAACTATAGAAAATTTAAACTATTATAAGAAGAAAAAAAATTTAATCCCTCCTTAATAAATTCATAAAACATATTTTAAAATTCAATAAATAAGTTACCAAAAATCTTCAATCAGCTCAATTTATTCTTGAAAAATAGTTTTCTTAAAAAAAACAAGTTTTTGAGAAATAATAAACCAATAGAAATATAAGACAAAAAATATACATAATCAATAATATGAAAACTATTAAATATTACATAATTAGTAGAAAATTATGTAGTAAACATAGATATATCTAAACCATTATTGAAAAAATATTCATAAAAATCAGTACAACAGATCCGTTTTCACATTAAATTGTAATAAACATTAAAAAAATCCAACTGTTTCAGCTATATCACCATCATTCCAAGTTCAATTTTTTATTTTCTCAAACTTTATTATATCTAATGGTTTGGTAAATATATCAAAAATTTGTTTTTTACACTACTAAAATTTTGGGTTTATTTATCCCTAGGGCTTTAACAACACTAGATAAAAGTGATATTAAAGAACACATTTTTCAGTACTAAAAAAAGTGATGTTAAAGGGGTCCCATTATTAGTGCTTGTAAAAAAGTGCTAATAAAGCCCCCTATCAGTGCTAGTAAAAAAGAACTGATAAATGGGGTATTTATCAGTACTTCTAAAAAAACACTGATAAAGGGTATATTTAGAAAAATATATATATTTCATTAAAAATAATATATTAATATATAAATTTATTTATATTGACATAAATATAATATATATTTTTTGAATATTTTTATATATGTCTAAATAAGAATTTACACATAATATATAAGATATTTAGTGAAAAAAACTTATAAAATAAATAAAAAATTATTTTTAATTAATAATTTGTTAATTATTATTGAGTAATATTCATTTAATAAAAATTTGAAGATAATAAAAATAAAAAAATAAAAAAAATATCTAAAATAAGTTGAAAATAAAATTTGAACTTCAAACAGACATAACTTTTGATCTGGGTGTTCGTTTGGGCTCTACTACATATAAAATAAAATCTTGCGATGATATCCACACTGTGTTGACTAGGGGGGACCCTGATCACTATTTTTTAGAGGCCAAAAAAGGCTTAAAAGGCCTCTCAAGATGAGTTTTCAGTCAAGGTGCCCCACTTTTATAACATTCAATGGATTTTTAGCCACATTTAAGGGGGGTCTTATTGCCTTTTTTTGGTGAGGACTAAATTTATTCCCATGTATTACATTCATATTTATATTATGGTTTTTAAATTTTATCATTTTTCATAATTTAGTTTTATTTATAATTAAATATATTCATATTTTCTAATATTTACTTACAATAAATCACTTGTATAAATACATATATCAACATTTTTACATGTAAATGTATTTTTAAATATATAAAATAAATATTTATTAGTTATTTTATTAAAATTAAAAAATTATGCATTTTTCCTTATAAAAATGAAATAATATGTATATAACTTATATATATACATATGTGTGTTTATTAATAAACATATATATTTATATATTTATATTCTAATATATATAAATGAATATTAATATATAATATATTTAAATAAATATAATTGTATATAGTTATATCACACATTTAACAATATATAAAAATAAATAGAAAAGTCATTAAATATACAAAAAAATACGCATGACATAGTGGTAAAAAACATTTAGTCACATAATAGAGGTCATGGGATCAAATCCAAGAATGAACAGGTATTCATGGTAGCCTTCTAGTGCTTCAGAATGGGGGTGTGGTGTGTGAAGGAGGATGGGGTGGTCAAAATCACTGATAAAGGATCTGGATATATAAGTGCTAATAAAGGGTGTGTTAGGGGTGCGTGAAAAAATAATTATTTTATTTCATATTTTTAACAGTTCTTTTTTTAGCACCATTAAAATCCAACCTTTAATAGCACTGAAAAAAGAGATGTTAAAGAAACCCTTTAACAATGCCAAGAAAGAACTATTAAAGGTACCCTTTAACAACACTAAAAAATGGCTGATAAATGGTGCCTTTAACAACACTTTTTTAGCACTGTTAAAGGGTGCTTTTAACAATGCATTTTTTGCGCTGTTAAACCCCCTTCCCATTTTAACATCTCTTGCAATATCAATTCCTTTTAAGCACTAATAAAACCCTATAACTAGCACTGTTAAATCCCCAATTCATAGTAGTGTTAGTTTAAATAAATTCTAGAATGATGTATTCTTTGTCAACAAGATATTTTTGAAAATAAAATATGAAATTAATATATTTTTTCCTTGAATTTCATAAAGGATTTTTAGATATTGAAATATCATATGTATCATCACAATATGTATATATATATATATATATTATCAAAATAAAAATTAAAATCTAATAATATATATTTTATCCAAAGGATTTGAGCACAATAATTAACAGCAATAATGTACTCAGCCTCAGTTATAGATAATGTAATTGATAATTTATTCTTAGATATCTATGAAATTAAAATCTTAACAAGTAAATTACACATATACAATCTTATTTTTATATCAATCCTACATCCTCCAAAATTAAAATCATAATATGTTATTAAATCAAAATAATTATGATTGGAATAGAACAAAATAGAATCTTTACTTCCTTTATCATATCTAATTATTATTTTAACAACATTTAAATTAATTTCATTAGGATTAGATTGATATCTAGAAAATATAAAAATTTAAAACATAATATCATGTCTAGATGTAGTCAAATGAAGTAGGCTTCTAATCATTCATCTAAACAATTTATTTTCTATTGGTTTTCTCAATTCATCTATATCTAACTTTGATTAAGTACTCATTTTATTTTTAAAAGTTTTACAAAATTAAAGACTAAATATTTTAACTATCTATTTATCATATTTATATTTATTTAAAAATATTCCATCAGGTCTTTGAAAAAATTTAAATCTAATATTTTTTTAATTCACCCATTAAAATCACCTCAAATTCACTTATCATAAAATATAAATATTCCTTACATAACAATTCACTTTAGGAACCAAACAAAATGTCATAAAATTATATTGTCATAATTAAAATATCAATAAAAAAATTCTTAATAAACATATTTGGGTTAACGTTTCCTTTATTGAAATCATTATTTAACAAAATGAATAGAAGTGTATCATACCAAGCTATAGGAAATTTCTTAAGACCATATAATTCTTTTAATATTTTAAAAACATCATTTAGAAATTTATTATTTTCTAATATATGTGGTTGATTAAAAAATTATTCTTTACAAATATATCCATTTAAAAAACACATTTAACATATTTTTGAAATAATATAAAACCTTGAAATGAAGTAAATACTAATAAAATCCTAAGAGATTATATCCTAGAAAATCATATAAACAAATATTAAAAATATATTCCTTCTTCATGAGAAAAACTATGGGAAACTTCTTTATCTTTTTTAACTATATTTATATATTTATCCAATTTGTTCTTAAAAATCCATTTAGATCCAATAATGTGTTTATATTTATATAGTTTAACTAGATTGCAAACATTATTCATTATAAATTGATTGTGTCATCATACATGGAATTAATCAAATTATAATCATTCTACACTTCATCAACATTTTTTTTAAAAATCATCAAAAAAATTGGAATTAGAATGAAAATATAATATATATTTTCTTATTTTAATTCCATTTAAAACATTTAAAAAACCTTTTCAAGAGGGTTATATTTAAGAATTTTCTAGCTTTTAGGAATAGATTGAGAAGGGTTATTCTTTCCTTAAATTGATACATTTTCATTTTGAAGTTCATCTTCTTGAAAGTTATACTCCCTAAATCTTTATCAACTTTTTATAAATTTAAATTCTTCTTCAAAATATTTTTTTCATCAAAATTTATATGTAATAATTCTTTAACAACTAAATTTATCTGATTAAAAACTCTATAAACCTTACTATTATTAGAGTATCCTAGAAATATTCCTTTATCACATTTTTAATCGATCTTATCTATATTATATTTAGTACTTAAGATAAAAAATATACAATCAAACACCCTAAAATATCCAACTATAGGTTTTATTCCTATAAAAAATTCATAATGGGTCTTATTTAAAATTGGTCTAATTATTAATTTGTTTAAAACCTGACAATCTATATTAATTGATTCAACACAAAATTATTTAGGAAATTTATATGCATTAATCCTTTTTCTAGATATTTCTTGAATAAATCTAAATTTAATTTCTATAATACAATTTTTCTATAGTGTTCTAGGATATTTTTTTTTTGAAAATATCCATTATCTTTATATAATTTCTTAAAATATATATTAAAAAACCCACCTCCTATATCACTCCTAATTGAAATAATCAAAAAACCTTTATGATTTTGAACTATTTCCCAAAAAATAACAATATTAGTTAGAGTTTTACTTCTATTATTAAATAAATAAGTCTATTTGTGTCTTCTATAATCATATAAAATTACAAATACATACCCCCACAAAACTAGTAGTTTTTATAAATAAAACACGATGTAGTAATTTAAGAGTTATAGTATTTTTGTCATGAACCATCCCAGGTACCCTAGTAACCTGATAATTGAGCCACCCCTAGCATAGAGTGAAGGTCATTCCAAATACCCATATTTCAATGACTAGCACTTGGAATCCTACAACATACAAGTGGGAATGAATTTGCCACAAAACATAGAGAAAGGAATACAATCAAGTCAATATGTATACAAAAGAAACTCCACTAGGATTAATGTACCAGAATTCAAAAAGGAATTTGAGTCCAAAATATTACAACCCAAGCACCAAAATAAGGAAAATAACCCAAATACATAAGAAAACAACTCACCTATTCCAATGTTCAACAGTTGGATCCACCTCTAAGAGATCCTTTCCCTTACTCAAACCAATAAGGAGATAATCTACAAACACCTGAAGGAACAAGCAGGGTGTGAGCTAAAAATATAAGTAGGGCCCCCCCACAGATTCCATAATATATTTAAATAATATATCAACCAAAGTAATACTTTCGATTTTAAGGATAAACATGTTTGTCATTTTAAATCATATTTAAATAAATCATACTATACAATTAAAATGATGTAAAATAATTTAATCAATGGATTTAAAAGTGATGTAATATTTATAAAACAATGTCTTAAATAATTTTTTTTATAAAATAGTTTATATTAATCCAAAAGTCATGTAAAGAAGTTCAAAAACATTGGAATATATTTATATCTCAAATATAAAACAAGAAAGCAACATGGTCATCTTCCAAATAGGATGAAAGTTACATGCTATAGAAATCCGCACTCTTGACAATATGTGTATACACACGTCCCTCTAAAACTTTCCAAATGAAACTCGTCACCATCCATTCAGGGATTTGAAATATTTCATTTATGTTTTATAACATTGTATAATCATATAGTATGTGCAAATAACTCACAAACTACCCAAGGCTTGCATGTGATCTTACAATCAATGATGGGTAATTTATTTTAAGACAATTTAAAATAAAATTCAATACTATTCCTCTCATTTAAAATTCCAATTTTCCATTTTAAAAACAAAATAGGTTTTAATAAAAAGCATTCCTCTTTAACAAGATAAAACCACTGGGATTCTATAAAAACTTTGTAATCCATTTTCACTAGTTTGAAATCAATTCAAAACCAATTCCATCAATTTCACAATTAATTTCCACAATTAAATTAAAAAATTTAATTGAGATAGTTTCCATCAAATCTACAATTTAAATTAAAAAATTTAAATAATCTAATTTCCATAAACACACACCAATTCAATGGAATTGGGGGTTTTCCTAAATTTCATTCCAAAACCATTTCAAACCTCCTAATTCAATAGAATTAGGTTTTAATAAATCAATTTTTTTTTGAGAAATTTAATTTAAATTAATAATTAAAATAAATCAAGCAATTCAAGGATAATCAATTTGTCTAAATAAGATGGAACCACCTTCTTTTTCCTGAAAACCAACACTCACAACATAACCTTTCAACAAGAACAAAGGTGTAGATTTTCTCAAAACTAAACCTATAAAAAATATCCAATAGTACGATGCATATATATATAAATTTCAATATGATATATTGAAATCCAAGAGGAGGATAAAGATAGAAATATGAATAACGAGGATAAAACTTACCCAAGAATCCACACCGCAAGCACAATGATGATCGAACGCTGAATGAAGGAACTCATAAGGGTTTGATGGCTCCAAGATCACCTGGGTAAGGCTATGGTTCAAGAGAAAAAAAATGTAGAGGAGGGGGAAAATATGATCTCATCCATGCTACCCGTTTAAAAACTTTAGTTAGGATATTACATGATGTGTAATCCCACTACACGTCATGAAATATTTATGTTTCTTAACCACAAAAAACACATCACTTTAAATTGAAAACCATTCATTAAATAACTCAAGAATTTTAAATTATCTTGATTATTTATAAACTTTCATTGTTTTAATCTTATCATGAAATTCACCTTCTCATGGTATGCACCTAGCAACAATTACACGCCGTGTAACCTAGGTACATGACGTGTAACCCTGTAGAAACCTTTAGAAAAGGTTGGTTAAAGCTAAGACTCCAAAAAATCTATAAATTCATCATTATAGGTATCCTCCCAATTTTTTTCAACCCTACCCTGTCAAAAAAAAGTAAAAATCATAACAAGGTTAAAGACATACCAGTCAGATCGGTAATGGGATGTTACAACCTCCCCACCATAAAAACTCTATATCCCCAAAAATCCTATGAAGAATATTTCATTCCAAAAATATGAGTACACTTATCTCTTACCAATGATTCACATTCCCACATCTCATGATTTTAATAATCATTATTCCATAGCATAAAAACCAAAGGTATCATCCTCCCATGATGTACCTTGGTCTCATAATCAACTATCCTAGATGGCTACTCAGTCAACGATAAATTAGGTTCAATCTCAAGATCACTCCAGATCAAAATATGAGATGGTTCAGGTAAATAATTTCTCATATATGACACATGAAATAAATTATGTATTGACATCAGCTACTATGGAAGTGTTAAATAGTATGTAACTTTTCCCACCTATTCAACAACTTCAAAAGGTCCCACAAAGCAAGGAACAAGATTCCATTGCTTCCTAAGCCATCAATGACCCAATCGGGGTGAAACTTTCAATAACATCTGGTCACCAACTAATAATTACAAAGGTCTACAGAGATGATCAACATAATACTTATATTAGCTTTATGCCGTTAACATTCTCTGACAAATTAACTGAATCTTTGTTGTCATCTCATGGACCAAACTTGGTTCAACCAAGGAACTTTCACCAATATCCGACCAACACAATTGATATCTATAAGGATGAATATAAAAGGCCCAAAAAGGATCCATTCTAATCAAGAACTGGTAACTATTTTCATAATCAAACTCAATCAGCCCCAAATGATCATCCCAAGCCCCACCAAATTTGAGAACACATGCATGGAGAATATCCTCTAGAATCTATATAGCTCTCTCTATCTATCCATATGAATACAGATGGTAGGCCATGACCAAATAAAACTAAGACCCCAATGCCTCCTGAAGGCCTCTCTAAAAGTGATAAGTGAACCAAGGATCCCTATCAGAGACTATCGCATATGGAACTCCATGAAAACGAAAAATCTCTTTCACATAAAGATTTACCAACTCATAAAATTTGGATGTATCATGGATGGATATAAAGTGAGTTGACTTGGTCATTCTATTTATCATAACCCATATCAAATTTTTCTTTCTCTGGGTATGAGGAAACCCAACCAAAAAGTCCATAGAGATTTCATCCCACTTCCAAGTAGGAACTGGAAGTAGCTGAAGTAAACTTAAAGGTTTCTGATGCTCGACCATAACCTGTTGGCATGTATAACAATGGGAAAAAAATTAGTAATGCCCCATTTCATACCTGTCCACCTAAACTACCAACACATGTCATAGATCATCTTAGTGGTTCCTGGGTGCACAAAATATTAGGAATTATGACAGTCCCCCATCACATCCTTCCTTGCCAATAACGACACAACAAAGCGATCCCGATAACGTAAAACACCTTATTTAGAGAACAACCAATGGGAAACTGTCTCCCAACCATAAAGGAAGTATCTAATTCTATGGAATTCATCCTCAATATGTTGATCTTGAAGAATAATTTCGAGAAGAGCGGAAGTCAATTGAACACTGGATAAAGAAACTTCTACCCCTTTCTCTTAGACTCCTATATGAAACTATGAAATGAAATACATAAAATTCCACTCTTATAAATATTCTTTCACTACTTGGGTTTAATGTTTTTTTCTCAACTCATTTACAAAAAAATTCCCTTTCCCTGAGGTGTAGGTGATGTCAAATCCAAAATATTACAAGTACTCTAGAAAATTCCTCTGGCAGAGGTTCAAATATTTTTGAGAGAAGATATAACTCAATATTTTGTGGTCTGAATACACAATAAAACTTTTTCTAAAAAGTTACTTTCTCCAAATCCTAAGTACATTCATCACAACTGCAAGTTCAAGGTCATGGATAAGATAATTCTTCTCATGTGGCCTAAGATAAAGAGATCCATAAGAAACTACATGATCACCCTTTATAAGAATATAGCCTAAGTCTGAACCTGATGCATCACAAAAGACCACATAGCCCTGCCAAACCTCTAGAATATTCAACATTGGCGTAATTTTCGAAATATGTTTCAGCTCAACAAAATAACTCTAACATTTATCATTCAAAAAAAAAACTTCATCCCCTTTCGAGTTAGATACTTCATTAGAGAATCTAACTTTGAGAATTACTTCATGAACCAATGATAATATCCAACTAATCCCAAGAAGATATGAATATTGAAGATATTTAATGGTTTATACCAAGTAATAACAACATTCACCATATCAGGATTAAATAATATACCCTATTTAGACACCATGTGTCCAAATAATTTCACTTCCCAAATCTAGAAATCACACTTTGAAAGATTGGTATAAAGTTGGTGACTTCTCAAAAGACTCATAACTATTCTCATATGATGCATATGATCCTCCTCAGACTTAGAGTAAATGAGGATGTCTTCTACAAAGACTATGACAAAGGTATCCAGATACTCATGGAAAATCCTTTTCATCAAGGCCATGAAAACTACAGGAGAATTTATTAAACCAAAGGGAATAAAAAGGTACACATAATGGTTGTACCTACTTTTAAATTTGGTTTTATGAATGTCATATTCTTTTATCCTTAACTTATGGTAACCAGATCGAAGGTTGATCTTTGAAAACCACTTCTCCCCTTTCAACTAATCAAATAAATCAACAATCCATGGAAAATGATACTTGTTCTTTACCATAACTCGATTGAGCTTTCGATAATTAACACATAAGTGAAGATAATAATTGTCCTTCTTAGTGAAGAGAGTCAGTGCCACCTAAGGTGACACACTCAAGCATATAAATCCTTTATCAAGAAGATCATCCAACTAGGACTTCATCTCTTTCATTTTTTATAAATCTATATGGTAAGAGGGAATAAAAACTAGTTGAGTAGTAGGCATTAAGTCAATGAAAAAATTGACTTCCCTTACCATTGGAAACCTAGAGAAATCATAAGGAAACACGTCGGAAAAATCAATGACAACTAGAGGGAGATCACTGCTCAAGGATTCCCACTCTAGATCAAAAGAAAACACTAATATTACTTTCCCTAGTTCTGGATAAGAATGTCTGGAATCGCTCGACCTTGGGTCCCATTCTCCTTTAAATACAAAAGACACACCACTAGGTGTAGTAAGGTAGACCCTCCAAAGATAATAATAATTATGGGATTTATTGGAAATGGGAAAATCCATTCAAAAAATGATGTCAAGAGGTCTTATGTTGAGGACCAAAAAATTCTAATCCAACTCAAAATTTGACAGAGAGAAGAATCAAGCGGGACTATGGAGACCTTGGTGTCTCTTCATTCCAAGGTGTATAGTAATATACATTACACAAGATAAAATCTCTATAGTAAAATTTAGAACATTGAAAATATGAGTTAAAATAAATGAATGAGTTGAACCAATACCAAATAGAGCAGTCACTAATGATGAAGCTATAGTAATGGTACCTCTCACAGTTGTTGGACCTGTGTCTACTTTCTCTAGAGATTCTTCCACTACATGAAGTATGTTCATTGTAGATTCTTGTGGCTGGAACCCTTTTATATGTGAACCATCTGATTTCACCATATTTTTAAGAGGATATAATGATTATGTGCTACTACGTGAAATAGAAAAGATATGGAAGAATCTATGTAAGTGTCTTGAGTGTCCATAGGAGCTGTAGTGCTAGGGTGCCTCAGTGAAAACCCTCTTATAATGTCCTAGATTTCCACACTGATATCAAGTAAAAAAATTCCTCCTAGAATTGTAGGAGGTTTGTAATAACCCTACCCTTGATAAATACCATGAGAATCATTATGAATCCTCTTTACCTTGAAGGAACTGACACTTATAATGGGATAAAAATGAGCTTCTATCAACACTGAATTTCCATATAGGTCCATATCAACCATAATCATCATATCCAACACATCAATATAAGTGAGAATACTCAATAAGAAGACCTGAGAACACATATATGATGGATTTCCCAACTCAAACCGTCGATCCTTCATCCTCCCATGAGATAAAATCTCAGGTGAAAATTTCACAAGCTCAAAAAAGAGATTTTAATACTCAGTCACAGTTCTTTTGGCCTGTTCAAGCTTGAAAAACTCCACCACCTTATCCCATAACATTGAATCTGGATATAACTGGTCGATGAAAAGAACCTTGAAATCTTTCCATGATAACCCCTCATGTTTATTTTTCATCACCATCTTGTCCCACTATCTCCTACTCAGTCCTTCTAGTATGACGGTGGAACATTTCACCTTGATCTCATCTAGCATATCAAAGAACTCAAACAAGTGTTCTGTACTACCTAACCATTCCTCAGCATGTTGAGGATTAGTAGAGCCTTTGAAAACTAGTGGCTTTTGGAGAAAGAAATATTGATAATTATTCTGAAGAACATCCCCCTAAGGATCTATAACTAGAGCTTAAATGGGGACTAAAGGTGGTTCCTGTCCCAGAGCTTGGACAATTATCACAATCACCTCAACTAAATTTGGATCAACTTGAGGATTCACTCATGGTAGTTCCATAGCATCTTCCTCCTAGATCAGACTCTAACATATTTTCAAAGGAATGATACTAGAAAACATTAGCATATAATAAGGAATATATAAAATTAACACTCAAACTAAGAAATAAGGGAAACAAGATCTCAACTGATAAAACAAACATGATTTGGATTTCAATCTATTCAAATAAAAATAGGGAAAATACTAGAAATAATTCACAATCCATCTTTCCAAAACCACCCCTAGAGACTTAAAGTTATTTACAGTGATATTTGAAAAGTCACTCAATCACAACTACCTCCTAAATCCTAATAATATTTCATAATGCATATTAAATTCAAGATAAGAAGCTAAACAAAACCTCTTCCTCTGATACCACTTTTTCGTAATTCAGTCTGGGTACCCTATTAACCTGATAATCAAGATAGATGTAAAATATCCCAAAGTAAATTCCTAATCCCCATGGTTTAGTGACTATCACATGACATCATACAACATGGAGTGGGAAAAAATTTTCCACAAAAAATAGTGGAATAATGATAAGAAAGTCAATATGCATACAAAAGAAAATCCACTGGGAGTAATGCACCATAAGTCAACAAGGAATTTTATCCCAAAGTATTATAACCCAAGTACAAAAACAACCCATGTCCCTAAGGACACAACTCACCAAGTCCAAGGTTTAACAACTAGATCCACCTCCAAGAGATCCTTTCCCCTTGCTTGAACCTAGAGGAGATAATCTAAAAATACATGAAGGAACAAGTAGGGCGTGAGATAAAAATCCCTATAGTGTCACGACCCGTCCTCGGGGCTCGTGCCGTGACTACCCCAAGCCCGCCTTCCATAGGCCAGGGGCTGGCGACTAGCACCAAGGCGTAAATCCCGATAAACAGGGAAGGCATTACCTTTGAAAGTAAACAACCACTAAAGAGTAAGCAAGCGGAAAGAGTAAACACTAAGTAAAAACTGTAACAAGCTGTTCTGAAAGTAAAAGGGGCCAGAAATATAAGCCCAACTATAAAGTACAACTGAAAGGGGAAAACAACAACTGAAAAGAAAAGCCACAGCGTCGAGTCTTCCTCTGGAAGTCCCACCTGAAGGGTGACCATAGATAGCCTCCACAGCTCCTCGGTCCAGCCGTCCAAGGTAAGAGGGAAGCTCTTGGTTATAGCGGCATAACCACTGTTCTTGATGGAGAAGGAGTTTCCCAATAGCTTTGGGTTCAACTTCATGATCGATCCTGTGTGGGTCATTGCGAGGGTTAGTACCTACAGATACTTTGTGGGTCCAACGACTTAGATGAATCAGTTGCTACATCTGATCATCTCTAACGTCATATGAAGAAGTACCTGTGTGAGCTGAATCCTGTTTGCTTTCCTTTGTGGATTGTGTTGTGCTATCCTGTTTGGATTTATGTTTTACTTTCCTTTGTGGTTTGTGTTGAGATATCCTATGTGGATTTTACGTTTTTCTTTCCTGTGTGGACTGAGTTGTGCTTGGGGTCGGATGTTAGAGCCGAACGGGAATTGATGACTTAGGTGTATATATGGGAATATACCTAAGCAGTGTCGGTTGTTACTTCGTGATTGTATCTTTCCTTTGTGGTTTATCATTTGTGGATTTCGGGAGACTTTCAGGGGTCTCGGGGTCCCTACTGAGTAGCTTATACTCACCCCTGCATGGGCTATGCCCGCACTTCGTTGTGTTGGTTGCAGACGACGAACAACAATGATCAGGGTGGAGGCTTGCGGAGTAGGGCGGTACCAGGAGGTGGACTACTGGGCGGTACGTACTCGGAGCGGACAACTGGACCGAGGAGCTGTGGAGGCTATCTATGCTCACCCTTCAGGTGGGACTTCCAGAGGACGACTCGATGCTGCAGCTTTTCTTTTCAGTTGCTGTTTTCCCCTTTCAGTTGTACTTTACAGTTGGGCTTGTATTTCCGGCCCCTTTTACTTTCAGCACAGCTTGTTACAGTTTTTACTTAGTGTTTACTCTTTCCTCTTGCTTACTCTGTGGTGGTTGTTTAGTTTCAATGGAAATGCCTTCCCTGTTTATCAGGATTTACGCCTTGGTGCTAGTCGCCAGCCCCTGGCCTATAGAAGGCGGGATTGGGGTAGTCATGGCACGGGCCCCGAGGACGGGTCGTGACAAATTGGTATCAGAGGTGGTCGGTTCTACCACAGACTTTGATCTTTCTTCTATGTGAAGCAATAGTGTTAAGTGTATTGAGTGTGGTTATCAGTCTAGGGAGCCCGATGTTGGTGCGGCGGCCAACGTATCCGTACACCAGGACCCTGACTTCTGATTTCCGACTTAATGCACGAAAACATTGATTGCATGTGTGTTTCAAGTTTTCTATGTGATTACTTTGTGTCAGCTCACCAGGTACACTATTCTGACCATGGCCCACATGTTTCTTTTCAGGATGGCCCCACGAAGGCAGCCAGCTAGGGTTCCGATCGTTGTGTGTGGCGACAGCCCGCCGAGCGATGAGGCTTCGGTACATGGCCCCTTGACAGTAGAGGCACCGGCGATACCTCTACCCGCTGAGCCGCCGATGCTTCCAGCCCCAGCCGATGATGATGCACATCGCCTTAGTGCACTGCATGAGTTCCAGCACCAGCGACCGCCCAGGTTCCTTGGGGAGACGGACCCCCAGGCAGCCGAGGACTGGCTGGAGGCAGTTGTTCAAGTTTTCAGGCTAGTGAGGACACCAGCGGACCTTATGGTGGTCCTTGCAGCGAGCCTCCTGCATGCGGAAGCAAGCAGATGGTGGAGCTTGATGCTCCAGGTGCATGACGAGGCATCACTCCTTTGGACAGACTTTGAGAGCCTTTTTCGCTCAGAGTTCGTCCCATCCACCCTCCGAGTGGTGCGTATTCAGGAGCTACTACAGCTGCGGCAGGGCAACATGACAGTAGCCCAGTATGCGGCGAGGTTTACCGATCTCTCGTGCTATTCCACAGACATGGTACGGGACCCATTCTTCAGGGCCCGAACCTTTGAGAAGGGGCTCAGGTGAGAGATCAGAGCTTCAGTTGTTTCTCACAGCATTCCGACACAGGCAGGGGTGTTGGAGCGAGCCCTCTTAGTGGAGAGTTTCCTTGCTGAGCAGTCTCTAGCAGCAGGACCCACCACTAGCCGACATGCGGCAGAGTCTTCTGCAGTGGGCAGTAGACAGATGACGCAGGGGTCCAAGAGGACTAGACCTACCGGTGGTCGACCGCATGACACAAGATCGTTTGTGCGAGGCACTCGGGGTGGACAACGACTTACTATGAGCGGACAGTGTTACTCCTGCAGCGGGGTTGGTCACATGGCTCGTGGCTGTTCGACCCGCCATACGGATGACCATCAGATGAACGAAAGACCCCCCAGGCAGAGGCAGAGGTTCGATCAGGGCGGGCCGCAAGGAGCAGGCGGCCATGACAGGGGAGCTGGCCGTGCAGCTGGATGTGGACGACGCTTCGGGGTGTTTCCACCACCACCACCAGGAGGTCCACCCCGACTACAGGGTACAGGAGGACATGGGAGAGCTCAGCTTCAGGCAGCTGAGGCCTACGATCATGGAGCTTCGGGAGCAGATGGACAGGAGCAGGACTAGCTCCAGACCTGGAGACTTTTGTTCATGTTGCTTCTAGTTTTGTTGATATATGTTTGTAGATGATTTGTGTCTTTGTACTTGAGCTGCAGTAATAAAAGAAACCTTTTCTTGTGGCATCTACTTTCCTGTCCTCTCTTGTGTTGTTACTAAGAGGTTCCGGTTTAGACTGTTGACTTGACCCTCACTTGAGAGGTACCTACTGGAGGAGACCCAGTTACCACACACTGATGCCGATAGTGTGACTCAACCCTTGGAGGCAAGAGTAACGGTTGGATCTCTTGGTAGTAGCGTCGAGACCTTACGACGTCATCCTTGGTATGGGTTAGTATCATCCATGTCGGCATTGACTGTATTAGGCAAAGAAAGTGGTTCATCCATGGGATGTGACCAGATTTATCTTATCGGCAAAGAAGAAATCTTAGCAGCTCTTGTGGGACTAGAGATGGTCCAGGCCACGATAGAGAAGGTCCAGGTCATCCAGGAGCGGATGAGGACAACTCAGAGCCGACAGAAGTCTTTTACTGACAGGAGGCGGAGGCCACTAGAGTTCAAGGATGGCGACCACGTCTTCTTGCGGGTCTCACCTCGGCGGGGTTTACAGAAATTTGGCGAGGTGGATTATCACCTGGCTCTACCACCTCAGTTGCACCGGGTGCATGACGTTTTCCACGTATCTCAGCTAATAAGATACGTGCATGACCCGACGCAAATATTTGACCATGAGGAGCTGGTCCTTGATGAAGGGGCGACCTTTGCGGAGGTCCCAGTGGTGATCAAGGACCGACAGGAGCGGGTCCTATGTGGACTATCGATTCCTCTGGTGCGCTTTAGATGGCAGCTCGGGAACCTCCAAGAGAGCACTTGGGAGCGGGAGGCTCAGATGCGTGCTCAGTACCGCCTTTGTAAACCTAAGTTTGTCGTGAAGCTTTACGGGGACGTAAAGCCCTGTGGTGGGAGTAATGTAAAGACCTGTAAATTTAAAGGAAATTTTTTTCTTAATTTTCCTTGGAATTTTACAAGGATGAAACTTCTGACGACACCTGATTCTGAGGCCCGGTGTGCCCGGAATCACTTTCCGAAGTTTGGCTCGGGTACGTTCAGTGAACGGACGAGCGGGTTTTTCTAACTTTTGAACCGATGCCCAGAATCAAATTCCGAGGGCACCGATGGAATCGAAACGCCAGTTTTTGCTTAGAAACGCCTCTTCTAGAGTTGCGTTTGCTCGGTTTTGGTTTTTAATTTTTGGGTTTTAAGTTATGAAATAAAATAAAGTTGTGCGGAAATTTTATTTTTATTTCACTTAAAGCCGCTTAAAGACCACTTTAAGCTGTTTAAGCTCAGTTGAAACGGATAGGGTGAAATCCAAAATATCCTACCCACTTGGTAGGATATTTGTGGGGTGGGGCCCGCACGATTCCCACCGTTTCTTTCCGCTAAGTAACGCACCTGCGAAAACCCATATTAAATAAAAGTCAACTGGGGCGTTTTCTTAAACAATTAAACGCTCCTATTAATTGGGCGATTTATTCGTTGAAATTAATTCTATGAATTAATTTCGTTCGTTTCTTAACGCGTTTTCTTTTTGTTGGCATGTTAATAAAATAAGGCCAAGACACCTTCTTTTTGAAATGTTGTGTTAAACCTTTGGAGAATCTCTAAGGATCTTCCTCCTCCTTCGCGAAGAACATGAAGAACACGAAGAACGCGAAGAACGCGAAGAACGCCGGCCTTCGAAGAAGGGAGAAGAAGAACACCGAGCCCTCGGAGATCGACGACGCGACGTCAAGTACCACGACACCGGTGATTCTTCTTCCGTGACGTTCTTCTGCGACAATCCAACCCCGCGACAACCTTCGATCGACAACGACAAGGTAGGGGGGTTGGGCTCCTTTTAAATTCTTTGTGGATTTATAACAACAATATAGATTTAATTAATATTAATTAAATCTATATGTTCTGGAACCTCGGAGTTCGTCGACGCGACACCATATTCCGCGACGATGTGACGCCCTTCCGCGACGACGCGACGCCCTTCCGCGACGCGACAATCCCCTCCTTCCGCGGCGGTCAATTCCGCGAAGAATGCACGTACGACGAGGTAGGGATTTTATTTGGAAATAATTTTTTATTCCCGTCGTTGTTTTCTTCTAAAACCAAAGAACCTGGATCATGTGCAATTTTAAATTATTAAAATTGTTTTTGATACGTTTGTAATGTGTTAATTATCTTCCCGTTTGTATCAACTAACGCGGAGGGTACGGGCCAAACGAACACGGCCCGAAAACCCTCCGCAGTTCTTCGTTGTTGTGCGGATTTGGCGAGCGACGAAAAAAAATGCCGCAAAGGAGATTTGATGATTCCGCAGGGAAGAACGGGTCCCGGGAGGAGCAGCGGTGCAGACGGGAATGAAATCGGACCACCGGAACAACTCCGGTGGCCCGCGGAAGCCACCGGCGCAGCCCCGGCGCGCCGCCGAACTGGGCCGCCGCGGCACCAGCGGACCCGCGGCCGCGCGGGTCCGGCGCACACAGGACGTGGCTTTACCGCGTCCGTTGACCAGGGCGGCCCCCCACGGGGGCCGCGGTTTTGTCACGCGGGGGCAGCGCACCCCCCGCGTTGCTCGGCCGCTCGGCCGGGCCGAGTCGGGCCGGGCCGCGCCCTGGCCGGATCGGACCGGGTCCAGCCGGGTCGGACCCGATTCTGGTCGACCCGGGTCAGGTCGACCCGGTTCGGGTCGACCCGGTTTGGCCGACCCAGGGGGGGTCGGGCCGGGTCGGCCCGGGCCCAGACCCCCCGTTCTCGGACCTTTTCGGTCTTTTGCCCGTAACTTGAGCTACTAGCCTCCGATTGACGCGCTGTCAGCGGAAACGTGATCCTTGGATCAAGACGGTCGTTTTGGTATACTGCACTCAAGGTTTCAGAATACTTTGGGTTCAGCCGGGTTGGTTCGTCCACGAAACCAACCGGGCCCTCGGAGCGGAAACACTAATATCTTGAGCTTCGGACGTCCGATTGACATGCCGACGACTTTGTTGGATTCCTCTAAGTGAGACGGATCTTCTGGCATACTCCTCCCGGGATTTGGACGTAGGTAGAGTACGGTCGGGTTGGTTTTGCCTTAAAAACCAACAGGGCCCCTGAGACGAAAAAGCCAATAACTCTCAGACCGGGCGTCCGACTGACGCGCCGTCTGCGGCGTTGAGTTCCTGTTGACGATACGGAACTTTTGGATACATCAACTCTGGACTTTGTGACAGTTGATGTATCATCCTCTCGGCTCATGGAGCGGACCCTCCCGAACGAGCTTGCTGTGTGCGGGGACCCTAGTGCTGGCTGCGACTTCGACGAAGACGACTATACAGATATCCTTGGTGGATTCTACTGCGACGATGATGAAAACAGTACGAGAATCCTCCGTGTTTTCGGCAGTGACCACTACGGTACATCTTGGGATACATCAACTCCGGACTACATGTCAGTTGATGCATCGACCTCTTAGCTCGTGGAGTGGACCCTCCCGGAACGAGCATGCTAAGTGCGGAAACCCTAGAGCCGGTTGAGACTTGACGACTGCTGATCAAACGACTCAGTGTGTTACAGATAGCTCAGTGGGGAGCGCTTGGTTGTAGCGGCAGACCCACGACGGAGGAGCGCTTGGTTGTAGCGGCAGACCCGCGATACTCAACAGAAGGAGTACCTCTGGAGGCTATGTGGGGGAGCGCTTGGTTGTAGCGGCAGACCCACGACAGAGGTGCGCTTGGTTGTAGCGGCACAGGGGAGCGCTTGGTTATAGCGGCATACCCACGACGGAGGAGCGCTTGGTTGTAGCGGCACGGGGGAGCGCTTGGTTGTAGCAGCAGGCCCACAGTACCCGATAGGTGGAGTACTACAACAGTCCAAGGTAAGAGGGAAGCGCTTGGTTATAGAGGCATAACCACTGTTCTTGATGGAGAAGGAGTTTACCAATAGCTTTGGGTTCAACTTCATGATCGATCCTGTGTGGGTCATTGCGAGGGTTAGTACCTACAGATCCTTTGTGGGTCCGACAGCTTAGATGAATCAGTGGCTACATCTGATCATCTCTAACGTCATATGAAGAAGTACCTGTGTGAGCTGAATCCTGTTTTCTTTCCTTTGTAGATTGTGTTGTGCTATCCTGTGTGGATTTACGTTTTACTTTTCTTTGTGGTTTGTGTTGAGCTATCCTATGTGGATTTTACGTTTTTCTTTCCTGTGTGGACTGAGTTGTGCTTGGGCTCGGATGTTGGAGCCGAACGGGAATTGATGACTTAGGTGTATGTATGGGCATATACCTAATCAGTGTTGGTTTTTTACCTCGTGATTGTATCTTTCCTTTGTGGTTTATCATTTGTGGATTTTGGGAGACTTTCGGGGGTCTCGGGGTCCCTACTGAGTAGCTTATACTCACCCCTGCACGGGCTATGCCCGCACTTCGTTGTGTTGGTTGCAGACGATGGACTGCGCTGATTAAGGTGGAGGCTTGCAGAGCAGGGCGGTACCAGGAGGTGGACTACTAGGCGGGACGTACTCGGAGTGGACAACTAGACCGTTGATCTGTGGAGGCTATCTGTGCTCACCCTTCAGGTGGGACTTCCAGAGGACGACTCGACGTTGCGGCTTTTCTTTTCAGTTGCTGTTTTCCCCTTTCAGTTGTACTTTACAGTTGGGCTTGTATTTCTGGCACCTTTTACTTTCAGCACATCTTGTTACAGTTTTTACTTAGTTTTTACTCTTTCCGCTTGCTTACTCTGTGGTGGTTGTTTACTTTCAAAGGCAATGTCTTCCCTGTTTATCGGGATTTACACCTTGGTGCTAGTTGCAAGCCCCTGGCCTATGGAAGGCGGGCTTGGGGTAGTCACGACACGGGCCCCGAGGATGGGTCGTGACATATAGGGTCTCACCATGGATTCTATAACAGATTCTAATAATATATCAACCAAAGGAATGATTTCAATTTTAAGGATAAATAGGTTTATCATTTTAAATCATATTTAAAAAAATCATGCTATACAATTCAAATGATGGAAAATACTCTAAGAAACAAATTTACAATTGACAGAATATTTTTAAAACAATGTATTAAATAAAAAAATTATATAAATAGTTTATATAAATCTATAAGTCATGAAAATGAATTCAAATACATCATAATATATTTATATCTCAAATATAAAACAAGCGAGCAACATGGTCATCTGCCAAATTTGTATGAAAAATCCAGGCTATAAGACTCTGTAATCTCTAAATGATCATGGAAATATGTGTATACCAACATCCATCTAAAACTGTCCAAATAAGATTCTTTAACATCCCATCGGGGATGCGACCCTCTATATTTATGTTTTAGAATGTTGTATAATCGTAGAGTGTGTCCAAATAAATCACAAACTACCTAAGGCTTGCATGTTCTCTTATAATCAACGATGGGTAATTTATTTTAAGATTGATTAAAATAAAATTCAATCCCATTCCTCCCATTTCAAATTCTAATTTTCCATTTTAAAACCAAAAAGGGTTTTAATGAAAAACATGCCTCTTTAACAAGATAAAACCACTAGGTTTCAATCAAAATATTTTAAGCAATTTTAGCAAGTTTGGAATCAATTCAAAACCAATTCCATAAGTTTCACAATTCATTTATATAATTAAATTCAAATATTTAATTAAAACGGTTTCCATAAAATCTACAATTTAAATTAAAAATTTTAAATCAACCAATTTTCATAACGCTCCCTAATTTAATGGAATTGGGGGTTTTCCAAATTTTCATGCCAAAAACCATTTCAAACCTCAAAATTCATTAGAATTGGGTTTTAATCAATCAATTGAAAGAAATTTTGAGCAATTAAATTTAAATGAAAAATTTAAATAAATCAATAAATTCAAGGTTAATCAATTTGTCCAAATGGGTCTCAAAAACCAACACTGACAACAGAACCCATCAATGAGAAAGATGGTGTAAAAGACCTTGAAACTTATCCTAGAAATGATATCCAATTGTACATAGAATAGATCCCTAAATTTAAAGATGATCCATTAAAATCCCAAAAGATTAGAAAGAGATAAATATGAATAATGAGAAGAATTATTACTCAGGAATCCACACCATAATCCCAACGACAATTGAACATCGAACGAAGGAACCCGAAAGGGTTAGAGGGTTCCAAGATCACATGAGGAAGGCTTTGGGTTGTGAGAAATGTATTTGGAGTGGAGGGTAAAAGGGATCTCAGATGTTCTTCCCATTTAAAAACCACATCTGAGGTATTACACGGCATGTAATCCCACTACACGCTGTGAAATAGTTATGTTTCATAACTGCCAAAAAACGCATCACTTTAAATTGAAAATTGTTCATTAAATAAATCACGACATGTAAAGGCTCATCACAATGTGTAACCTTTCATGGTGTGAATCTTCTCATGACATGAACCTCCTCACGATATGCACCTAGTGACCATTACACATCATGTAACCTAGTTACACAGTGTGTAACCCTATTAAAGCCTATAGTTTAGGACAGTTAAAGCCGAGAGTCCAATAAATATCTAACTTCACCATTATATGTATCCTCCCAAAACAGTCTCAACCCTACCCATTCAATGAAAAGGAAAAACCATGACAAGGTTAAAGATGTACCTATCAGATCGACAGTAGAATATTATAATTTTAATATTATTGTTGTTCGGAGTGAGTATCTCAAGAGGGGGGGGGATTAAGTACCCAATAAAAAATTCTGCTCTAAAGAGTTTAAATAAAATCTCCAAATAATTAAAATAAACCAGTTAATCAAAATAACATATCGATATAATTTCTAATATTTTAAAATATTTCTTAAAGAGTGATTAAGTCTTAGTTAAAACAATATAAGGAAATTACTTTAACTTTTTAAATCATTTTACTTAATAAAAAAATTATATAAACAATAATTAATACTAAAAATCAAAGCAGTGATTTTTTATAGTTTAAAACAAATTCATTTTAAATCATAGAAAAGAATAGAAAAACACACACATGGTGAAATTAAAATAAGAGGTTCAGTCTCTAGATAAGACCTAATTCCCTCCACTTGGAAATCACTTACTGCTAAGTAGATTATATAAAATATTCTTGATTCACAACCTGGATCAAGTATACACAATAACTAACTAGTTTTTTAGGACACATAGGGACTTGTTTTACAATAACTATGGGAAAATAATAAACATAGTCCACATAATGATCTCTTCTATAACACATGGGTAAAAAAATATAAATAGAGTTAAGAAGATGTCATGTATCTTATAGTTATAGCACATGAGGCAGTGTATGTTTAATAAATAGGGTAAACCACATATTTCAGGAAATTTAAATGCAACAAAACAAGTGTGATTGTAAATAAGTAGAGAATATAGTGATGCTCGATCTGATGTTTTGTGAAATCTTGAGACTCCTCGGATATAACTTGGACAAGATCTTGAGTTGTTTCTTAGAAAAATGTAATAAAATAGATAATTGTAAGATCTCTTTTTTTCTGAATGTATAAAAGGTATGTATGTTTGATATAATCCAATATTTCAAAGTTGGGTGTAGGAAAGATTTAGTGTGTATGTTCTCTAGTAAGTCGCACACTTCACAACACTCTTCCCATTCTTACAATACTATTCTAGATCCCTTTTATATTCTTTTAAACATGAGGGAGTTTGCTTCTTAATGTACTAGTAGTATGCATGAGTATCTCTTTGAAGAAAAATCATCCAAATATTATACTCCTCATACTGAATGATGACACACAATTTAATGAATCCCTGTAATAGTTTACGAAGAATCATTAATATAATTCTCAGTATTAAATTCAGTAATTTAACCTTTAGAAACAATTTAATTTGAATATCAATAAATAGAGACAATGAATCTTTTGGCTATGAGAAAACTCTAGCAGTGACTTATTCTAGCGACGAGTTAGGAAAATGGTGATTTAGGATGAAGGTAGGTCATATAGAGGTAGTTCATTCTCAACGGTGACTCATCTTCGTGGTGAATCATCTCAACAGTGAGTCTTTTCTAGTGGCATGTATTTTCAACACTTTTCTAAATTTATTGGTGGTAATTAATGTCTGATGGTAGGTAAAGTCTGAGTTATTCTTGGTGGTAAGTAATTTTTGGGTTATTCTTGGTGGTAGGTAAAGTCTGTGTTAATTTGGGAGTCCTTACGGTGATGTCACATATCTTGTTTGACATACCATGTGGAGATGAGGTGAAAAATCATGTATAGCTGAGGAATGGTTAATTTGGAGTTTCATATACTCTCTCTCTTGGGTTCTCCTCTATCTTAGGATCAATTGGACTATTTCCTTTAATTTTATCCCTTTTATTTTAGGTTTTTGGGGTGTCTAGTGGGTATTGTTATAATCAAACCTATATGGGATCTTCCTACACATGTTGTGTCTTATGAAGATGATAGCCCTTTAAATAGATTCCTCTGAGGAAAAGGAGAAACAGAGTACATAAATATAGAAATAAATAGGTGTGTATCAGTGGATTCATTTGATTGAAGTCCCCTCTTTCTGAGCAGGTTGGATGCTTTTTTAGTTTTTGGTGGGCCTGTATTTTACCCTTTCATGCTTTTAGTATGCTTTTCATACTCTGATTATGGGATAGATGTATACATGAATTTTTTATCAATTTTTTTATTATATCCACACTATTTCATGGATATTGATATTTATTCATGCATAAAGATTCCATAGGATAAGGACTCCTATGTGTGTGATATACCTACTCAGTGCTAGTCACCAGCCCCTGTCTAATTGAAGTCATTCTTGGGGTTGCGAAAACTTGAACTTACATAGGCTAGGTGGGCCCCAGTGGGTTAATTCGTTATAGAGTGGTATCAAAGAAGGTCTATCCTAGGACTTTAGTTAAGAGTTTTCTAGCCGTGATCATGGTTTGAGATTTATAGTGAGAGTATTAAAATGTATCGATTTCATATTTCAAGCTAGGGACTCCAATGTTGGTGCAACAAACAACATATCTATTCTCTAGGACTTTGATAACCTTATTTTTGACTTAAAAAACATAGGCACTAGTTGAATGAATTTTTTTTAATTGCATCATATAGGATTGGGTTGTGGTTTCCATGTCCTTCATGAGTTACCTCCCTAGATATACTCTTTGACTATGGAACATCTTGAATCTATTTTAGAATTACACTATGAAGAAAGCTTGATAGGGTTCCATAGTAGGATTATCATGATGATCTTCTCGATGACGAGGATTCAGTACAGGGGTGTTCATATGAGGCTATATCTCCAGGTGGGTTTCTAGATGAATCGCCACCCGTTGAGTAGTAGGTTTTGTAAGTGGTACCAGCCAAGGATGCATGCAAGATGAGTGTGCTGCATGAGTTTCATAGGCAGAGACATCCCAGTTATTAGGGTGAAATAGACCCCTAGGTATATTTTGAATGTATTGAGGCAATCATGTGTGTTTTTCTGCTTGTGAGGAAACCTCCTGATCAGATAGCGGTCCTAGCGGTGAGTCTTCGGCAAGGTTTGGCTGAGTGATGGTGGAGTCTGGTGACTCATACACATGATGAGATGATACTCACTTGTACAAAGTTTGAGCATATCTTCAAGGAATATTTTTAACCTTCCATGTTGATATTAGTTCATTTTCAGAAGATTATATAGATTCGGCAAGGTAGCATGACTATGGAAGAGTATTCGGTGAGGTTCACAGACCTTTCACGATACTCCCTAAATATGGATCAAAATTCATTTTTCCAAGAACAGACCTTTGATAAGGGTTTATGATGAGATATAAGGACTTAATTGGAATCTATATTCATTCTCAATTATGCCAGAGTGCTTAGTTGTGTCTTAGTAGTAAATTGATTTTTGGTTGTGCAGACTCTGATTGTTGATATTGGGAACATAGGTGCTGAAACCTCAATTGCTGGTAGTTGAAAACAAGCTCATATATCAAATCATTCAAGATACTTTAGGAGAAAATCCTAGGATGGTGGTTATGTGGATTAAGGATCCCAGGATGGATCTAGTCAGTCATGATATATAAAATGTTTTACTTGTGATGGATAGGGACATCTCATGTTAGATTATCTAACCTACTATGCTGCTAATAGGGAGATGGTCGATGGGACACTCTAGAATAGATAGAGACATGATAATGTAATTCCATATGATGGAGGATGTGGTGGAGGATCATGGAGAGAATTAGGATGTAGAAGACAGTTTGATTTGTTTCTACCAGCAACCTCAGGTGGTCCACTCCAGGCTTAGGGAGATAGAGAATGGGGGTGAGGACAACTGTAGATTGCATAGGCCTATGACCCAAAGTATTTAATGATGATTATAGGTACAATCTATATCATTTATAATTTTTTAGTTGTATTGATAGATACAGGTGTGATATAGCATTTTATTTCCACTTATTTCCCTAGGATTATCTAGGGAGACACATGGAATTGATAGAGCACAATGATAGTGATGTTTGACGTGGAATCAAACTCATAAAAAAGAGGGACACTTCCCCCATTGAGACATGTTCTTTTGAGGTGGTAAATTTTTTTCCGGTCAAGTCAATTCCACCCAAAGTGGATAGTTCCAAGGTGCAAAGAATGAGTTCTTTTGACTTGTGTGTTTGGGGTGGGTTAGTGTGTTGAGGTGTCATAGTAGGCCCTAGTTGGGGTGAACAGGTAGGCAAGGAAAATTATGAGGTCAAGAATATGTGGATTCTATCTAGGAGGCTCAAGTATGGTTCTAGGTAAGATATGTGTCCTTACTTTTCAAATAAAATTTGTGTAGTCACAAGCCACTTTTCCCTGATTGTAGCCCCTGTTTGAGGCCTAGTGATTCCAGTGGAACATTTTTACTTGAACCATATGTTTAGAGGCACTAGCAGATAGGATTGGAGGTCATGCACTCCTATCCATCTATGAAATTACTCTGTTGGAGGGAGAGACTCAAATATAACCTTCTTGTAGTGGCCGAGAGAGTCCCTACAATGCTTTCCTCGATGTGGATTGGTTTCCTACCATCCATGTTTAGATGGTTTCCACCAGTGGGTGTGGTAGTGTTATTGGATTTTGAGATGTAGTTCCTCATTTGGTTTAGAGAAATCCCAGATAGGGTAGGATGATATCAAATGTGGGAAGATACAACCGAATTTTTATCAGTTGACTAGTATGACCCATGGGGAAATAGACGCTATGAGCTTTCAGTTCACTATAGTGGTGATGGTGTTAAGGACGCCATCCCGAAGACATTTCAGGTTTACCCCTCCAATGAGAGTTATAATTATGCATAACCAAGCACCTAGGGACTACCTCAATATTTTCATTAGCATATCAGTTGACTCCCATGGAACTTTGTGAGCTATAGTGCATATGGAGGTTTATAGAAGGAGGGTCTAGTAAGACCTAGTGTATACACTTGGGTATCTCTATGTTCACCTGAGAGACAAAAGAGAGACTTATGGACTAGTTCCTTTACCAATTTGGATTAGTGCATGGGAGTCTTCCTCATTGGTACCCTCATGTTCTTGGCGTCATAGTTGCATGCGAGACACTTGAGGATAAATTATGGACATGATCTGAGAGTACCACCTTCTTAAGGAGACCTCGTAAATATAATCCTAGTTTTGGGAGGTCCTCTTCCTATTATATGATTTCTTAGACATAGGAGTGATAGTGGACTTGGATGCGGTTAGGGATGTGCTAGATTAGGAGTTACCCAAGGGTGTGGTCGTAGCAGTATAAACTCATATAGAGGGGTTTTTTCTGCTATTTTGAGAGAGGTAACAAATTAGTTGACATCTTTGTGGTTGTACCTTGTGTGTGAGGATGAAGTAACATGTCTCTAGTTATTGGAGGTTACCCCTTGTCTTTTTTAGTGAGGTAGGGAGGCACAACTATGGGATTTTGTTTATGAGGTTTCATGTGACTGTATACCCACTGGACATGATATTGATGGATTTTTCTGAATGTGGAGAGTATATAAAACTTCCAAGGATTGATGATGACGCTAGTCATGATGTGATATGGGTTGATGAGGGGGATTCTTTACCTCATAAGTACACCTTAGAGAGGGGTGGTTATGCATGATAGAGAGAACTATTTGGGTTTTGGAGAACATGCTTCTGGTATTCATGTTGGCATGGTGCAGTTGTCACTTCACCATTATCATAGAACCATTTGAGGCCACGTTTGGGAGTCCCTTCAAGACACCACTGTACTGGCCAGAGCTAGTAGGACACAATTTTTTTGGCCTAGAGTTGGTGTTAATAATGGATATTGAGGGTGCAGTTCATCCATGGGTGGATGAAGACTATTGGGTTATATTAGTATCTATATTGAGTTAGTGAGGTGGTGTACTTATATACCGTATGATCATTATTATATCTGGTGCTTGGTGTTCATCCACTAGTCATAGCTAAGGAGACATTTTTATACTTTGTTTAATGATTTTAACTAGGTCTGAGCTAGATGGTTGGTGTGGAGTGCACTTTTGAGGTGCCTAGTTGTGTTTGGGATCTAACCAGAGAGGACCCTTCTTGGGCCTATGGTTCCCCTGAGTGTGTGTTTTTAGATAGTATTAGAACCCTCTAGAGAGCTCAGTTTTTCCCATTGTGGGATAAAAAGCCTGAAGGTGGGGAGAGTTTAGGGACTCTGGTTTTTTCATGTATGACATTGGAATATTTCTAGAAATATTTTTCATGCCAGGAAATGAGTTGACATAGGATTCTGGGGCCCAAAGAGACTCGATGCAGTGATATTAAAAATATTAGATATTTTATATCACACACATGAAGATTTTATGGAAATGAAGAATAACCCTCAAGTAGAGTTTCAAATCATAAATTTTAAACTGTGGTTGAGTTCATAACACAGGTCTTACCCTAGGTACAAAATTAAGTCTGTTAGTGTCAATAACCCGGTTAGAGGTGACCATTGGCAGGGTGTTAAATATAGGTTTATTAATTTAATAAAATAAAATTACAACACATACCCCCATTTAGCTTCCTGCATATGGAAGGGGGAGAGGAGTTTCTCTCCCACGATGATAGATGAACCAAGGAGGAACTGAGGCAATGAGGTGTCACTAGGCCACATTTTTTGACATCGATCATCACCAAAACGAGGTGAATGAGATTCTGGGTGTCATGTTATACTTGAATATTTTTTTTCACCAAGAGGTAGGTGGATTTCTGATCTTTACATCCTGATCTCAATTCATTCATTTTTAAGGTTTTAGAGCCCTATTACGACTACTAGAGATCCCATGGGGGTTATATTTATGGGGTTCAGGGGGTAACCAGGGGTTTTGGGAGGCTGATAGGAATTTTCCATTCAAAAATACTAATCACACGATGTGTAGTGCATGAACACATGCTATATATTATTCTTGATTGGGGAAGAAGAACTTCTGGGGACTATACACCATGTACTAGGATTGCACACCATGTAGTGATACCAGGTCGTGAAACTGAGGATATGTACAGACTTTTCATGTCAAGGGACATGATTGTGTAGTAGTACACAATAATATGACAAGGTCATGGGATTTTGAACATGATAAACACCAAGGACATGTGCTTGGGTTGGGCCAAGCAGAACACTCCATGTAATAAGGGTACATACTATGTATGGCGACATGACCAATCAAACCATGTGGGAGAGGGCATGCCTAGGTGTTTAGACAAATTCATACGCCATGTGATGTGGGTTACACACCATGTATTCTCCTTATACATGAAAAGTACTGAGACAGGACATGGACATGGGAAAGTTTTGAGAGACACTCCATGTATTATGGGTACACTTCATGCACTCCCCTCATGGTTTTCTCCCTTACACATCTCCATCTTCAGGAATCAAATAGAGGCATGTGAGTAGCCTCTCTTGAGTAGTATTCCATGTGGAACATGATGGTGGCCATGATTTTAGTATTAGAGATGCGACATGAGGTGACGCTAACAGAAACCTTCTATCAGTTTCATGTGGACCAATATCGGTTGAGTGGGTTCCCTTAGTCTATTCCTGTGAGGGTACAATGTGGAATTATGTCCTCAGTAAAATATTGTGATCTCCTATATAGGATGAGTATGATTAGATTTTGGGTATCCCTATGAGAGTATAGGGAGGGATCCCCTATAATATAGTCTTCCCTAGCTGGGGTTAGTGGTATCATCATGACCATCTTACATAGAGTGGAGGTCCTCTATCTAGAAAGTTAGCCTAGTAGGGTTTGCAGTATTGTTGTGAATATAATACTATACTTATTGGATGGTTTTAGTAGGGTTAGTAGTATATTTAAATATACAATCCCCTAATCAATAGTTGGTTTTAGATTGGGTTTTTAGTATCCCCTAAAAATCCTAGGTTTGATCCCCTATATGCATATCGTGGTTCTAAGTCTTGGTAGGGTTTTTGGCATCCCCCAACAGTCCTGGGTGTGATCCCCTATCTGAGTGTTATAATATCCAAAGTTCTAGATTGGGTTTGTAGTGTCCCCCATCGGTCTTGGGTTTGATTCTCTATCTGTGAGTTGAGATATGGATTTTCAATAGGGTTAGTGGTGTCCCTCATCAGGGATGGGCAATATACCCCATATAAGTATCGAGATTCACTGGGTTCCACTGTGACTTTCTTCAAGGAGATACCTGAAAAGAATGTTCTCTTGTATGTACACCATTAGGAATAGTTGTGATGTGAAATTATCTTTGTCATACCCAATGAGTGAGATCTCTTGGTTGTGTTTCATCAGGGATGGCAGGGATCATGGAGTGAGTACTCTTGAATGAGTGATACCTTTGGGACTAGAGTAGAATCTTGTGGCAGGTTGTATGGTTGAGGCCATGAGACTTGGAGTATCGGATGAGTATATCTGAGTTATTATGGGATTCCTTGTAGCGATGTCACATATATTGACCAAAATACCATATAGATATGATCCAAGTAGTCATGTATCATAGAGTAATGGTTGAGATGGTGTTTCTTGTACTCTCTCCCTTGGGTTCTTCTCTAGCTTTGGGCTGAGAAGACTTTTTCCTTTCTTTTGATCCCTTTTATTTTGGGTTTTTAGAGCATATACTGGGTACTATTATAATCACCCATGCATGGGATATTCCCACACAAGTTGAGTCTTATGAAAATAATATGACTTTCAATGAAGTCCTAGGAGGTCCCAGAGTAGGTGGAGGATAGAAAGATAGAAAAATCGAGGTGTGTAATGGTGGTTACATTTGAAATCAGTCCCCTCCTTCTGAATAAGTTGGATGTTTTTGTAGTTTTCTATGGGCTTGTATTTTTCCCTTTCATGGTCTTAGTACTTTTTTAATACTCTGCTATTGGATAGATGTATGCATGCATTTTTGATACCAGTTATTTTATTATATCTATAATGTTTTATGGAGATATATGTGTGTGTGAGAACACATGTACCATAGGATAAGTCCTCCCATGTGTGTGATAAACCTACTCAGTGTTGGTCTCTAGCCCCTACCCTATTAGATGCAAGATTGGGGTTATGAATAATCAGACTTCCGTAGGCCTGGGGGGCCCCAGTGGGTTGGGTCATTACAATAATATTTTCTTTAAGTCAATTAATTATGATATTTTCACATATGAGCTATCATAGTGAATATTCACCAGACTTTTAGACAAATGAAAAAACTTTCTAATGCATCTGAAGCAGTTACAGTGACAATTGTCATCCGAAAATTCTCAAATAATTTTTTAAAAGTTCATTACACTCATCGCCTAAAAATAGGATACCAAGACCTCGAAGACCATATTGTGAAAAGATGAAATTATAAAATGATAATGTTTGAGATTTGGTTACCTTCTCAGTGATATAGAGATACTTTTTTTTAGTGTGATCAACATGATTTCATTGTGTGAGGTTTCATCATAAAAAAACTTAGTTTCACTTGTCCATAATTATAATATAATCCTACGTGATCAAATAAGTCTAGGGATATGATTTGTTTTCTTTTGATCTTCTTAATGAAGAAGTTCTTGAGATAAGAACTTGTACTTCTGATCTTTTCAGATCAAAGAAGTCCATGGGTAAAGACTTACTACTAACATTATCAAAGAAGATCTGAGATAAGAGCTTGATATTTTGATCAAATAATCAAATATGTTTTTCATTACAAAAACTAGTGTACTTATTGAATGATAATAGATCCTCATACTAGTTTGAGTTAAATGTGAATAAGTTTTGGTGATAATAACATTGATATCCTTTAGGGTTTTATAAATTGTTATACTAGACTGCATTGTTTTATTAAATTTTGTTTCATTTTTACTTGTTCAGTTTATCTTATTGGATTTATATAGTGCCTTCATATATTTAAAATCATTTATATTTCATTGCATTTATATTTTTTTAATTTAATAAGTTCAGAACATTATATCTTCTGAACTTCACTTTACTAAAGAGGGAAATTTTTATAAGTTTGTAAAGATGTCAATTCACCATCCTCTTTTAAGCTGCCATACTAGAACAATATTTATTGTTTTATACCAAGTCATATTTATTTATAAGGTTATCATAAAAAGAAATATTTATATGAATCCATGAGTATAAATATACATCTATAAAAATATTATAATTAAATGAATTATTTAAATATAGTAAAATAAGAAATAAAACTGAAAAAAATTATTTATCCTTTAAATAAAAGAACTTTTTATCATAAATTAAACATATATTTTTTATTATATAATGATTTTCTAATTTATCATGTAATATTTATGATATGAAATAAACCTATATATATTTTTTAGAAAAAAAAATTATATGAAAAAAATTAATAAACTATAGAATTAATATATTATTATTAACATCAATCTAGATTCTTATTTTTTTTAAACTATCCTTGAAAAAATTTGGTCTTGAACGAATATTTTGGTTTAGGGAGTCTCCCACTCGTTGATGGGTTAGACCATAAGTAGGGATGATTAATAGGTTTGAACACAGTGGGATAAACCAAAGCCCAAATTTTGTGGTTTTAAACACATAAAACCATTTAGGTCCTCATTATATGAAAGATTCAAGAAATAACTTTGGAATATGTGTGAACCAAATTGGACCATCCCGTGGGATCACACACATTGTATAAAAATATTATTTTAAAATTATAGACTAGATTGGTCTCTTTATATCAGTCCTCATTCATGTAAAATAATACACAAATAAAATTGATTTAAAAAAACAATTCAAAAAGAAAATATAGAACATCCAATACAATTTCCAACACTCAGTATTATTACTAATAATAGATTAACCTCCTAGTACTCTTAATTTCACACTGCACACACATGGTGCAACTATTGGAAATTAAAGGAACTTTCTAGTGGTACATCCAAGAAATAATTTTCAACAAAATGTATAAGAAATTAAACTTTATAGTGGATGAAATACTTGGTCATAATTATAGAAAGTGGGAAAAAAATAAATTAAGCATGTAATTGATGGAAATAGAATAATTAGTTTCATTACATGATAAACTCATCCACTACCTTTTTTGAACACCAAATCATCACAAAAATGGATATCTAAAATTTCGTTTCTTAATTGGGAAGCCTTAAGATACAACACTTTGAATCATAAAATGAAACATATTATATTTAAAACAAATAAATAATAAAAAACCAAATAATAAATGTTTCCCAATTGGGAAACCATTATTACTTCTTGTTCAAACCAACTAACAAAAAAATTATTTTTATAATGAAACATATGTTATCCAATCCATATTTTTAAATGCATTGTTCCAGAAACTAGAAAAAGCTCATATATACACTACATCTATACAAAGGAAATTTGATATTATTTAAACTAGAAAAAACTACTAATAAAGAAACTTTTAGACGTATGAAATAATATATTAATTTTCAATCAAGGCATTGGGATCTCAGATTAATGTTTATAGGAATTTTAATCAAATCATAAATGTTTAAAAAATAAAATAAAATGTACCCATGGTGTGAAAACTAATTCAAATATTATTTTAATCATTCAATGAATAAACTTCATCTCTATATTCATATCTTTATTCTTCCCAAACCATAAAAAATTGGACCAATTAATTTTAAATGACATAAATATTGAATTAAAAAATATACCAATTTATATAAAACTGTGAAGCCAAATTCATGTAAAAATCAAGACTCAAATTTTTTTAGAAGAATAATATGCCTATATTTTTTCAATACATTCCATCCTATGCTACTACATTTTTGATAGATATGTTTAAAATATCACTATCCATGACTGATAAAATTAGAAACCTTGAGTTGTGATATTTGAACCAATTTAAAACAGCCAAGTATTTGATAAGAGAAAAATCAAGTTTTTTCATTTTCAAAAAAATCATCTTAATTCACTAAAAAAATTCCACAACCATTTATACAATTCATAAAATAATTAAAGAAAAAACAAAATATTTGATCATATGAAAATCAAACGAAAATATAAGAGTTTAAATGAAAATTTACATCTATATTGGTATTATAACTATATGTAATTGTATAGTGTAATGAAGTTTAGATTTTTTTGATTTTTCATGTGTTTTGAACTTGAATGATTCTTAAAATAATCCTCATAAATTATAGATAACTTCTATTTTACCACATTCAACCTTTATTCAACACTAAGTGAACACTTCAGCGATGAGAATTTTACACTTGGATTAAGAAAATATTAAATTCAAATCACATTCACTCCATTTACTACCATGAAATTTCTAAGAAATTTAAATTATGTTATGATATTTATAAAAAAAAATAGTAATTATATTTTTGATTAAAAATGTTTGATCATTTTCATGTAATCATTATATATTTCATTAATATATAAAAAAATCACACCAAGTAATTGATAAATAAAAGTGATTGATATAGAAGAATAATAAAAAAGATTAAAAATATATCAATTAAATAAAAAATAACTCTAATAAAGCAGAGGAACAATTCAAATAAATCACTCCATAAATCAATCATGTAATAAAAAAGCATATATTTACAGTCAGAGAAAACACCATATGCCAGTGGCTATTCTTCCCCCATCAGGTCCATATGTGTTTTTTTCCAGACCGACATCATCTCCAATTAACCCTTTAACTAGATATTCCAATACAACCTAGGGATGTGGACATGTGTACTATTATATTTTCATATGTTGGATCATTTCTCTAGGTCATTCCTCACATTTCAATTCATAGATGGTTTTACCCTATTGTAAGACAAATCAAATCCCTAATTCAGATCAAGCTTCAACTATGGTGACTGTGGTGACAACCACGGATCTAGAACTGCAGTGATAGTAATGAATCTAGATAACTTTAGAAATAACTTCAGTGAGTCCAATGAATTTGGTGGTAGTGAAAAATCCACTGAAGGTAGTATCACATTGTCCCCAAGTATCCTCCAATGAAAAGGTGCAATTCTTCTTATCTAAGAACTGCCCTAAATCTGGTGGTGTTTAGTCTCTACCACTAAAACTCTTATTTTTTACAAAATAGGCACCAATGGATGAAGAAGGTGGTATATCTTATCTATTTATACTGAAATATGTATTGGAAAATATCTATTCTATTTTGGAAAAACTAAATGTTATGTTGTTACCATTACTTTTTTAATACATTTTTCTTGTGAGTGGTTTTCTATAAATGTTGCATGTCTATAATTTTCCAATTCAAAACACTACAATTTCCCTATTTTTAATTCACTTTAACTTGTGCGAAAAGGGAAAAAACTATTTTTCAAATATACTCATTAAAGTTCCATTGGGAGTTCCACTTTAATTTTTGTAATCTGTAAACAAACATGTTATATATTGTAGTTTAATTTTTGTAGGGTTGATAGGGAATTGTTATATTGTTCCCATTTGAACTTATACTGGAACATCAATTGGAGGTTCCACTAGAGGTTATAAAGAAACCTCCACTAGAACATCCACTACAACCTCCATCGGAGGTTCCACTAGATCCGCTAGAAACTATTCTACCTAATTACAGTGAAAAACAACCTAAGGAAAAATTTATGTTGTTATTTCACACTAGAAGTTACAATAGAACTTCCATTGGAAGTTTTAGTATAACTTCCAATCATAATATAACTTCCAAAAATGTATTTTAATTTGTGTAATCCCCCCAAAAAATATTTGTAGTAAATTTTTTACAAGATTCAAAATTGAATTTTTCTCCATTCTTTCACATAGGAACTTACACTATAACCTATTATACCTAATTATAGTGAAAATATACCTTAAATAAAACTTTATTTTGTTATTTCATAGTGTAAATTTTAGTCATATTACAACTTTATAACATGTACCATAATTTTTGGAATACCCCAAAAAAATATTTGTAGTGAAATATTTAAAGGATTCGAAAGTGAATTTCATGTTTTTATTTTGCACTGAAACTTCCACTGGAGGTTACACTAGAGGAAACATCCATTAGAACCTATTATACCTAATTAAAATGTAAATATAACTTAGGTAAAATTTGTGTTGTTATTTCCTAGTGGAACTTTTAGTCATATTCTAACTTCTAAATGTGTAGTGTAATTTGTAAAATCCATGAAAAAAATTATAGTGACATTTTTATAGGATTCAGAAGTGAATTTAATTTCATTATTTCATAGTGTAACTTACACTGGAGGTTCCACTAGAACTCCTACTAGAGGTTCCATTGGAACATCCCCTGGAACTCTCTCTAGAGGTTTAACTATAACTTCCATCCATTTTCAATAGGGCGTACTGTTCTTTCCCATTAGACTTTCAGTAGACCTTACATTGGAAGTTCCATTCTTATTCAACCTTTCAAAACTATACTATAATTTTTGTATCCCCCCAATAATTAAATTGTTTTATATATTATAGTGAAATTTTTATAGGATTCAGCACAAAATTGTTCTATTCTTTCTATTCCTATTGTAAGTTTTGTGATTCACAAGGAAAGGTCTTATTTCAATTTTCATGTTTGAATTTTAGGTCTAATATGACATCTTTACAAAGAGTTATACAAGAAATAAAACCACAATTGAAATAAGTTCATAACAATTCCTTGAGGAATACTACTTTTTGGAATATGTTTCAAATGTTTATATACAATACTATATCATCATCATATTGTAAGAAATATGAAAGTTCTATTTTTTATGTATTGGATAACTATGTTCCCTCCAAAAAAACTTTCTAATTTGGTTGAGTGGAAAGAAATTTCTATAAAGTTTATTTCCAAATGATATTTGGAATAAAAGAAGGTGAAATAGAAATAGAGGACTCCAAATCTTTCAATCCAACCAAGGAATCATTGTATATAAGGATATTTCAAACATGTGTTAAGTTATTGACACAAAAGACAATAAAAAAAGATCTTTTGGAAGCTATAATGGGAAATGAATAAGTCGATCATGTTGAAACAATAAAACTTTTATATTTATAAACATATAATACTTTGTTTTTTCTACTATAGGTTCTTACTTGAGCTAGGGTTTTATAAATTTTTGTGGATAGTTTTAGAGACATGAGAACACTAAGGTGGTATCGTGTAATCCACTAACAGTTGATGAGATCTATTAAAGAATTTCACAAGTAGTGCACAAAGATTATGAGGGATATTATCACATTATTGGTATGGATTATTATTTATTTTTACTTTTATTTATAATTTAGTCTTCATAGGGGTTTTATTATTATAGTTTTGGTATTGTGAGGAAATCAAAATAGTGAAGGGAAATGAACAAGCTGGAAATCCACCTTTCAAAAAATGGAGCTTGTCTGATTTTGATGCTGCTGTAAAAAAACTAAAGATTCAATAAATTAAATCTAGTGGGGTACCAATTATAGTCTAAATTTAATGATTTTATCATCCCAAAATCATGTAAAAATAAAAATATTATAGATACAAAAACAAGAATAAACTATTGAGGAGACAAAAACCAGTAAGGAAGTTTTTGTTGACCAGTAGGAAAAGGTGGATGATAAGGATGAAAAAATAAAAGGTTTGAAAATAAAAAAATATAAAATATAAGAAATGATTAGGAAAAAATCTGAAAAAATTCAAAAACTAAAGCTGTTGGTAAGTGACAATGCTAACAAAGAGGAAAGCATAAGAGAAACTATCATTTTTATAGAGGAAAAGACCCCTTATATAAAAGAGGAAAATTATATAGAAGGTACCAATGATGATGGGATGAAGGAGGTAGAACACATGGAGTAACCTAATGAAAAAACATACCTATCCATAATAGTAGAAAAGTATAATATCCAAATATGACCCCTTTTATAATGAATGAAAACCAAACAAAAGGTACCAATGAAGCTGGGATCTAGGTGGATGAATATCACGCGAAAGAAGTTGATGAAAAAACCACACCTCTCCCTAACATAAAAAAAGTAGAACAACCAGAAATAGAAACTCTCTAAACCCAGTTAATGACTATAAATGTGAAATAAAGAGCAAGAAAACAAAAGAAATTGGATTCATCATATCTGTATAAAAACTTAAATATAAGAAGAAGAGTAAAAACAACTAAAAAAAGTAGTTGGCGATCCATCTAAGCTGAAAAAAACCATCAATGTATCCATTGTTTGAAAGGAACCACAACATAAAAAGGTTGTTAACAGGTTGGTAGTTATACCAAAATGGGCTAGGTAGAGTCAGCGACTCCAAAAAAATGACTATGATTATCTTGAGAATATTATGCAGTTAGACCTGGTCTGTTATGTTGTTAGAACCAAAGGGAATGACCACCCTAAATTTAAGGTTTTATATTAAATTACCCTAAAATGTACATGTTTTATTATAAATTAATATTATTATTATGTAGTGAATATGTTTGGAAATCTGCGAACAATTTATATTCAAAAGAAATGGATGATATTTTCTATCTTTAAAAAAACCATGAAAAGTAGTAGGGTGAGTTTTTATGTTAACCAAGCTTATTGTAAACTAATATTGAATCAGTGAGAAATTTTCTATTCATTTTTAATTATATTAGGTTATATATTATTATGGCTAGATTATAAGAAAGAAGTGTGAAATAGGGGAAGATAGCTAGAATATTCCTAGATAAATCAATGTTGATTACAAGTACTTTAATAGTGAGTGTAATATTCTCTATATTCTTCAAGTTGTAAATATATTAATTAAATTTTTTTCTAAAATTATTCTTTTTTATAGGGCATGATATACGGGGAAAACCAAAATTTTATAGATATTTTTGTAGAGAAACCAGTAAAGGATGCAGTGTAGTTAAATGTAAAAGTTTTCATCCCCATAAAGACAGTAAATATGCATTGAACATTGCTTGTTTTTTGATATTCATAGAAAATATTTCACCACTATAACTCCATGAATCCTTAGATGGGTGGTGATGTAGTTGTTTTTTATTAGAATGATGATTTAGAAATGGTAAATTTTATCCTATTCAATATGAAATCCATTTTAATATAAACCAACTGATTGAATAAAATTTATACAACTTACAGAAACCATTTATCAAAAAAATCATCAAAAAATGGAGCCCCAAATACTTAGACAAGACTAATCCCACACTATCATTACTAATAAAAGATACTTCTTAATATGGGGATGCAACCTTGGACTGTGGAATAATCATTTTCTATTTAATAGAGAAGTTGGAAACTGATCAAGCGTATAAGAAGATGCTAGAACAAGATGAAATTGATGACTTATGACCTTATATGGAATAATGCTTCCTTACCATCCCTACAGATAGCTAGACAAAAACATCATTTAGAAGAAGAAGAATTCTCTTGGAAATAGTGTCACCAACATCGATATAAACATTTAAATAGCCCAATTTTATGCCCGTGACATCAAACTAGAATTGAAAAGGTTTTTAGGTTCTTAATCATTTATACATCAAGTTTTTATGGCTATTACTAAAAATTGGATTTGAATATTGTCAAGTTTTTGAAAATTTATACAACCTAGTTTTATGGTTGTTTTTTATTTTGGGTGGTGATGGAAATGAATTTGGAATTATTTCATGTGATGATATAATTTTGTTATTGTCTATTTTTAGGAATTTGGTCTTATCTAAGGATTTACATGCTTCAGTTGAGGATATAAATATTTTTTTTGATTTGAATTTTGTTACATCACATGGTATTTCAAAAATTATTATTGAATATAACTCTTATATGGTTATATAATTAATATTTTAAAACCTTCTCAGTGTGGTATATGTTTTTTGGTCTGGTGTTTTTGGTTAAATAAATGTTCAGTAATGTTTGTTTTCATTTCTATGGTAGATTTTTATTGTTTTATGTGGAATGGAATTGTTTCATTGGGGTATTTTGTTTCAATGATGATTTTTCAATCTTCCATATATGTCTAATCATAGAGTTTCTATAATAGGTTGTAAATAGACACTAATAGCGGTTTGTTTTTATTAGTATCAATATTTAATTATTAGTGATTATCTATTTATAATTGTTTAGGTTTATGGTTGATGGATATTTCATCACTATTATACTATTGGATACTATATTTCTATTCACTACTTCAATTTCATTGTATTGACGATTTACCAATTGTAATATTGATATTTAAATACTGATATTGATGTTATATTTTTTTTATTTAGGTATTATATTGATTTTATATAATGTTCAAGGGAATATTATGTTTTTTTGATGGGAATTATTTGGTTTTGGTAATTAAAATGGGTTTTTTGGAAGTATTTTGGGGGATTACAATAATTTATTACATTTCCAATTTCCCTTATTTGAAGCCATGTTATTTAAAAAAATAACCCTCTTTAAAATTATCCCCAAGCTCAGCTTCCCAAATTTTATATCAAATTTTTTATTGTATTATTTTTCAACATTAATATAAACATGGATTCAAAAGTACCCATGGATTTTCCATGTTATGATATTTAATATTATTTTTAGTAAATTTTATGTTCAAATTTGCAGTAAAACAATTATGATCTTCACTACTGTCTCTTTACATTTTCATACAACACAATTGCATGCAGCACATTTACAATTTCTTGAAATGGAATACCAATAAATTATAACAAAAATTGGATTATGAATTATTACAGCCTATAAATTCTTCAATTAATTCATTAAAATTTAAAATAACCTGTACATGGTCACAATTCAACAAAAAAAACAAATTTCATCCAATGTTATCTACACTGCTCGACCTCTTACAATTATTTTCCAGTTTACCTCCAAATATGAAGTTCCAAACTGGTTGAAAAGTCTTCATAAAATATAAAAATAAACCAATTACAAAACCTATAGAAAATAATGCTGCTAAAAAATTACATTTAAAACTGTTTTTGTAGTTGCAACACCAAAATATGATCTTGCTTTCTCTAAAATTCCCTGTGTGTAAAGAAAAATGATATCAGATACCACATTACCAATATAATACTAATCTTATAAATGAAATTAATCATAAAATGATATCATACCATCATCATAGTAGTAGACTTATTCTTATTTTTTTATTCAAGTGTATCCCCTTTCAATAGCTATTGTTTAAAAATATTTTTATTCTATCTCCCTCTTTCCTATTTGGTTTCCTTTTAAAATAAGCCCTTATTAAAATTATTTCTAAAATATCATGAATAGTAACTCTATCCGATTATGTATTTACAATATTCAAATCTTTTTCAAAATTATTTAAATTAGGGAAGGTAATGTCATAACCTGCATCTGTCTGAAAATCTATGGTAATCAAATTCATTCTCATTCATGCTAAATATTTGTAACATTTTTCTATAACTGATTTTATATAATCATTTAATTCAATAGAATCTCCTTAGAACATCAAAATATTTCTATCCAATCATGTCTATCTCCCCAAAATATATTTTTAGGTATTGATCACAAATCAATCCGATCATAAATTTTAAAAACATGACAACAAAGATACCCAAACGACTAAATTTTTTGACAAGAACATTCAACAACTTCATTGAAAGCTTCATATGATACATGGAATTTATATTCATAGCCAACTATTCCAATAACATAAATTAATTGAACTCCTATTTCAATACATGATTTTAGAAAACAAGCGCAAATCATTTGATTTTCATGTTGAAATAATCAAATAATTTGGGTGTATATCTAGTAGAAAAATGGCACATCAATGCATGGTAAGGGTAAATATTACAAGGCAACTTATCCCGCATATAAAATTCTACCGTTGTTTCATGAGACCTATTTTTTTCCAACAATATCTCAAAATTATTAATGAAATCAATAATACTTAACTTGCGATGAACATAATCTTTAAGAAATCCATTAAAACTTTTACTTAATTGAGTGTTGTGAATAACCAATATTAAATCACCTTTCAAGAAGAAATGTTCCCACTTTTCATACAATACAAACACATAATCTAACCACTTTGATTTACCATCCCCATATTCTGCTCTAAGGGAAGCCCACTCCTAATCAAACCGATTTGCATCATGGTATTAGAACATACAGTTCTTAAATCTAGTTAGAAAACTAGATCCATATTTCATCCAATTACCTAAATTCTTAATGAAAATTTTCATCAAATTCCATGAACAAAGGTAATGTCAATTTCCCACTAAAACTTCATAAATGGATTTTCCATTGTATCATCCTAATTAGTAAATATAGTTTGAGGTCACATCATTTGATGCACTTGAATTTTTTTAAACAACCAAGAAAACAAAGTTTCAGTTTCAAAATATAACAAAGCTACCCCAAAAAGGAAAATCTTCTATTAAAACTCACAAATAAAACTAAAGTCATGTACTATTTATTAGTTCTAAAAGTGGTGTAAAAAACAACAACATCCACTACTAAAAAATAGGCCTTTAGCAGTGCTAGAAATTACCTTTATCAGTGCTTGAAAAGTGCTGACTACCTGAGCGAGATTAAAATCCCTAGTCTTTTATCAGAACTTATAAAATCACTAATAAAGGGGTTTATAATCACTTATAGAATCGTTGATAAGTTTACCTTTATAAGTGATTTTTAAAAAAATTGAAAAATGTGTCCTTTATCAGAGATTTTAAAAGTGCTGATAAAGGGCCATACTGTAGTGTCCTACAACAATAGAACACTACAACACTAATACAATATATAGTAGAAGCACACTATAACACCATAAACACACTAGATGTTAACCAAATTAGTACCAATACAGGATTTAAATGAAATGAAATTTACAACACAAATACAAGAAAAAACACTATATTATATAAATTTTAAAATTTGGATTATACAATTAAATAAATATAAATTATTACATACATTAGAAAAAATTAATGTTCATTTGTATTTAAATATTGACCCCAAATCATGATATTTTCAAACAAGACACCCCTGCTCGAGAAAAAGAATGCACCTGAGGAGAATCTGCTAGATGACATTGGTTTCCATCTTTAATACTTTAATCTGCATGTCATGTTAATTGTCTCATGATTTCCTATCATCTCTATAGTCTTCTAAACCATGGGATGATAGGAAAGTACCATACAGTTTTTGAAGGAATTGATTCATTTTTTTTGTATCAATCTTTTCCACACTTAGGGAAGTTATTCTTGGTCCTTGAGAAACAATATGAAATCATTTGTACAAGAATGATTTTTTTTATAAATCATGACCATTGAATATAACATTCGTTTAGCATCACATTTTTGGCATGGTAGTTAATTTTCTTCTAGTATCATATCATTTAGGAGACCAAGTAGTTTTGTAAAGCTGGTGTCACTCTATCCGCTAAAAGATTTTAATTTATATAACTTCATTATAGCTAATAGTTATTTGTATTTAGTACAACTAGTATACAATGGTTTCTTGTCATATCCATTTAACTCCTTAAAAAACTTTGGAAAATCACGAAGGTCATCTTCAATTTCCATTGTAATTTCTTCCATGTGATCTCAATCATCCTTTACATTGGTATTCATATAAAATGATCTATAAATTGTAATATCATCCAAATCGGTGTCCACATTTAGTTTTTACACATGTTTAGTCCAATATTTATAGCTTTGATATATTTAATATCAAATAAAATGTTCTTCCAACTCTTCCGAACTAATTTTTCTTGAATAAAAACAATAAAAACATGGATATAGGATTTTAGAAGGGCCGTATGCATGATCACTTGAAAACTTGATGAACTCTTTAACTCCATATTCATAATATTTTATCAAATTATTAGCGTGAATCCATTTTTGATTCATATCAATCCTATTAGATTCATAAAAGATTAATTTTATATAATAAATAAATAAATACACATAATATATTCATTATCAAAGGTAAAGGTTATAGACAATTATAATAAGGGAAAATCAACATTTGATTTTTTCAAAGAATTTTAGTATGTTGAAGAAAATAGGTAATTGAATTTAAGAAAATAATTACTCCACTATGGCAGGTTTTATCCTATGAATTCATTCAAAGGTGAAATTTATAGACAACTCATCCTCATCAACTCATCTGCTGGACATTTATCATTTCATTTTTTTGTTTGAAACATCCTTCATCTCTTGTGGGAATGAACCTATGTTGCTTGAAATAATATAATAAGTAGTTATCCATGGGATAAATAATGTTCAAAATAGTATAAGAAGTATAAAAGATACAAGGGATGATTTTCATGAAAAAAATTTCTATAATGGTTGTTTGGGAGATGAAGTTGAAGAGGATGAAAATTGTATATAAAATATATGGGGGATGAGTCTCAAGAAAAAAATTAAAATAATAACTATTGTTTGACACACATCAAGTCTTTCTTAAATCCCTTAAACAAATGAGAATATAATATATGAAATTAAGAAGTAATAAGAAACCCAAATATGATAAACAAGAATAATAAACTCTCATTAAATCAACTAGAAGATATAAAAATGTATTGATAATTTTTTTTAAAAAAATAAATAGTTATTTCATATACATGGATAGTAATCAGATATTCATAAGGGTGGAATGAATACATGTAGACCTAAAATGATGAATACCTAACAATAATTTCTAACATATAAAATTTAATATTTTTCATTCTATTTTTTTTGGAACAAGTGATGTAGAAACCAAAGGGATTATTACATTTAAAATTAATGGTATATCAAATATTTGAAAACATATCAAGACCCTTGGGATTTCATATCACCACACCGACCCATCCTAAGGATTCTAGGGAGGTAATCACATCATATCTACTCTTTTGAAGGATTCTAGGGAGGATATATAATACACATTGACCTATCCTTGATATTATAGGGAGGTCCATAAAGAAGTTGGCATAAATTAATAATACACATCAACAATATATATCACAAAAAAGGAGAGAAAAACACCAACCCTTGAAACATATACCCCATACACATTTAAACACACATACATATAACATATAATTTATAATATACATAATTTAAAAACCAATTCACATTTAAACATAGTTTTTAATGAAAATAAATATAATACCTTCCTAATTTAGAAATTGAGAACCATAATTTGTGAATAAATAATTATAAAATCACCCTTAAATTATAACTTCTAAAAATATATATAAATAGATAGAAAGATATATATTTACATGTATATATATGTGTGTGCATATATATATTTATAAAATAAACTTAAATTGATAAAAATATATGTAACCTTTACAACAGAATATCACAACATAGTAAAATAAATACAACCCCATAATATTTTTTGAAAATAGAGATCCATTGAAAATAAATAAATATAGTATCACCATTACTAAGATTTCTCTAAAAATAAAATAACATAATTATGAGAAAATAAAGTTTTAATGAAAAACCCTTACACTAGAATATTAAAACATAATTTAAATAAATAAATTCTCTTATATAAATTTCATAAAGCTTCTGTTGTTGCTTCGCATCATCACCAGACTGAGAACTAGATTTCTAAATCAATTTTATCATTAGTTTAATGTTTTTATGTTAAAAAAATATAATCTTTATATAGTGGTATAAATATTTATTTAATTGGTTTATTTTCAGACCAGAGGTGATTCTTTAAGATTTCAAAATAGTGAAAGAATTATGTTTGCATAGAAAACTGGGGTATAAATGTAGACAGTGAATCAAATTGATTCAAAAAAAAAAACAATTTAAAAGGAACAAAATAGGATATCCAAATTATTAGTCAAGAAAAAAACGAATCATAAAAAAATAAAAATAATATACAATGACCAGATCATAAATAACTAATGACATCATCAGAGAAGAAATCAAAAACAAAATGATAAATACAAAAATAAAATCAGAACCTACAAAAGAAAACAGAGGCCTACCTCGATAGGTTAAAGAAAATATGACACCCTTTGATCCAAATGTTGATATTTTCTTTGTAAACCCTAACTTCAAGAGAACACCAGATACTAAACAATGTTCGAGAAACTAGAAGTAGTGGGTTTGTGTGATTCAAGTGGTTTTGTGTGATTCAAGCTTCGATTCACCTAGGAGGAGCATCGACAATGGGTGGCTTCTATGGAAAGATTATGATATCACGATGGGTTCACAAATGGTTAGTTTTTTTTAAATAGACCGAGACACTTTTATCAGTGATTAAGAAAAGCACTGATAAAGTGTCTGTTTATCAGATCTTAAGTAATAAGTGATGATAAAACACATATTTATTAGTGCTTTTTAGCCATAATAAAGGTTGGGCTTTATTAACAATAAAAGAGCACTGATAAAGGATTTATAATTATAATTATAAATAAAAAATTGTAAATATATATACTTAATAAATATATATAAATATAAATATAATAAATATATTCCTTATTTAAATATATTTATCATAATTTTATAATTATTTAAATATATAATTATTTATTTATAATTATATAGTTATTATTTTTTAAAATATTTATATAGTTGTATATATTTATTTAATATATATATATAGCAAATATATTAATTAATTAAGTAAAATTATTATAAATTTAATAATAATTTTTAAATATATAATTATTTAAATATATATAATTATTTATTTATAATTATATAAATACTTTAAAAAAATATTTATTTATTTATAATTATAAATATATAATTTTTTAAATTTAGTATATACATTTATAAATATTGTATGTACATTTATAAATATAGTATGTACATTTATAAATATAGTATGTACATTTATAAATATATGTAAGAACCCAGTTTTTTCACTCAGCTATGGATCCTTTAAATTTCAGTCTAATTCTTTATTTTGGACCTAATATGGATTCCTAATGAGTTTTTGAGGGTTCTGAGGGTGTCCAAGGCTTTTTCGGAGCCCTAAAAACAACTTTTTGGGAAAACTAGGCCTGGTGCATGGTTTGTAGTAAACCGTGCAGGTGGTGCCTTTTTGGATAGATCCTTACTGCACGGTTGGTGCATGGTTTCCCTAACCATGTGGTCTAACCATGCTAGTGCCCATATTCTCTAGGTACCCATTCATAGTTTCTGTACAGTTTTTCAAACCATGTAGACAAACCATGCACAAGATATATTTTGGGTAATTTTACATTTTTTCCCTTAATGATCTAATTAAGTATCCTCCTTCCTCCTAATCTGAATTCCTATGGGGTTATACTCCATTTATCCCCATTTAGATCTTTTTAAGGAATAAGGTTTGGATCAAGAGATCTCTTTCATCTGAGATCCGATCGAGCTTTCGTTCGTCACATTAGATGCGCAATGGTAAGTACTCGAGTCCCTTTTAGCCATTATTCTCCTCTCCTGCTCTTGACCTAGTTATCAGGGTGCGATCATTTTTCCTTTTTTTTCTCAGATATACTCTGTTCTAAGATGAATCAATGAAAGATATCATAGGAGATTTGTACAACCCTAAGGTGGGTGGTCTACAATTCATCCCTCGAGTTCGTGGATTTTGAATTGCATGTGGGGCCTACCAATTTTATCAGGTTTCATTTATTGAATTTATATGCCATGATTATATTCATTAGATTTTTATGGTTATTATATTTCCAAATATGTGATTAATTATTGGTGGTTATTCCCATAACTCCATATATCCCATGTAGGATGTTATTATATAATTGGGTTTTTAGTATTTGACACATTTGAGCCACCGTTTGGGTGTGACTTGGATTGACCCTTATAAGGGTAATATTTTCTATATTAAATGGATTGATTTATATTGTGAATTTCATAATGAAAATTATCATGTATGCTCACCAATTTACCCACCTAAGGTAAGTGCTTCAATTGATAATTAAATGTAAAATAGAAATTGGAAAGTATACTAAGTATATGACTTGACTGGATTAACTGTAAATAAATAATAGGTTTCATGTCCGTAGCACCCCTTACTACATAAATGGAAGGTAGAGGAATTGAACTTAATTATTGAATATTCCTTAAATGGATTTAATAGAGGTTGCATACCACTTTTCCTTGTCAAACTAATGAAAGGAAAGGATTGAACCAATTTAAATTATACCTGATTTAATTATTAAATTGGAGTGGCCTGACTCGAGCTCACCTTGGATTCTTATCAGGGAATTCCTTGAGCACTTAGAAACCCCATTCCGATTCAAGGATGTGGCTTGCTTAGGTTGAGACCCACCTAGATCCTAATCCTTTTATATTCTTGGATTCCCGGTATGAAACCATAGGATGCATCACATAGTATTAAAGGATGACATGGATACACTCCTTGGATCCAACATTGACAAGTAGGTGACATGGTTAAATCCCATAGGGCCTAGTCACTACTTAGCCCCGTCTTACCTTGGATGATCACCTTGGATTTAGTAGGCATATTATTGTAGAAATCCTTGGACTATGCTCCCTAGATTACACTCTTACCCTTAGATATACCTAGTTACTACTGAGTTAGAGACCTCTGAGGTGTTGTTTGACTTGGTGAATACCATAGAACCACTTCTTATTAACTATCAATTATGGTTTCCTTATTACAACTTGGAACATTTTACATTGATAATGAGTGACTTATTTATAAAATGGTATAATCAAATAATGACTTGGTTATATGTTCAGACACTAGATGAGGGATGAAACATGTATTTGGGTATTTAGTTCCATTATACTGCCTTAATTTATATATGCATTCTTGCACACAGTTACATTTCCATTAAATGGGTCAGATGTTATAGACACCATTGGTGGTGGCCCACTGAGATTTATCTCACACCCTATCTGGGAACCTTTTGGTACTCAGGGAAGATTACATGTATGCAGGTGTTGATGAAGGGAAGCATACAACTTCGAACACTTTATTGCTTGCTGTTAGGATGGATCTTGATAGTAGATGACCGAGCCAGAGATCGGGATTCTTGGGATAATTATTTGATTTCTATTATACTTTTTTGGAACATGTTATGCCTGCTATCATGTATCCATTTTTTTATTTTCTAGTGACATGAAATATCATTATTAGTTATTACAGTTGATATAGTTATTGTTATCCTTATTTATCTATTACTTTGTCTACTTACACTGTTTACTTATATTGCTTCCACTGTTTACCTCTATTTACATTTATCCGTTGTTTAATACTTTGGTAATGAGGGAATAGTCTCCCCATAAACACACCCTAGGCCCTCACTTCTAGATGGAAGCCTCTGGAATTTAGGGGGATGTGCTTGAGGCCATGTGGAACACCAGGCTCGGGGCACCTATTAAGTGGAATCTGGGTCCAGGATGTCACAAAGTGGTATTAGAGGAGGTTTTTTATTGCTTTAATATTAGGAGACAATAATTATGAGATTTGGAACACTTGGGACATGGTCATAAGTTGTTCTTGGGCATCGGAAACCCAGGTTCGAGGTAAAAGCCAAGTTACCCAAAATATAATTATTATTCTGTTTTTTCCTATTACAATTGACATTATTTCACCATTGGGTGATGCACATGTTTTGTGGTGTTATTGAATTTCTTCTGAATGAGATTCTATTTTATTTTTGGCTCTATGATATTAGGGCATGGAACATTGTTACATGAATAATTATAGGCACATAGGATTAAAATGTCATACATATTTCCACACCATAGAGGTGCAATTCACTAATTTTCATTGAATGATATGCCTATGATTTTTGAGTGATGCTGTGATAGTTAGCTTATGATTGTATTACTCTTGGTTATGATTGAGCGATTACGTGTCAAAATTCATGAGGTGTTATGGGCCCTCATGGGTTGGTATGAGTAATTTACTGAGTTGAGCCATTATGATAAAAATAATTGGGTATAATTTTTAGTGATAAGGTGTATGGGAATTGATTCATTGGGAATGAATATCTATTATAAAGTAAAACATGACTTATAAAATTAAATAGTTGCATGTCCTTATCACGACTTTTCATGTTTATGAAAGGAAAAGGAGTGACCCTAGAAATGAAATGAAACTTATACCTGAGCACTTACCGATACCTATCAATCTAAGCGAGTAGTTGGGGTAGTATACCTTGGGTAGTGAGATTTTCCATGTTTATCTTCCATAAGTGTTGTGCTCTATATGATTCTAATCTTGTTCTAACGCTTGTTCTTGGAAATTGTAGACCAATTATACCATGACATCCTCATATTATATGCTAGGAAGGTGGTGATGACCGTGATCTAGATGTGGTGGGACCTGAGCCACTAGTATTACCTCCAAGAGTTCCATTTGAGGAACCAATTTCTATACCTGATCTAGGAATTGATGCTGAAGTTCATAATAGTTTCCTACATCTGATGCATTACATGAATGGTGTTCCATGAGTTATACCTATGATGGATGATCTGACTTGTGAGTTATAGAAGCTGCATCCTCCTAATTTCTTAGGGTATGGTGGTCCATAGGCAATTGAGTCTTGGATAGAAGCCACCCTATATAGCTTCAAGAATCTGGAAATGCCTCCAGAGCGGAGGGTTAATCTTACTATATACATGCTTTGGGATTCAGCCAAGCATTGGTGGGATGTGATTACCCAGGCTGGTCATCATCAAGGCATGTTATCGGTTAATTTACATACTACCTTATATGATTAGTTCTTTCCTCAAATACTGAGAGCTGATAAAGCCAGAGAGTTTACGAATCTCGAGTAGGGTTCTATGTTAGTTATGGAATATTCAACATGTTTCACATAGTTGTAGTTCATTTCAATACTTCTAGATGGTTATTATATTTAGCATGCTAGACATGTCAAGGATGGGATCCAATATGCCATCCGTACATAGGTGAATGTCTTACACCTTCCTACTTTCTCTATAATAGTCAATCACGATCTTATCAATAAGTGAAACCTGAGGGACAGAAATAGCACCAGGCTTAGAGGATCAGTGTCACAACATGCCAGTAGTTCCCCCGATGGAAGGAAACGTTCCTTCAAGGTTTCTCATTAGGGAAGTGAAAACCAGAGTGTTGTTTTGATATCCCTATAGTGTGTCATTAGTGTGGATGATAGAGGCACCTGATGCCCCATTGTGATAGAGAACCAATGGAGTGTTGGTCTTGTGGTCGTATGGGGAATCTTCAGAGGTTCTATATGACCTTTAGACCAGCTTCGAGTAGAAAGGATCTGCACCAGCTCCACCTTTAGGAGTGGGTTCTCTTGCACTGTGTCAGGCGGGGAGTTGGATTAGCACTGACAAAACTGGTCAAGGAGGAGGTCATGGTCGTGGTAGAAAGACCCCTGACCATCAAAAATTCCAATAGATCAATTATGATTGTGGTAGTCCATCTATTTTATATGGTCACATATATGGTCAGTTGCATGCACTATAGTCGATACCAGAGAATCAGGCTTCAAGACCATCTATAGTATGAGAAACTATTCTTGTGAAATATACTATAGTATCTAATTTATTTGATACAGGTGATTTAAAATATTTTATCTCTGTATCTATCATGGAAAATCTTGGACTGGAGATACAATATTAGTATGGTGTAATGACACTAGATACACCGTTAGGTGTATGAACAAAGTGAATACGCTGATATAGGGACTGCCCCCTTGTGGTAGGAATTAACCCTTTCTTATGAGACCTCTTTGTTCTTGGGATGAAGAGATTTTATTTCCTTCTTAGGATGGATTGGTTGGTTCCATATCATTCCTTTATAGACTTTTATCACTGTAAGGTATCGTTTACATCACCAGAGGGAAGCAGTTATCTACATAAGTGTGAGTGAGATGTCTTGGATGGTAGATTGGGACTAGATCATCATGGGATAGGTGGAGTGGCTACCCATATTGAAAATATCTTAATGGAGGATCAGTGTTTACATTAATATGATTTCCCTCCAGTAGTAGATCATTTTAGGGATGTATTTCTCGATGATTTTTTTAGCTTACCTCTTGATAGAGAGGTAGAGTTTAAAATTGAGGTTGTTCCAGGAGTAGCTCCAGTTTCCATTCCTCCATATAGGATGGAGCTTACTAAGATTTAGTATTTTAAGTGGTAGTTAGAGAATTTAGAGGCCAAAGGCTTTATAAAACCTAGAACATCCTCTTGAGGTTGGCCCATACTTTTTTCTAAGAAGGATGATGGAAACTTATGTCTATGCATGGATTACAGAGAGTTGAACTAGCTTACAACAAAAAACGATATCCACTACCTAGAATAGATGATATACTCTACTAAATCTAAGGATATAGGGTCTTCTCTAAGATCAACCTAATATTGGGTTATCATCAGGTGCGAGTCAGGACATTAAACATACCTTTTACTACTTTCTGTTGTAGTTATGGTATGTATGACTACTTTGTTATGATGTTTGGTCATAAAAATATTCCCACTACTTTCATAGATCTAATGAATAGGGTTTTCCATCTCTATCTAGACTCTTTTATAGAGATCTTTTTTGATGACATATTAGTGTATTCTCATACTCATAAAAACCATGCTAAACATCTTGAGATCATTCTAAGTACACTTAGATATCATCATCTTTATGGAAAGATTTCTAATTTTCAATTCTAGATCAACAAATTTCACTTATTGGGTCATATAATATTAGAATCAGGAGTATATGTTTCCCCTAAAAAGGTTAGTGCTATAGTATCCTTAGAGCATCCCAAGAACATGTTTGATATAAATAGCATCTTGGGGATGGCTGGATATTACTGGTGTTTCATAGTGGATTTCTCACCCCTTTCTTCACCTATCACTAGCCTTACAAAGAAAGGTGTAAAGTTCCTTCGGTCAAAAGCGTGCAATAAATCCTTTCAAGAGCTGAAAGGGAGGATTGTCTCAACCTATTCTAATTATTACAGAGCTAGGTGTAGGTTATACCATATTATGTGATGCATTAGGCATCAACCTAAGAGTAGTGCTGTTGTAGGAAGATAGAGTTATTGCATATGGATCTCAGCTGTTGAGGCCTCCTGAGAGAAATTACCTGACACACGATATTGAGATAGCCACAGTAGTCTACACCTTACGTTGATGGAGACACTATCTATTAGGTGAGAAATTTTTAGTGTACACAGACCACAAGAGCCTAAAATACATCTTTACTCAGTGTGACATGAACCTCAAACAATGTATATGGGTTGAATATTTACAATCCTTTGATTTTGATCCTACCTATAAACCTAGAAAGCATAATGTAGTTGTAGATGCACTGAGTTAGAAAATTCAGGCATAGAAATTACGAGAATCCAATGATGAATGGAAGTTAATGACCCTCTTTTCTGAGCTGCATCTGGAGTTTCATGATAGTAATGAGAAGTATTATCTCTCATATTTGGAAATTACCTCTTCCCTTCTTGAGAAGTTGAATATTAGATATTTTTCAGATTTTGAAGCCTTGGTTCTCCATGAGAGTATATCAGGAGATAACCCACCTCCAGATTGGTAAGTGGATAGAGACAAAATCCTATATATTCATGGATGTTTCTGGATTCCTACAGATATGAAAGAGGAGTTGATGTGTGAGTCCCACGATTCTTAGTGGTCAGTTCATCCAGGCATCTCCAAGATGTATCAAGATATGCGATGTTAGTATTGGTGGCATGGGGTGAAGAGTCAAATACCAGGCTTAATCACTAGGTGTTCCACATATCATTAGGTGAATGCATATCACTAGAGGTTTGTAGGATTGTTACAAAAACTTCCATTCCTAGAATGGAAATGGTAAGATATTTTCATATACTTTTTAGTTAGTTTTCCTAGGTATCCTAGAGGTAGCAATGCTGTATGGGTTTCCACTAACACACTTGTAAAAGTGGCTCACTTAATTCCTATTTGAGAGACTTTCTCAGTTGATAAGTTTTGAATATTGTATGTTTGTGAGATCATATAACTACATGGGGTCCTGCGTACTATCATTTCAGATAGGGACACTCATTTCACATCACGGTTATGGTAGGTATTGAAGAAGGCTATGAGAACACATGTTCTTCTAAGCATAGAGTTTTACCCTCAGACTGATAGACAATCAGACCAGATAATACAGGTCCTAGAGGACATGATTCGAGCATGTTTCCTTGATTTCGGTGGTTATTAGGAGAAGAATATCCATCTCATTGAGTTCACCTATAATAATAGATTTCAGGTGAAAATTCAGATGGTTCCTTTTTAGGCCTTATATGGTAGGCCATTTCATTCACCTCTGTATCGGCTAGAGGTAGGTGAGGTAGGCCAACTAGGTCCTCATCTCATTCAGGAGACTTCATAACAGGTTTAGCTAATCAGAAAGCATATGAATATTGCTCAATCTAGACAAAAATCATATGTTGATCATCATCAATGACCTTTAGAGTTCATGTTTAGGGATCATGTTTTACTTTAGGTATCACCCAATCTAGGGAATAAATGGTTATAGAAGAAAGGGAAGCTATCATCTTGTTATTTAGGGCCATTTGAGATCCTAGAGAGAGTTGGGTCGGTATCCTATCGGTTGCTACTACCTCAGAGGTACTATGCCAGACACAATGTATTCCATGTCTAACAGCTTCTTCATTATCATTCCAACCCATATCATACCTTTAAACTTGAAGAAGTTGAGTTAGATTTTTATGCTACCTTTGAGGAGTATCTAGTAAACATCATTGACTAGATCCCAAAAGCTCTCCGAGGCTGGTATGTCCCTCTTGTACGGGTGCTATGGTAGTATAACCATGTACAGGATGAGACTTGGGAGAGGGAAGCCAACATATGTGCCCAGTGTCTAGATTTGTTCTTATATAGTGTTCCTCCACCCTTGTAAGGTGAACTCAAGGACAAGTTCTTTTAATGGGGAAAGACTGTAAGAACCTAGTTTTTCAATTAGGTATGGATCCTTTAAATTTTAGTCTAATTCTTTATTTTGGACTTGACATGGATTCTTAATTATTTAGTGAAGGTTTTGAGGGATTTTGGGGCTTTTTCAGAGCCTAGAACATAGTTTTTTGGAAAAAATAGGCCTGGTTCACAGTTTTTAGTAAATTGTGTAGGAAGGCCACACGGTTAGATCAAACCATGTGGGTGGTGACTTTTTTTGGACAGAGCCTTACTGAATGTTTTCCACATATTTTCCCTAACTGTACGATCTATCCATGCTAGTGCCCATCTTCCCTAGGTACCCGTTCATGGTTTTCACATGGTTTTTCAAATCATACAGACAAACTATGTACATGCTAAATTTTGAGTAATTTTACCTTTTTTCCCTTAATGATCTAATTAAGTCTCATTCTTCCTCCTAATCTGAATTCCTATGGGATTATCCTCTATTTCTCCCCATTTGGAGATATTTGAAGGCCTAAGGCAGGGATAAAGAGATATCCTTAATCCAAGATCCAATCAAACTTCTGTTTTTCATGTTGGATGCATAATGGTAAGTACTCAAGTCCTTTTTATATGTTATTCTCCTCTCTTAGTATCAACCTAATTATCGAGGTGTGATCATTTTTCCATTTTTCTCAGATCTAATCCATTATATGTGTAATAAAAGGCTGATATCGAAGGAGGAGATTCATACAAACCTAATGTGGGTGGTCTATAACTCATCCCTCAAGTTCATTGATTTTGGAATTGTTGGGTGGGGCCCACTGATTTCCTCGGGTGTCATTTATTGAATTTATATGCCATTCTTATATTCATTAGAACCATATGGTTATTATCTTTCCAAATATGTGATTAATTATTGGTGGTTACACCTACAAATCTATCCATCCCATGTAGGATTTTATGACATAATTGGGTTTTTAGTATTTTACATGTTTGAGAAATTTTTGGGGTGTGACCTGGCTTGACCCTTATAAGGTTAAGCTTTTCTAAATTAAATAGATCGATTTATGTTATGAATTTCATAATGTAAAGTACCATGTATGCTCACCACTTGACCCCCTTAAGGCAAGTGATTCAATTGATAATTAAATGTGAAATAGAAATTGGCATGTATACTATGTATATGACTTGACTAGATGAAATGTAAATAAATAATTGGTTTCATGTCCTTAGCATCCCTTACCACATTAATGGAAGGTATAAAAATGGACCTTAATTATTAAATATGCCTTAAATGGATTTAATAAAGGTTTCCTGCCACATGGCCTTGTCACAAAAATGAAAGTAAAGGCTTGAACCAATTGAAATTATACATGATGTCATTATTAAACAGGAGTGGCCTGACTCGAGCTCGCCTTGGATTATTATCAGAGAATTTCTTGAGCACTCAGAAACCCCATTCTGATTCAATGATGGGACTTTCTTAGGTTGAGAACCACCTAGATCCTAATCATTTCCTATTCATGGATGCCTGGTATGATACCGTGGGATCCCTCACATAATATTAAAGTATTCCATGGATATACTCCTTGGATCCAACATTGACAAGTAGGTGTCATGGTTAAATACCATAGGTCCCATTCACTGCTTAGCACCATATTAAATTGGATGATCACCTTGGATTTGGTAGACATGTTATTGTGGAAATCCTTGGAATATGCTCCCTGTATTACACTCTTACCCTTAGCTAGAACCAGTTGCTTTTGAGTTAGTGATCCCTGAGGTATAGGTTTCCTTGGTGAATACCATGGAACCACTTCTTATTAACTATCAATTATGAATTCCTTGTTAAATCTTGGAACCTTAACTATTTATAATGTGTGAATTATTTATAAATTGGTAAAATAAAATAATTATTTTGTTATATGTTCAGAAACCAGCTGAGGGATAAAGCAGGTACTTGGGTATTTAGTTACAATGTACTACCTTACTTTATATATGCATGCCTTCACACTATTGTATTTCCATTACACGGGCCAGATATTATAAACACTATTGGTGGTGGCCCATTGAGATTTATCTCACAACCTCTCCCGGTGCCGTTTGGTACCCGAGCCAGATTACATGTATGTAGGTGTTGACAAAGGGAAGCATACAACTTCAAACACTTGATTGCTTACTGTTAGGTTGAAGCTTGATAGAAAATGACCGAGCTAGAGCTTAAGATGCTTGGGATAGTTATTTTATTTCCATTATACTTTTGTGGAACATGTTATTACTACTATATTGTATCCATGTTTTCTATTTTTCTAGTGACATGACATATCATCATCAGTTATTCCAGTTGATATAGTTATTGTTATCCTTGTTTATCTATTACATTGTCTGCTTCCACTATTTAATTATATTGGTTCCACTATTTACCTCTATTTACATTTATCTATTGTTCTATACTCTGGTAATGAGGTCATAATCTCCCCATGAACACACCCTAGTCCCTCGCTTCTAGTCGGTATGCCTTTGGCATTTGGGGAGATGCGCTTGAGGGCATGCAGACCACCGGGCTTGGGGAACCTATTAAGTGTCATCTGGTCCTGGGACATCACAATATATTTATAAATATTTTTTTACAAATATTTTTTTAACATTATCAATTAATATCTAATTTTAAGTGCATGCATGTTAAAAATGAGTGAAATTGAAAAAATTAAAAACAAGTACACTTTAACAATATTGAAAAAATTGATAAGTTTTGTGTGTGTTAATTTTATATAAAATTTAATTAATTATATATATGAAAAATCAATATAACACACATTTTATCTATGTTAAATTGAAAAGTCAAATGACATTCAATTATATGTCCATTACTCTATGCAATTAGTCATAATTTTTAATTCATATTAATTTTTAATTATAATCCATTATTCACTAAATATATGACTATTTAATGTAAAGAACATAAATATTTTGTAATATATAAATCATATTTATATACATTAATATATATATATATATTTAATATATACTATTTATTAAAATTATCAATAATCATCTAATTAATAAAATGTTCAATATTTTTCTCAATTTACATATTTTTATTTTTAATTTGTTTTATTTTCATTTTTCATATATCTATATATTTAATACAAACAATTTATTATTATTTATAATTTATATATAGTATAATCAATTTATTCATTTTTATCAATAATTATTTAATTAATAATTTTTTTAATTTTTTTAATAAACTTATTTTTAATTATTTAATTACTTAATTATTTCATTTTATTTATTCAGACGTTTATTAGTACTAAAAAAGAACTGATAAAGGACTCATTTATGAACACTAATAATATAGCGCTGATAAAGGGTACCTTTTATGAGTGCTAAAAATAAAGCACTGACAAAGGGTACCCTTTGTGAGTACTAAAAATAAAGCACTAATAAAGGGTTAAATTTATCAACGCTTTCTTTAGAAATGATAAAGATTCTATTTATCAGCTCTTTTTTCTAGTTCTAATAAAAACCAATGTTGTTAAATGCATGTTTTCTAGTAGTTATCTCCAAACAAATCATAATCTATCTTCATTTTTGGATCAACCTAGAAAATATTACTAATCTTCCCATTCATGTCAAACTATATAGTATAGAAAAATGATGGATTTTCCTAACTTTATCTTTCTATTTACTCTAAAATGAAATATAAATCACTATGAAGAAATTCCCTTTCCTATTTAGAACTTTAAAAATTCAACTGATTAATACATGTGTACCCAATAACATCTCGACTCCCTATAATAGTTGTTGCCAAGGAGAATGAATCATTTGGTTTGATACCTGCTGAAGATTTCACATCCAACTCAGCTGCTTCTTCTTCTAATATTTTTCTTTAGGACCTCATCATATGAATTGATTCAAGGTTATGAAATTCATGATTATTCTCTTAAATGAATACAGTACATGCATATTTTTTAGAACATAATAAAATAACCTCCATTATAACAAGGCAACCTGTACATGTCTCAGCCTGAGGAAATTTCACCATGATATCCTGTTTTTCAACCTTCCTATGACCTTATTTGTTACATGTATAAAGGATTGATGTGACAATTGATTTATCCCTTTTCCCTTTTATTAGAGTATTGTTGGTGTACACTAAACCCATTTACTCTTCAATACGTGACATAAAAACATTGTGCATCATCAAGTGATTTGAAATAAAACTAAAAAATATATTAATAAAAATTAAACTTTATTAAATATATTCTCATGAAATACTTAATTTTTATAAAGATGATTTAATTTAACATTTTCAAATGTATAAACTATTTGAAAAAACCTGAAAATAAAAATTACATAATTGGGAAAATAATACAATTAGAACTTTTTATAAATATATTACTATTAAATATAATTATAAAAAATATAAATTTCAATTGTTACATAATTTTTATAAAAATGATTTAATTTATCATTTAAAATTGTATAAAAAATTTGAAATTGAATTTATTTTCTACTACAGGTTCTAGTGGAAGCTTCAGTGGAATCTCCACTGGAAGTTTCAATGGAAGGTCCAGTGGAAGCTCCACTAGAAGTTCAGAACTTTCACTGTAAAAACTAGTGGAACTTCTGAAATTCGACAAAATTATATATTTATTTCAGTAAAAAATCCATTGAAAAATTCACCATATGATATTGGATAGATTTACCACAAAATTAACAGTAAACAAACTTCATATATAATCTCCAATACATTCGCATGATTCAACATATAGTCTTGGATTGAAAATAATTCTAGATTTACCAAAAAACTAATAGTAAAAATACTTCAAATATAATTTTCAATACCTTCATCTATATCCATTATAAGAAGAACCAAAATTAAAACTCCAAACTACATTGTGACTCTGATGATTCACACTACGAAGAAACCCATTGAAAATGCCAAACAATCTCCCAATCACAGTGAAACCCACTGAAAATGCACCGATCCCTCAAACCTTACCACAATCATTCAAATCTCATTTGATGAAACCTAATAAATAAAAACACCAAACCTTTCCACAATGAAACCCACTAAGATGAAAACCAATAAAAATGCCAAATCATCTTGCAATCCTAGAAAAACCCACTTAAAATCCGCAATCCCTCACAAAGATCGCCTATAAAAACCAAATGAAAATGAGAAATCCCTACCATGTGATGCCTCATTTTGTGTGTTTGACTCATTTTCCATGGGAAAAAAATATGCTCTAACAAATCACAACAATACGATGATACCAAATGTAAAAATGAACATGTATTAAGATCTCTAAAGATATCTGGAGAATCATGTAAAAGAGGGAACCATAGACCATAAAACCTGATTTTTTCCTTTTTACATCCCTTCATATTCAACCATACACCTCTCACATGGCATCCCTACCTCACTACAACACCATACATATTACATATTTGAAGAGTCCCACTATCAATAAGGCTTAAACGAGGACTATTGAGATAATTTAGCCCCTAATAAAGAAGAAGTTCGACAATTGGGTTTAAAATTTGGATTCAAAACTGGCAATGAACTAGTTTTTTTTATCATAGATGTGTGATATTTGGGCTTCTACAGCTCTAATTGACCCTGACCCCATTCTATGTGAGGGTCCATAATCGCATCAGACAAATGGATGAGTTGATATGGGAATATCAAATTTAGGATCCTGAGAATGAGTGGGTCCAAGTGATCTTGGAGTCCTCGATGATGGGTTGGACCAAAAGTAAAGATGCTTAATAGTTTTGACTAGGGCAGGCTAAACCAAAGCCAAAATTTTTTGGTTTTAAAAACATAAATCCACTTAGGCCCTCATTATATGTAGGCTTCGAAAAATAACTTCGGACCACATGTGAACAAAACTAGACCAGCCCATGGTCTCACCTACATTGTATACAAATATTTTTTAAAAATTACATAGAACAAATTATTGAATTTATATTAGTCCTCATTAGTGTAAAATAATACAAAAATAAAATTTATTTTTAAAAAACAATACAAAAGTAAAGTTTAGAACATCCAATCCAATGTCCAACACCCTCTTTCATTACTTATAACAGAGTAACCTCCTATTACTCTTGCTTCCATACTTCCCACAAATGGTACAACTATTGGAAATTAAGGGAACTTTCTAGTAATATTTTATAACCCCCTCTCTCCAAAGATAATCCTCCTAGGCTGTAAATGGAGAAAGGGAGATAATAACCCTTGAGTCCTGGCTCCAGTAGGCCCTAGGTTGGTGACTATCACCAAGGGTATACATATCTCACAATATGGGAGGCATTACTCTTTTTAAAAAAAATATTAGGATATATGATGGATCATATATAAAAAAATCCAATATTTATATAAAATAAATCTAAAAACCTTTCCACATGCATGTTTTAAAATAAAACTGATAAAAATATGATAAAGTCTCCAAAGTAAAGTACCCAAATCTAGCTAAAGCAGGGACTTAGAAAATGTCCCAAGCTCGAGCTATTAATGCCCAGAACAGTTCTCATAATCCACCTAAAAACCTTAAAAAAGTTTTATATATGTATTTTGATAATAAAATTATACTCAGTATTAAAACCAAAGTTTCTCATGCACATGTGAGGGAAACATACTAATGCTCCTATGAGAAAACAATAGAACCAAATAGAACCTAACAGGTATACTAACCATCCCAACTTCACCAAGTAACACTCAACAAATAATTAAAGTCATGTAATGTAATATAATACACCTCGATGATAGGGTACCCCTCACCACTTCCCAATAATTATCCTCTCTTTCCTAATGGAAAACATCCCCGCACTCCCACCTCTTCCGAAAGTACCACGTCACAACCTACCCACACACACCTAAGCCTCAAAAATCATACCATATCCTAACCTCAAATACCTGGGCTACATACCACATCACATCCCACTCATAGAAACAGGGTAAAAAAACCAAATCACATCCCGCCCGCATACACCTGGTCCAAAAACCACATCAAATCCCGCTTGCATACACCTGGGCCACAAACCACATCATATCCTGCCAGTAGAGACCTTGGCCACAAACCACATCTCATCCTACTTGCAGACACCTGGGCCACAGCTGACATCTCATCCCAAAGACACCTGGGAAAGCATAACACATCTCATCCTGAAGACACACGGGAAACCACAACTCACCCGCACACACCTGGGCCTCACAAAACACAACCTTCCTGAAGAATATTGGGCTATCATTTCTTGGAAGAGGGAGCAAGGAATAGCAGGTGGCCAAACATCCATCCTACCCCTAGAATGTTTGGGAAAGACACCATACTATGTGACGAAGGGGGTTTTTGGAACATAGTGATCAACTAGGGTGAGGTATGTATAGAAATCATAATTAAAAAATACAAGTATATACATATATGATACCAAACACTCAAACCTAACGTATGGGTTCCTATAAATAAATAAAATCACAATACTACCACCATTACTTATAACTCTTAATTCATAACAGTATACAATAAGCCACAAACTCATTTAAACTTCCAACTTATTTCATTTAACCAACCCATTCATTTTATTATTTAGCATTAACCGCATTTAACCACACAACCCATCATCTATTCACCCATTAACCACTTCCATTATGTTAGCCAATCCAAACCAAGTAATTCCACTTATTATTAATAATTATTTATTCATTCCATCACTATAAAAAAAACCACTAAGCACAATACACCATAGGGAACACAGAAACAATCATTTCAGGAGGTGAAAATCCTGATAAATTTAAGCGCCTCCACATAAAAGACACGTCATTCCACATTCTCCATGTTTAATACTCATTCATGGTATATCATATATCGATATATAGATATGGGGTGAATATTTCTACATGTTATTAATAGAGAATCACCCATACCAAACACTACCATTATTCTTCAAACCCACCCCATTCAGATCTCATATCAACAGAACCAATCCCCAACTCACAACCCCATATTGTGACACATTACCGCACAACTAGCTTGTAGTACTATGACACAAAACTTATCATAAATTAAACAATCAATAAATATTTCAACCTGAGATTAAATTACATATCTAGGTTTACATATTTTCTATAAGTTCATCCAGAACACCACCCGGTCCAACCCACAACACACAACCGTGCTCACAGAATACCACAACACAAACATGAGAAAACCCACACATCACAACATATCCACCTCAGGTTACATAAGCCCCACACATGAAACCACAACCATTCCACACATCACATCATAGTCCACGATGTAACACATTTTGAGATTTAGAAAAGGGGACACTTATCCAATTCCACTTCATTATTTAAGGGCGTTATCACACAAACCAAATCATGGGGCATCAATTCATTATCCAAATTTATGTGGTAAAATAATTTATATATGTAATTGTTTAACATGAACCAAAAAACATGAAACCCATTTAGTGTGAAAACAAGGTCCCCCAATGACCATGATTTTCAACGGAGCATTATGCCCATATAATTCACAATATCACAATAATAATATCAAAACTGCAAAGACATTCAAATCAAATTCCCATACCCCTTTAAATTTCATTTAACTAATTATTATTTTTGATTATCCTAGAACAACCATGATCCATAGGTGAAAAAAAGTATATCCTTACCACATTATTCAAAAATAAATAGAAACAAGGGATGTCCTGCCTCAAAAAGGGTGTCAAAGATCTTTTCACAAGAACAAGCCACACAACGAATCTATGATCACCTCTCCCACAAGATATGCATCCATTTGAGGATACCACGACACCAACACACTAATAAAAATCAAAGATAACCCCATTTAGAACCATGGGAGGTCACCTATCATCACATGGAAAGAATAAATGGGAGGGGAAAGATACCAAACTGGAAGAAACCACAAGAATTGTGAAAAAACACAGCTTAGATCAAATATGGATTGCTACAGATTGAAGGAGGTAAGCTAGGAATAAATCATTGGATTATGAATCCTCAAAATTATAAATAGGGGTCTCTAGGTCGCCTAGGGTCGAGAGATATTTTCTATAGCTGTAGGGTTTGATAACTCGAGCATCTGAGAAAAACTTAAAACAATACAACAGTGGGGTATTACATGACGTGTAATCCCCTTTCATGTTATGTAATTCCTCAGTGTTCGTTTCCATCGAAAAAACCCATCACATTTTGATTTATTTTATTTTTAAAACCCTGAAATATTATGTGTTGTGAACCACCCAAAACAATCCATGAAACCCATATTCACGCTGTGTAATATACTTACACAGTGTGTAACTCCTATAGTAACATTGTTGCACTCCCAACTCCTACAAAAACTCCCAAAACCTCCTCTTAACACCTTCGATACCCAAAACTAAAATATTAATGGATTTAGAGGATACAAAAAATAATATTAGATACCTCTCAAACAATAATCATCCTCAAGAATCCAAAACTAAACCTAGAAGGAAGAAGAGGTTCGAAAAACCACCCTTTGAGATACCTCTCATGAGTCCTTCCACTCCTCAAGCACTACCACCATCCGAACATGCCTACCCAAATGACCACAACCACACTGCTACAAAACCACCATGTAACCTTCTCAACCTCCACATATCCCAAACCAAAAACCACTATAGTCAAATAATTGCATTGTCCCGAACACATGAATATGGGAATTCCTTCTTCCATGTCAAGATACTATCCATTCTAGGCGTAAATAACTCACCTGAATGGGTTTAATCACATTGTAATTAATGAATCTAAATTAGGAATCAGGTCCCCCCCTTTCCAAATGTTAGGACTTCATCACACAACACACCACAAACAATCATAAACTAAGGTAAAAACTCATCTCATAAAACAAAATGATCCAAACATCACATTATAAAGTGAAATAGAGAAAAAAATCAAAACAACTCCTGGTACTGGGCATGAATCTGCACTTCTCATTCCCAAGTACTCTCTTCCAGGCCACCATGCATTCACTATACATGAACCAATGTAATGGTCCACCCATGAGACACCTTCTCTCAATGATCTTAGATCTCCACTGGTTATTCCACAAACGTCGCATCATTATCAATATCCAACTTACCCTAGTCAATGACATGGGATTCATCATGAAGATTCCTACAAAGATGAGAGATTTGGAAGTTATCATGGATTATATCCAACTATGGTGGAAATTCCAACTGGTATGACACCTTTCCAACTCACCCCAATACCTCAAAGGGTCCAACAAACCTGGGAGAAATCTTACCCCCTCTGCTAAACCTTCACTGCCCAGCTCGAGGGGAAACCTTCAAGAACATGTGGTCCCCAACCTAAAACTCCAAGGGTCTCCTATTTCTAATAGCATATGAATTATTCCGATCCTGTTCCAATTTCAGCTTCTCACGAACAAAAAGAACCTTCTCTATAATGCTCTATACTACCTTAGGACCAAGAACAGTCGTCTCCCCAACATCTATCCAACACAAAGGTGAATGAAATGGTATTCCATAAAAATATTCAAACGAAGCCATGCCAATGGAAGGTTTATGGATATTATTATAAGAAAACTATAACAAGGTCTGGTGTCACACCCAAGATCCTCCAAAGTCCAAGATTCATGCTCTCAACACGTCCTCAAATGTTTGGATAGTCCGTTCCATCTTCCCATCTGTTTGAGGGTAGAAAGTAGTGTTGATGAATAATTGGGTGCTGAAAGCATGTTGAAATCCCCTCCAGACTTGCGATGTGAAACATGTGTCCTGATATGAGACAATGGATCATAGAACTCTATGTAGCCGCACCACCTCATCCACACACCTCTTGGACAAGGCATCCATTGCACCCAAATCCTTGATTTCTAAGAAGTGAGTAGATTTCTTTAGCCAACACACTATCACCCAGATAGTATAACAACCTCCTTGATATTTGGGTAAAATTATGAATAAATCCATAGATTTTTCATCCCACTTCCACTCGGGAACAACCATGGGCTGCAACAAACCACCAGGAACACAATTCTTGACTTTTACCTACCGATAGACCAAACAAATCACCACAAACTCTACCATTACCCATTTCATCCTGGGCCACCAAAACTACATCCTCAAACCATGATGCATATTATAAGCTCCTTGGTGTACCACCAAGGGTGATCTATGAAACTCACAAAGGGCTCCCTCATGAATTCCCGCCGGAACAAACAACTTCTCACGGAACAAAATCTGGTTTTGACCATCCTCTGGCCATCCCTATAGGGCATCACCATGGACAACAAGATTGTAAAAAACCTCTACCTTTGAGTATTCCAACTAATAATCTTATATCTACTGCATCAGAGAATACTACACTATCATATGAAACAAATAGCCTCTACCGCTGTCCATTCCTACATCTAAGTGAAAGGCTTCCATCGTGATAGAAACCAGATACAAACCTCTGATAATAGTTTGTGAGAATAAGAAAACTAAGAACTTCTGCCACATTATTGGGTTCTACCCAAGAAAAAAACTCTTCCACCTTTAAAGGGTCTATTTATAAACCCTAATGAGACACCACATGCTCGAGGAATTCACCTCTTATATCTAGAACTTACACTTAGACAACTTCCCATAGAGCTTATGGCATCAAAGATCCTGCAAGATAGCTTTGAGATGCTTGACTTGTTCCTACTCTAACTTTGAGTAAATAAAGATATCATAGATGAATAAGATGATGAAATGATCCAAGAACTCATGGAACATAGAGTTGGTAAGTTACATGAACACAACTGGTTTGTTCATAACACCGAATTTCATGAATACAAACTCAAAGTGATCATACCTACACCTAAAGGTAGTATTCAGGATATCTCCCTCCTTCACCCTTATCTGATGATATCCAGATCGTAGATCGATCTTAGAAAACCAACTCACCCCTCTCAGCTGGTTGAAAATATAACAAATCCTTAGAAAAGGGTAACAACTCTTGACTATCACCTAATTCAAACTCTATAATTCTATGAATAACCTCAGGCCACCATTTGGCTTCTTTGCGAACAACATTGGAGTACCCATAGCAACACACTAGGTCGGATAAAACCCATATTCATTATATCATCTATCTAAATCCTTAATTCTCACAACTCATAAGGTGACATCTGATAAGGATCTATCAAAATCAGAGAAGCACCGGGTTGTAAGTCTATCCTGAATGAAACATCATGTCGAGGGGGTAGCATTACAAACTCCTTGGTGAAAAAATCTAAGAACTCCCCAAAAACTCTAGAAACCTCTACCATTTAATCATCCACTAATTCCACTGACTACTCATCACACAAGTAATGAAGGGGCTCCACACACCAATTTCCCACCTGACAACCCAACTCGCCAATGAAAACCACACACTTACCATCCACATATGAAAACACAACTCTGCTCTGAAATCAGTTGATAACATCATGTAAATAATACAACCAGTAAATGTTGAGGATGAAATTGTATGGTTTCATATTTAACAAGAAGATATCCCCAAGGTATGGATGCAGTCCCATCGTCAATCTACACCCCAACACACATTAAACAAGCTGGTTTTGACTCCAACTAGCATACTCAACACCAGGGGAACAAGAAACCTCTCTATGTCTAGTCCCAGAGCATGGGCTAGAGTGGGTGAAACAAAAAAGTATGATTCTACTAAATCAAACAAGTCACAAAAAAAAATACTAAATAAACTGATCATACCTCTAATGATCTCAGGACTTGATGAAACTATTTCCTCCACTACCTTCAACTGACCATGCCCAACTCCTTTGCCTCTCTACTGAAGACCACCTATGAAACCATTCTATCATGACCCATCCCTCCAAACATACCCCTCCTAGGATGGAAATGGATAAAGGGAGATAATTACCCCCCTGAGTCCCACCTCCAGTATGCCCCTGCTCGATGAATATCACAAAGGGTATACGTATCTCATAATATGGGAGGAATTACCTTTGTTTTAAAAAATATCGAGAGATATAATGGATAATCCAAAAAAAAACTCCACAAAATATATAAAATAAATCCAAAAAAAATTCCACATCCATTTTTTAAAATATAATTTATGAAAATAGAATAAAGTCTCCAAAGTAATGTACCCAAAGAAAGCTAAAGAAACAACTTAGAAAATGTCCCAATCCTGAGCTAGTAATGCCCATCATGGTCCAAATAATCCTTTTGGAAACCTAAAAATAGTTTTATATACATAGGGTGAGTATAAAATTATACTCAGTAGGAAATCCAAAGTTTCTCATGCACATGTGAGGAAAACATACTAATGCTCCCATGAGAAAATAGAAGAACAAAATAGCACCAACGGGTATACTAACCATCCCAACCACACCAAGGAATGATAAAAAAATAATGAAAGTTAAGTAATGTAATATAATGCACATTGATGATATGATACCCCTCACCACTTCCCAATGATTAACCACTCTTTCCTAATGGAAAACTTCATTGCGCTCCCACCTCTTTTGAAAGTACCACATCACAACCCACCCACACACACTTGGGCCTCACAAACCAAACCACATTCTTCCCACTGAAACCTGGGCCACATTCCACATCACATCCTTACCATAAACACCTATTCCAGAAACCACATCACATACCACCCATACACACCTGGGCCATAAATCACATCATATCACACCCACAAACACCGGGTCCAAAAACCACATCACATCCCACCTGCAGGCACCTGGGCCACAACCCACATCTCATCCTGAAGACACATGGGAAAGCATAACACATCTCATCCTAAAGAAACATGGGGAAAAAAACTCGCCCGCACACACTTGGGCCTCACAAATAAACCAACCCAAAGAATATTAGGCTATCACCACCTGGAAGAGGGAGCAGGGAATAACAGGTGGCCAGCTAGCAATCCTCCCACCAGGATGTTTGGGAAAGACACCCTACCCATGAAGATGGGGGTGTTTCAAATGTAGTGATCAACTAGGGTGGGGTGAATATAGAAATCACATGTAAAAAAATATAATTATGTACATATATGATACTAAACACTCAAACCTAACCTATGGGTTCTCAGACAGAAATAAAATCACAATATTAACACCTTTTCTGCTACCTCTAAATGCATAACACCACACCAAAAGACACAACCTCTTTTTAATATCTAACCAATTTCATTTAACCACACCATTCATTTTATTGTTTAGAATTAACCACATTTAACCACATAACCCATCATCTATTCATCCATTAACCACTTCCATTCCATTATCCAATCCAACCCAAGTCATTCCACATTTTATGAATCAATTATTTATTCATTCCATCACTACATGACCAACCAATAAGCACAACACACCACATGAAACATAGAAAAAATCATTTCAAAAGGTGAACAACCTGATAAATTTAGGTGGATCCACATCAAAGACACACCAGTCCATGTTCTCCACGTTCAATACTCATTCATGGCATACCATATATCGATCTCTAGTTATGGGGTGAAGCTTTCTGCATTATATTAATGGAAAAACACCCATACAAAAAAAATATCTTCATTCTTAAAACTCATCCCATTCATATCTCATATCAATGAAACCAACCCCTAACTCACAACCCCATTTGGTAACACATTATCGCACAACCATCTTGCAACCCTACTGCACAAAACTTCTCATCCATTCCACAATAAATCAATCTCTCAAGCTAAGATTCCATTACATATCCAAGTTGACGTATCATCTAAAAGTTCATCCATAACACCACCCAAGCCAACCCACAACATGAAACTGTGCTCACAGACATACCAAAAAACAAACCAGAGAAAACTCACGCATCACAACATAGCCACTTCACAATACATCAGTCCCACACACGCAACCACAACCATTCCACACATCACATCACTGAACATGATGTAACACATTTCTAGATTTAGTAAATGGGACACTTATCTAATTACACTTCATTATTTAAGGGTGTTATCACACAAACTGAATCCCAGGGAATCCATTAATTAGATGGATTTATATGATTAACTATGTCACAAACCAGATCTGGTTGCCATCAAAATGGATGCACGAACCAATCCGTGGAAAGTCCTAAGGGGGCTTTCAAATCCCCATGACCTGACACAAGTGCTCGGGTATCATAAAAAAGTTTTTGGGAATGATTTACCCAAATTTAGAAGCATCAAACAACTAAAAACAACAAATAAAATGAATCTAAAAATTTAATCCAAACAAGCCTTTAATAAAATTCAGAACTAAAATACATGGTTTTAGAAAAATCACAAGAGGGAAACAACTCAAAAGTAGCAGAAAAAATAACTCAAGCACCACCAGACGACAAGGGTTCATCATCCCCAAGCCTTCTCCACAACACTGCACCATGAATGAAATCGAACAACCCAAACCACAATCACTAAAAGCTTTTTCCATACCTGCGACAAAGATTACAAAGTCTACTTACACCCTACAGTGTACGTTGGGTGTGAGAATAAGCCCAATTGGATTCCACACAAAAGATTCCATGTGATAAACATTATAAGATAAAAATCTTTCAAGTTTTCATAAACAAGAAAAGGTAGAAACAATTTTTTAAAGGATGCAACATTAAATAGAAATAGTTTTCAAGGGGGGATATTCTAAGGAATTAACACTTTTAAATAAAATGTACAAGATACTGAATTTTATAGCCAAACACACCATATACTGATGGTGATTATTATATAGTCAATGAGCACTAGTCACAGGAACACCCCTAGGCACTAGCTAGCTATGGGCCCTAGGTACCTCATATCTTGGTGAAAAGTAACCATAATAAATATCTGTTCTCATGCATGATCCACTAGTAGGGAACATACCCATAACCTAGTGGAACCCAACATCATCATAATAGTTTAGTTAGTGTTGTCATCATCAAAATTTCTATGTTAAATAAGGACAAAACCACTCTGTATTGTTATAATACTAGTGCATGTGTTGGGAAAAAAATCCCTTGAGGTATCATTGAATCATTTTTGAGGTGATTGTGTTTATTGAAAAATCGGGCCACTATGTTGTGTTTGTTGACAAAGTTGACCATGATGTTCAATTTGTTGATAAAGGGGGTTTACATGGTGATTTTTTGAGTTCAGGTTATGTTATTGACAATCCATGATTGAAAGAAGAACCTTGACAAAGGAATGGATGATCTGGAGGTAGTACAGAAAGTGCAGATACAAGGTAGCGCCATTTTCCAGTGTTTGCCAAATTTTTGGGCCTCAAAATTGACAAATGGAGAAAATTGTTTTTGAAAAAGGGACTTGCATTCAAGTTACTTGGATGCTTTTAAAGTTGTGTGCCATATTTTTTTTTCAATATCAGAATATCAAAATATGGAAAAGGAAATAGAGGTGCCCATGTTTTGGTTTGGGCGCGCAAGGTGACTAGGGCGACAGAGGCTTAGGCAGTTGGACTTGCAAACTGGGAGGAGACTTGCGCGTGGAAATCAAGGTGCCCAAAATTCTTATAAATAGAGGGATACCCCCTTAATTTTTTATGAATCTAAACACTTAGATAAAATTCAATATCCAGTCATGAAAGTGGTTTGGGCATGCAAGTGGTGGTTTGGTCATGAAAGTATAAATATATTCAGAAGTTACACACCAGTTGATAGTTGCGTGCCAATATTGGTTGGGATTAAAAGGGTGTGAGTCACCCAAGTTATGAGTTAGCGAAGTAAGTTTCACGCAAGTAGTTTGGTGACACTTGCACATCAGGAATAGAGAAGCACGCCGGGCATAGAGAAGCACACCAGTCATTATAGGGTTGCGTGAAAGTTGAAAGATTTCCTGGTACACCCATGGTAAAGTTTTATTCATCAATGGATGAAAGTGGAACTTCAAGAGAGCATCTACATACAAATTAATATTCATTCATTTTTGATAATGAAGGGACCTAAAAGTCTTTAAACTATGGTTCGATCTTCAAAAGAAGTAGTGAGCACAATTCAATTGAGAGAGCAGTGAGATTTCATGTTGTGAGTGATTGTAGAATAGGAGGGATAGTGAGTCCGCTCCACACTTTGTAAACAATAGTGCACTTTTAGTGGATTTGGTACATCTTCACATCGCCAGTGTATACTCCTTGGATGTATCCTAGTGAGGGTGAACCAAGTAAAATTGCTATGTCCTGTGCTTTCTTTATGTTTTTTTCAAACACTACAATGTGAAGGAGAGATAAGAGAGTTTTTTCTAACAACAATACAAGATCAATAGGGGTAGTTGTTTTAATCTTTCATAACCTGATTAAACCCCCTCTCAGGGTATCTATCCTAGTGGATTTCCTCCCACCTAGATACTTGAGTTTCCCTCTTTGTTCTCAGTCAAGTTCTATATCTCATAAAATACCATTTTCACATGAACATGAAATTTTCAAAACATACACACACACACCAAACAACCCACAAGAATGTCACATAACACTCCATTCACATTTAAATTCATTTTAACATCATACTCACACAAAACAACCCATAAACATGTTTCACACCCTTCTTACAATTTAATAAAACATTTCAAAAATTCATAAAATGTTATAAAATCATTTGAAATCACCAATCATCATTTAACCTTTAAAAAACCAATTTTAATAGAATACTCCCACTAAAACAGTACATAAACATCCTTTTCACACTTTTTATAACTCAATAAACCATTTACAATTTTCATAAAACACTTCAAAGATGTATAACAATGTTTTGCACATAAAACCCATTCAAAAACCCTCTTTTAAGTCCAAAAGAACACCAAAACCCTACCAAACCAGATTTTCCAGCCCAATCCACATTTTATAAACCATTTTCATATGTTATAAAATGACCCCAAATGATACCACAAGAGTTACACAAGAAAAACACACCATTTAAATCAAAAAATTAAACTTCAAAATTAAACACTCAACCAATTCCATAAAAAATAGATTCCTAACCACACAAAACATATTAGTAACATGGTAAATAAGTAAATAAAGAAATATAACACATAAAAAATGCTTACACATGGAATCACCTACCTTTTGTGTTAAAATCCCCGAATCATCGTGAAAAACTTCAAATGCACCACCACTTCATCACGGGAGAGTAAAAATGAACCTAAATCCACAATATTGGACCAAGAAACCCAAAATCAAACCCTATGAATGAAACCCTAGTTTTTGGTCATTTGGAACTTCAAGAAGGAGGAGAGAAACCCTACGAAAATGGAAGGAACAAGATAAAAATTCACTTACTTGAGAAACTTTGAAGAAGTCGACCCAAATACACCAATAGTGGAATCTAAAAGAAGAAAAAATTGAAAGGGAGGTTCGAATAAGGCTGTGGAGGTCAAGTGGGGACTAAAATTGTGAAAAAAGAGTAAAAAATGAATGATTTATGAAGGAAAAAAATTACATTTTCTAATATGGATAATTTGAGAAACCTTGAGAAAATTCACCCTAATCCACGATGATGATGAGATAAAAAGAGAGAAAATGGAACATGGGGGTGATACTAGGGTTTGTGGACTCACGTGATTGGTGGAATGAATGAAAAATGTTAAAAATTGAATGATATATAAAAGAAATAAATTATTTCCTTAAATCTGGAAATGGGATCATGGGTTGGCCCAATGCCTGAATAAATCACCCAAATCCACCATGATTATGAGTTTATAAGGGGTCCAGATGGACATGGTGGTTTGAATAGGTTAGGGGAGGCCAAGTGGGAAGTGAAATGGGTGAATAATGTTGAAAAATGAAGAAGTTATTTTTTTTTTAAAATCTGGAAATGGGCTCACAGTTTGGCCCAATTATTGAAGAAACCACCCCAAAAAATTACCCCACACAAGGTTCCAAAAGGAGTGTCATAAATTCAATTACAAGCCACCTCATCCTTATACCTTCCCTTAAAAAAAGACAATTCCAAATACCATCCAATACTTCCAAAACTAATGAATTAGATCAAGAACACCCGAGACAAAAAATTTAATCTTGAAACACTCGAAAACCAAGAGAAAACAAAGAACCAAAATAATATTCGAAACAAAACATGGAATTGAAGATCCAGGTTAAACAATTCTCCCAACATAAAGCTTTCCATCCCTAGAGAGCCACGAAAATTCCATATGCAAAAAGAAAAAACCAATCGATAGTCCAAGATAGACTCCCTTGCCAAGTTTGCCCACCCTTAAAAGGCAAAAACACCTCTAGTTAATCAATCAAAGGAAGGGATACTCTCACCAACCAAAATTTTCCCCAATTACTTGAAATGATCAAACATATTCAATCTAAATTCCACTGGGTGTACTCTAATCCCACGTTTACCCAAGGAAGAAATTGGTGGTAAGATAACTTCGAACAAGACTACCTACCACCATCCCAACACTAGGAACACAACCAAATTACTAATATAGGGGGACCCGAATGGACTCACCACCATAAGAGACAACTTAATTTCCCGAGATAGAACCGGGGCACCCACAAGGTGAGACTGAATGGACTCCCCACCATAAGGGATAGAATAACATTATAATTATTCTAAAATAACATATATGAGACACATGGTGGGTCTCCCCACCATAAGAACCAACCGTCTTTTCCGAATAATAGGGTATGACATGAATAAGGCCCTATAAGATCCAATCCCCACTACATGGGGGTTGGTCAATGAAACTCTAAACCAAAAAAGACACTCCATGGTTCACCAATTCCATTGGAATCACCATCCTTGACTGAGCCTGACCAAGAATGAGATCAAAAAGATCCTACCAGGTTATTCATACATGAACAACTACATTGAGAGGTTCAACCAGAAGGGTTAAAGCATTAGGTTATAGGAAAAAAAACCACCCACCCCCCTAAAACAAAGGAGGGACTTCTCCACCAACATGGATTAAAACCCTGAGGGATAGGGTCCCCACATCCCTTTCCAATAGAAATGACCACTTGAAATGAAACAACCACATAAAAATGTCAAATTTTCTCCACATCCCACACTGGAGATGGAAGTGAAAACAAGATTTCTTACACCCCTGGCGATTTCTTGACTGTATGAAAAGCTTCACTCTAAGGCCTATGGACGGATCCATAATGTTTAAAGTATCTTTTGCTCTGAAATTAAGTGCTAATGATCATAACACTCCAAAAAAATCACTAGCTCAAACAACACACCTTTACCCAAAAAGGGATTTGGGTGATGAACATGCATAACCTCTTTCACCTTGAAAAAGAAATAGAAGAAGGAAAAAACAAAGAAGACATCTTCACTTAGAATAAGGAATTCAAAATTATTAGAATAGAAATATGCTTTCATTTAAGAAAAATCCCTTAAAAGGTTCCACAACATCCACCTTTTTACTAAAAATCAAACACAACACAACAAGACACCACTGAACATGAACCTTGCAAGTGAAATTTTCATTACCAAGAGTGAAACATTGAACAGAGTTCCAAGTAGCATGAGATTACCACAAGAAATCATAACAGGCTCGAATGACCCAATTTTTCCACACTGGTTTCCCAACATGAACCCTTTCCATGATGAGACTGAAGAAAGACCCAAAGGCCCTTCAGGATGTCATTCTATACTGAAAAACCTATATTGTTTTCACCTTCCTCACTGTAATTCCCCTTAACCACTTATAATAAAACTTATAGACACAACATTGTCAAAATTCACCTTTGATGATTTAAGAAACTATGGAAACTTAAGGAACCAAGGTGTATTTCAACCATCCACAACCACTCTCCAACCATGAACAAATCCAATTAACCAAAAAATAAGAGGGGTAGAATCAAACCTGCAATCCAGGAAGAGAGTCCATACATTGATCAACTGAAGGTCCTTCCAATAGTGAATCACCCGTGGATGCACTTCAATCGTGCATTAACTCTTTATGGGGGCGTACCCTAGCCAACAAGAAAATACAAGGACTCAACCAAGCTGGCCCTTTAGTCAAAATGTACCACAAAATAGGTCCGAACACATGAAGAGAGAAACTGCAAGGGCTTCCTGAGACATTTCTCACAAAGGGCCACCAATCAACACTTCAATCCAACTTAATAATAAAACAAAAACCCAAAACATCATTCAAACAAAAGGGGTTATTGAACTAAATACACCCCACCACAACATTCCCAAAAACATATATGACACACCAACCAAAAAAGTCATCAATAAATAAAAATTTCCTTTAAAATCATCTATTTGAAAAAAAACGGGATGACGGTTGGTGCATCCACCAATGATACCCCATGGGCCTCACACATGCATGTTTCTGTTCCATGTTGGTAACCCTCCTCATATCCATACCAGAACTCATAAATCTATGCCCTTAATCATCCATATTCCCATGTAAATACATTAATGTGGACACTCACATAAATACTAAAGGTTAAAACAAACATTATTTCCACTTTTCAAAACCTAGACATTCAACCGACACATCCTTTTTCTCAAAACCGCTAACCAAAAAATAAAAAATCAATTCAAATATTATAAGAATCTTTAAAAAAACACAAATAATTAATTAAATCCCACTTTCAAGTCATACACATTACTTTAAAAACATCTCATCCCATTTCAAAACACTTCCAATTTTATGAAAAACTCCATTTCATCAACACCCATTCATTTTGAAACTCATTTATCCTAATTTAAATCAAGTTCTTAGGAATTCGTGAAACTTTTCAAAATCCCACCAATTACCAAATAAAAATTAATCTTAAAAATCAATACATAAATTCCAAAACACTCCATTCCATTTAAAATATTTTTTTAACAATTCATGAAACTCTATTTGAAACAAATTTTCAAAACCCACCTTAACATAATTCACACATTCAAGAGAGGTGTAAACACACCATTTACTCTTTCAAAACCATTTTAAAATTTAATTTCAACCCTTTTAGAAATAAAACCATTTCCACTTTATAAGAAAATCATTTCAAAAAAATTCACACTTCTTAAAATCAATTCATCATTTTTTTACTTTAAAAACAAGTTTAAAAAATTCCAAAATAAAAACACACAAGATAATGTGAGGGGAAATTTGTACTGGCAGTTGACTTGGACATATGGTTGGAGGCCATACGAAAATAACTTCACCATCACAGAGAGTGTTCTAGGGAAATATTCCCAGCTCCACATGGCTTTCTATGCCCAACAAGCTCACTGAGACCAATTACCCAACTATCTTTTCATTCCCCCAATCATTGACGAACCATGAAAAAAAAAGAACTCAGATAAAACTTAACTTCTCCTGGAAATATGAATCCTATCAAGAGGTGTGATTCCCAGGAATACTACTCGTAATCGGAATATCATGTCCCAAAAAACCTAGCTCCAGTCTAACCAGACTCTTTACCAAAAGAACATGACCCAAAAAGAGCAAACCTCTTTTGATACCATTTTGTCATGAACTAGATCTGGTCACCATCAAAACCGACGCCCAACCCAATCCGTGGAAAGGACATATGGTAATTATCGATCTCTAAAGGCCAGAAAAAGTGACCGGGTATCATAAAAAAAGTGTTTGGGAATGATTTACTTGAATTTAGAAGCATTAAACAACCAAAAAATAAATAAACTAAATCTGAAAATTTAATCCAAAAAAGACTTTAATAAAATTTATAACTGAAATACATGGTTTTAGAAAAATCCCAAGAAGGAAAAAACAAAAAATTAGAATTAAAAATAAATCAAGGTCCACCACACGACAAGGGTCCATCATCCCCAAGACTTCTCCACAACACTGCACCAAGAATGGAAGCTAACAACCCGAACCACCGACACTAAAAGCTTTGTCCATACCTGTGACAAAGATTACCAAGTCTACTTACAACCAAGGGTGTAAGTAGGATGTGAGAATAATTCAAATAGGATTCCACCCAAAATATTCCCAATGATAAACATTATAAAAAAATATTCATTTTGTTCATAAACAAGAAAAGGTAGCAACAATTTTCTAAAGGATGTAACTTTAAATGAAAATAGTTTTCAAGGGGGCTATTTTAAGGAATGCACACTTTTAAATAAAATACAAAAAATACTGAATTTTATAGAAAAACACACCATATAAGGATGGTGATTATCATATAGTCAATGAGCACTAGTCACAAGAACTCTCCTAGGCACTAGCTAGCTGTGGGCCCCAGATACCTCATATCTCGGTGAAAAGTAACCATAATAAATATATGTTTTCATGCACGATCCACTAATAGGGAACATACCCATAAATTAGTGGTCCCAAAAATCATCATAATAGTTTAGTTAGTGTTTTAACCATCAAACTTGATACGTGAAACAAGCACAAAACCACTCCGGATCACTAGCATACTAGTACACATCCGCCCACCAAGATACCCAGGTTTACCTCTTTGTGATCAATCAAGTTCCACATCTCATAAAATACCATTTTCACATGAAAATTACATTTCCAAAATACAAAAACTAAACAACCCACAAGCATGTCACATAACACTGCATTCACATTCAAATTCATTTTAACATAATACTCACAGAAAACAGCCCGTAAACATGTTTCACACCCTTCTTATAATTTAATAAAGCATTTCAAAAATTCATAAAATGTTATAAAAACATTTGAAATCAAAAATAAAAATTTTCTCTTTAAAAAACCTATTTTAATAGCATAAACCCACCAAAATAGTACATAAACATCCTTTTCACACTTTGTATAACTTAATAAACCATTTACAATTTTCATTAAACACTTCCAAGAAGTATAATAATGTTTTGCACATAAAACCCATTAAAAACCCTATTTTAAGGCCAAAATCTCACCAAAACCCTAAAAAACCATATTTGGGAGACCAAGACACATTTAATAAACCATTTTCATATGTTATAAAAGGACCCCAAATGACACCACAAGAGTTACATAAAAAAACAATCCATTTCAAGAAAAAATGAAACTTTAAAATTAAACGCTCAACCAATTCCATAAAAAAAATAATTTTCACATGAAAAAACATATTGGGAACATGATAAATAAGTAAATCAAGAAATCTAACTCATAAAATAATTCTTACACATGGAATCACTTACCATTTGTGTCAAAACAACCAAATCTTTGTGCGAAACTTCAACCGCACCACCGCCACACCACAAGGGAGTGAAAACAAAACTAAATCCAAAATAATGCACCAAGAAACCCAAAATAAAACCCTAGGTATGAAACCCTAGTTTTTGGACATTTTTAACATCAAGGAGGGGAGAAATGAAAGGATATGGAAGGAATAAGAGAGGAATACTATTACTCTAGAAACTTTGAAGAAATTGACCCAAATACATCAATAGTTGAATCTCAAAGTAGCCAAAATTGTAAGGGAGGTTAGAATAAGGATGAGGAGGTAAAGTGGGTACTGAAATGAAAGAAAATAGTAAAAATGAATGATTTTTGAATGAAAAAAATTCCCTTTTCAAATCTGGAAGATTTGAGAAACCTTGAGGAAATGCGCCCTAATCCACAATGAAGATGAGCTCTAAAGAGGGAAAATGGAACTTGGGGGTGTGACTAGGGTTTTTGGGCTTGATTAATAGGTGTAATGACCAAAAAATGTTAAAATTTTAATGAGATCTTAAATCTAGAAATGGGATCACGGGTTAGCCCAATTCCGGGATAAATCACCCAAATCCACCATAATTATGAGTTCCTAAAGTGTCCAAATGGATATGGTGGTTTGAATAAGATATAGGAGGCCAAGTGGGAAGTGAAATGGGTGAAAGATGTTGAAAAAAAAAGAAGTTATAAAAGAAAAAAAATTTGTTTTTTAATATGGAAATGGGCTCATGGTTTGGCCCAAATCTTGAAGAAACCACCCCAATAAACATACCCCACAAAAGGTGCCACTAGGAGTGTCACAAATTCAATTCCAAGAAACATCATCCTTATACCTTCTCTTTAAAAAAAGTCAAGGCCAAATACCATCCAAGACTTATAGGACTAATGGCTTAGATAAAGAACCCCCGAGACACCAAATCTAATTCTAGAACACCTAGAAACCAATAGAAAACCAAGAACCAAAATTAGATTTGAAATAAAGCATAGAATTGAAGATCTGGGTGTGGAAAACCAATTTACATATGTAAGTGTTTAATAGGAACCTAACAACATTCAATTCATTTATTGCACAAACAAAGTCCCCCAACAACCACCATTTTTAGCGGGGCATCAATCTTGTATAATTCAAAATACCATAATCATAATATCAAAAACTAAAAAGGCATAAAAATAAAATTCCCCTGACCATTTCAATTTAATTTAACTGATTTTTATCTTTTATTAGACCAACACAAACATGGTCCATAGGTGAATAAAAGTATATCCCTCCCACATGATACACAAATGAAGAGAAACAAAGTAAATCCTATATAAAAAGGATGTTAATGATCTTCGCACAAGAACATGCCACATAACGAATCTCCGATCAACTCTCCCATAAGATTTTCATCCATATAAGGATGTCACGACACCAATACACAAATAAAAATTGAAGAGAATCCCATTTAGAATAAGGGAGGTCACCCATCATCACATGGAAAGAAGAAACGATATGGGAAAGAGACCAAATCAGAATAAATTGCAAGAATGGGGGAAGAAAGAAAGTTAGATCGATGATGGATCGCTACAGATTAGAAGGAATCTAAGAATCAATCCTTTGTGTAGGAATCCTCAAAATTCTGAATAGGGGTCTTCGGGTTGCCTAGGGTTGAGAGAGATTCCCTGTAGCTATAAGCTTTGACAACCCGAGAAGATAGAAAAAACTTAAAACATTACAATAATGGGGTATTACACGACGTGTAATCCCCTTTCACATCTTGTAATGCCTAGAGGTTGGTTTCTTCCAAAAAACCCGTCGCCTTTAGATTTATTTTATTTTTCAGTCCTTGAAAAATTACACACCATTAACCACCCAAAACAAGCCATGAAACCAAGATTCACACTGTGTAATCTATATGGCATGTAACCCATCTAGCAGCTTCACTGCACCCCCAAATCCTGTGAAAACTTCTGAAACCTCCTCTGAACTCCGATACCCAAAATTGACAAAGTAACGGACCGGGAGGACACATACTGTTATATGACACATGAAAGAAAAAAATTTCAACAAAAAGTATGAGAAATTAAAATTAATAGTTTCTGAAATACAAGGTCATAATTATAGAAAGTGTGAAAAAATCAATTGAGCATGTAATTTATGGAAATAGAATGATTAGTTTCATTACTTGATAAACTCAGCCATTACCTTTGTTGAACACAACATCATCACAAAAATGGAAATCTTAAAAGTTTTTCCTCAATTGGGAATCCTTAATATGAAACACTTTGAATCATAAAATGAAACATATTATATTTAAAACAGGTAAAAAAACAAAATTATAAATGATACCCAATTGGGATACCTTTATTAATTCTTGTTCCAACCAAATAAAAAAACAAATTATGTTTATAATTAAAAATATTGTATCTAATTCATATTTTTAAAAGAAGTGTGCCAAAAAAGGAAAAACTCATCTACACACTAAATCTAGACAAATGAAATTTGATATTATTTAAACTAGGAAAAACTATGAATAAAGAAAATTTTAGAATGATGAAATAATATATGAATTTTTAATCCAAACATAAAGAAGTCTAATTAATTTTTGTATTTATTTTAATTGAATCATAGATATTTAAAAAAAATTAAAATGTACCCATGTTGTGATAATTCAAATATTATTTGAACCCTTAACCGAATGAACTTCAAGTCTATTTTCATCTCGTCCTTCTTCCCAAACCATAAAAAACTGGACCAATAAATTTAAAACGACATAAACATTGAATTAAAAAAAATAAATTAAACATTTTAAAACATTACCAATTGATATAAAACCATTAATCCAAATTTTTTGTATAAAATTTGGAAGTAAGAGATGCCTATATTTGTTCAATACATGGAATCCTATGATAAAAGATGATTCTGATACTACATTTGTGATATAAATGGTTAAAACACCACTATCCAAGATTGATAAATTGATAAACCTTGAGTTGTGATATTTACACCAATTTAAAACATCCAAGTCTTTATTAAGAGAAAAATCATTGTTTTGGTATTTCTAAATAGAACTACTGAAAAAATAACCTATACCCATGGTTTGGAACTGTGGGTATATCCCCTAAAACTGTGGTTATAGGCTATACCCATAGTTCCATAAACCGAGGGATATTGAGGCCTCGATATAGAGCTATAACCATGGTTTTATAGAAACCATGGGTATAGTCCTGGAGATTTCTATAATACCCACAGTTTTATTTAAACCATGGGAATACATCTATAACCACGATTTAAAAAACCATGGGTATATACTATCACACCAAACATAATATACCCATGGTTTAAGAACCATGGATATAGATCCTTGACATGTAGAAAAAACACAGTATTCCTACCATCCTTGACCTGTAAAAAAAATACAAACCACAGTACAAGGTTTCTACAATATCCCAAAATTAGTTACTATAGTAACCCAAACTTTTTGTTGGGGTCCTTTAGCCCCCGAGCCCCCGAAGTAGGGCTATGTTTCCCCCTGCAACCCCCAATGAGCTCACCGTGGAGCTAAACCCATGGAAGTTGCGGTTTGGTGTGCAGTACAGGCCACAATAATTTGGGATAAACATCATCCAAATCAGATTAAGCTACACTAATCCAACAAATTTAGACAACCATAGTTCACAAAAGGATGATAATTTAGATTTGGTTCACAAAATTTTATTCGGGATAGATATAGTGCATTATCATGGAGTATCACTCTGATATGAGGCCTTTATTAATGATACCATATGAATAGTTTAGATGAAATTCATCTAGAACAAATATGATAATAGTGAAATCATAATATAGTAAAGGGACATCATATAAAAATAGGTCAAATGCAATGTAATATTCTTATAGTTAGAAAATATTTGGGAGTATCAAGAAAATGGTAATAGAGTCTATGATAAAGAAATTGGATTTGTTTTGAAATGGTCATTCCATGGACACTGGAACATGATATAATTGTAGAAATAATGAACTAGATACTAGTAGATAAGGAAAGAATGATGATGATTCAATAAGGGTTCTACAAGTTGTTTTGGGTTGAAGTAGTGAACAATGGGACCTATATAATCTATAAGAGTATCTCATCAAAAACTGGTCAGTGACATTATCTAAAATATTTATCTAGAAGGAAGATTTACTTCGTCCTCATAAATATTTTTAATGCATTTACCTATGTTTATAATGATTCCACGGGGTGAGACATGATGGAGTATATGTTTTGAGTATGTTACATTTCTAAATATAGTGACAAAGAATTTTTATTTTGACTCTAGGAAAAAAACTCTAATAAGGTAATTAGAATTCAAAATTTAATATTTAATGAAGATATATTATGAATGGACTATATCCAAGAGGAAAATTTGTTTGATAGAAAAGTGTCATCGAAAGATACGATTTAACTAGATAGGAATCTCGATATTATTTATGTTCCAGAAGATCTAGAGATCACATTATAATTGACATGCTGATATATATGGAGTAATTACTAGAATGTGGAAAAAATATAACAGTGTTTTGAAGACTAAATTACCATAATTATCAAGGAATATGAAATCATGATAAAAATATTTGGTGGAAAAGACCTATAAATTTTACTATAGGAAGGATCACAACCATATAAGAAATTATTAAGAACTACTAGGTGGAGGAAATGAGTGTAGTGGTATGAAATTGATTTTCACTATTTTCTTATAAAAGATGATGGAAATCCCAGAAAATTCATAATTTTAAGAAGAATCAAATTAGTGGGATGAAAAGTGACAAAAGTAACAAACCATTAAATCTAAATATCAAATATGATGTGATAAAGGAGTCTTCACTTAAGAAGAATAATCAACACAAGAAAAAGGAATTCTTAATTATATATCATGACTGGTTAGAAGAATATTAATAGAAGGAACAAGTATAAATGAATGAAATTTCCTTTATTATTAAATAAAATTACAAACTCTAGCTAAAAAAGAAGATAAAAATAATAAAGAAACCATACAAACAAAAACCTATATAGATCTATATAATTCATAAGGAAGAAAGCATGAAGAAGGCCAATCACTCCAAATTTATAAAGAAAAGAATGCTAAGGTAGATAAAAAAGTTTCATACCTACTGCTACAACTAATCAGATGATGAAATTCCCACTTTATTCTAATATGTTATAAATTTTACATCTATAAAAAAGGGAATTTAAGGTGAACTAATAAATGGATAAGCTGTAGAAGGAATTGATATCTATATAGATAAATAAAGCAACCATAATGAAGATAATTTTAGTTGGTATGTTGATTTCTTCTTATATCACATCACTTGATATATTTCAACTATTATCTAGAAACAATAGGTAAAACAAGTTCTTAGAGAATATTTTTTGAAAGAAAACTGCTATGGTTAAGGGGTATGAAGAGAATTGCTTGAGGGGAAGCTTCCAAAATAGTGTAGGCTACCATAGGTTATAATTTTTAGTTAAATTTGGAATCTAAAAAATCTCTACAATATCAGAATATGAGGTATGATTTGACTATGTAAATCACTATTTTGATTATGCTTAATTAGTTTATCATGGGGGTGTAATTTTCTAATTTTTTGTACAAATTTAGTTCCACCAAAAAGTTTTTGAGGTTTTTTTTGATGTTGAGTGTAGTTTTATAAAACATTTTGAAAATATTTCTATACAAACCAAATAAAGTGAATTCAGAGTTAGTATCATATTGAGTGATATACATGAAAAAATTGATGCTTTTGAAAGAAAACCTAACTTCAGATGATTAAATATATGGTACTCATGTCAATGTAAAGTATTGATTCTTATGATAACACTATCTAAAACATGTTAACGAAGGATGAGTAAATCTAGATAAGATAGATATTAGAGGAGTTTATTGACACTGAATAATGGAAAATTCACAATTTTGTGATTTAAGAAGTTAAAATATTGCTTAAATGAGGAGATTGAAGTGATGATATGTGAAGTAACCCAATTTGGTGTTACTATACATGTTGGATGCAGTATTTAGTGGTAAATATAGTTTGGATGTATGGTGTAGATACCTAAGTTAAAGTTGGAAATGATTTTTAGTTAGGATATCTTGTATATTTAATATACTACAAGACCTTATAAACTATAATGAGAAAGTTTAATATGGTTTTACATATTACTAAAGTTTTGAAGTTTATTTAAAGTGTAGAAGAGGTTTTGAGATAGTTTGAGGAAGTCTGGAAGTGATTCTGTTCTAAGTGAGAAATATGGATAAATCTAGAACTCATAAGGCTGAGAAAACCATTTTTATAAGGTTGAGAAATATTGGTCATAAGGTCGGGAAAAAAACATGTAAGGTTCAGACAATCCACTGTAAGGTTGAGACAACCATCGATGTAAGGTTGAGAAAGACTTATAAGGTATAATGAACCTTATGAAGAGACATCATAAGGTTGGAGAAAATTGAGTGTAATGTTGAGACATGCACTCATATGGTTCATACACATCCTTCTAAGGTTGGTTCTAGTTCCTGTTAAGGTTCAAACACCTTATATGGTTCCATCAATGTGAAAAATTTATGTGAATTTCATGAATTTATATTATAGGGAGAAATTTATTAGGATAATGCTTGTACTAATTTTCATTGATCAAAACATCATATATTAAATGTGATAAAATCATTGAATTATGAGAATCTGATATTTATATTAAGAAAAGATAAGATCAAGGAAAGATATGTTTGAGAGACTTTTTAAGTCTAAAATCTGAGTTTACAGAATTATTTTATTCTATTGAAAATTAAATATTATGATTCAAGTGTTGAATCTTATTGAACAATAAATAAAAAAATATAATTTCAACCAATATTTTTTGAGAGAGAAGAAGATATTTGAGTTTATTATAAAATAGATCAATTTTAGGATTAATTTATAAGATATTATTTATTATGATGCTGAAATTACATCATAATTAAATTTAGAAGTTCAAATGAGATAGGGATGATGCTAGTCTGAAATTGATCAGGATATCAAAAATGAGATTCTATTCAATCTGAATGGAGATAAATAAGAATAAGCTAAGATGATATATCATATTTATATATTCAATATAAATTTTTATAGGTTTGATGAAAATCTAAATTGGAAGCGTAAAACTATATTATTTTCATATAGTTTTAGAATAATGATTTTTTTAATATTTTAGTGGAAATATTTTTAGAATGTATATAAGAATATTGAGGCATGATATAAGACTCTAGATGATTTTTTAACAAAGAAAAATGAGAGAGAAAATTATATGGGAACTCTTCTAATTTCAAAAGAGACAATTTTTTAGCATAAAAATGAATAATGAGATTGTAGGTGACACCCACGTACAAAAATAATTGAGAAAAAGAAAATGAGTTCATGGAACCAAAAATATGATGGGATTTTCTATATTATAAGAATAGAAAATATTATTTTATGGATCATTATAACTAGGATGTTGTTTGTAGTATCAACTAGAGCCATTATGGTTCAATGAATGTTCCAAGAGAGTGGAATAAAAATTTCAATAATTTAATGAAGGAGATCTAGTTTTTCCCTTGAAATTATTAACATTTCTTCAACCAAAATGTATTTCATTAGGGGTGTTTCATTATACTTATATTAGACATTGATGAAATACTAATTACTAGTTTTATAATTAAAATAATAAGTGAGTTGAAGCCTAATATTTTATGAACATTTTAGGGGAATTATCTCAACCTGATGAAGTTGATATTAGGGATGTGGATAGAGAGTGACTTATGTTTTGGTAATTTTTACCTAATTCAGTGAGATTAAATATATATGGTAGATGATTACATAGACATGGGCGAGGAGAAACTGGTGAATTATTGTCTAAAGCTCAAAATTCTTATAATTCAATTTTGGGATCCTCTTTTTTAATCCTATGAATATGAAGAAATTCATTACTCAAATCTAGATCCAAATTATCAGACTAAGTTCATTATTTAGGCATCCCTAAATCTTGTGGGAAATTCCCTCAGTTGTAAAGGGGGACAAATTTATTCTCTTTGCTTGATTCCCCTAGTGTTTTCAAAAAAAATGTGGCAAATGTAACGCATGAGTCTACTTCTGATTACACTGTAGTGAAGAAATTTTAAAAGGGTAATCCCAAAATATGGGGGACCATGTGGTAATCCATGCCCTTAATATGGTTTAATCATTTAGGTAAAAATCACCGAAAGGTTTTTGGGTGCAGTGGTTTAGACCCATGAATTTGGTTGATGTTTTGGTCATTTAGGGTCAATTTTCTTTTAGAATCTCTCATGAGATCCAGTTTGGGAATCACTACTTAGGAACAATTTCTACCACAAAAAACTAATTAAAACAATTGTGGAAAATAAATAAATTTTTTTCTGGACCCATACATACATTATACATCCATTCCAAATGAAAAGAAAATAAACAGAAGAAACACGGTAAAAGAAGACAAAAATGAAACACACTATTAATCTCTCAACTGTCCCAATCTCCCTTCCCTGCAAAGAAAACAACATAGTCATCTCCAATGAACTTTTAGCCCCCTTTTTAGAATATAAGTACCCTTTATCCTTTGAAAGTGGAAAAAGGACTAAGTGGATGATGCAATAAATAAAATAAAATAAAAACTAAACTACAACATACCGGTCTACTGTGATTAAACAACTCACCACCCAACATATAAGAACCACTGCACCCCATGGGTCAAATCATGTTCTTGCAAGAAAGGGGTAAAAAGATCCATGTTTCAAAATGATATTTACATATAGTAGATTCCTATTAATTAATAATTACTCTACCTATTAATGGTATATAATCAGTTTTGATTGAGTTTTGGTATTTTCTGAATGTTTTTTAAATCATTTCATTCTAGTTTTTATTTGTTTTTTTTTTCTATCCATTATGGATTAGGTTACGTTGATTTGAATTGATTAAATTCAATAAATTTTAGTTATACTCAGTTCATGTCGGGTTAACATGGGTTTATGCATGTTGGTTCTATTTGGAGAGGTAAAAGTTTGGTTTGGTTTGGTTTTGTCATTATACACGGAACAATTTGATTATAAAGGCCAATCAGACCCAGGAACCCTAAACATCAAGAATCAACCTAAAGAAAAACCCAAAAAATGCGTTCTATATAAAAATATAAAAATGCTTCACAATATAATAATAGACATATTCTATTTAAAAGTTGTAAACATATCCTATGGGAAAATATTAGATTAGGTTCATCCTAAAGTAAATAATGAGAACTTTTAGAAACTACAATAGTTATCTTAAATATATTCTATATAGTCAACATATATCTCACTGATAGACACAAAAGATGTCCTTCATGAACCAAACCATGACACCCTTCAAAATGGCACCTAAGCCTACCTGTGATATAATCTGAAGCATGTTCTAGATCACCCTAGGATGTAGAAAATATATAAGGCATTAAATAAAATCTTGTAGGAATGGTTTAACCTAATTATCTTAATAAAATATAGAATAGAAATATGATGAGAATTTGACACAAACCTTATGTAATTTGAACGTTCATTCAAAACAAATAAATATTTTAAAAATAAGAAAAATAAGAAAAAAGTAACGACCATATATATAAACATTTATGAAATTTATAACATAAAAGATATGATATAAACAAGAGGAAGGTCTTGATTTCTAGAAAGAAAATCCAAATCATACTATGATATTAAACAAGATAACTTCAATAAGAACGAGGTAGGTGGTCCCTTTATTATTAAGCAATATGTCACATGTAGTGTGTTTTCTACATGTACATATGGGGCTCAAGTCCAAGAAATCTAGTTAAGGACTAGATGAGTCCTGAATTAAGAGTGGAGTGGGCGGGTATTTTACACATGGTTTAGGGTTTTTTGGGATGTTCAGAAACTATATTACCAACAAGAATCAATGATATTTTATATTTTACAAGACTCACAAGGGACCTAGCCCAAGTGGGTAAGTCCTTGGGTAGTTAGTCCATCAAGTGGAACACTATGGGAATTGTTTGGGAAAGTATGTGGGCATAGTCTACCATGAGACTCCCTAGGAGGGGGCTAGTTGATGGGAATGTTAGTGAAGGGGTGATATATCTCTTTGGATTTAACTCCCTTTGATATAAAACTTACAGTATTCTAAGGCATGAGCATTTGGCGGAAATTCCCATATTGGTTATGTTTTAGGTACTTCCACATGTTTTGAGCATAGTTAGGAGTCAAATATCCTTACCTGAACCTCTCGGACTTCAAAAAACAACTCATCATTTGGGAATTGAAAAAGATCCCCACACCAGATCTATGTTGCATAAAAATTTGGGCCATGAGTGTGCAACGTGAAAACAGGAAACCCACCACCAACAAGTCCCTTGCGGCTATGGAAGCTCCTCAATCTCTGCCACTCCTCCAGAAAGATCTAACTACCTCACTAACCTTATCCCCATGCTCCATACCTGAAACCTGCTCTGCCAAACTGCAAGGAAATTCAATAGAGAGAAAAAGAGGAATATAGTTAGATAGGTTGTTAGTTTTTTACAGTAGAATGATAAGTTGTTTCCATCAATTGAATTGAATAGGAAACAATGAGAAATTGTAAATGCAGCCAAAGAATGGAATTTCTGGGAGAACCATAATCATGACCATCTATGTCCTTCTGTAACACTCCAGGTAAATAAAGAATATGACATTTTCATATTTATCCATATTTGTGAATAAAGTATTAATATGACTTTAAAGGGGACGCTATGCTCGATGGCGTACCCAGCACGCAACAACGAGTTTCTTGGGAATCTTACGTTGCACTCTAATAATAAAATAATATTATTTTAAATGGTAGTTAACATGTATCCGTTGTATTGGAGGGAATGGATAAAAATAACTAAAATATGATTATACATGTTTTTAAATGTTTTTACATTTATCCAATAAAAGATAAAGGAGTAAAATACGAAAGAATTCAATTTTAGGCGTATATGCCCTTGTTTTCACTAAAGGTTCACTTATCGCCTTTTGATGGATAATCGTCATTAAATATAGTTTTGTTCACTCTTATACATCCTTTTGGACCAAATAAAACTCTTCTTAAGAATTGGGACATCAAAATTTACTTTGTGTAAATTTTTGGTATCTTTCTGATAAAGTTCATTTTTTTAATGAATAGTGTAAGATGTTGTATTTTAATTCAAAACCTATTTTTAATCTAATTTATTTATATGATTAGATTATCTTTTGAATTGGTTTTAAAGTGAAATTAGAATATATTTTTACCATTAAATCCAATAGTGGTCGTTGGAATTAATTTCACTTTGAAATCAGACTTAAACTAGTGTCAATCTTTTGATACTTATTGTTTCATAAAAACACGCTATTTGCTCTGACAGCTGGAATTAATTATTAAATTAATCAATTTAACTTATATGTTTTGAATTTTGTAAAATAGACTTCATTTTTGAAATCAGAATATCAAATATATCTTAGGGTGAATTTTTGGGATTTTTCTGAAAAGCTTCAATTTTTGATGAATAGTGAAACCACTAAGTGGTATTTATAAAAACCGATTTTTCCGTTTAAATGAAATTTTGCCATCTTTGTGTTTTGAATTTCAAAAATCCGACATACATGGTTGTCATTAAGAAGTAAAATGTGGTTCAATGGGATAAAAATAATTTTTTGGTAAATAGTAACTTATTAAGTTTTTAATCGCGATTAGAGGTAATTAGTGTAGTTTAAGGTAAAAATAATGTTTTAATAATATGAAATGAAATTGAAACATGTCCTAACCTCATTGTATGTTTCATGGCCGACCAAGAAAACCCATGGGTCAACTTGGGGACCCCATGAAGCCACTTTGGTTGGAAAATGACATTAATATCTTTTTATTTAAAGTTAAAGTAAAAATGAGACAAACATAAAATGTTTTACTAAAAAAATTTTTACATGGGGTTATACAAATCAGATTTTTGACTATAAATATTATTTGGAAATATAAAAAATATTTCCTACATCATAGTATTTTTTTTATAATTTTTAGACATTAAATAAATTAAATTATTTATGACATCATGATGATGCAGCGATGACCTCATTATTTAACGATTTAAATAAAATGGAAAGATAATGTAATATCTAAGACCAACACATGTCCAAAACCTATTGGATGAGTGGATTTCGAACCCTTATCACCTTATCCTCAAAATAAATCAATTTGGGACCTTTAAAATCCGAAACTCTTTTGAAAATAAAGTAACATTTTGTAACTTTACAAGAGCGCCCCTCCTCTCCTCTTATAAAAGGCCCCCACCCCTACCTCCTTACCCACACTCCAAAACCCTTTGGCTCGGCCAACCCATGCCCATTTTGTCTCTCCACTTTCCTCTATTACTCCTTGAAGCCTCACCTTGGGCAGAAGTCTTCCCAAGGAAGCCTTTGAGCGCAAACCAAGGGGAGTTACCCGATTTTAAGGTAATGTCTTCACTTGTGTCCTTTTGTTTTATTTTGCTTCTCCAACCCCCTAAAATATTTTTATTCATTTATTTTGTAACAAATCCAGTATCATAAATATACTAGTATGTTTTTATAATAAGGATTTGAGATACACTTTCACACACCTACATCTAATGGTTAAAGAACATACTGTTTCCGTGGATGGAGAATTTCTGCCTCCCGAAACGATGATTGTTCAACATTCTTCTAACACCTTAAAAGGTGGCCATTAAGATGACACTATATTTATATATGATATCTAATATGTTTATGTTTTACTTAAGCTTATGTATTTTTCATTTATGGCATACCTTTATGGTTTCCATTATGGGTAAACACGATATCTTCATTTAAGGAAGTGCGGACTACCGCCCCCTCAAAGTGATTTGATTCGTTAATACCATATGTGGTACGTATAAAGGATATTTTTAATGATATTATATATGATAACATATTGTAATTAAAATAATATTATGTATAATTATGTTTTAATTCCATTAAATATGAAATAGAAATGGAAGTAGCGTTCATGCGTACGTATGACTTACCGTCTCCATGAACGGTACATTTCATTTCTTATCTCAAAATGTTATGTAATACTATAAGTACATATATATAATGGATATATATGTAATATATTACATAAAAATTATGGATATCATTCTGGAATTATAACATATATATATCTCTCTCATTTTGTTTTAATTCCATTAATATGACAAAAAATGAAAGTAGCGTTCATGCGTACGTACGACCTACCGTCTCCATGAACGATGCTTTTAGTTTTTTATCTCCAAATGATATGGAATAGTATAAAATGAATATTTACTGGATATATATGATATTATAATCATTAATACTATTCTGGAAATTATTTACATATAACTACATGGGCAATCTTTTTTCAAACAAGTTCATTTTTGACTCATGTACCAAACATCGACAAAAACGTCTGATATGAACTAACATTATTAAACAATTATTATAAAATTTAAATATGTGATATGAACTGAATAATAATCTCTAAAGGAGTTACTTAGGAAATTATTAATTGACCAAAGTTTATTATTCAGGAATATAAAGAAACGAACAAGACAAGTTGGACTTGAGGTAAGGGATCTTACTCCTCTCTTTCTTTTTAAGTACACTCTTTTATGTCATTCCTTTTAAAGCCCATCTTTCTTGTTATTGGGATGTTATTTTATATTAATCTTACTGTAATTTTTATGTTCATATGATGAGAGACCCTATTCTCTCTCATCAATCCATTTTGGAAGTTTTGAGTGGGGCCGTTAGGCTGCCGAATTTTCGTAAGAGATCTAACCTCTCTCTTTCTTTTTAAGTACTCTCCTTTATGTCACTTCTTTAAGCTCATCTTTGTTATGTTGGGGGATGTTATTTTATATTAATATTTCTACAAACTTTATGTTAATCTGATGAGATACCCTATTTGATCTCATCAATCCATTTTTGTAAGTTTTATGTGGCGCCGTTAGGCTGCCGAGTTTTCGTAAGGGATTTTTCATCTCACTTTTATTCCCGTGAGATTTATGCTACATTTGCCACAATTTCCTTTGAGTGGTGTATGTACTGCCCATTATTTTACTCATTGTGTAATATACTTTCTTTTATGAGTATTTACATCAATGTTTTATTGTCCTTCTTTCATGGGGTGTATGTTTTGAAAGATACCCAAGTCGGTAAGGGAACCTTTCACCCTCCTCTTTTTTAAAAGACTTCTTTTGTTGGGTCTTTTAATTTACATATTTTTATGTTGGGATATGTTCTCATATATCCTTATTGATGTAAATTTTATGTCCAAGTGATGAGATGCACTTTTTATCTCTCATCAACTCGTTTTGATGTGACGTCGTTAGGCTGTCAAGGGAACTTCTTAACCCAATTTCGATTTCTTTGGGTTCAACATGTAGTTATTGAATATGTCATCCTTTGAATATGTGTGAATGACCTTTGATTATTTTACACTTAATATCCACTTATATTTGGTGTATTCATTTGTCACACATAATTATGTAACTGATTTATCCTTAAACCAAGGATACCGTCTTTGTAAGGGACTTCGTCTCAATATCCATTCATTGAGGCATATTTTGTTTTATACACAACCTCCCTTTTATACGGTGTATAAACCCCTTTGACTTTTACGTTTATCCAAAAAGGAATCTTTTTTTTATACGAAGCGTATACTAAAAAACAAAAGGGAATGTTTTTGTCATACGTATGCGGCGACAACGAATTCTCCGCCACCGTGACCGTTATTTGAGTTTCGGCTTCCTTTACAAGCCATACCTTTTTTTAAAAGAAAAATAAAAACCATGTTTTACTTTTCTTTTATTTTGGTATTGAAAATGGTCTTCATAATGTTTTTATATTAATGTGTTGTATTGATATATTGTGATTGAAAGGTGGAAATGTTATGTTTCCTTTATGCATGTTTTATGTGAAACGATTATGTTGAGGTTCTTGGGCATTATTATGAAGACGGGTGGTTCTGTGATAAACTAAGGGCGGGTGAGCCCGATATAGCTCTCCAATGCATTGGGTAATGCGAAGGAGTGAAACGTTAAGGTTTTTCTGAAGAGATTTAGGGAATATACTGTGATGGGTATTCCAAACATAACCAAGAGGGTTACTCCCTACGTAAGATTGTTATGAATGCCTCAAGTCACCTTTATGTCTTATGTTTTCTATGATTTATTCATGGTTTGATGAGATATGTTAAAGTGCCTATGTTTTATGGGTAAAGTGTGATTTCATTCTTATGTATATATGAACTCATGTTTCCTTTCCATATTTTTATAACCCTTACTGAGCTTTTTATGCTCATCCCAAGTTTTTGAAATGTTTTTCACAGGTCAAGGGAAAGGTACATGATGTGATGATAGTGTCAAGGATGTGTCAAGAAAGAATCCATGTTTTATTTTCAATATGTTTCCATTGATGGGGAGAATGAATACTGTCTTTTATGTAACCACTTTGTTTAAATGTGGAATGTAATGCAAGTTTCATGATCTAATTATTTAAAACTCTAAACCTGAAAAGATCCTCAATGTGTAATATTGTAATAACTCAAGATTAAGTAAGGTTTAAGGCTGGGGCCTTATACCTTCAGAGCTAGATTCATGAATTATTGGACAATAATAAAGTTACCGTATATTCTTCTACCTGTCTCTAGTGATCCATGAAAGCTTATGGGTGAACTTCTAGTTGACATCCCTACAGGAAGAACTGGCATGCATAAAAAATAGTAGAACATGCACTTCTTGATTGGGAATTGGATCGTCTCACACATGAATTTAGTGTTTGAGATCAATCTACATGTTTTTACAAAGTAATTGTTAATTTTTTTTATTTTCGTTATTTAAGTGGCATTTTTCAGGGATTATTGTCGAATAAAGACAAAGAAATTTTAAACAAGGGTTGTCAAACATGGCCTAAACCATGATAAATTGTGTGGTTACATCAGGGGAAAATAAAATTCTTTTATGTGTTCAATCATGATTACACATGCAGTAGAAATCAAATTAACATTTGTATCTGTAACCATACCTTGAAAAAAAATGACAAGAAAAAACAATATTGTGAACACCATTGCCAATAAATTGTTATTGGATGATGATGATGATGACTTGGGGGAGTTGGATTTCATCTTCTTCACAGTCTTTAGTCATCCAATCCTTGCATGATTCAACAATGCATGCTCTTTTATCTCTCTAATTAGTATCTGGTCAGCATCATCTAATGAAGGAAATTTAGGGGTCGAGGTGGCTTGGGATCCTTTTTCAAACTTTTCTTTTTACACTGTTCTCCAGAAATTTTCTTATCCACTTAAACTATTACCTTATGTCCCTCCGAATCACTATCCTCCAATAGATTCACACCTTCCACTGAAACCCTCGATAAATTTTGGAGTAAAATTCCCCATATTCACCGGGTGCTGATTGATCACCTAATGTATGGAAAACTTGGAAAGAAGGAGGTGAGGGATGGGAGGTGGAGGTGGGGGTGGCCGTTTCCGGGAGGAGGTGGAGGCGAAGGTGCACTACGGAAAAAATGGGTATTTGCGACGGGTTATTTGCGACGGGAATAAATCCCGTCGCAAATAGCCCCGTGAAAAACTTATTTGCGACGGGGGTATTTACCCGTCGCAAATAAGTAGGCTTTTGCGACGGGATTGCTTTCCCCGTCGCAAAAGAACTGGCGCGCGTTGCGCGCCAAATCGCGGGAAAACTATTTGCGACGGGGGAATATTCCCGTCGCAAATAACCGACGGCGGTAAAAGGTATTTGCGACGGGAATATTCCCCTGTCGCAAATAGTATGTCGGTAGGTGGTTATTTGCGACGGGACCCGTCACAAATAACTATTTAACCGTTGACCGTAATAAATGTTGGCTAAGGTATTTGCGATGGGTACCGTCGCAAATAATACTATTTGCGACGGGATTCCCGTCGCAAATGGACCCGTCACAAATAATCTAACCTATAAATACCTCCATCCGTTTTTTTCAAATCATTCTCAAACTCCATCTTCTTCTTCCCTCAAAGTTGTATTTCTAAAGTTCAGTTTTTCTCCAGTTTAATTTTTTTCTCCGGAGTTGATATTAAAGTTTTGAAGAACGATCAGAGCAGATCAATTTTCAAGGTATTTATGTTCATTTTAATTTAATATTTATTTTTAATTTTTTATTAGTTTCAATTATTCTTAATTAGTTGTAATTTAATTATGTTGACATTGTTTTGTTACTTAATAAATTTAAATTATTAGTATTGTTCATAGTTAATGGTAATTAGGAATAATTAGTAATAATTTTTAATAATTAAGAATAAATATTAATAATTAATAATAAATACCAATAATTAGGAATAATAACATTATTACATTATTAGTATATTTTATTATTAATATTAAAATAATATTTTTTTTATATATATACATTTCTCTTTTCATCTGTGTGTTTGCTGTCTTCACATGTATTATTTGTATGTGGAGATAGAAAACGAACAGATGAAAGGAGAATTGTATATAAATTAGAAAATTATATTATTTTAATATTAATAATAAAATATACTAATAATGTTATTATTTGTAATTATTGGTATTTATTCCTAATTATTGGTAATTATTCATTTAATTACTAATAATTAGGAACAATTACCAATAATTATCAATAATTAGGAATAATTAGTAATAATTACCGATAATTAGTAATAATTACCAATAATTAGTAATAATTACCAATAATTAGTAATAATTACCAATAAGTAGTAATAATTATCAATAATTAGTAATACTTACCAATAATTTGTAATAATTACCAATAATTAACAATAATTAGTAATAATTAGTAATAATTACTAATAATTACCACTAATTAGTAATAATTACCAATAATTACCAATAATTACCAATAATTACCAATAATTACCAATAATTACCAATAATTACCAATAATTGCCAATAATTAGTAATAATTAGGAATAATTAGGAATAATTAGGAATAATTAGGAATAATTAGGAATAATTAGGAATAATTAGGAATAATTAGTAATAATTAGTAATAATTAGTAATAATTACCAATAATTACCAATAATTAGTAATAATTAGTAATAATTAGGAATAAATACCAATAATTACCAATAATTAGTAATAATTAGTAATAATTAGTAATAATTACCAATAATTAGTAATAATTAGTAATTATTAGTAATAATTAGTAAAAATTAGGAATAATTACCAATAATTAGTAATAATTAGTAATAATTAGTATTAATTACCAATAATTAGTAATAATTACCAATAATTAGTAATAATTACCAATAATTAGTAATAATTAGTAATAATTACCAATAATTAGTAATAATTAGTAATAATTACCAATAATTAGTAATAATTAACAATACTTACCAATAATTACCAATAATTACCAATGATTAGTAATAATTACCAATAATTACCAATAATTGGTAATAATTAATAATAATTACCAATAATTAGTAATAATTGGTAATAATTAATAATAATTACCAATAATTAGTAATAATTAGTAATAATTAGTAATAATTAATAATAATTACCAATAATTAGTAATAATTATCAATAATTAGTAATAATTACCAATAATTAGTAATAATTAACAATAATTACCAATAATTAGTAATAATTAGTAATAATTAGTAATAATTAGTATTAATTACCAATAATTAGTATTAATTACCAACAATTAGTAATAATTACCAATAATTAGTAATAATTACCAATAATTAGTAATAATTACCAATAATTAGTAATAATTAGTAATAATTAGCAATGATTACCAATAATTAGTAATAATTAGCAATAATTAACAATAATTACCAATAATTACCAATAATTAGTAATAATTAGTATTAATTACCAATAATTAGTATTTATTACCAATAATTAGTATTAATTACCAATAATTAGTATTAATTACCAATAATTAGTAATAATTACCAATAACTAGTAATAATTACCAATAATTAGTAATAATTACCAATAATTAGTAATAATTACCAATAATTAGTAATAATTACCAATAATTAGTAATAATTACCAATAATTAGTAATAATTAGCAATAATTAGGAATAATTACCAATAATTAGTAATAATTAGTAATAATTAGTATTAATTACCAATAATTAGTAATAATTACCAATAATTCGTAATAATTACCAATAATTAGTAATAATTACCAATAATTAGTAATAGTTAGTAATAATTACCAATAATTAGTAATAATTAGTAATAATTACCAATAATTAGTAATAATTACCAATAATTACCAATAATTGGTAATAATTAATAATAATTACCAATAATTAGTAATAATTAGTAATAATTAGTAATAATTACCAATAATTAGTAATAATTATTAATAATTAGTAATAATTAATAATAATTACCAATAATTGGTAATAATTATCAATAATGAGTAATAATTATTAATAATTACCAATAATTAGTAATAATTAACAATAATTACCAATAATTAGTAATAATTAGTAATAATTAGTAATAATTAGTATTAATTACCAATAATTAGTAATAATTAACAATAATTAGAAATAATTACCAATAATTAGTAATAATTACCAATAATTAGTAATAATTAGTAATAAGTAGTAATAATTAGTAATAATTAGTAATAATTACCAATAATTAGTAATAATTACCAATAATTCGTAATAATTAACAATAATTAGTAATAATTAACAATACTTAGTAATAATTACCAATAATTAGTAATGATTAGTAATAATTAGTAATAATTAGTAATAATTAGTAATAATTACCAATAATTAGTAATAATTACCAATAATTCGTAATAATTAACAATAATTAGTAATAATTAACAATACTTAGTAATAATTACCAATAATTACCAATAATTAGTAATAATTACCAATAATTAGTAATAATTACCAATAATTAGTAATAATTACCAATAATTAGTAATAATTAACAATAATTAGTAATAATTAACAATAATTAGTAATAATTACCAATAATTAGTATTAATTACCAATAATTAGTATTAATTACCAATAATTAGTAATAATTACCCATAATTAGCAATAATTAGTAATAATTAGTAATAATTACCAATAATTAGTAATAATTAGTAATAATTACCAATAATTAGTAATAATTAGTAATAATTACCAATAATTAGTAATAATTAACAATACTTACCAATAATTATCCTAGCTTGAGTGTTTTTTCTAACAAATTATTCAAAACCAGTAATGCTTTTATATTTTATAGAGAAATATGGAACAACAAGTTCGTCAACAATCATTATTAGGTGACCGCATATGGATAAATCAACGTAGAAATCCAAACGGTTCTGGTTTAAATCCAGTATATGTTGAGGGTGTGGAGACTTTTTTATCATTTGCGGCATCAAATCCAGAATTTGTTTCAGAAGGCAAAATAAAATGCCCTTGCAGAAAATGTGCATTGAGAACGTTTGACACGTTTTACAAAGTGGGAGAACATCTCTTGCGTTTTGGTTTTCAACCAGATTATGTTTTTTGGTATCAACACGGTGAACGCAGTTCTAGATCAGGTGATACCAACTTGATTCCGGATCCATCCCGGTTTCAAGATTTAGTACATGATGTTGCAGGTTCATCTGTTCAACATACAGAAACTCCAGCTGATATAGCTTCAAATCCTGAGTTGGAACCGTCTGAATTTTATGAGTTGTTGAAGTCTGCTGAGGATACATTATATCCTGGCTGCAAGATGAGCAAATTAGAAGCAGTTGCAAAATTTATGGCTATCAAATCAGATAACGGAATGTCAAACACCTGTTTTGACCAGATATTTTCTTTGCTGAAAACACTGTTACCCGAAAGAAATGTTTTACCTGCAAATTACTATGAGAGTAAGAGGCTGGTTCGAAATTTGGGACTTACTTGTCAGAAAATTCATGCATGTTCAAATGGCTGCATTTTATATTCTGGGGAAAATGAGTCGTTGGATAGTTGTCCTACATGTGGGCAACTGAGATATAAAGAAGGACAACACGGGAAGTCCGGTTTGATTCCTGTAAAATAGTTGAGATATTTTCCACTTACATCCAGACTTCAGCGTTTATTCATGTCTAAGAATACAGTGACAATGATGTCATGGCATAAAGAGAATATTTCAACCGATAAAAGCTTGAATCATCCAGCCGATGGTGATTCATGGAAACATTTTGATAGAGTGCATCCATCCTTTGCTTTAGAAGCTAGAAATGTTCGACTGGGCCTTTCCACTGATGGTTTCTGTCCGTTTGGATCTTATGGTAGTCAATATTCATGTTGGCCTGTTTTTTTAACTCCGTACAATTTACCTCCATGTATGTTGATGAAGGATCCATATATCTTTTTGACTTTACTAATTCCAGGATATCCGAAGAAAAATATTGATGTTTATTTGAAGCCATTGATTGATGAATTAAATTTATTTTGGAGTACTGGTGTCAGTACATATGATGTTGCAACGAAACATAATTTCATACTGAGAGCAGCATTGATGTGGACAATAAGTGACTTCCCGGCTTATGGGATGTTATCTGGCTGGAGTACACATGGTCAGAAATCATGTCTTTACTGTATGAGAGAGAACAAAGCATTTATGCTCATTCATGGAAAGAAACCTTGTTATTTTGACTGTCATCGCAGATTTCTTCCAGCTAATCATCCTTTTCGCAGAAACAGATCTCATTTCAGAAAAGGAACAGTTGAAAGGGATGGACCTCCAAAAATGCTATCAGGTTCAGAGTTAAAATCAGTTGTATTTTCATTACCTCCCATCACTTTTGGTCCCATAATAAACTAACAAAAAATTTCTGGTTTTGGGAAAGAACACAATTGGATTAAACGTAGCATATTTTGGGATTTTCCATATTGGTCTGATCTGTTGGTCCGACACATGTTAGATGTCATGCATATTGAGAAGAACTGTTTTGATAATTTGTTTCATACAGTTTTGGATACGCCAGGAAAGAGCAAAGACAATGTAAATGCATGTTTAGATCTTGCACAAATTTGTAGGCGTCCAGAATTGGAACTATTTGAGAATGTCAGAACAGAAAGGTTAATGAAACCAAAAGCAGCTTATACACTGTCTAAAGAAAACCGTTTATTATTTTGTCAGTGGATTGCAGATTTGAGACTTCCAGATGGCTGTGCTTCCAATTTGGGTAGATGTGTAAAGAATGGTCATATTACTGGATTAAAAAGTCATGATTGTCATGTTATAATGGAGAGACTTCTACCCATTTGATTAAGAGGTCTGTTGAATTCTGTGATTTGGGATTCCATAACAGACATGTCTCATTTTTTTCGGGAAATTTGTGCGGCTACGGCAGATTATGATGCTCTAGGCAAACTTGAAAAAGATGTTGTTGTAATTATATGTAAACTATAAAAAATATTTCCGCCGTCTTTCTTCGACTCAATGGAACATTTGATGTTAAATTTTCCATATGAAGCCAAATGTGGAGGTCCGGTACAGTTTCGATGGATGTACCCATTTGAAAGATGCATGCAAAAATTGAAAAGAAAAGTACGTAACAAAGCATCTGTTGAAGGATCTATTGCAGAAGCTTATTTGCAAGAGGAAATATCTTTTTTGTGCTTCCATTATTTTGAATTTGAGTATCCTTAAAAACACAACCGAATAGGACGGAACGAGAGGAATATTGATGAAATCGACAATCAATTATCTATTTTCAACCAATCAGAGCTTGGTTTTGGTGGAGTTTATGAACGCTGGCTTTCAGATGATGAACATCAGAGAGCTCATACGTATGTTCTGCTCAACTTTGAAGAGATGGCATCAGTTGTACTGTAAGTGTTTATATCACTTATTCTATCATTTATGTTACAGTAAATAACTTTGGTTTTTATAGGTTCTATGATAATCATATCAAGAAACAAATTCCACAAATTACAGCAGCTGCTCTCGAAGAACGTCGACTGAAAAATTTCTCTCAGTGGTTTCAAAAACTGGTAACATAAATTCTTTATCTTTTAGAAACTCATTCAATGTATAGTTTACTATATTGATAATTATTTCACAAAATTTCAGGTGTCTCGACATGCTGATAAAATTGAAAAACGGTTGTGTGTATTGAGTAACCCACCTTCCAAACTTGTTAAAACTTATAATGCATATGTGGTGAATGGATTTCGATTCCACACACATGCATATGGGGAATCAAAAAAAAAACAATGAACAGTGGAGTTATCTTGAGAGGATCTCATCATCGAGAAAATGAAGTTGACTTTTATGGCATACTTGATGAAATCATTGAACTCTGTTATCTTGGACAACATTACATAACCATGTTCAAAAGTCGGTGGTTGGATACAGAGAGAGGTGTGCATGTTCATCCGACTCATGGAATCATCGATATTAAATATAAAAGTGTTCTCGCAGTAAATGAACCATTCTTATTGGCTCAACAGGCATATCAAGTTTATTATGAAAAGTACTGTGCAACATCAAGAGACTTGACTGATTGGTGGAGTGTAATAAAAATCAAAATTCGAGACAATCAGTTTAGTCAAAGTGAATGTGCTTTCACTGATGTGAAAAGAATTGAAGTTTTTCAAGAGAGTACTCAAAATCAATCTTTTTTACAAAGAGACATGAGTATCGATGACGACACCCCACATTTAAGAGTCGGTGATGACGATGATGTTAATGATGTCACATATGAATTTGAAATGGTAAGAGATGAAGAAACTGTAACTCGAATGGATATCAATGATGTTGAGGAAGAATATGAAGATGACATTGACATATATGAAGATGATGATGAAGATGAACACTGATAGCATTCCATGGTATTTATATACAATCATAATATGTATATATGTATATATAAAAGTAATTATCAATTATTTTCTAACATTAACATTTTCTATTTCAGATGGACGACGCCACATTTCGTGAGTTGGCGGATGCTGACCTGACTTTCGATGCGGATGCGTTGCTGACAGATGACCCTCAGCCTGCAGGTGCTCCAGGGAGTACGCGGAGGGGGAACGGTCTTGCACGATTGATGATTCCTGACCCCGTCCTCGAGCGACGTCCACGTCTTGGGTTTGATCCACGCACACGGAGGTGTGATAACCTGTGTGATAACCTGTGGATTTGACTAAGATTTCATTAATCTATTCACATAATAAATGTTTATTATTTTTTCAGTTTTCTGCATATAGCAGTCGGATAGGGCAGCGCTATTTTGCGCAACTATTTCTCTCAGCCGTGGACCACATGGGAGCAGATTCCCATTGATGTGCAGCAGGCCATGTTCGTCCATTGGTTGGTACGTACGTAAATAAATAATTTTTATTTTGAAAATTATTTCATTTCTAACTTGATATTTTGATTTATTTGTAGGGTTTATGGTATCCGATCGAGGATACCATGCGTGACGCCATCCACGAGGCATGGGAGGTGGCCATGCATGATCTCCTTCGTCAATTTTTTCACAATTTAAGAAAAGCTGCGATGAAGAAAGCAGGAGTGTCAGATTTTGAGGAGTCATGTAGAGCACACCGACCAGAGTATATTTTATCCCATGTATGGGATGGATTATGTGCGCACTGGTTGAGTGGTGCCTTTTAGAGGAGATCATCGGTGGGGAGGCAGAATCGGGGGAGACAGGAGGTGACTCATTGAGCTCGGAGTCGTTCTTTCAGTACTCATAGACAACATCTGGTATGTACATTATTTATAAATATTTTATATAACTGTAAATATTAACAGTTTATTTTTTATTCTTATAGGCTGTCGAGCACCCCGATATTACAGAGTACGACGTATATCGGAGGATGTATAATGATCCTGCTACTGGGGAGCTCAGAGGTGATTTTCAGCATCACATCGTGGTCAGTATTATTTGTTTTCAAGTTTAAAAATTAACTGCATATAATATATTCAAAATTTTAATTTTAAATTGCAACTATAGGAGTCATATGAGGCCGCAGCGTCACAGGCCCGGCCTGAGAGTCAGGCCGAGTCATCAGATCAGACCACTGGCCATCAGTTTGATGAGGCGGCATGGATGCAGGCCACCCAGTATGCCTTCAAGAAGGACCGGGTAGTTGGTATCGGCTCTCGACTGACTCCCAGAGATTATTATGGCAGTGCTGCGATGTCGGCGTCCAGCTCGAGAGGAGCTCGTGCATCTTCTTCTACTACACAGTATGAGGATCAGTTGCGATCTTAGACTACACAGATAGAGAGTCTCCGACAGGAGCAGGAGCAGATGCGTCAGCAGCATGAGGAGGAGTGTCGACGCCAGCAGTAGTTGTACGGGGAGCAGACGAGTCGGTGGCAGCAGCAGCATCAGGAGCAGATGGAGTACATGCGCCGACTCACTCATGCTTTAGGGATGGAGTTTACTCCACCACCATCTGCAGATCCCCCACCTCCCCCCCTCCTTCAGATTAGTGTTTGTATTTATGTTATAAAATTTGGGAAATCAAATTTTTTTTTTCTATTCTTAGTTTTTGTCTCATTATAAAATATTAATAATATTATATTTTTAAATAACAATATTAATATGAATAATAATATTATTTATATTTTATAATATTAAATTTTATATATATATTAAAATTTTATAATATTATAATTTAATTATATTTTTTGTAATACTTGAATTATTTTAATATTTGAATGTAAAATAATTCTATTATTTTTATATTAATTAAAATAACTTATTAATATTTTTTTATTTGTGAATTATAATTCTAATATTATTATATTAATTAAATCATTTATTAATATTCTATTATTTTTTATTTTTGAATTATAATTCTATTATTATTATATTAATTAAAATAATTTATTATTTTTATTTGTGAATTATAATTCTATTATTATATTAATTAAAATACTTTATTAATAATTTTTTTTATTTTTTTTATAGTATTTGCGACGGGATACTATGCCCGTCACAAATACTAGTATTATTATATGCATTAAAATAATTTATTAATAGTTTTTTATTTTTTTTTAAAAAAAGTTTTTGCGACGGGTCCCATCGCAAAAGCTATTTGCGACGGGTCCCATCGCAAATACTATTTTAAAAGTTTTTTACAAATATACGAAGTACTATTTGCGACGGGGAGAATAACCATCGCAAAAAAAGGCTTTAGCGACGGGGCCGTCGCAAATAAGTGTTGTTGCGACGCCGTTTTCAGCAACGGGCCCCCGTCGCAAAAAGCCATTTGTGACGGGATCCCGTCGCAAATGACCCGTCACAAATAACTGTTTTTCTAGTAGTGGTGGGGCCGAGGGGCATAGGTGGAGGTGGTCGTGGAGACAAGAAGGGATAGAGAGGGAGGCGGGGGTCAAGAGGCAGAGGTGAGGGCGAGAGGTCAAGGTTTGGGAGGGGAGGAGAGGGATGAGAGGCTAGGGATCGGGGGAGACATGGGGGATGAAATGAGAATTCATGAGGAGGATCCCGATAAAAATTGGAAATCATGCTTAGTATATCCACATTTTTAACAAAACTGTGGGTATAGGTCAAAACATACCATCTATACCCACTATTTTTTTTAAACCATGGGTATAGATGCATTGAAATAGACCCATTTTCCAGTAGTGTAGGATTCAAATTGAAACTTATAAGTTTGGATATACCCATTTATACAATTCATTAAATAATTAAATAATAAACACAATAACTGATCATATGAAAATCAAATGGAAATATAAGAGTTTAAATGAAAACCTAAATCAATATTGGTATTAGAACCGAATGGAATTATATATTCTAATGGAGTTTTCATTTGTGGAATTTTAATGTGTGTTTAAAATTAATAATGTTTATCATATTCCTCATAAAACATAAATAACTTCTTTTTTACCACATTAAATCTTTCTTCAAACCCAAGTGAACACTTCAATGATGAGAATTTAACTCTTGGATCAAGAAAATATTAAATGAACTTTCTATGAAATTTAAATTATGTTATGATATTTATAAAAACAAACAATAATTTCATTTTTGATAAAAAAAGTTTGATCATTTTCATGTGATCATTGTATTGTATTAATATATAAAAAAATAAAACCAATTAATTGATAAATAAAAGTAATTGACATATAAGAATAATCAAAAATATTAAACATATATTAACTAAAGAAAAAAGAACTCCAACCAAGCATAGGAACAATTCAAATAAATCACTACAAGAATCAATCATGTAATAAAGAAGAATATATTTATAATCGGAGAAAATGACGTATGACGATAACTATTCTTCCCTTAATCTTCAACCATCAACTCTCACATTGTATCCCCACCTCACCGCACCATTATACAGATGACCACATCAAAGAGTCCCACTATCAATAAGACTTTGACGAGGGCTACTGAGATGGATTAGCCCCTGAAAAAGAGGAATATGAACAAGTGCGTTTGAAATTTGGATAAGAAACCGACGATGAGCTTGGTTTTTTATCATGGTTGTGTAAATGTTTAGGCTTCTATAGTTTTAATTGACCCAAACCTATTCTCCATGAGTGTTTGGAAGATCATAGGACGAGTGAATGATTTGTTCTGAGAATACCCGATTTGGGATCCTGAGAATGAGCGAGCCCAAGAGATCTTAGAGTCCTTGAGATCAAAGTACAGGGATATCTATGAAACATTATTGATGAAACTAGAGTACAATGGGAACCCTGAAAGCTCCAATGCCAAGGAGATTAAGATTATAGGGGGTTTAAACCCCCTTTAATTGCATTGGAAAATGTTAGATTTGAGGGGGTTTTAGCCCCATCTAATCTGGAACTCATTTTAGAGGTAGTTGTAAACCACCTCTAATTGAGTCGTATGCTTCAGATTATGGGCGGTTCTAGAAACCGCCTCTAATTGAGACCACTATTATAGGGGGTTTTAACCCCCTATAATAGAGAAATTATGTTTTCGATGCTCTGAGCAGGAAGACTTAAACATAGTCAATTCAAGATCCCAGTAGCGAATGGTAGCTTATGGCTTTTTTTTCTGAGACACACATTGAGGTGCAGGGCCATCATGGACAATCTGTAATTGCATCGATATCAGTGAATAAAATACCTAAAAACCCCTAAAACCTCTATAAACCATAAAATACTAAAAACATGAGATGCGATAAGGTTGTAATATCATCAACCAAAAAATTTTAGAAAATTTTTTCTATCCATTTAATCCTTATCATTAATCATGAAAAAAACTTTAAGGATATATAAATCATGACCCCTTCCTTAATTTATGACACCCTCACTTTTCCCTAGGATATTTATAGATGACATATTTTTAAATCCTTCATGATGGACCATGAAGTGTTTGCGAATTCCCAAAGATATCTTGAATTCTAATTTAGGTTTTTCAGGGTCTTGTGACTTTTGGTATCTTTCCTTCATCATGTTTTGTTTCTTGTACCTAAAAGTAATATAATGAATTTGAAACAATGTGAGATTGTTTGGCACATGAGTTTTGAGAGGAAAAGAAATGATTTGGGGGAGTAAAACTGGTTTCCCTCATTTAGCGAGACCAAAGTGACGGAGGGAGAAATTTGGGGGAGAAACTAGAAGAAACAAAGAGAAACGTTTCTCCCCACACTGTAGGTTTCGAATCACCCCAAAATTAGGATGATTTGGAAGAAAACCAACTCACTGAGTGTTATAAATTTGAAAACTTCTATATTATCCTCTTCTTAAAATTTTATTTTATTCATTATTTTTTAAAATGAATATTTAAACAAATTATCATCTTTATGATTAATAATAATAATAATAATATATTCATTTGTATAATAATTTGTTAAATGCGATTTATAAATAATTGTTTTCATAACTTTAAGAAAATTATAAGTAATAATAACAAAAAATTATAAATAATTTTGATTATGGATAATTTTGATTATCTTAAATTAATAATTTATATATATAATTTATAAATAATTTTGAATTAATAATTATTATGAATTAATATTTTTGAATTAATATTTCTTTTGAATTACTATTTATTTTTAATTAATAATTTTGTAACAATAAGTATTTTGAATTTTGAATTATTAATTTTGAATTGTTTTGAATTAATATTTTTGATTATCTTGAATTAATAATTTTGAATTAATAAATTATATAAGTAACATATAAATAATTTTGATTAACTTGAATTAAATTTTTTGATTATGTGTATATTAATAATTTTGATTATGTGCATATAAATATTTGGTTCAACATAATTTATAAATAATAATTCCAAACAATTATAAATTATTTTCAAATAAATAAATATATTGTTTGTCTGAATGATTTAAATGAATATATGAAATGAATTTTGTATAAACAATTTTTCTTAAAAAATTAAAATTTCTATTAATATATTTTTCTTAATTTAATGTTTACTTGATTTTTGTGACATGAAATATAATGATTGATTAAAATAAAAATTAATGTTTATATAATTGACATGATATAAAAAAAATTAAAAAAATCATTTCTAATATATATTTCAAAATTAAATATTTATATAATTGACATGATATAAAAATAAAATATACAATATAAATTTATAATAATTTTTATTTAAAATAATTGAGTATTGAAAATCTATATTTTTTAAAAATATTATCCGAACCCACCCAGATCAGTAATCATATAATGATTTAAAATTTAATCTTGTTAGATATATATATATATATATATATATATATATATAATTATATAAAGATATTTATAAATATAGATTTATAATTATATAATTTTTTTAAAAAATATTTGTGTATTTATAATTAAATATTTATATATAAATATATTTAATATATATGTATATATATAATATTTTATAAATATATATATTTATGAAAGCATGTCTATATAAGTATATTAATATTTAAAAAAAAATATATATTTATAATAAATATATATATATTTAATTAAAAATCAAAGATCCAATTTAAGATTATAATATTTTTTTATTTGAAACAATTGAATATTGGAAAACCATATTTTTTTAATAAGGGTCATTTTTGTCATGTTATCAAAACATTTCTTTTCTTTTCTTTTAAAAATTTTCAGCAAACAAGATATGGAGAAATTACAATCATTTTTTTTACTAAATTTCACATCCAAACAAAATGAAAAGAAATCAAAGTCATTTATTTTCATTTTTTTATGAATTAGGAAATCATTTATTTTATTTTACTAAAACATGACCAAACACAGACTATGTATTTCAATTTTTCTTCATCAATATTTTACCCCACCCTTTCTTCCTGAATCCATTGCTTATCATGTTGATGATGGAAGATATTTTGATTGATTCTTTGAGTATTCCAATATAGTAGCTGAATGTTCTAGCCTTGTTGGGTTTCTAATCACCGTCACAAAAAAATCAGAGTAGGGGCATTTGTATGTGTTTTCTTGGGGGTGTTTATTGCTCGTTTCTAAGATTCTGCCTTCAAAGTTAGCTTATTGTTTTATTTGTGCTAGGGGTATTTCTTGAAATCTAAACCTTAGGAAATCCTAAACGCTTTTGTAGCCCCAAATTACTAGGGTCATGAAGTTTCTATTAGTCGTATCCATATTTTATGTATCTGGGTAAGGGATCCATGGATGAGAAAATGTTCAAGCCTCTGCTTGCCTGCTGCAAGATTTATATATCTGAAGGTTGAAACCAAGCAGGCCTCAAGTCAATCGAAAGTGCTACCAATCTGTTTCCTAAGGTTTTTATTGTTAATAATTTTGTAGATGAGACCTATAATAGGACTTGGTACACTCTTGTTTGTAACCTAGCTATTGGACAATCTCCATAATCAAGACCTCTGAGGGGTGTTGTGTTTTCCATGTTCGAGGCTGCCTTCAAATCCATTGACCATGAATCACATTATGGAAGTCACCCCTAGGTTGGGGATATTAACCACATCTGCTTCCATCCCCTGGCTTCAGCTACCTTGGTGAAAAATGATGAGATGGATAAGCTCTTATCTTTAGACATTGGCTCCACTCTCCAAGGTTCGTGCTGTCCGAGCTGCATGGATTTATTTTAGCTCTCTATATGTGATGGATTAATTTTGTCTGTAGTTCCATACTTTCTCTATGGAGGGGCACATGAGGAGGGGAAAACACTGGATTCAACATGAAGAGATCTTGGGTATTTCAAGCCTAACTCAAGAAGAAACTAGTGGGTTGGGGGGAAAGAATGTAGCACTTGCGCGTGCTGGCCGATCATAGTCCATCACAAGAACTACAGAGGAAAGGCGTCATATTGACCGGGGCAACCCAATGGGTAGACAATTAAAATGTCCCGGTTCTGTCGGTGGACATCGTGAAGGTTCGTGACATTGCAAGAAGGGTGAGCGAGAGAGGAGGTGGGCTTCAATTGGTGCAGTCCATGGCCCTTTTCTCATGAAAATGGCGTGACAGAGGTGGCTTGCAATTTTCTAGAACCCTGCATCATGGTAGGGGGTGGAGTTCAGCTTGAAGTGGAGCGGCTTTCCATGGAATCTGGTTTTACCACCGAGATGGGTTATTTTACTAATTTATCCCAAGTTGAGACCATTAAAAAGTTTTCAGGTTGTGATCCTGGTTCTACAAAGCTGCATGGTAGATTCTCTCTCAGATTGATTTTGTTTTTCCTCTTAATGAGTATTGGCTGGATTTGTTTCACTTCTTAGATGCCCTTAGAATGTGATTTTAGAGGAAGTGTATTTTTAGGGTACCCATTACCAAGCTTGGTCTCCTCAACTCTTTTTTATGTGTTGTTTTATGTGATGTGTTTCTCATTTTATTATTTTAATATATGGTTTTAATTTGTGTACTTTTTATATAATATTTTATTACATATGTTCATGTTTTATTATGTATATATTATTTCATTAATCATTCCTATTTTAATTTTTATTGTTAACTATCTCTCCCTCTCATTTTCTCTCTTAAGTCATTTTCTCTCATTATGCCATGAAGGGGAGACAAGGGCGGTTGATTTGTGCCTCAAGTATGTCCAATTTGGAGTCATAAAACCATTTTTATACTTTGGTTAATGTTTCTTAAAATTCATTTAGGTTATTTAAGAAACATAAATTCATAAAATGGCCTATAACTATTTAACATGTTTTAAATTCTTTAAACACTTTATCCCTCTTTTGTAACACACATGTCACATGATGAAATATGAAAAATTAACTCGACTCATATCCTTCCAATTAAATCAACTCATATCCCTCCCATAATTATTTATCAAACCATGAATTCTTAAAATTCATTCAATAAATAATTTATTATGTTTTATTATTTAAACTTAAATAACTTATGAATACGTTGATAAATAAATTCAATTCATGTTACTCCAGACTTGTATAAAGTATAATTTAATATATCTATTAATTTTACTCACAAACATTCACACTCAATCAATCACTAGCCCACGTATGTTGGCCTTACATTGTTTCAAATTCTGATTCATCTGAATCAGTCAAGTTTCTTGATACAATATGTGTGTGACCCTCCATCCCCTCTCAATAATAGTAAAACAAAATCATAAACCAAAGTGGTATCTAATAACACATCACAACCCATAAATCATAACAACAATAATCTTCCTACAAAATACCGTCAAAGAAATATTTTGCATGTTTATTTGAATAAAAACCATATTGTTTTTGAAATTTAATTGGAAAAAACCAATTCACATTGTGAACATCATTTATGATGTGAAACATAAAGGATTATATGATGAGAATACAAGACGTGAAAGAAAAAAAGGTAATTTTGGGTGATCACATCATAATTCACGACATGAAATTTATGATCACGTCATGACACATGTGGGGCAGACCTAAAGAGGGTTTCAAAGTGTGAAACATGTCGTGAAAATTCAATCCCCACATATTACACTTTGTAAAAACTATTCATGACCTAAAATGCCCTGAAGGACCTAAGATCAACTAAGTTTTAAGTAATTTATGTCGAGACTCCCTATTTTTGATGCAGGACCACTAAACACCCCTGGGATTGACCCATAACTGTTTATAACACCATTTAGTACATCTCAAATGTGACCTATCTCTATAAATAGGAGGCCTGGGGGATGGAAAGAGGATTAGCGATGGAATCTTGGGATGATGGCTTGATGTTGTTTTATTTCCTTATTTTACTTTTCTTCAATTTAGGATGTCTTCCTTCTCCAATTCTATCTCATTTACCCTTCACATGGTGGGGTAAATGTTTTGAGTGACCAGGAAAGGGGGAGGCTAGACTGATCAATATTTGTTTGAGTTTTTCACCTAAATGAATGAAATATTTTCTTTCCCCTTATTTTTGGTTTAAATTGTCAATTTAGTTTTTATCACCGAACACAACTTCAATTGGGTTGATTCTTTTAATTTCAATTACTTTGGTCGATGATCCATATCTTTCTCCACCCAATTATTGTCTTTTTACTATGAAACATATTAGAGTTAGGTGATGAGTGCTTGAATATCACCAACACTTTCAAGGAAGCATAACCAAAACCATTTTTAATTAGGGAATAACAATACCCAATCGAGGATTTCCCTAATTTATCAAGAGGATATGCCACAACTCCATCCACACAGAGGGTATATAAGGACCCGACCTTAAATATTACATAATCTATATATTGTACTAGAATTCAATTATTTACATTCCCAAAGATCTTTTTGGTTTAGAGTTTTAGAAATTTAGGACATAACTCATACCTATCAACCCACAATCATACAAAGTGGTTACCATTAAAACAGTATCCATTTCTTCTAAAACATATAAATTTTTAACACAAAAAAATAACATGATTTCTTTGAAAAATCTTCATAACACTTAACTTGACTTCAGTATTTCTCTTACACACCCTTATAACCTGTGAAAAACATTTAAAAACATGATATCAGTATTAAAAGTTTATTAAGGGATATAAAAATAATGAAAGAAACTGTTAGACAATGAATACTTAAAAAATAAATGGAATCATTTCTACAAAGACGTACTTATCTCCCATATGTACTAACTTTTTAAAACATGAGATTTCCATAAAAAAATTAAAGAACATATATAAAACCACAAGGGTATCTTGGGGCATTAATTAATTATATTTTAACCCTCACGATTAACTTATGATTTGTAACCCTCACGACTACCTTACAATGTAACCCTCACAGCTACCTTATGGTGTAACTATCTTAGTTACACTTGGAGTAACTATACGAACGACCTCAAAATTATAAATACCCAATGCATTATAGGAATATATAGGTTCCACCATTAGTCATAAAAATTCCCAAGAACCATAACATAATAATAAAACATAAATAATTTCATAAAAACATTGCTTTTGAATTTCCTAAAGTGGAACTTTAAAAGAGTATTTTAAAAGTCAAGTCACTTACAAATATCATATAATTGGTGTGAGAAGTTAATATAATGAAATGAATATTTGTATACATTGTAAATACACATAATAAAAAATAATATAAAAAAATTAATCACACAAATAATCTTATTTCCCTATAATTAATGAAGTAGAAGGTTAACCCATTGAATGCAAATTGGAATAAGAATTCCCTTACCTTGGGTTCATCTTACTTCAAACTTATTTAAACCTCCTGTATAATGGTTAAAAGGGTGTTATTAGTTTTAAAAAAAATCATACTAATGTTTATAACACCTTATATGATCATTTTATAACATCATTCAACCCATTTATTAATAATATTTTGTTATTTCTATTGTTTCAGGTGTGTGCTTCACATGATTTCCAGGGTCGGTTCATCAATGATTTTCTTGTTGAATGGAATCAAAACTATAGAAGTGGAATGAAATGGTGTTAATATGTTTTAAGAATATTAAATGATTCCATAAATTATTTTGGTTATTTTTTATGAGGATGAATCATTTGATAAATCATTAGTGATATTCGTTTAGATCATTTTGGCAGTTCTTCGATAATCACAAAGTTGTTTCATCATATTCCTTTAATATTATGCTTATAAGTTAATTAAAGAACATATGAGAGGTAATATAATACACTTTAAAATTTTTTTTAACCATTAAAATGGTTTTACAATCATATTTGAAGGAATTAAAGGAAATTTAAGGCACATCATCCACGATGTCGTTAAATTGACACATTACAGATGATGTTTTTATTTTTAAAATAAGAGGAAGAGGAGAGGAAGGATGGTGGTGAATTTTTCCATAAACATGATAAAAATATTGAATGAATATAATAATATAGTTTTCATGCCTCTTGGTTAAAGAGAGTATAATAGATTATAAGAAAATAAAAAAATTGAAAAGAAAACACAAGAAAATGAAAGAGGATCTTTACCTCTCGATCTATTCTCATTGAGATCCTCCTTAAGGCCTTTGGTTTTGGAATTTGGGTGAGACAAGAAGATCCAGGATGTGGGAAAGATACTTGGGATGGGTATTGGGTATAATTTAGACAATTCTATAATCTTGAGAGGTGTGAGAGAAAGAGGGGGGGGGGTGAGGGTGGTATTTATAGTGAAAGTGAGAGAGGTTTTAATTAATTTTAAAGGACACCTCATTAGTGGTATTTGGAGAACCATGAGCTTGACAATGGGGTTCACCCATGGTATTAGAAACTTGAGACACCTCAAATAATATTTTAAACCAAAAGAGTCTACTATAATTATTATATCATTATTACATCATTATGATGTCATCAAACACATCGAAAACTAAAAACTATATTTTTACTATTCATAGAAAATTCAACTATCTCAGAAAATTCATAAAAAAACACCATAACCATTTTTCAACATGTTAAATTAAAAAATGAAATCCATTTATTGAAAAATATTTTTCTATTTATGATTAATTTAATTTTTAAATAAAATCGTATTTTATTTGAAAAATAACAATTTTAAAACTATAACTCATTTTATATCACTTTGAAAAATTAATCAAGATCTCATTATTTTATAACCTCAATACAATAAAATAATAATAAAATTTACTATTCATAAAGTTCATATTACTATTCATATTACTATTCATAAGGGTATGTTACTATTAAAAAACAAGTTGGTTCTATGAGACTCCAAATATCTTACTGATCATAATCGTAGATGTCTGTTTTTTGAAATTCAAATCATAGTAGCAGAAAAATTATGTTTAAAGGCTAGTTTATAAATATCTTCTTAAAACAAAGTGTCATTATGTAGAGACTAAGTGTTTCATACATTTAAATTTATTTTTAAAACCATAGGGTGTTACATTCTCCCCAATTTCTAAAAATTTCATCCTCATAATTTTATTTACTTATTAAATAAGTGAGGATACCTTTACCTCATAAAATTTTCAGATTCCCATTTTGCTTTTTCATACATGTGGTTTCTCTAAAAAAACCTTTACCTACTGGATTACCTTATTCTTCAATACTTGTTCTCTTCGATCAAGAATCTGAACATGTTTCTCTTCATAAGAAAAGTTCTCTTCCCACTGAACTACTTCTGGGATCAAAATATGGCATGAATCTGGCACATATTTTCTCAACATCGAAACATGAAAAACAATGTGTACCTAAGACAAAATTAGAAGCAAATATACTCAGTAGAAAACTGGTCCAAATTTCTCTAAGATTTTATAAGTTCCAATTAACCATGGACTTAGATTCCCTTTCTTACCAAAATGCATAACAATTTTCTTTGGTGAGATTCTAAGAAAAACCTAATCACCTACCTCAAAAGAAAAGTCTTTCCTCCTATTATTTGAATTTTTTTTGCCCACTTTGAGATTTCCTCATGTGTTGTTGTATCATATTCACTTTTTCATACACTTTCTCTAATAATTCTTGTCCCATCAACTTCCTTTTCCTGACTTTATCCCAAAATGATAGAGCTTGACACTGTTTTCCATTCAATGCCTCAAAAGTTTCCATCTGTATACTAGAATGAAAAATTTTATTATAAGAAAATTAAACTAAATAAATATGTTGATCCCTACTTCTCCGGTAATCTATTGAATAAGCTCGAAGAATATAATCCAAAGTCTGAATCATCTATTCTGATTACCTATCTTATTGAGGATGAAATGTTTTGCTGAAATATATTTCTATTCCTAATAACTTCTAAAGGGCTTTCCCAAAGTTAAAAGTGAAACTGGGATCATGTTTAGATATAATGGAAATAGGTACTCCATGTAACCTAACAATCTCTTTTAGGTACAGTCGAGAAAGCTAATCCATAGACATATTTTCTTTAATAGGAAGAAAATGAGCAGATTTAGTCAGTCGATCAAAAATAACCTAGATTTCATTGTTACCTAAAGAATTATTTGGTAGTCCCAAAATGAAGTCCATGTATATATTTTTCCATTTCCACTCTGGAACTGGTAATGGAAAAAGCATCCCCTTTAGTAACTTCTCCTCTTATTTAACCTATTGACATGTCAAACATTTCACAGTAAAATTTGCAATATCCTTTTTCATTCCATCAAACCAGTAATACTTCAGAAGGTATCTATAAATATTTGTGACTCTAGTATGAAATAAAAACATAGAACCGTGAGATTATCATTACAATTATATCTTCAGTTTAGAATCATAAGGAACATAAAATATATTTCCAAATATTATAACACAATCTTTATCAAGGCTAAATTCTGGTAACTTACCCATTTTAAAAAATTTCAACTTCTTTTGTAGTTATCTATCTACCTTACATGCTTTCTTAATTCTGTCTGACAAAGATTACTAAAAAAAACCAAGTCCATTTAATGAAGAATCACTGTAGATGATAAACTCTCCATTTATGGAAGGTAGGGCCAGAACTGAAGGATTATCTAATCTTCTTTCCAATTTTTGAAAAAAGTCATCACATTCTTTTGTCCAGATGAATTTAAATATTTTTAGAGTTAACTTAGTCAGTGGACTAGATAACCATGAAAAGTTTTGAAAAAAACCACCTATAATATCCTACCAAACCAATAAAACTATGAATCTTGGTTATATTTTTGGGTCTTATATATTCTTCAAAAACTTTCATATTATAAATATCAATAGTTATACTGTCTTTAGAAACAATGTGACCAAGGAAAAAAAAAATTTGCAACCAAAATTCACACTTTTTGAATTTTCCGTACATTTTATTTTCTTTTATGGTTTTCAAAACAAACCTCAGATATTTTTCATGCTCTTCATTACTTATAGAATATACCATAATGTCATCAATAAACACAACCACAAACTTATCCAAGAACACATGAAATATTCTATTCATAAGATCCTTGAATATAATTGGTGAATTAGTTAACCCAAATGGAGTAAAAAAAATTCATAATGACCATATCTAGTTCGAAAATATTTTTTTTGGACTTTCATCCTTCTTCACCTTCAACTGATGGTACCTAGATCTCAAGTCAATCATGGAAAAGTACTAAGCTCGGTGGAGCTAATTAAACAAGTCATCTATGTGAGGAAAAGGATAATTATTTTTAATAGAAATATTATTCAAAGCTCTATAATCAATGCAATGCCTCATGGAACCGTTTTTCTTTTTATCAAACAAATTAGGATCTCCACATTGTGAAGTGCTAGGATGAATGAAACATTTACCAAGAAACTCCTGTAACTAATTTTTCAATTCAAGAAGTTACATTTGAGCCATTTGATAAGGGGGATTTGAAATTTTCTTAGCATTAAGAACTATGTAAATTGTGAATTCAACTTCCCAACCAGGTATAACACTAGGTAACTCATCAGAAAAAAATTAGTGTATTTATTTACCACTGACAAATCATTAATCTGAACAGTTCCCTTATTTTCAACAATATGAGCAGGATAAATTTCATTCCCATCATTAAATAGTTTCTCATATTCCTGATATGTTATCAATTTTATGAGTTCATTCTTGTATACAAAATAAAAATATTTCTGAAAAACAACTTCTTTAGCCCTATAATAAATCTTAGCATGATAAAAAGAAATCCAATCCATACCCAAAATGACATCAAAATCTAATAAAGGAAAAACAAAAGGGATTGAAGGTAATGTCTTTCCTAGAAAACAATAGGAAGATTCTTAAAATTACTTTTTGTTGTAACATTTCTCCTAGTGTTTTAATAATAAGTTCTGGTCTCATTTATTGAGGTGATATTTCCAATTCACCAGAACATTATCAGAAATAAAGGAATGTGTAGATGCCATATTAGAAAAGACTTTATAAAAATAAGAGTAAATAAAAAAATTACCTGATACCACTTCATTGTATGGCCTGACATCTACTGACATAGTAAAAAAGGATCTCACTACACCTTTCTATTTATAGTTTTTCTACTTTCCATCACTCAGATATTTATTTGGGCATCTATTTTTATAATGACCCATATCACCACATTTAAATTTTTTATAGTATTATTATTAGGATTAGTCTTAATATAATTTCATTATAATATTGGGCCATATTTCTAAACTTAACACATCAAAAACACTTCTTAGTTTTGATAAGACACCCCCATGGTTCTTTTTACCACACTTTATACTAATTGGAAAATGGACTTTCTTACCATCAGATTTATTTGATTGATTCTTACCCATTGCTTTCCATCTGTACCTCTTATTTTGTTTGTCATCAAAGTACATGTGATCATCAGAAAACTCAATTTCTACCCTCTCAACACATCAGAATTTTTTTAATAACTTTTGAACTCATGGAAAGCCAATTCCATTTGATATATTGGCTTCAATCCTGAGTATAAGCAATTGATTTTTCTATCAAGATACCGAATAAGATTTGGAGCATACCTTATCATTCAGTTGAAGTTTTATTTATACACAACCATTGAATCTTCCTTATTTTTTCTCAACTCAAGGAATTTATTATCCATCCTAAGTTGAACCACATTAGGAAAATATTTTTCTAGGAAAAGAATTTTAAATTCATCCCACTATAGGGATTCAATCTCCTCTCTATCCTTTATATTCTTCACCATTGACCAACACTAATTAGATTCACCTTAAAAAAAATAAATGGAAAGACTAATCTTTTGATTATATGAACATCCCATAACATCAAATATATTTTCATGGGATTTAATCCATCCTTCAGCTGGTACTGGGTCTGAAGATCAATTGAAAGCAGGAGGTTGTTGGCTCATAAAATGTTCCACTATCATCATGTTTCTTTGTGGTAGAACTAGTTGTTCCATTTAATGGATGACAATTCCATTTATTTATTATTTCATCTAATCCATTACTATCGAAAACTGCTCGGTTCCAATTCCCACCACTCCCAGTTACGAATTTGGAAAGATATCAACCTCTCATTTCCCTCCAACTTTAGATTCCCTGTTTCTTCTACAGAAATCCATTATAAGAAGACATATCTTAGATGATGCGACATGGTAATATTTAAATAATATAACATTTCAACATAAACATAAGGTAAAAATAATTTATGGTATTCTTTTAACATCATACTAACTCTTAGATGTATCAAAATTGTGCTATGATTCCAATTATAATGACCTGACCTTAAACATTACATAATATAGCTATTTCAACTAGATTTCAATTATTTACATTCCCAAAAAATATATTTGGTTTATAGTTTCAGAAAGTTATGATATAACTCATACATATCAACCCAAAAGCATACAAAGTGGGTACCATTAAAATAGTATCCATTTATTCCAAGAAATATAATTTTTAACACAAAACAACAATATGATTTGTTTGAAAAATCTTCTTAACATTTAACATGACTTCATTATTTCTGTTACACATCCTTATAACCTATGAAAAAAATTTAAAAATATTGGATGAGAATAAAATTCTTAGTAAGTGATATAAAATGAAGGAAATAAACCATTAAACCATGAATACTTAAAAAACATATGAAATCATTTCCACAGAGACATACTTCTCACCCATATATACTTACTTTGTAAAACATGAGATTTCTATAAAACATTAAAGAATATATATAAAAACATAAGGGTATATTGGGGAATTAATTACTTATATTGCAACCCTTGTGGCTACCTTATTATTTGTAACCCTCATGGATACCTTACAATTTAACCCTCACTACTACCTTATGGTGTAACCATCACAATTACACTTGGAGTAACCATACGACTGATCTCCAACCTACACATACCCAATGCATTAGAGGTAGATGTAGGTCCCACCATTCATCAAAAAAAAAAATCCCAAGAACAAGAACATAATCATAATACAATAATAATTTCATAAAAACATTTCTTTTGAATTTCGTAAAGTAGAATTTTAAAAGAGGATTTTAAAAGGAAAGTTCCTTACAAATTTCATATAATTGATTTTAGAAATTAATAGAATTAAAGTAATATGTGTATACAATATAAATAAACATAATATAAGATAATATAAATAAAAATTAATCAAAAAAATAATCTTATTACCCTATAATTAATGAAGTATAAGGTTAATCCAATGAATGAAAATTGTGTTAAGAATTCCATTACCTCGGGTTCATATTACTTCAAATTTGTTTAAAATTATTATATAATGGTTAAAAGGGTGTTATTAGAATTTTAAGAATAATAATTTTTATAAAACCTTATATGATCATTTTATAAAATCATTCGACCCATTTATTAATAATATTTTGTTATTTATATTGTTTTGGGTGTGTGCTTCACATGATTTACATGGTCAGTTCGTAAAGGATTTTCTTATCGAATGAAAGCAAAAATCCAGAAGTGGAACGAAATTATATTAATATGTTTCCAAAATATTAAATTATTCTATATATTATTTTTGTTATATGGTATGAGAATGAATCATTAGATAAATCATTAGTGATATTTGTTTAGATCATTTTTGCAGTTCTTCGATAATCACAAACATGTTTCATTATATACATTTAATATCATGAGTATAAGTTAATTAAAAAACATAAGAGAGGTAATTTCACAACCATATTTTATGGAATTAAAGGAAATTGAAGACACATCATCCAAGATTTCTGTAAATCAACACATCACTGATGGTGTTTCTATTTTTATAATAAGAGGAAGAGGAGAGGAAGAATAATGATGAATTTCTCCATAAACACGATATAAATCCAGAATATATACAATAATGGAGATTTCATTCCTATTAGATAAGGGAAGGAGAATATATTAGAAGAAAATAAAATAATTGAAAATAAAACACAAGAAAATGAAAGAGGATCTTTACCTCTTGATCTCTTCTCCTAGAGATCCTCCTTAAGGCCTTTGGTTTTGGCCTTTTGGTGAGACCATAAGGTCTTGGACGTGGGTAAGAAACTTGTGAAGGGGATTGGAGATAATTTTGAAAATTCCAAAATCTTTAGAGGTGTGAGAGGAAGAGGGGGTGGGGTGAGGGTGATATTTATTGTGAAAGTAAGGGAGTTTTTAATTAATTTCAAAGGACACCTCATTAGTGGTATTTTCAAAACCATGTGCTTGACCTTGGTTTTTCCCATGGTATTTGATAATTGGGAAAAATAATATCATATTTTAATCCTCAAGAGTCTAACAGAATAATTATATCATTATTACATCATTATGATGTCATCAAACATGTTGAAAATTTTAAACTGTATTTTTACTATTCAATGAAAATCCAACTATCTCAGAAAAATCCCCAAAAAACTCATTAACCATTTTTCAATGTTAAGAATTAAAAACTAAACTCTATTTTTTTAAAATAATTTTCTATATATGATTAATTTAATTTCTAACTAAAATCATAATTTATGCAATTTTTTTTAAAACTATAACTCACTTTATATCACTTTGAAAAATTAATCAAGATCTCATTATCTTATAACCTTAAGACTATAAAATAATAATATGATTTTCTATTCATAAGGATCATATTACTATTCATAAGGGTATGTTACTATTAAAAAAAACAAGTTGGTTCTATCATACTCAAAATAACTTACTTATCACAACCGTAGATGTCTGTTTTTTGAAATTTAAATCATAGAAGAAAAAAAAATTATGTTTAACGGCTAGTTTATAACTATATCCTTAAAAAGAATTATCATTATGTAAATAATTAGTGTTTCATGCATTTCAGTTTATTTTTAAGACCTTTGGGTGTTATAGGTTAGAATGATTTGATACCTAAATTAGGGTTACCCTCAACATCACCATCTACCAAGGGAGAAAGAGAAATTGAAAAAAGACTCTCTCTCTCTCTTACCACTTAGTTGAGGAAGAATAGGTTAAAAATGTGATAACATTACCCCAAATCCATCCAAGATCAACCTAATAACAACTTTCATATTATTTTTTAATCAATCATTTAATCTTATTTTTGAAAATTGTTTGTTTCTTAAATCAACCAATTAAAAAATCAATTTTACTATAATTAACTAAAAGTGATAACCCATTTTCGTGTGAAATACTCTTCTAAAGAGAATTCTATGTTAACCAATAGAATATAATTATGTAATAAAATTATATTTTCCTACACCCTAAATTAGGTATTCATCAAACTTAATGATGTTTTCAAGGAGGTATCACCTCAAAAAACAAAAAAAATTAACAATTTAAACCTTAAATGACCCAATATTCAACAAACCAACTAATTGATTTTGACCCTAAAATTGAATGAACACTAAATGAAATAAGGAATATTAATTTATAATAATAATTTGAAGACAAAAATATTTCAAGTGACACTAAGTGTTCACTATGAACTTGATGAGATGGTTGAAAATACCAATCAAATCCTTTGGGATATCTGTGCACCATAATTTTCCAATCCTCAAAACTAACTTGTTATGCCTGTTGAAAAAAATTATTTTGAAGTGTGAGTTAAAATGATTCTGGTGCTCCCAAAATTTCATAGTCTTATAGGAGAAGACCCAAATTGAAATATCCAATAATTTATCTAAGTATTATCAAGTTTCAAATCAATAGGAGCACATGAAGACCAATTATAGTGGAGGGAATTCCCCTTCTTACTCAAAGGAGTAACTAATGAATGTTTGCACATTCTGCAAACCGGAGAGGTTATACACTATGAAGACCTCAAATGGTGATTCATGAAGAGATTATTTCCTATTCTCTACAACAAAACAATTAGAAAGGAAATATATGCCATTCACTAATTGGATGAAGAGACACTGTATGAGTACCGAGAACACATCAAGAAACTCTGTGCAAGATGTACACATCAAGCAGTTGAGGAACATCACTTCCTCATGTTCTTCTATCAAGGTCGCCTTCAAACTAATCACAACCTGCTTGACACCTTATCTAGAGGATCTATAATTGAAAAATAACTAGCATAAGACTGAGGTTTGATTGAGAAGATTGCACAAAACTTGCAACAATTTAGAATGAGAGGTATGAGAACCAAAGGAATCCACAATGTATGTACATCTAATTTATTAGATTTAATTTAAACCAAGGTTGAAAACCTCACTAGGTTAGTGCGAAAGATAGGTGTGACATAAGCAAGTGGAAAACAACCTTCATCTCATGTATGTGGTTTATGTTCTTCATATAATCATTTTACCAATCAGTGTTCTAAGGTACAGGGGACAAAACGATACATTGAGGCCATTCAGACATGGAAATTCCAACAGAATCAACCACATCAACCCCAGACCCAATAAGGATATGACCATAATCAAATGAATCCATAATATCACAAAAACTTCCCACCAAAACCTTCATTACAATAGTAATAATATCAGAACCCACCACCATTTCAATAATTATACAAACTAAACTATTAATAATAATCCATTCAACCACTACCTTTCTAATTGAAGACTTATGAGTACCCTTCCACCAGTACACCATGATCATAATAGCATTAGCCGAGGTCCAAGGTTTTGATACTAGATGATAATATATATAAGTTAAAAAGACAAATACAAAAGTTTTATGGATTTTCTAACAAAAAACCCTATTAATATACTAGCCTAGACAATCTTGAACTTGAAAGATAATGTCATTGCGATTATAATATAAAGTGTAAAAAATCTTCATACACCTGAATTAAGTAAGAATTATGATTTTATGTAACATTCTAAACCTCAAACCATCCATCCAAAATAAGGGGACCATAATAAAGAAGGAACAAGAACAAGGATTAGAATAGAATAGCTAGAAACACCCATAAAAAAAATCAACAATGGGAGAAGAAAAACATTCCATCACCATTCCCTTCTGTGTTAATTCATTCGATGAAGTTTGAAGAGGAGAAACTGAAAAAATAAATTCAAGAGACGTTCAAGAAGGTTGAAATCAATATCCCACTATTGGAAGAAACCATAAAAATCCCTAAATATGAAAAATTTATCAAGGATTTGTGGATGAAGATAAGACTACCTGATAGAAATGAGCAAATTAGCTTAGGGAGAATCATCCTAGAAATGATCTCACCGCTAATACCACAAAAATGTCAAGATCCAGAGAAATTATCTATTCCCCGCACTATTGGATATTTTAATTTTATTAATTCTTTATGTGATCTATGTGGTTCGATAAAAATATTACCTCACTCTGTATATACATATTTGTAGATTGGAAAATTGAATCACACCAGAGTAGATGTCTAGATTGCAAACAAATCCACCAATTTTCTTATAGGAGTTCTAGAAGGCATTATATGAAATTCAAAGTCATACTATTCCCAATTTACTTCTACATACTAAACATGGAAGATGATATGAGTTCACCACACTCACCCATCATTTTTGGGAGACTGTTATTAAAGATAAAAAACCATCATCAATGTGATGGGATAAACACTTTCAATGGATCTTGGAGAAAGTTGAGTGCATTTCAACATACTTGACTCCATGAAAATTTTGAAAATCATTTATTCACTAAATGAAATCTCCCATAAAGATGGTATAGAACCAAATTAAGAATCATGAATGATTCAAAAATTCATATCCTTAAATACCATTTTCTCAGTAAAAATAACATAGGAAAGGTAAGTTACTAATTATATAGAAATTATAATTTCATATTTGATAATGAAATAAGTTCTAATTTATTTTTATAGTTTATTAGAAAAATATGAATAATTAGTAGGATCAGATAATGAGACTGAGAATTCAAAACTTAAAGAAGTTGAAAATGATAATTTTATCATAAGTCTCTGAAAGTAACTAGATGAGAAGGAAGAAGAACTGGATGAGACACAATACACATGTATTTCTGTACAACTTGAATTGAAAAAGGTTAGAGAAAATTTCATTAAATATACAGAGGTAAGTAGAGGATCTTCTTAGATTGATGAGAAGAAAAGTTCACATGAACAAGGTAAGTCTTACCTATATCAATTTCCAAATAGATATATTTTAATTAAATTTTCAAAGGTAATGTTCAAGAAAACCGAGGGTCAATCTATAATAATAAGAGAATGGAATAATATTCCAAGGATGATACAACCCCTTACAAAATGTGAGGTTCATATTGAAACAAGAAGACAACATATATATGAAAAGATCAAAAACCAATGTAGAGGAATAAAATATCATAGGTTTTCATGGTGCGGTGGTAATCATGGTAATGTAGAATATTCTTTATGTTATACAATGTCTTTACTAAGAAAGAGGTAAGAACTATTGGACTATATTTCACCCCATAAACCTGATTATCACTGAAGACCCATTGGGTTGTTTCTTTCCTTTACACTTGATTAAATATGGTAATTCTGTTTTAAATCTACTTTCCCGAAAAATAAATATGAATGAATTATAGGAAATATTCTAATTAAATGTGGAGGATGGAATATTTTAGTCTAGAATATATTTAAAAGTTATTATTTTTTGAGTTGATCCAACAACATTAAACAAAATCACTTTGAGAGGTAACCCATGTTTTTTTCCTTAGTCCCCTCTTCCCCCGAGTCCTATTTGAACATTATCGAGCAGTAATACAATATAATTATTTTATTATTATTTATAGATGCATAAATATAGGTTCAAGTAGTAGAATAAAAATTTGAAGAAATGGTATGTGAATAATTAAATCCATGAAAAGTTTACTTATTGTGAAAATCTTGAACAATAGAGCTAAAAAAACTTGACTCATGCAACCTGAATGAATCATCATTGATATGAAGATAAATTTCATTTATCTGATCTAAAGGAACTTGACCCATGATTCCATGTTTCAGGTTTTCAAGTTAATGAGGCAGAATTAGTAAAATAGAGAATTGAATAATTGGAGTAAAGAATATATATTGAAATGATGAATTATGATTTTATGGGATTATTTGACTCAGATAAATGAAATTTACCTACCATTTTCATACTTTAAATTTCTAAATTTTATGTGGATTGATTTGTTATAATTATTTAATGACCTGAGTGATTATTACAAATTCATATTTTCCATTCCTGATGATATTTCTAGAACAAATACCTTATATATTATCTTGATCATATTACTTGATTGATCTTGTGGCATGCCACCTGTTAGAACTTGAATCAGAACATGTCAAAGCTATGACTATGAAAAACCACATTTAAAATTATTGAGGCAATTTTTAATATTAAGACCCTATCCTTGAGACTAATTTTTACATCAATCCTTAAGTATCCCATAGATTCCATGAATGAACTCACTAGGAATGAGACACATCACAATCCATTTATATCCATTCCTACCTTGATCTTTTTATATTGCCTGATATGTTAAAGTTTAAATTTGGGGGTGCAAAAAGTCTCGGAAGAAGAGATGTATTACATCGTATGAAAAAAATGATGGGTTTTGTTTTGGGGAAAAATTAACATTACCAGAACGATGGTCTTTTGATCGTATGTTGTTAGGTGTTGGATGTGAGATTTGTTCTAAGCATAGATTTCAAAAAAAAAAAAAATTGAGAAAAATCAAGAAGGTGAAATTATTTCACTATTCTTACATTGATCCTAACCTTACATTAAGTTTTGGGGAGTGAGAGTTATCTTTTTTATAGAGGATATTTTCATTTCACTTTACTTTAGATATCATGAAGTACGGTTTAGAGGTAAACCTACTTTTTGAGCCTTAATATTTTGAACATTAATATTTACTAACCTTAAGTATGAGAGTCATCTGAACGTTATTTTCAAGGACCTCATGGTTTTATGTGAATTTTTTCTTTCTGCGGTATATAAAGTAGTTCCTTTGCAATCTTATGAAAAAGAGGCATGTACTCATGATAAGGGAATAACTCTTCTTGAATCTTTTTCATGAGTAATGAGATAAAATAATCCAATGTGAGGTATATACTGACTTGGTATGTTTGATTATAATGAATTATTATGGATGAATTAATGAAAGAAGAAGTTCCACCATTTTTAAATGGGAAAGAGTAACATAATTGGGTTAATTAGTTTCTTTGAAAAGTGTGAAGTTGAATTGATGTTTGATGTGAATCTCGGGATGTTTATCCTCAATGATAATCATCATATTTAAGTTATTTGGAATTTTAATATTGGTTACATTTTGTTCCTCTTTTATTTATGTTAATATTACATGCTTGAGGAAAAGAAAGATATAATTGATGGGTAATTAACATAGAAATATTTTTCATGTTTATTTTAATACAAAACATATATTTTATGAAACTTAATTGAATAAAATTGCATAAATTTAATTATTTCCATATTTTATGGTAGGATACAACAAAAGATTAGGAATAAGCATTAAAGTGAAGATTTCATGATCCATATGATGGTCCATGATGAGGGAAAAGTGAAGGGTCCAAGACTGTATCTCAAAACTGAAGAAAAATGAAGAAATTTGGTGAAATCAGTTAGAAAACATCAATTCATGTTGTTAATATCATTCATAATATGAATCATGAAGGATTAAAAGATGTGAATACAAGACTTGAAGGAAAATGGAAATTTTGGGAGATGAAATCATAAGTCATGGAATGACACTTATATTCACACCATGAAACATGTGAGCTAGACATAGAGAGGGTTTTAAAGTGTGAAAAATGTCATGAAAATTCCAGCCGCACACATTACATGTTGTGAACACTATTCCTAATGTAAAATTATTCGACGAACCCAAAATCGACCAAGTTTGACATAATTTATGGAGGACTCCCTATTTTGACCCAATACCACCTAGTACCCATGAGATTGAACCAAAACCATTTATGTCACTATTTATGGAATCCTGATCACAATCTATCCCCTTATAAATAGAAGGCCTAGGGGGATGGAAAAGGAGGATTGATGAGGGAAGCTCTAGATGATGGTCTGCTATAGTTTTATTTCCTTGTTTTTATTTTATTTAATTTTATTTAATATATGATGTATTCCTTCTCCCATTCTAAATTATTTTCCCTTCACATGGAGGGGTAAAGGTTTTGAGTGATCAGGAAAGGGGGAGGCTGGAATGATCGAGCTTTGTTTGAGTTTTTACACCTAAATGAATGATTTTTTTCTTTCTTATTATTTCTTATTTCAATTTTTAATTTAGTTTTAACACCAAAAACAACTATATAAGGGTTAATTATTCTAATTTAAATTTCCTTGGTTAATGATCCATATCCCCTCCACCCAATTCCCATCTATTTACTATGGAAAAGATATGGGTTGGGTGATGAGTGCTCAATGATCGTTAGAAAATGTGAGGAAGCGTGACCAGAATTATTGTTATTTAGGGAATAACAATACCCAATTGGGGATTGAACTAATTTATCAATCAGATCTTACACAAATACATGCACATAGGAAGGAGGGTATACCAATTCAAGACCTAAATTAAGGTTACCCTCACCATCACCACCTTCCAAGTGAGAAATAGAATGTAACGCCCCGACCCCAGTTACCCAGAGTTGGTTCATTATTCCGTGACATTGGCATGATCACAAAAGATCAAGTCTCGAAAGACTGATTAGTTTAGTAGCCCTGGAAACACTAGATACATTAATAAGTCTTACATTAAATCATAAAGTAAAACAAAACTAAAAAAACATCCTGTCTTCATATCCCCTCATACTATCCCTACAAGTCATTCACAATATACTTCATCACATCCTGGAAAAATTAAAACATTTAAAGGGGTGAGCTCAGATGCTCAGTAAGGATAACAATACAGTGGAAACTTTTATAAATAAAAATAAACATTTAAGGCAATGTATAACTAAAAAAAGCCTTTTAAACTTGAAATTCAGTATAATATGGCAAAAGTAAAATTAAATAATTCCATTTACTTATTCACATGGATATTTTACTAGTTGAATAATCACATGCAATATCAATAACCACTTTCATAGTGATGGAATGCATAATGCCAGACTATGATAACCACGTAGCCAAGGCCTCATGAAAAGACTACAAATAAGATTTTTTCAAGGCCTCGTGCCAATACACTAGTTTGTCTCATGAGACCTACTGATGCATCGAGGAGCTATAGTGGGCTCCACCCGTCACTTATTAAGTCCAATGCATTCATTATATGAAAAGGTTTAAACACATCATAAACCATAACATAATCATATCACATAAAACATGCATAAAGGAAACATAACATTTCCACATTTCAATAAAAATATATCAATACAACACATTGATATAATAAAACCATTTTTAATACCAAAATAAAAGAAAAGTAAAACCTGGTATTTATTTTTCATTTAAAAAAAATTATGGCTTGTAGAGGAAGCCGAAAATCAAATAATGGTCACGATGGTGGATAAGTCGTTGTCGCCGCATACGTACGACAAAAAAAAAATTCCCCTTTGTCGTTTAGTAAAATGATTCATATAAAAAAGATTCCTTTTGAATAAACGTAAAGGTCAAAGGGGTTTATACACCGTATAAAAGAAAATTGTGTATAAAACAAAATATGCCTCAATAAAAGAAGATTGAGACGAAGTCCCTTACAAAGATAATTTTTTAAATAAAATAGATCTATTATATGTATTCACTATAAGTACACATAAAGAAATTACAAATACAAGATAGGACATAATAATATCATGACATAATTGGAAAGTAGGATATTAACCCAAAGAACGGAAATTGGGTTAAGAAGTTCCCTTACCTCATGTCCAACTTGACTCGATTGTTCTTTAGTCTCATGAATAATAAACTAGAGTTAATTTATACTTGATTAAGAACCTTTTTCAAGTTCATTATTCCTTTTATATCACTTATTACCATGTTATGAACATTATGTAATTATTTTAGTTAATAACGGTCGTTTTGTCAATCTTTGGTACTTAAGTCAAAAATAAACCTCTTATAATTACAAGTTGTTCATGTGGTAAAATATCCATTATATCCAGAATTAAATTCATGATGTAGATATCATATATATCATATATATCCAGTACATACATGCATTTATAATATTACATAACATTTAGAGGTAAGAAATGAAATGCACCGTTCATGGAGACGGTAAGCCGTACGTACGCAAGAACGCTACTTTCATTTCTATTTCGTATTTAATGGGATGAAATAATAATGATATAAAGGTATATTATAATTCCAGTATAATATAATATATAATATAATTTACTCCATCCTTTATACATCCCACATATGGCATTAACGATTCAAATCACTTTGAGGGGGCGGTAGTCCGCACTTCCTAAAATGAAATTATCGCGTTTACCCACAATGGAAATCATAAAGGTATTCCATAAATGAAAAATACAGAAGAATAAGGAAAACATAAACATAATATATATCATATATAAAAATAGTGTCATCATAATGGCCACCATGAGAGGTTTTAAAAGAAGATTGAACAATCATTGTTTCGTGAGGCAGTAATTCTCCACCCACAGAAACAGTATGTTCTTTAACCATTAGACGAAGGTTTGTGTAAGTTTAAATAAAATAATTCTCATAAAAACATCCTAGTATATTTAAGATACTGGTTTTGTTACAAATTAAAGGAATAAAAATATTTTAGGGGGTTGGAGAAGTAAAATAAAACAAAAGAACACAAGAGAAGACATTACCTTAAAATCGGGTAACTCTTTTTGATTTGAGGCAAAGGCTTCCTTGGGAAGACTTCTGCCCAAAGTGAGGCTTCTAGGAGTAAGATATGGAAGTTTATAGATTATTTGGGCAGAGTTTGGCCGAGCCAAATGGCTTTGAAGTTGTGAATAAGGTGGTAGAGGTGGGGGCCTTTTATAAGAGGAGAGGAGGGGCACTCTTGGAAAGTCAGGAAATGTTGCATTATTATGAAATGATTTTCAGATTTCAAAGGTCCCAAAATTATATATTTCGAAGATAAGGTGATAGGGGTTATAAATATACTCATCCAATATGTTTTTGACAAGTGTAAGTCTTAGATTTTATATTATATTTTCATTTTATTTAAATCGTTAATTAATGAGGTAATCGCTGCATCGTCATGATGTGATAAATAAATTTATTTATTTAATGTCTAAAAATTATAAAACAATTACCATGACATAGTAAATATTTTTATATTTCCAATGAATATTTATAGTCCAAAATTTAACTTATATAACCCCATGTAATAATTTTTTTAGTAAAACAACACATGTTTGTGAAAATTTTATTTTTACTTTAAATAAAAAGTTATTAATGTCATTTTCTTACCCAAGTGGATCCATGGGGTCCCCAAGTTGACCCATGGATTGTATTGGTCGGCCATTACTCATCCAATAAGGGTAGGACAAGTGTCAAGGTAATTTCATATTATTATAACATTATATTTACCTTAAATTACACTAATTACCTTTAATCGCGATTAATAAAACTTAAAAGTTACTATTCACCAAAAAATTATTTTAATCCAATTGAACCACATTTTTCTTCCTAATTAAAACCATGTACGTTGTATTTTTTAAAATAAAATCACAGAAGTGTTAATGTTTCATTTACACGAAAAATTAGTTCTTAAACTACCACTTAGTGGTTTCACTATTCATCAAAAATTGAAGTTTTTCAGAAAAATACCAAAAATTCACCCTAAGCTATAATTGATATTCTGAATTAAAAAATGGTGTCTATTTTAAAAAATTCCCATAATATAAGTTTCATTAATTAATTTTGTAATTAATTCCCGTTGTCAAGACAAATAGCGTGTTTTTAAGAAACAATATCAATCAAAAGATTGGCAATTGTTTATGTCCAATTTCAAAGTGAAATTAATTATAATGACTACCATTGGATAAAATGGTAAAATTATATTCTAATTATACTTTAAAACCACTCAATAGTATAATTTATCACTATTAATGAATTTGATTAAAAAAGTTTTTTTTAATTAAAATTTAGTAATTTTCACTATTCATCAAAATATAAAAGTTATCCGAAAAGTTCCAAAATTTCACCCTAGGCTAAATTTGATATTCTGAAACCAAAAATGAAGTCCATTTTAAAAGATAAATTTTTTAAAATTTCAAAAAGTAGGTATTACTATTCATAACGGCTACTTTGATTGGTTGTGGTGTGTGTTAGAACTCGAAGTTTCATACAATGCAAGCTATTGCATTATTAAAAGAGAAGCGTATCACAGAAGATTGGGGTGTTACATTCTCCCCACCTTCAATAAATGGAATCCTCACAATTTGAAATTGTTCTTCTAAAATAAAAGGTTCAAATTAGAAAATACCTTTGTGTAAAACCCACATTGAAAATAAGGTTAATAAAAGTATAACTTTAAAAGAAAGAAAGAGGAGTACAAAAGTCACCCGAGATAGAACATACTAGGATTCTATGAACATATGGATGTAGAGGAGAAACAAACCATCAAGGTCTGATGGAGAGTTGTAGAAAACAGGATTAGGAGAAAGTTTAACTACAAGAAAATCACAAACTTGTGATTGGTTAAACGATCATTGATTCCCCAGTAGGAAAAGTTAACCGACAACGTTTTGGTCTTAAGTTACCTTTCATAAAGCTGAGGAATTTATTTAGGAGATTTACTAAGAACGTAAGGAAATATACATACTTGTAATGTAGACTTTTATTCTTTAATAAATTTTTACCACAAACCCATCTTTCACTCAAAAAGATAATAGAACTCAAAAATATTATATTTATCCTAATCGTACAAGGTTCCAAATATTAACACATACCATTTAGATTAGGAAAAATATTTTGTAATAACCAGGGACTTCCTATAGGCTAGTGGTAGGTAATAAAGGCCTGTCGCACTATGATTGTGGGTTCGATTCCTGCAGCTTTGTTAGACGCGACGGTTTATCCCCCGACCTACAGGTTGTCCTTTTTCCTGAAACTATAGTATTATAATATTACAAAAATAATCTTCAGAAATGTTTTAACCTTAAACAATACTATCCAAAGTTCAACTTAATCTATTCCAACCTTTATAGTTATCCAAAATACCTCTGTCCAGACTCTCTGTAAAAGGTATCTAAATTCCAAAATCCATCGTGACATCTGATTCCCCAAACAAAGTAAAGTTTCTCTTATTGTCACATACTAAAAATATGATTACCTTCTTCATATTAAAACCTTAATGAAAAAACAAGTACTGCAGTACAATCCTTATATATATCACATTATTATTATAACCAGAATATAATCCTTGAGTCCAAAAGCACCAATACATTAATTATTACACTTCAACTGTAGTAACAACATAAGATTTTCCTTGATCCCTTGGCCTTTTGTGAGGTAAGTTTCCCTGATGCTTAGGACATTCATTTGCATAATGCCCCATTTCCCTGCAATTATGGCATTCAACATTGATAGCCTCTTTCTTTCTCTTGAAATCACGATCCTAGTGACCTTTTTCTCCACATTTATAACAAACTCCCATTTCTTTTAGGCAAGTACCGGGGTGATTCTTCCCACAATTATCGCATAATGAAAAATCCTTCTTTCCCTTTTACCTTTATCTGCATCTTGTTCCACTGTTCTCTTCTTCTCTTGCTTTAATTTATTGTCATAAGATTTAGAGAATTCCTTTTCTGTCTTGATAGAACATGAGACAACATCTTTGTACGATGAGAAGGATTGTGAGACTAAGGCTCGATGAAGAAACGATTTTAACCCATTAAAGAAATGATCAATCTTACTTCTTGGGTTATGTATATAATTTACAACATGCCTCTCTAACCTTGTAAAGTTAGCCTCATAATTTATGACATTCTCTTCCTCCTTCTGCCTCAGACTCAGAAATTTCCTTTCCATATTTGCTCAATGGTCACGTGGAAAGTATTTTTCTAAGAAAATTTCCTTAAACTCCCTCCATTACATACTTGATACTTCTTCATCTTCCTTTGTGTTTTGAATCAGCGACCACCATTGATCGGCATATCCATTGAGGTGGTAAACTGTCATGACAACCTTCTCCCTTTCGCTACTCCCCAAGGCATGGAATATTTTCTATAAGGAGTTCATCCATTTCTCAGCTACTAATGGATTTGTACCCCCATTAAATGTTGGTGGTTGTTGCCTCATGAAGCAGTCTAACATTGATCCTCCACATTGCAGATCAGGGTGCTCCATACAAGTAAGGTTATTATTCATGACTTGAGTGAGTCGCCCCAGTAAGGTGATAAGCTGATCAGAACCACTTGTATCACTAACTCCATTATAATTATCTTGAGTAGGAGGTAAATCCCTACATGGAGTGCATGCATTGATATAGTTTCCATTCCTTCCACTAGGCATTATTTCTAAACAATGACATAAACTAGATTAGTTTATGAATCGAAATACATAATAACAAACTTGAAAAACACTTAACATAAATTGAACTATTTATGGATATAATCCATAATCATAAAAATATTTATTTGAGGAAGGATATAATCATAAACCCTTCATAATAGTTTGTAAAGAAAATGAGAATTATCCTAAGAATATCCCCCGGGAGTGTCGTAACCAGGAGTGATGCAAGGCCCATTGTCGTGCACCAGTTCCCGTTAGAGTCTTTCTCAAAGAGGTATTTTCGGTTTTTACCCCTAGGTACATCTATGCCAGAGCCGCCTCTACCTGCTCGTATCCAGACAGGGATTTATTTCTCGGAAAACTCACAAAATCTCTATAATACCAAAATTATGGGAAGTTCTTCTATACTGATCCTCAAAGTCCATCTTTGGGCTATGTGCTCTAAAGAGATTTTATCTAAATATAGCTTTCAAGGTTAGTACTAAACTTCCTCTGATACCAACTTTAATGCCCTGACCCCAGTTACCCAGAGTCGGTTCATTATTCCGTAATATTGGCATGATCACAAAAGATCAAGTCTCAAAAGACCGATTAGTTTAGTAGCCTTGGAAACACTAGATACATTCATAAGTCTTACATTACATAATAAAGTAAAACAAAACTAAAAAAACATCCTATCTTCATATCCCCTCATACTATCCGTATAGGTCATTCAAAATATACTTCATCACATCCTGGAAAAATTAAAACATTGAAAGGGGTGAGTTTAGATGCTCAGTAAGGATAAGAATACAGCAGAAACTTTCATAAATAAACATAAACATTTAAGGCAATGTATAACTAAAACAAAAGCCTTTTAAACTTGAACTTCAGCATAAAATGACAAAAGTAAAATTAAATAATTCCATTTACTTATTCACATGGATATTCTACTAGTTGAATAATCACATGCAATATCAATAACCACTTTCATAGTGATGGAATGCATAATGACAGACTATCATAACCACGTAGCCAAGGCCTCGTGCCAAGACTACAAATAAGATTTTTTCAAGGCCTCGTGCCAAGACACTAGTTTGTCTCATGAGACCTACCGATGCATCGAGGAGCTATAGCGGGCTCCACCCATCACTTATTAAGTCAAATGCATTCATTATATGAAAAGGTTTAAACAAATCATAAACCATAACATAATCGTATCACATAAAACAAACATAAAGGAAACATAACATTTCCACATTTCAATAACAAGGTATCAATACAACACATTGATATAATAAAACCATTTTCAATACCAAAATAAAAGAAAAGTAAAACTTGGTATTTATTTTTCATTTAAAAAAAATTATGGCTTGTAGAGGAAGATGAAACTCAAATAATGGTCACGACGGTGGAGAAGTCGTTGTCGCTGCATGCGTATGACAAAAAAAAACATTCCCTTTTGTCGTTTAGTAAAATTCTTTGTATAAAAAAGATTCCTTTTGAATAAATGTAAAGGTCAAAGGGGTTTATAAACCATATAAAATAAAGTTTTGTATAAAACAAAATATGCCTCAATGAAAGAAGATTGAGACAAAGTCCCTTAAAAAGATAATTTTTTAAATAAAATAGATCTATTATGTGTATTCACTATAAGTAAAAATAAAGAATGTACAAATAAAATATAGGACATAATAATATCATGACATAATTTGAAAGTAGGAGATTAACCCAAAGAACGGAAATTGGGTTAAGAAGTTCCCTTACCTCGTGTCCGACTTGACTCGATCATTCTTTAGTCTCCTAAATAATAAACTAGAGTTAATTTATACTTTATTAGGAACCTTTTTCAAGTTCATTATTCCTTTTATATCACTTATTACCATGTTACGAATATTATGTAATTATTTAAGTTAATAACGGTTGTTTTGTCGATCTTTGGAACTTAAGTAAAAAATAAACCTCTTATAATTACAAGTTGTTCATGTGGTAAAATATCCATTATATCAAGAATTATATTCATGATGTAGATATAATATATATCATATATATCCAGTATATACATGCATTTATAATATTAAATAACATTTAGAGGTAAGAAATAAAATGCACCATTCATGGAGACGGTAAGCCGTACGTACGCATGAACGCTACTTTCATTTCTATTTTGTATTTAATGGGATGAAATAATAATGATATAAAGGTATATTATAATTCCAGTATAATATCATATATAATATCATTTACTCCATCCTTTATAAATACCACAAATGGCATTAACGATTCAAATCACTTTGAGGGGGCGGTAGTCCGCACTTCCTAAAATGAAATTATCGCGTTTACCCACAATGGAAATCATAAAGGTATTCCATAAATGAAAAATAAAGAAGAATAAGTATTACATAAAAATAATATATATCATATATAAAAATATTTTCATCATAATGGCCACCATGAGAGGTGTTAAAAGAAGATTGAACAATCATCGCTTCGTGAGGCAGTAATTCACCACCCACAGAAACAGTATGTTCTTTAACCATTAGACGAAGGTGTGTGTAAGTGTAAATAAAATACTTCTCATAACAACATCCTAGTATATTTAAGATACTGGTGTTGTTACAAAATAAAGGAATAAACAGATTTTAGGGGGTTGGAGAAGCAAAATAAAACAAAAGAACACAAGAGAAGACATTACCTTAAAATCAGGTAACTCTTTTTGATTTGAGCCAAAAGCTTCATTGGGAAGACTTCTGCCCAAAGTGAGGCTTCTAGGAGTAAGAGAGGGAAGTTGAGAGAGTATTTGGGCCGAGGTTGGACGATCCAAATAGATTTGAAGGTGTGAATAAGGTGGTATAGGTGGGGTCCTTTTATAAGAGGAGAGGAGGGGCACTCTTGGAAAGTCATGAAATGTTGCATTATTATGAAATGATTTTCAGATTTCAAAGGTCACAAAATTATATAATTCTAAGATAAGGTGATAAGGGTTATAAAGAGACTCATAAAATAGGTTTTTGACAAGTTTAAGTCTTATATTTTACATTATCTTTTCATTTTATTTAAATTTTTAATTAATGAGGTAATCGCTGCATCATCATGGTGTGATAAATAAATTTATTTATTTAATGTCTACAAATTATAAAAAAATTACCATGATGTATTAAATATTTTTATATTTTAAATGAATATTTATAGTAGAAAAGTTAACTTATATAACCCCATGTAATAATTGTTTTAGTAAAACAACACATGTTTGTGACAATTTTATTTTTTACTTTAAATAAAAAGTTATTAATGTCATTTTCTTACCCAAGTGGCTCCATGGGGTCCCCAAGTTGACCCATGGATTTTCTTGGTCTGCCATGACTCATAAAATAAGGTTAAGACAAGTGTAATGGTAATTTCATATTATTATAACATTATATTTACCTTAAATTACACTAATTACCTTTAATCGCGATTAATAAAACTTAAAAGTTACTATTCACCAAAAAATTATTTTAATCCAATTGAACCATATATTTCTTCCTAATGACAACCATATATGTCGGATTTTTGAAAATCAAATCACAGAAGTGTTAACGTTTCATTTACACGAAAAATTAGTTCTTAAACTACCACTTAGTGGTTTCACTATTCATCAAAAATTGAAGTTTTTCAGAAAAATACCAAAAATTCACCCTAAGATATAATTGATATTATGAATTCAAAAATTGTTTCTATTTTACAAAATCCCAAACATATAATTTGTGTTAATTAATTTTATAATTAATTCCCGTTGTCAAAACAAATAGCGTGTTTTTAAGAAACAATATCAATCAAAAGATTGACAATTGTTTATGTCCAATTTCAATGTGAAATTAATTATAATGACCACCATTGGATAAAATGGTAAAATTATATTCTAATTATAATTTAAAACCACTCAATAGTATAATTTATCACTATTAATTATTTTGATTAAAAAAGTTGTTTTTAATTAAAATTTAGTAATTTTCACTATTCATCAAAATATAAAAGTTATCTAAAAAGTTCCAAAATTTCACCCTAGGCTAAATTCGATATTACCAAACCAAAAATGAATTATATTTTGAAAGGTAAATTTTAAAATTTCAAAAAGTAGGTATTACTATTCATAACGGCTACTTTGATTGGTTGTGGTGTGTGTTAGAACTCGAAGTTGCGTACAATGCAAGATATTGCATTATTGAAAGAGAAGCGTATCACGGAAGCTTGGGGTGTTACATAGAAATTGAAAGAAGACTCTCTATCTTACCGCTTAACAAAGAAAGAATAGGTTAAAAGTTGAAATTGTGATAAAATTTCCATAGGTCCATCCAAGCTTGACCCAATCATTACTTTCATCATCTGTTTTTAATTAACCATTTAATCTTCATTTTGGAAATTATTAGTTTCTCAAATCATCCAATTTAAGAAATCAATTTTCCTATAATCAACTAAAAGTGACGACCCATTTTTTTATTCACTCGTCATCTAGAGACAATCCTAGGTTAACCACTAGACTATACTTAGGAAATAAAATTATATTTTGTCATGCCCCATGATAGGTGTGTGTCACATATACTTCATAAAATAATATCTATGTTATCTAAAATCCCATAAAGAATTCATAGTTTTTTCACCATCCTTATCTACTTGATATATCTTTCATTGACTGTCTAGGATGTGTTTCCCTGTTAAGATGAAAAGTTTGTCTAGGGGGGGTGGGGGGTGAATAGACTACTTAAAATCCTTTTATGAATCAATAAATCAAAATATATTATTTCATGTAGAAATAATGTATTGCAGTGTAATGTTCAAAAATAAAATGTAGCGAAAAATAAAATATATGAACACTAGATTTTTATAGTAGTTTAGATCGAATGATCCTGCATATAATCTTCACTCCATCTTAACTTATTAAGAGGAATGGTACTCACTAAGAAAAAAAACATACTTTTCAATGGAGTGGAAACCTATTATAATCCATAACCTTTTTTCGCCTAAAGTTTCTACCCATAAAACAAAGCCTGCCTTTCTATGGGCCAAGTCACACCCAAGAATACTTGACTTTTGATGAGAGTTACCACTCAACTTACATGAATTTTTTAGGAGGTATAACCAACAAAACACTTGCTTTTGGATGGAAAATCATAAATTGATTATTAATCACATAGAAAATATAAAGAAATATACAAAGTTGAAACCAGAATAAAAATGAAGACTAGTATGTCAAAGATGATGTATATTGAGGTCATTCAAATCACTTTGATAATAATGGATCAAAAAATGGAGTTTCTTCATGATCGCATAGTAGCACAATAGTTGTTGGAGGAAAATCCCAAACACTTGGTAATTCTCATATGAATGTCATGTTGTCTTTTTTGAATGATTTGTGTCATGTTTTTATCAAACTCCCACTATTGAGTTATTAATGACTATTACATTCTTCATTAACTCCAAAATCTTCTTAATCACATGGGAATTTATTGAGAACCAATCAAAGGCATTAACAATTAGTCTTAATATAAACAATAAAATACCATTACCTGTATCATGCATTATTTGAATTAATATTCCCACACATAATGCTTTATTATATAATTCAAAAAAACTTTGAATATCATCATTAATAATTATAATGATTTTACAAAATAATAAAATAGATAAAAAATAAAAAAACTTATAGTAATTCAAAATATTAAAATTGAAGTAAAATAGAGTATCAAAATGATCTTAAAATGATAAAGTAAATTATGTATAAGAATCATTTTAGTTCTTTGTGTAATTTTTTTTACACTTTTTCATAAACATTATTTTATACTACTTCTTAAACATTAATTAATTATTTTTCATAAGCATGAAAATTCTATAAGAATCATTTCATTATTCTATATAAGCATGAAAAATTCCTACATAATCATGGATATATTTTTACAAAAAATCATCCATGTATGAATAAGTGTAACGACATGGGTTTTCAGAACGGATCAAAATCCCCACCCGGTGTAAATTTTTCAACTTGTAGCAATGTTTTTTTTGATTTGTTGATTAGAACTCAATTTTGAGAGTTATGTTGGCCTTAAATAGTTTTTTTGGTTAGATTGGAGTCTAGGATACTGCCTCAGGTGTTTAGGGGGGTTTAAGAAGTGTTGGAGGCCTGAAGGCCTAGTTTTTGGGAAGCAGGTGAAGGTCCACGACTGTGAGGACACGTATCTAGAAGTTTTAGAGGGATTTACATGGGTTGTGCATGGTATGGAAAACCATGAGGGGGTGTTCATGCGGGCCTGGGTTCTTAGTTAGTGTCTTATACATGGTTTCCACATGGTTTGGAAAACCATGTGGGTAAACCGTGTGACCCAGTAAATGAGGCAAATTACCATTTCCCCTTATTTTTCTATTTCCTCCCTTCCAAACTTTCTTCATATCCTTCTTGGTTGCACACACTACAGGGAGTACACCTCACTTCCTATGGTGGATTTTTATCCAACTCCTCCATCCAAACTCCATTATTCAATCCGTCAGAAGATATGGGATCTCCTCAGTAAGTCTAACACCAAACAGCCTTCTTCTTTGTTTATCTTTCATCTTACAAACCACTATTTCCATCTGAGCTGATTTTAAGGGTTTAAGAAAGAAACTTATATCTACATAAATCGATTTCAAATTAGATCTTGGTATCAGATGTTCCTATACCTATGAGTCTAAGGTAGGTGGCACATACCTTTTTTGAGTTTTCAAAAACATTCGGGGGTTGCAGCTTTTTAGCGCAATGATGATTTTTGAGAAGAACCCTATTATAGAATATTGACTTGATTATTAACCATGTGTAATGCTGTGAGCATGCCCAATTCCTGTTAATCTTGAGTGAGGTTGGGTTAGATGCCATTTCTCCTTTGGTTATTTTGGTCATGGGGTACCAAAATGGTTTCAATTGAATTGTTTTGATTTGAACTGGTATGTTTAAATTGTTAAGGCTTGATTAAGCTAATTAGAGGCATTAAAGACCTCCATGATAATGTGTTAGAGATTGTATCTTGTGAATTTCAAACTTTTTAAAATTGAATTATTAATTAAAGTGTTTTAATGATATTTATATATATGTATGGATTGATATTACATATAATGATACCCACAGGGTTGTGATGGGCTTGGCCCGAGGTTGGGATGGCATGGAAATAGGGATTGTGTGATTCTAACAATTGGTTGGGTTTTGACCAGATTTTTCTTGAGTGGTTTTGACCATAGGATTAGGTGTTGTGGATTTCGAATTTAGGTGGTAAGACTATTAGGTTGGGAAAGTCATATGATACTTAGATGGCAAGGCCATCGAATTTGAGTGACATGGTTGCTAGGGCACAAGGTTCTATAGATGGTGTAGCTCAAGTCCTTTATTTGGTTATTTCCGCTCACCCATGATGTCGAAAGCACCGATTGAGGTGTGTGCACATATTTTGACCCTATGATGAGGTGGTTTAGATCACTCATGTGGGTAGAGGCATCTGATAGTTATAGCCTAGGTATTTATGGTTTGGGGGTCCTTGCTGTAGAAAGACACATGGAAGTTGAGGAGCCTTCGGTTGATAACTATGAGGTTATTAGGTTAGGGGTTGAGGCTCTCCATGCTTGAGGCTATGGTACTGGATATTTATTTTGGGAAATTAATCTCTATTCCTATGGTTTTTGTGCCATGGGCTGATGTAAGGTTTTGAGAAGGGGTCTATGAGACCAAGATACTATTATTTGGGCGTGTCTTCCGGCCGTCAGTACTTTGAGACATGAGGTGTCAGGAGGCATGTGATGTTAGGATATATGATTGAGGTAGAACCTAAGGGTTCACCAGAACATTGTGACTACAAGGGTACCTTGGGTCATGGGCCAAAGACTCTCTTTGCTTCTAAAAATATGACATTAGCTGAGGTAGGTGACATGCCCTGGTGGATGCTGAGCACTAGTGGAGGTTGTGTTTATTTATCACATCATACTATTTAATTTATTTATAGATTCATATCTTTTTAAAAACATATACTAGTTATGCACCATTGGTTGGTATCCTACTGAGATTCATCTCACACTCTGCATGGGACCTTCAGGACATGTGCAAACTTTATAGATTTACATATATGTAAAGGATCAACTTTAGGAGCTAGATAGTAGTACCTTTTTTCATGGATATTGGCATGGAACTTGATGTCATGTATATTTAGAGTTTTAATTTTGTATAGATTTCACTCTTGTCTCAGCATTCTTATTTTGAATGTAGCTACTGTGGTCTTCCATGGCCAACACCTTGGATATTGTACCATATAACCTGATGTGAGATGTTTTCTTGGTTTGTTTTTAGTGGATACAAGTGTTTTGCTGGAATGATGTTCTATTTACTTTCCACTGTAGTTGTTTCTATATTACTTCTACTGTTTATCGCTATTGGATGTGCTTTCACTCTGTGGGTCTGGTTTGATTCTTGTGAGTTAGTTATTTATACTGCATGTTATCTTATTATTCTTAGACCAGTATATTATCTATCCCCTAAAGGTATAAACTCCTCGCATACTTGTTTACATCCTTGCTGCTAGTCCACAACCTTTTTCATTCAGGGAGGTGTGCCTAAGGCCACTGCACCCCGACCCGTTAGTACTGTTTGGGTGGCTATTCAGGTTGAGGATGCAACAAATGGTATCAGAGGAGTTTTTGACTGGGATTTAGTAGAAGTGTTTCACTAGATACCAATGAGATCGATATTTCCTTTTATTTTCTACCGGTTTACTATTTGGGATATGGTAGACTAAAGATTGGTTCTAATTGGAACTATGTTTATAGCTTGTGCTTGGGTGCTTGTAGCCCCAGGTACGAGGGATAGACGAAGTTACCTTGGGTGGGAAATTGTTGTTTTTATTTTTCTCAGATTAAAGTTTATATGGTTTCCACATTAGTGTCTTACATGGTTTGTGGTGTGATTGATTGTAATATGTGACCCTTTACCCAGTGGGGTAAGGGAGTATTTCGAACCTTGGCTTAGTATAGAAAGGTAACGGGGTTATGGAATTTGGACCATGGCTCAGTGAGGCAAGGTATGTCCTCTTGACTTTGATAGGAACATTTTTAGGGTATTTCAATTCCATTTATGCATGAATCCCTTATTAAGTGATAATACCATGTGAGATATGTCAATTTCCATGTGAAGAGGTGAAATTCCTGATATAATTGCTTGTTTTATGAAATGTGATATGAAATGATTTTAAATTTATGTAAAATTGCATGTGGCATGGGAATTTGGCATGGATCACATAGGATCATGAATACATTATGGTTGAGGTTATTTTTTGATCACTAGGATTTAGCGACTCAATATTCAATTTTAGGAAATGTGGTTTTCGAGATGGACATGGCCTAGATATTTTGTGATACTTGGCTCTATTGAGGGCGGGTGAGGAGGCCACGAGGTCGGGATACCATGGGCATGGTTACGATGGGGGAGAGTAAGGGTAGTTTTTATACACTGCCTTTTTATTTCCCTCCCTATCTGCATTATATATTGTGATATATATGGGCCATCTAACCATTTGATGGTATTTAGTAGGTTCCTCATAGACGGGTTAGATGGAGAGTCAGGTGGGTGATGGTACAGTGCTACATGAGCATGATCAGGTTCAAACCCCTAAGGTTCAGGAAGAAAATGAGCCATAGGCATATGGTTAGGGATATGATCCGATTTAGGATCCAATATAGGCAGGATAGATTCTAGGATTGACTTCATTTGGGATGTGGCTTGACGGGAAACTCTGATCAAGCCTAGTACATGTCTTGTAGGGGATCAATAGAGCTGCTTAGGGAGCAGATCCATAGATGGTGTATCTAACTCAGGAGTTCTAGTCGTAGAACCCGACACGTTTTTAGGGTGAGGGTGGTCCGTAGGTAGCTGATAACTATATAGAGAGCTTGTAGATTATTTTTGAACAGCTGGTGATACCTCTAGGGTGGAGGCTCAAGCTGATGAAATATATGCTTAGATGTACAAATAAGTGTTAGTGGGATGTGAAGGTTCAGGCTTGGAGACATAAGGAACTAGCCTAGAAATAATTTTAGGACAAGTTATTCAAGAAATTTTTCCTAGAGATACTGAGGGTGGAGAGAGCTCGGGAATTCTTGATCCTTCAGGAGGGTGATATGTCCATCATGGACTATGCAGCTAAATTCATTGACTTGTATCACTTTTCACTAGGTATAATAAGTGATGAAACCTCGAGGGAGAGGTTCTTTGAATATTAATTATGAAATTTCATTCAGGTATATATAAACATCTTTACGTTAGCCTTGTTCTTAGAGGTGGAGAATAAAGAGATCATAGTTGAGGGAAACCTGATATAAAGTTCTCTTTTGAGCCAGGAAGTGGCTTCAAGTGATGGATTAAATGGCAGGAAATGAGGATGAGATGAGTTCTAGTAAGGCGGTGATGCCACAAATTCATTTACACCACCTCATGGTAGCTTTCTAGTGGTTTTTTTAAGTGTGGAAAACAAGGGAATGTATGGAATCAGTGAGAGACACCTCCAAAGGAGTATTGGGCATGTGGGAAATTCGGTTATCTCGGGAAGTTCTGAAGGAAACCATATCAGATAGACTACATTCATGGAATGAGGATGGCTTAGGTTTCAGATATCGGTTCTGGATCGGTACCTGGGGAGGGTAACTGTGGTTCAACTACATGTTGAGGATGTGGTAGAGATAGTGGGACCCATCCTTGGGGTCAGTGGCTGGTGGCTAGTACATCGCTGTAGGGAGGCCTAACTTCAGGCAGTTGTGTGTCAGGACAGGTGCACACCATTGAGCTATCAGGGGTTGAGTAGGCTGGTGAGCCGATGATGGTTAGAGGTACACTGCGGGTGTGACCGTGATTTTTTTTTCTTTTGGAATGTCCTATTAAGGCATGTCCATTTTGAGTGAATGAGGTTCACAAGATATATATGGATTGACCAGACACTGGTCAGTAGGTTGGCACCATTTTTGGTGTGTGATTATATATATATATATATATATATATATATATATATATATATATATATGAGGTGCTTGGAATCAAGATCATCGTTGGATTCATGTTTTGAGGTGCTTAGGCATCGGGGCATATGAGGGATGCAGGTTACAAGAGGTTCCTTGGGAATTGGGTAATCTAGGATGAGGTTTTTTATTAAGCTTCAAGGAACTTGGTTGTTTTGAGAATCTATGGAATGAAGGAACTCCTTGTGCCATGGGTGCCATGGGCTCGAGGCAGGCACCCATGCGGTGCGAGAAGTAGTTTGGGTGTCAGAAGTGACACGAGAGCACCTGATGATATTCAGAGAAGATGATGCATTACGGGAGGACCATGGGTTTGAAAACTGGTCATTGAGCCTTGATTGATTTGAGCTTTGGTCCAGGATTGTCTGGGTTAGGAAATTCCCAATGTGGGGAGCCCCTTTGAGGAAGTTTGCCTATACCCTTGAGACCAGGGTAGTCTGGGTTGTTGGGATAGGATGGGTATGTATGGTACCATCTCTATGTTTTTTATAGCTCAAGGACAAGCTATGTTAAGGTGTGAAGATTGTAATGACCCAGGTTTTTGGAATGGGTAAAAATCCCCACTGAGTCTAAATTTTTCATCTAGTGGTAATGTTACTTATTAAGTCATTGATTGAAACCAAATTCTGAGATTTCTGTTGGCCTTAAATGGTGTTTTTGGGTTATTTTGGAGGCAAAGAGAGTGAATTTGGTGTTCAGTAGTGTTTCATAAGAATTGAAGGCATGAAGACCTAGATTTTGGGAAGTTAGTGCAGGTGCACGGTTTAGGGTAAATCACTACTACAAAAACAGTCAAGGGAAGCGCTACCCCTTTATCATCGCTAAAAAAAGTGCCGATAAAGGGGTCCTTTATCAGTGCTAAAAAAAGTGCTGAAAAAGGGGGACCTTTATCAGTGCTTTTTTTAGCGCTGATAAAGGCCCCCCTTTATCACCGCTGATAAAGGGGGGATTTTTCAGCACTGATAAAATTTATATTTCAAAAAAAAATTATGAAAAAAAAATTATTGTTATATAAGTATATTTATTCCTATATAAATATAATATATATTTTTAAAATATGTTTTAGATATGTATAAATAGATTATTACATTTAATATATAAAAAATTTATTGAAAATGGATTTTAAATATTTTAAAAAATATTATTAATTAATAATTTGTTATTATTATCAATTAAAAATCATTTAATAACAATTTTAAGACACAAAAAATCCAAAAAATTAATTAAAGAGCTAAAATAAGTTGAAAATGTAACTCAAACTTCAAACGACCATAACTTTTGATCTGAGTGTCCGTTTGAGCTCTACATCATATTAAATCGAAGCCTGTGACAAGATCTATGCACTGATGACCCAGGAAAAGGCTCTATCACATTATTTAAGTCCAAAAAGGCCTAGAAGGCCTCTATAACTGAGTTTTTAGTTGGGATACCCCGATTTTTTAACATTCAAATAGGTATAACTTCTGATCTGGATGTCCGTTAGCCCTGTAAAACATATCATATCGAAGATTTTTTCATTTTTTCTGATTTGACTAGTTGTGTAGTTGAAACGGGCTTCTAGAGCATCGTTGGATTCATGTTTTGAGGTGATTAGGCATCGGGGCATATGAGGGATGCAGGTTACAAGAGATTCCTTGGGCATTGGGGAATCTAGGATGAGGTTTTTTATTAAGCTTCAAGGAACTTGGTTGTTTTGAGCATCTATGGGATGAAGGAACTCCTTGTGCCATGGGTGCCATGGGCTCGAGGCAGGCACCGATGCAGTGCGAGAAGTAGTTTGGGTGTCATAAGTGACACGAGAGCACTTGATGATATTCAGAGGAGATGATGCATTATGGGAGGACCATGGGTTCGAAAACTTGTCATTGAGCCTTGATTGATTTGAGCTTTGGTCCAGGATTGAATGGGTTAGGAAATTCCTAATGTAGGGAGCCCCTTTGAGGAAGTTTGCCTATACCCTTGAGACTAGGGTATTTTGGGTTGCTGGGATAGGATGGGTATGTTTGGTACCATCTCTATGTTTTTTATAGCTCAAGGACAAGATATGTTAAGGTGGGAAGATTGTAATGACCTAGGTTTCTGGAATGGGTAAAAATCACCACCGAGTCTAAAATTTTCAACTAGTGGTAATGTTACTTTTTAAGTAATTGATTGAAACCAAATTCTGAGATTTCTGTTGGCCTTAAATGGTGTTTTTGGGTTATTTTGGAGGCAAAGAGAGTGAATTTGGTGTTCAGTAGTGTTTCATAAGAATTGAAGGCATGAAGACCTAGTTTTTGGGAAGTTGGTGCAGGTGCACGGTTTAGGGTAAATCACTACTACAAAAACGGGCAAGGGAAGCACTACCCCTTTATCAGCGCTAAAAAAGTGCTGATAAAGGGGTCCTTTATCAACACTTTTTTTAGCACTGATAAAGGGGACCCCTTTATCACCGCTGATAAAGGGGGGATTTTTCAGCACTGATAAAATTTATATTTCAAAAAAAATTTATGAAAAATAAATTATTGTTATATAAGTATATTTATTCCTATATAAATATAATATATATTTTTAAAATATGTTTTAGATATGTATAAATATATTATTACATTTAATATATAAAAAATTTAGTTATAATGGATTTTAAATATTTAAAAAAATATTATTAATTAATAATTTGTTATTATTATCAATTAAAAATCATTTAATAACAATTTTAAGACACAAAAAATCAAAACAATTAATAAAAGAGCTAAAATAAGTTGAAAATGTAACTCAAACTTCAAACGACCATAAATTTTGATCTGAGTGTCCGTTTGAGCTCTACATCATATCAAATCGAAGCCTGCGACAAGATCTATGCACCGATGAACCAGGAAAAGCCTCTATCACATTTTTTAAGTCCAAAAAGGCCTAGAAGGCCTCCAAAACTAAGTTTTTAGTTGGCATACCCCGATTTGTTAACATTTGAACAGGTATAACTTCTGGTCCGAATGTCCGTTAGCCCTGTAACACATATCATATCGAATATTGTTTCATTTTCTTCAATTTGAATAGTTTTGTAGTTGAAACGGGCTTCTAGATTATAAGTTATGATCGTTTTAACATTCTATGGCTTTCAAATACACACATATATGTATTTATTCATAAATATATATGTGTCTATGTGTGTGTGTGTGTCTATGTGTATTGTATATATATATGTATGTATTTATTTATTTATTTATAAACACACATAAAAAACATGTTTTATCATAAATGTATGTAAAACTAATCTTATAAGTATATATTAATATACAAATAAATATACGAATTAAAAATTATAACTAAATATATATATATATATATAAATAAATATAAATATATATTAATATATAAATGAATATATATACTAATATATGAATAAATATATTTATATTAATATGAATCTATCTCAATATACGAATAAATATAACTATATATATAGATAAATATATATATCATTAAATAAAGAACAAAACGAAATGACATAGTGGTAATGGTGCAGCCACCAAAGGGGGGAGGTCTTGGGTTTGAGTTCAGGTGGAAGCAGGGGGGGGGGGCGCACGTGTGAGGATGCGTGGGAAGGGCAGTGCACGGGAGACCTCCTAGCACTAATAAAGGGGGACAAGTGCTGTTAAAATCTCTCCCTAAATTATTTTTTTTTATTTTTTTGACCTTTATCAGCAATTTTTTAAAAGAACTGATAAAGGTCCCTTTTATCAGCACTAAAAAAAAGCGATGATAAAGGGTTCTTTTATTAGCACTTTTTTTAGCACTGATAAAAGGGGCCTATATCAGCGCTTTTTAGAGTGCAGATAAAAGTGACCCCCTATATTAGCACTGAGATTTACATCACTTTTTAGTGCTGTTAAAGCCCGTTTTGAGTGCTGATATAGACCGTTTTTGTAGTAGTGAATCATGTGAGTGGTGGTGAACGACCGTGCAAACTTTTCTGAAGAAGTTGCAGAGGGATTCCCACAATATGGAAAACCATGAGGGGTGGCTATTTAGTCTTGGGTTCTTAGGGAGTGTATTTCGCATAGTTTCCACATAATTTGTAAAACTATGCGGGTAAATTGTGAAACCTAATAAATGAGGGAAATTACCATTTCCCTTATTTTTCTATTTCCTCCCTTCCTCCATTTCTTCATATCCTTCTTGGTCACATGAACAGTAGGGAGAACCCTTCCCTTTCTCTGGTATATTTTGATCCAAATCCTTCATTCTACCTCCATTATTAGATCTATAGGAATCTATGGGATCACCTCGATAAGGCTAACCCCACGCACCCTTCTTATTTATTTATCTTTCAGCTTATGGACCACTATTCCCATTCATACTGATTTTAGGGTTTAAGACAAAAACTCAGATCTATATCAATTAGATTTGAATTGGATCTTGTATCATACATTCCTACACCTACGAGTCTAAGGTAGGTGGTGCATACATTGTTTTGAGTTTTTACCCACTTTCGAGGGTTGCATATTTTTAGCACAATGACAAGTTTTGAGAGGAAGCCTATTATAGTATATTGAATTGACTATTAGACCATGTGGGATGCCATGAGAATGCCCAATGCCTATTAAAATTGAGAGAGGTTGGGTTAGAGGCCGTTTCTCCGTGGGTTATTTTGGTCGAGGGTGCCAAAATGGTTTTAATTGATTTTTTTATTTGAACTAGTATGTTTAAATTGTCAAGGCTTGATTAAGTTAATTAGAGGCATTCAAGACCTCCATGCTCATGTGTTAGAGCTTGTAACTTGTGAAATTAAATTTGTTTAAAATTGAATCATTGATTAAAGTGTTTTAATGTGATTTATATATATGTACTACTTGAGATTACATATGATGATACCTATAGGGTTGGGATGGGCTTGGCCTGAGGTTGGGATGAAATGACCATCGAGACTGAGTAATGCTGATCACTGGTTGGGTTTGGATCTGATTTCTCTTTAGTGGTTTTGACCATATGATTGGGTATCATGGATTCTAGATTTAGGATGTGAGAATATCAGGTTGGGTAAGGCCTATGATACTTGGATTTCAAGGCCATCAGATTTAAGCGACACGGTCATAGGGGCATGAAGTGTTAGAGACGGTGTGGCTTAGGTCCTTTATTTGGTGATATCCGCTCACCCATGATGTTAGAAGCACCGATTGAGTCATGTGCACTCATGTTGAATCCATGATGAGATGGTTTTGAACACTTATATTTACAATGGACCTTGATTTCTACATCTTAGGTATTTATGATTTGGGGGTGTTTACCATAGAAAACAATGTGGAAGGTGAGGAGCCTTTGGTTGATAGTGATGAGGCTATCAGGTTGGGGGATAAGGCTCTCCATTTTTCGAGTATATGGGCCTAGATATTTATTTAAGTACATAAATCTATGTTACTCTGGTTTTCATGCCATGGGCCGCCATGACCTTTTGAGTAGGGGTCTGTGAGACCGAAATACTATTGTTTGGGAATGTCTTTGGGACGTCGGTACTTTGAGACATGATGTGTTAGGAGGCATGTGGTGCCAGGATATATGATTGATGGGGAACATGAGGGTTCTCCAGGACCTTGTGACTATAGGGGTACCTTAGTCCATGGGCCAATGACTCTTTTTTCTTATGAGATTCCAACATTGGCTGGGGAAAGTGACACTCCTTGGTGGCTACTGAGCACTAGTGGAGGTTGTGTTTATTTATCACATCATACTATTTACTTTATTTATATATGAATATATGCTTAAAAATATACACTAGGTATTCAACATTGGGTGGTATCCTACTGAGATTCTTCTCGCACCTTGCATGGGTCCTTTGGGATGTATTTAGACTTTATGGATTTACATATAGGTAAAGGATCAGCTTCAGAAGCTAGATCATAGTACTATTTGGCATGAAAATTGGAATGGACCTTGAGGTCATGCCTATAAGGAGTTTCACTTTTGTTTATATTTCACTCTTGTATCAGCATGCTTATTTTGTATGTAGCTACTATGGTCTTCCATGGGAAGCACTTTGGATATTGTATTGTATGACCTGATGTGAGATGTTTTCTTGGTTTGTTTTTAGTGACTACAAGTGTTATGATGGAATGATTTTTTATTTACTTTCCACTATAATTGTTTCTATATTTATTCCATTATTTATCTCTATTGGATGTGCTTCCACTCTATGGGTCTGGTTTGAGTCTGCTAAATCAGTTATTTCCACTGCATGTTATCTTATTATGATCAGACTTGTATATTATCTTTTCCTAGAGGGTATAACCTCCCCACTATACCTGTTTACACCCTCATTACTAGTCGAAAGACTTTTTAATTCAGGGAGGTGAGCCTAAGGCCAGTGGAAGTTGACCAGTTAACACCATTTGGGTGGATGTTCGGTCCGGGGATGTTATAATAAGCATGAATATATGTTATCATAACCATGAATTTATATTTTATGTTTTTTATAAACTCGTTGTGAATGGATTTCAAAACTGAAATATTGTGATTATAGAAAACTTTATAAACATTATAAACCCTAAATGATTAAAGAATAAACTCAACACAATTTAATAAAGTTGTGACAAATTATAATTATCCAATTTAAACATGTGAGGTATTTTTAAAACAGTTTGAGTTATTTATAATATTCCAAACTAAAAAACAACTATCAATACTTAACAATATACCCTACTACCAAACTTATTACCGACACTAAAAATATATCACTTTATAGAAATTACAAAACCGAACTAAATTTTAGATAAATTATATCTCCCTAACATTTATTAAAAAGTAAAAAAAATAAGATTCGTTCAAAAAAGATTTCCCCATTTAAACTATTAGCATACTGAAATTAGTAAATAGTTAAAATGATAATTTTTTATGAAAACCACTGTTAAGATAAATTTTTATGAAAAGAAAAACATTTTGTATCCCCCTTAATAAATACACATTAAACTGTTTGAATTCATTAAATAAGTTACCAAAAATATTAAAACAACTAATTTGTTCCTAAAAACTGTTTTCTTAAAAAACTTACTAGTTAGTGAGAAATAATAAAACAATAAAACTATAAAAAAAATCTATAAAATCATGAATATAAAAACTATAATAGTTTATCTAATCAGAATATAAAAATGTATTAAACATAGATATATCAAATCTATTACTAAAAAAATAGATTTAGATAAATCTGTATTGTAGATTTTTTTTCACCTAAAAACAATAATAAATATTTCAAATAAAATACATCTATTTGAGCTATATACCCATCATAAAAAGTTCATTTTTTATTTTCTAAAACATTATTGTTTGCTGTGGTTTGGTAAATATATCATCAAGTTTATTTTTAATTGAAATAAATTCTAAAATAATGTATCCTTTATTAACATGATCTCTTAAAAAATGTAGCCTGCCATCAAGATATTTTCCTCATATGTTGTAAATGATTTTTATATATCGAAATATCATATATATGGTCACAAAACATATAAATTTTATCAAAATAAAAATTGAAATTAGATAATTTCTATTTTATCCAAAGATTTTGAGAAAACTAATTAGCAACAATAATGTACTTTGCCTCAGTTATAGATAAAACAACTGATAATTTCTTCTTAGAGATCCATGAAATTAATATTTTTATAAATAAATGACACATACTTAATGTTATTTTTTTATTGAGACTACATACTCTAAATTTAGAATTATAATAATATACTAAATATAAATATTTCTGATATGTATCACACATACAAACTAAAAACATAATATTAGTTCTAGATACTTTTAAAAAAAGAAATATTCTAATCATCCCTCTAAATAGTTTATTGTCTATAGGTTTTCATGATTAATCAAAGTATAATTTAGAATTTTTAATCATTGGAGTTTTAATATTTTTAAAAGAGTCACTAATAAATACTTTAATAATATTTTCAGTATATTTAGATTGATTTAAAAATAATCCATATGGAATTTGAAAAAATCACAATTCAATATTTTTTTTCATTCACCCATTAAACTCATCTCAAATTAAATTTTCATAAAATTTGAAAATTCATTAAATAATAAATAACTTGAGGAACCAAAAAAATTCCATCAACATATATTTCCAAAATTAAAATATCATTATAAATTTTCTTAATAAACAGAGTTGGGATAATTTATATTTTATTAAAATTATTATTTAACATAAATAATGGAATTATATCATACCAATCTCTAGGAGCTTACTTAAGACCATATAATTATTTTAATAGTTTAAAAAAATGATTTGGAAATTTTCTATTTTCAAATTCTACTGGTTGATTAATTGATACTTCTTCAGAAATAAAATCATTTAAAAAATCACTTTTAGAATCTATTCTAACTAGTTTAAAACCATAAAATGAATCAAATAATATTAAAATACTAATGGTTTCCATCATAGAAATTAGTGGAAAAAATATTCAAAATAAATTAATTGTTCATGATAAAATCCTTAGGAAACTACTCTATCTTTATTTTTAATTATATTTCCACATTAATCCAATTTATTCTGAAAAATACATTTAGTTCTTATAACCTGTTTATATTTTGGTAGTTTAACTATATTCAAAAATTATTCCTTATAAATTGAGTGAGTTCATCATGCATAACATTAATCCAATTTTAATCATTTAATGATTTATCAACATTATTGGGTATAAAATCAGTAACAAAAAAAGATTAACACAAACATTTAAAACATATTTTATGGTTTGAATATCCGTTTCTACATTTCCAATAGATTTTTTCAAGATGGTGATCTTTAAGGGTTTTCTAGATTTTTTGAATATATTCAAAATGGATTTGGTTTTCCTCAATTGAAATATTTTCATTTTTAAGTCCATATTCTCCAAATTTAAACACTTCAAATTTTTCATCAACTTTCTCTAAATTTGAATTTTTTATTAAACTATCATTTTCATCAATCTTTACACAAACTGATTGTTCAAAAACTAAAGTTATATTATTTAAAACTCTATAAGAATTACTATTATTATAATATCATATAAATATTACCTAAACACATTTGTAATCAAACTTATCTAGATTACCTTTAGTATTTATGATAAAAACTGTAAAACCAAACATCCTAAAATATCAAACTTTTGGTTTTATTCCCCTAAATTACTCATAAGGGGACTTTTTAAAATTTTTCTAACTAGAACTTTGTTTAAAACATGACAAGATATAATATCAGATTAAACCCAAAAATATTTAGGCAACTTATATTCATTAAGAATTGTTCTATCCATTTATTAAGTAAATCTATTTATCCTTTCTACAACACTATTTTTCTATGGTGTTTTAGGATAATAATTTTTTGAAAATATCCATTATCTTTATAAAATTTATCAAAATATATATTAAAAAACTAACCTCCTCTATCAATCATAATAGAAATAATCAAATAAACTTTATTATTTTGAACTATTTTTCAAAAATTAACAAACTTAATTATAGTTTCACTTTTATGAGGTAAGAAATAAGTCTAATTAAATATCCTATAATTGTAAAAAATTACATATATATACATATTTCCAACTAAACTAGAAGTTTATATAGGGAAGAATAAATTAAGATATAGTAATTCAAGAGGTCTAAAAGTTTTAACATCAATAATAGATTTAAAAAATTCATTAGGTTTTTTACCTTTTAATCATTAATCACATACAATTTTTTTTACTTTTAATTTATGTATATCCATAACTTGTCCATTATTTTCCAATTTATGAAACAAACTAAATTTTTCATGTATAACAATACTATTATATAAAATTTTATCTATTTCTATAGTTTATAAATAAATAATTTTTTGTTTGGTTAGTTCATAATAATAAATAGAGTAAATATTGTCTCTTCTCTTTGCATAAACTAAAATAGTTTCATTCTTAAAAACTAAAAATTTATCATTTATCATTTTAAATTTAGTCCATATTGATATAGTTATGAATAACTAATTAAATTGTGTTTTAATTTATCAGTAAAAAAATCTTTGAGATTATAACTGTTTTTCAAAAACCTACTTCACTATAGCCTTTTATTTTACCTTTAGGGTTGTCACTAAAAGAAAATTAGCCTCCATATAATGAATTAAATGAGAAAAATTTATATATAACACTAGTAATGTGTTTGGAATAACCTCTACCCATGTACCATGAATCCTTAACTCTCTTAGGAAAGATTTCATAAAAGTAACCAAGTAGAATATTGTTTTAGTACCCATTCCTTATTGGGTCTAATGGGATTAATAATAGAACTCTTAGGCACCCAAATGATCATCAAACATTTATTTGTTGTTAGTTTATAAGACATTTTTTTAGAATTAAAAGTTTTGGTGTGACTAAAATATTGAGTAAATATTAATGACCATTCATTGGCCTAATGCCCATGCATTCTACACTTAAAACATGTAACACTTTTTTTTAAAATAAGTGGAGACATGTATTGGTCACCCAATTCATTCCCCAAATGAATTTATTAAAAAAAATGTAAGTAAAGATGTGAGGTTTAAAGAGCTTACACCAACAGGGAATAATGGAAATACAAGCCAAGAAAATCAAAAAATTTAAGTGACCTATAATAATCCAGAAAGTATCTTTATAATTGAAGTGAATCTTGGTAGTTAAACTTTGAGTTCTATCACATCCCATCAATCCCCAAAGTGAATGATGTGATTTACATTATAAAGCTGAAAAAACTATCACAAAACCCATCATAATGTATATGCTTCTCAAAATAAAAAAAATTAGGGTTGAATTCCATCTCTTAATTATAGAAAAACACTCATAAAGAGAGAAGATTTCATGAAGAAAGCAATACTGATATGTTGTAAGATAAGAAATAATAATCCACCAGGGGGACACCAAAAATAAGTGGTGAGGCCAAAATGATAGAGACTCAAGACCATGAATAACAGAAATAACAAATAGTCACTGGGAAACCAAAAGAAATGCATCAAGTCTGCTCAACATCACCAAAAGACTCCAAGTAGTTATACACTAAGCACGGATTCTCCCAACTTCACAAACCAAACATGAGGAAAACAAGTCATTTAATTGAAAAATTATTGAAATTGAGGTTTGGATCCTTCTTAAACTCCTCTACCACCTTGATAAAAATTCTGTTTTAGAGATCATGATAAGTATCAATAGTTATATCACCATTTTTGTGCTGTCAAAAGGCATTTGTGTCATTCTCTTCCATCCAAGATTCTAGAAATTTTGAAAAGTCCAATTTCTCTTCTATTTGATAAGCATCTCTAAATGTCGGGTCATTCTAATTATCCTTACTGGAAGAAGTTTCCATATCATTTGAGTCATACGAGTCAAGGGATTTAGACAACCTCAGAAGGTATAGGCTTTGGGGGAATAATATTTTTTCCATTCATACTGGTAGCTAGGGATCATGTGGAAATTATTCTCTTAATTTTAGAGTGGTCCCTACTTTTTTTGATTTTGTCTAGCACTCAGAGATACAAATCCGTCTAAGTCAACTAAGATTTTAAAACTTCTAACTAAGATTTTAATAAAGTCTTATTCGTACTTAATAGTAGAATATTATATCCAAAAGCTATTTTGTTTTTATTTGGATTCATCATTGCAATAATCTTATCATAATTTTTCTTACCTTAAAAAAAATCGACAAATTTTATTTGAAACAAAAAATCTTATCTTTTAATTTCTCGTTTTTTTGAATATCTTCTAAATCATCATATAATTTCTCATTTGAACTTGGAGCTATATTTCTTAGTTTTTTATTTTCTTATTTTAGTTTAATATGATATTCTTCAATTTGAGTCATTTCATCCAATAAAATATTGGTTTTAATTTATGAAATTTAATTATTTTAAAAAATAAATTCTTTAATTCTATCATTATCATTTTTTTGTTTCTCATTTTGTAATATAAGTATTAAAACTTCAGAATAAAATTATTTTTTCTATTCTTCATGCTTCAAAGTAGAAACATTCAATTTATCTTTTTCCAATTTAGATTTATTATTCTCTTTAAACAATTTATTATTATTTTTATTTCATGTTCTTTGTAAAAATCTATAATTCAAGAACCATATTTATACAATTCCTTATTTTTTTCATATAATTTTTTAACATTAGAATTTTTAGAATCTTAATTATATCCTAAACTAGAATCAGAATTAATATATTTTTGATATTCATTAAAAATAGTAAAAATACCATTATATGGTTTTAAAAATTGTGTGAAATGTGAATCTATTACCTTAGAACATGTATATGTTAACGGAAGGTCACCAATCTCTTTTTCACTTATAGATTTACTACTTGAACGAGAACTATCAATGTAGGTTCACCCGTCAAAAAGAGATTACTTATCCTTTTTTATATTGTTTGTTTTATTTTCTTGAATGGTTTAGTTTTGGAGAATATGTTCTATTATGTCCCTTATTTTTATACTCATAACAAGTTATATATGAAACATCATTTATTTTTACTAGTGTTACCGTTACTACATTCCTTTCATTTTTTTCTTTCTAAACTGCTTTATGAATCCCTTATACTTTTTAATGATGTTGTAAATTATTTTTTTCAAGTGGGATATCTATTTCTTCCCACTTCCCTATGTATTATATTTATAAGAGTTAGAATAAATGATTATATTTGATTTAAATAAAATACCTTTATTCTTTGAAACCTCCTCATATATAATATTCTTTAACTCCAACACATATTGAGGCAATTAATCGATAATTTCATTCAAAGAATAATCCTTATAGTTATTACTCTTATCAATTGAAACTTTCTTTGTATGAAATTTTTTATGTTGTGATCTCAATACTCTTTTAACCAACACCATATTTTATAACTCCTCTCAAAGTGTACTCAACTCATTGATGATACTTACAAATATATAGAACACATGATTTCTAAATTATTATTCTCCCATTCTATAATCTTGGTAATCTATACACACGATTAATAACTTTTTTATTTTAATGTTATTTCAACTATAGTGAGTTATTTGAAGTATCCTCTAAATATCTCAAGTTTTCTTACATGATGAGACATGGATACAATATTTTTGAATACTAAAAAATACATTATATTCATTACTTTATAATTCAAAACACACTTTAATAAATAATTACCCACAAGTACATCTAGATCAACATGAGGAAGCTTATATGGTTTCAATATGATTTCCCAATGGTCAATGCTCATATTATTTCGGTATTTCTCCTTTAGAGCCTACAAATAACCATAATTGTTACCATTGAAGTATGGTAGTTTTTTGATTGATTATTTGAGTATTCCAATTGGTTAAATTAATGTTCTAGACTTGCTGCATTTCTAATCATTGTCACAAACAAATTAGAGTAAGGGCACTTGTATGTGTTTCCTTGGGGGTGTTCAATACTTGTTTCTAATATTATACCTTCAAATTCAGCTTATTGTTTTATTTATTCTAAGTGTATTTCTTGAAATATACACCTTAGGATATCTTAAATGCTTTTGTAGCCCAAAATTACTAGGGCCATGGAGTTTCTATTAATCCTCTCTATATTTTCTGATGTCGGGTAAGGGATCTAAGGTGGAGAAAATATTCAAATTAGTGCTTTCTTACTACAAGATTTACATATATGAAGGTCAAAAACAAGCATACCTTAAGTAAATTTAAAGATATTTTGATATGTTTCCAAAGGACATTACTATTAATAAGTTTTTATATGATACCTATAATAGGATTGGGTACACTCTTGTTAGTAACCCAGCTACTAGACATTATCCATACTCAAGACCTATGAGGGGTGATGTGTTTTCCATGGTTAAGGATGCCTTCAAATCCATTAACCTTGATTAAAATTATGATAGTTACCTTCAGGTTGGTAATGTTGACCACATATGCTTCCATCCTCAGGATTTAGATACATTGGTGAAAAATGATGAGATTGCCAAGATCTTTTCTTCAGAAATTGGCTCAACTCTCCATGGTTTGTGCCATCTGGACTGGATGGATATTTTTTAGCTCTCTATATATAATAAATTATTTTTTTTACAGTTCCATCCTTTATATATGGAGGGTTGAATGAGGAGATGAAAACATTGGATTCAATTAGAATATAGCTTGGATATTTCAATCCTAAATCAAGTGAAAACCAGTTTGCTGGGGGGGGATAATGGAGAAATTTTATATATAGGATGATCATGGTTTATCAAAGGAACTACACTGGAATTGTATTGATTGGGGTAACCTAATGGGTGGACAATTACAATGTCCCAATTCTGTCATAGGACATCATGATAGTTCATGACATTGCGAGAAGGGTGAGTGAGAGAGGAGGTGGTCTTCCAGTGGTGTAGGCCATGGACCTTTCTCATGGAAATGGAATGATAGAGGTGGATTTCAATTTGCTGGAACCCCACAGTGTGGGAGGGTATGGATTTCAGCTTGAAGTGAATCATATTTCCATGAAAGTATTCTTTTCCACTAGGATGGGGTTTTTCTACTGATTTACCTCAAGCTAATACCATTTAGAAGTCATTAAATGTGTGATATTGGTTCTGCAAAGCTAATTGGTAGATTCTCCCTAGGATTGATTTTTTCCCTCTTAATCAGTAATGGTTGTATTTGTTTCACTTCAAAAATGGCTTTAGAAAGTGATTTTTGAGTGGGTGTATTTTTAGGGTACCCATCTCGTCAACTCTTCTTTCTCTGTTGCTTCATGTGATGTTCTTTCAATTTATTATTTTAATATGGTTTTAATTTTTACACTTTTTATATAATATTTAATTACATATGTACATGTTTTATTATATATATATATATATATATATATTTTGTTAATTAATCCATCTTGTTTTAATTTTTTATTGATAACTCTCTCCACCCATCTCTCATTTTATCTCTTTAAGCCATGAGAGGATGAAGAGAAGGGAAAATGATTTGTACCTCCAATAAGTCTGTCGAATATAGAGTCGAAAAAACATTTTATACTTTGGTTAATGTTTCTAAAAATTCATTTAGATTATTTAAGAAACATACTGTTAGTTTAGTAATGATTTCACTTAGAGGTATTCGAATCAAACACAAAAGAGAATAAGAATTGTTCTTAACAAATATGAAAGAACAGAAAAAGAAAGTGTAGTAAAGTAAAGAATGCAGATTTACGTTGTTCGGACCTTATGGTCCTAATCCACAGAAAGAACACCATAAAAGATTATTTATTATTATTAAAAAGAAAAAAAATAACATACAAATAGTGAATTCAAAGTAAATAAAATCTTGCATATAGAATATAAAAACTATTTTAGAATAGATACCTCATCACCCCAAGAGCTAGTGATGAATTCTGGCTCGTAAATAGCAATGTACTCCCCTAAACTGGATGGACTCATGCACGCAACCCTAAGTACTAGACTAAAAATAGAAAAAGATCATACAACACATATACTAAATAAATAAAAAATAGATCACAAAACCAGAAGTGTTGAAGGAGATATAGCTCTGCCAGGGTCGGAGGATCTTGAACATGAAGCGGTCCTCATGGATCTTAGAGGTCCTGAACTCACCACCGTAGAAGGTCACCATAATGGGGAAGGCAAGAAAACATGGATGTAGAATGAGTTTAATCTCTGGAATGAAGCTGGGGAAGTGTCAAGAAGAATCACGGGCTGAAGCTCTTACCTTGAAAAATGAAGTGAAAGATAAATAAAGGCAAAGAAGATGAGGTAACATGTACTGTTAGGCGCTGTAGGTGAGGTGGGATGTGTGGACGATCGAGAATGAGTAGAATAATAAAAAAGGAATAATGATTGAAATAGATCACCAAAAATCTAGGACACAAGTCATGCACAAAGATAAGGGGAAGTAGTTGATAGGACCACCACAAAACACAAAATAAAAATCCAAATTCATTAGATGGAGTTAAATTTATGGGTTGTAGAAATCATCTCAGATGGATCACCATGAAGAAAGCGTAGGGGCCAGGTGGACCACCTGATCATTGGGCCAACCGATCAGCCTGAATAACATCCACACTCCATGGTCTATAAGGGAGGCCAATAATACCAACATCACACAAAGAGGCCTGACAACACAGAAGGCCAAGCATAATACCATAAAAAAATTTCATAATAAAAATATATCCAACATCTTTTCATGACAATAAATATAAATAAAAACATTTAAATTGAAAACCATAAAAAATATCCACCTTTTCAATTAAAAAAAATGATATTGTTCCTGAAACCCTAACCATCCTATAGTGGGTTCAGACATATTTTATTTTAAAAAATAAACCTGAGTCTACCTAATCCACCTAGCATGGATCCTCTTAGAGTGTGCTACATTGGCACATGGAATGGCCATACCCACACTTCTAATACTTACCAAAATTATTAATCATGATCAAAAGTTTAAAATAACTAAGAAATGAAATTAAACCAAACAACTTACCAACAATACCTTCAACACCATTAATGGCTTGGACTCCCAAGCATGAAGAGGCCTTCAAAACCAAAAGAACATTCCTTAGGGATAAAAAATATTGGATAATAAAAACAAAAAATATTATAAAATAATTACATAGTAAAAACCCATTATAAAATAATCAAAAAACAACCATAGATAAGGAGGCTGATAGGAAACTCTCCACGTAATCCCAGATATCTTAGACCAACCCACATAAAACCTTTTCTTTCAACCAGGTTCCCCCATAGAGACATGTGTGTCCAGTCCTAGGATCATAAAATAAGACAACAAACAACCTATTCCTAGTTCTAATGAATGGGATGCTAAAAATAAATTTAAAAACCTTTTCAATGTCATACCGAGGGAAAACCATATGGGACTAGGACATAGTGTATATATTTTTCAAGTCTGCATAGTAAATTTTTAAATGGTCAGTTTTTTCACACTCAAAACATCAAAAATTATTTAACCAGTTCTTATATTTCCTTTATTTTTTATTGGACCCTTAGTATACGTCAATTTAGGTTCATTCTTAACACCATTAAACTCTTCCTTCAAACTATGTGTTTGAAGGTTATGAGATAACAAAATAGACCTTACTTCCTCTAAAGTAATAAAATCCCTACTGTACATCATGAAATAAATTAATCAATTAAAAGAAACATCAAGGTAGGTTAAACGAATTAAATACTGATCCTTATATTTAACCTCTATATCAATATTATCTAAATCTAGAAGAACTTTATTGAACTCATCAATATGAACATGAACATAAGAGTAATAAGTCATTTTGAAGTTATAAAATCACATCTTTTTGTACAAGAATCGAAGAAAGGATTTGGTAGTATAAATTTTTTAAAGTTTATTCCAAAAATATTTAGCAGTAGTTTCATGTGTGACTTCATGACAAAATTTATCCCCTAAGATTAATATAAGAGTTCAATGATCTTTTTCTAGTATCTAGGGTCATTGTAAAGTAAACAAGTAGTGGAATGACCATCAACAATGATGGTCACTATAGGTTTTTTACTGCCATGTAAATAATCTGCAAGGCCATTATGAACTAATAGAGCACAAATATTTTTCTCTCCATATATTAAAATCGTTTTCACCATTAAAATTTTCAATTTCAAATTTAAAAGACATTGTAAATAAAATTTGAGGCTCTAATACCACATGTTGGTTTAATAACGAGTTCTATTAGAGGTGTTCGAAGTAAACAACAAATAGAATAAGAATCATTTTAAAAAAATCAAAAAGTACAGAAAAATAAAGTGCATGAAAGTAAAGAAAATAATGGATTTATGTGGTTCAGACCTTATGGTCCCCCTCCATGGAAAGAACAACACCACATATTATTTATTATTATACAAATATAAAACAAATCACTTACAAACAGATAATTAAAAGTAAATAAAACCACACACACAGACTAGAGAAAATATTTGAGAATATGGACCAAATCACCCCACTAGCCAGTGATGAATCCTGGATTAAAGATAGAAACATACTCCCTCAAACTGGACAGACTCACACATGCAACCCTGATAACCAGAACAAAAAGAGAAAAATATCATAAAATGTAGATGCTAAATAAAGAAAAGAAATAAATCACAAAACTATAAGTTTAAAGGTGATACATCTCTTGCAAGGTAAGAGGATCTTGAACATGAATTAGTCTATATAGATCTTGTGAGTCCCAATATCTCCACTAGAGAAGGTCATTGGAATGGTGTAGAAATGAAAATGTGGATGCAGTGGGTGTATACTTTCTTGAATAATGCTAGAGAAGGATCAAGAAGAACCACATCTTGAATCTATCACCTTGAAAAATGAAGTGATGAACCAATAAAGGTGAATAAGGTGAGGTGATGGGTTCCATTAGGCATTGCAGGTGAGGAGGGATTCATGGACTATCAAGAATGAATATAAGCATCATGAAGGCATTCTGGATGAAATAGATCTCTAAAAATCTAGGACACACAACATTCATGGAGAGAAAGGAAGGAAACATATAGGATCACCAAGAAATAAAAATGGAAATCTAGATCCTTCATATGGAGTTCAATCGATAGTCATAAGGAATTGTCTCAGGTGGATTGCCATGATGGCTGTCTAGGGGGCCAGATAAGTCAACTGATCAATGACCAACCAAGCATCCCAACAAGTAGATGCGTTCCACCATCCAAAATGGAGCTCAGTAGTACCAATGAACCTCACATAGGCCCAATAACATATAATCCCAAGTGAAGGACCATTAAAATAAAATTACCATAATAAAAATAAATCCCACATTTTTTTGTATGAAAAAAACTCAAAAAAAAACTATTAAAATGAAAACCCAAAACAACACATACCTGTAACCAATTTAAGACTTATTTAAAATTTTTAACTACTATAAAAACTCTACCACTCTATTTTAACACACATGTCACATGATAAAATATGAACAATTAACCCAACTCATATCCTTTTATAATTATTTATCAAACCTCAAACCCGTAAAATTAATTCAATAAATAATTTATTATATTTAATTATTTTAAGTTAAATAACTTATGAATACCTTGATAAAAAATTCAATTAATGTTAATCTAGACTTTCATAAATTATAATTGAATATATCTATTGATTTTACAAAGAAACATTCACACTTAAACAATCACTAGCCCACGTATATGGGCCTTGCATCATTTTAAATTTCAATTCATCTAAATTAGTGATGTTTTTTGATACACTATGTGTGTGAACCTTTATCCTCTTATCTAAATAGTAGTGAAACAAAATCATAAACCAAATTGGTATCTAATAATACATCATATCCCAAAAAATCATAATAATGATAATCTTCTTTCAAAAATACCGACAAAGAAATATTTTTCATGTTTATTTGAATATGGAAAATAATATTTATGAAATATAATTAGATAAAATTGTCTATATTTAAATTTTTTCTTTTTTTATGATTGTATACATAAAAATATCATGAACGAGAATTAAAGTGATTATTTCATCATCTAAATGATGGTCTGTGAAGAAGGAAAAATGAAGAGACTAAGCCTAGAGCTCAAAACTGAAGAACTAGGATAAAACTGGGTAAAATATATTAGGAAACACTAATTAATTCTGTGGATATCATTAAAGATATAGAAAATTAAGGATTATAAGACAAGAATACAATATGTGAAGGAAAAATGGAATTTCTAGGTGATGACATCATAAGTAACAGCATGAAATTTATGGTCACACCATGACACATGTGAGTCTTGACCAAAGAGGGTTTCAAATTGTGAAACATGTTGTGGAAAGTCTGACCCCACACGTTACATATCATGAACACTATTCATGACATGAAATGCCCAAAGACCCAAAATCATCCAAGTTTGAAGTAATTTATTTTGAGAGTCCATATTTTTGATGTTGGACCACCAAGTATCCATGGGATTGACCCATAACCATTTATGAAACCCTTTATGGCATCACAGGTGCAATCTATCTCTATAAATATAAGGCTTGGGGGGGGGGGGGGGGGTGGGGGGGGTTGAAAAAAGGAAGATTCATGAGGGAAGTTATAGATGATGGATTTCTACAGTTTTATTTCCTTATTTTAATTTTTTTATTTTCTTCATACTGGGATGTATTCCTTATGATGTTCTAACTCATTTAGCATTCACATGGAGGGATAAATGTTTTGAGTGATAGGGAAAGGTGGAGGTTAGACTGATTGCGATTTGTTTTATTTTTTTCACCTAAATGAATAAAATATTTTCTTTTCTATTATTTTTGGTTTCAATTGTCAAATTAGTTTTTAACTCTAAAAAAAACTGAGACTATGTTGATTCTTTTAATTTCAATTTCTTTGGTCAATGATTCATATCTTTCTCAACCCAATTATGATCTATTTACTATAGAACATATTAGAGTTGGGCGGTAAGTTTTTGACGATCTTCAATATGTGTAAGGAAGCGTAATCAAAACTATTGTTCATTAGGTAATAACAATACTCAATTAGGGATTTACCTAATTTATCAAGAGGATCCTCTAAAACTCCATGCATGTAGAGGGTAGAGAAATTTGAGACCTAAACTAGGGTTACCCACACTATCACCATCCTCTAAGGGAGAAAGATAAATCGAAATAATATTATATCTCTTACCACTTACCAGATAAAGAATATGTTAAAATTGTGATAATATTGACCCAAATATAGCCAAACCCAACTTTCTCACAGATTTAAAAATATTTTTTAAATAAATAATTTAATATTATTTTTGAAAATAATTAGTTTCAAAAATCATACAATTAAAAATAAATTTCCTTATAACTAAATAAATGTTATTACCCATTTTTGTGTGAATTTATGTTCTGGAGACAATCCAATATTAACCCCTAGAATATAATTAGGTAATAAAATTCTATTTTTCCATAATCCAAGTTAGTTTTGAGTCAAAATTAGTTCTATTTTTTAGGAGGTAGTGCCTCAAAACACACAAAAAATATAAAAAATTCAACCTTGAATGACCCAAAGTTCAACAAACCAACTAATTGATTTTGACCATGAAATTGAACGAATACTAACCAAATAATGTATATTAATTTATAAGAAGACTTTGAAGAAATAATTTTTTCAAGTGAAACTCTCACTCTAAACCTGATGACATGGTTGAGAATCCCAATCAAACCCTTAGGGATATTTGTGCACCCCAATTTTCTAATCCTCAAAACCAACTTGTTTTTCCTGTTGCACAAAATGATTTTGAATTGTGAGTTAACATGATTTTGGTGCTCCCAAAATTTCATAGTCATGTAGAAGATGACCCAAATTGAAATATCCAAGAATTCAACTATGTCTTATCAAGCTTCATGCCAAGAGGAGCACCTGAAGACCCATTAAAGTAGAGGTAATTCCACTTTTCACTCGAAGGAGAGACTAAGGAATGGTTATAAAGTCTGCAATAAGGAGAGTTAAGTGATTGGGAAGACCTAAAATAATGATTCATATGATGATTATTTCCCACACATCGAAGCACAATAATTATAAAATAAATCTATGTCATATGAAATTTTACTAGAGAGACCTAATATAAGTATTGGGAACACTTCAAGAAACTTTGTGCATTCTTTCCACATCAAGAAATTGAGGAACACAACTTCCTCATGTTTTTCTACTAAGGATATCTAAACAATGATAAAAACATTCTTGAAGACTCATCTAGCGGATATCTGATCAGAAAATCACCAAAAGAGGCTAGAGGTCTGATTGAGAAGATTGTAAAAAACTTTAAACAATTTGGAATGAGAGGTATGAGAACTAGAGGAATCCATGTGGTATGAGAATCTGATTTATCAAATTTAATTGAAACCAAGGTTGAAAACCTCACCAGGTTAGTACAAAAAATAATTGTGACACAAATAAGTGGACAACAAAATTCATCTTAGGTATGTGGTTTATGTGATTCATATAATAATTTTACGAATTAGTGTGATGAGGATAGGGGAGAAAAATATGTACTTCTGCCTTTCATCCATGACAATTCCAATAGAATCAACCGCATCAACCCTAGAACCAATCAGAATAAAACCAGAATCAAATCAATCCGTACTATAAAAAAATACCCACCATAAGATTCCTTACAATAGTAACAATATCAGAACCAACCTCCATTTCAAAAACATTACAAGATACCCTAACAAAAGTAAGCTTTAAACCACCAAATTTATAGTGGAAGACTTATAATAATCCTTACATCAATGTACCATCCACTGATGAGCATCAGATGAGGTCCCAGGTTATAGGATTGGATGATAATATAGATTATCTAAAAAGACCAATTTGAATGTTTTATGTATTTTTTAACCAAAACCCAAGAAATATACTAGCCTAGACAATACTTAATCCGAAACAGAATGTCAGTGAAATTACAAAAAGAAGTGGAAAAGAGAACCATCCACCTAAACAAAGTAAGAATGATGATTCTATGTAAAATTTCGAAGCTAAACCCATCCATCCAAAATAAGGGGAATAGAATAATGAAGGAACAATAACAAGGTTTAGAAAATAAAGGATATCAACACACATGTAAAATCAATAATAGGAGAAAAAAACATTCCACCACCATTCCATTATACATGAATTCGTTCAATGAAGTTTAAAGAGGATAAAATAAAAAACGAAATTCAAGAGACCTTCCAGAAGGTCAAAATAAATATCCCACATTTGAAAGAAATCATAAAATCCTTAAATATGATTTTTTTTCAAGGAGTTAAGCATGAAGATAATAATAATTTATGGAAATGAGAGAATTATCTTAGGGTAAAGCATCTTAGCAATGATCACACTGCTAATACCAAAAAAATGTCATGATCCAGAGAAATTCTATATTACCTACAATATAGGATATTTGAATTTTATTGATTATTTATGTGATATAGGTGGTTAAATAATGATATTTTCTCACTATGTATTTATATATTCATATATTTAAAAATTGAATCCCACCAGAGTAGTGTTCTAGATTGCAAACAGATCCACTATTTAGAAGACGTTCTTCTGAAAGTCAAAGACCTACTATTTATAACTAACTTATACATACTGAATATAGAATATGATACGAGTTCATCAAAATAACCTATCATTTTGGGGAGACCGTTCTTAAAGACAAAAAAACCATAATAAATTTTCATAAAGGAACACTTTCAATAGAGCTTAGAGATAGTTGATTTCATTTAGATATACATGAATCCATGAAGCTTCCAAAAATAATTCATTAAATAAATGAAATATCCCACAAATAAGGTATAGAATCAATTGAAGAATCATGAATGATTCAAAAATTCTTATCCTTAAAAGATAATTTTCTCAGAAAAATGCAACAGAATAGGTAAGTTACCAATTTTATGGAAATTATATTTTTTTATTTGATAGAGAAATAAAATCTAATTTTTTTATTATTTTTTAGGAAAATATGAAGAGTCCACAGGCTAAGATAATGATATTGAGATGTAGAAAATTAAAGAAGCTAAAAATGAAAATATTATCATGGAATCTGAAAGTATTTGGTTATGAAGGAAGAAAAATTGGATAAGGCACAATCCATATGTCTCACTATAAAACTTAAATTGAAAAAGGTTAGAGAAATTTCATTAAAGTTGTGGAGGTAATCAAAGGATATTATTAGATCAATGAAAATAAAATTTTTGTGAACAAGGAAAGTCTTCCCTATATCAATTTCTAAATAGATCCATTTTAATTAAATATTTAGAGGTAAAGGTCAAGAAAATTGAGGGACAATATACCATAACAAGAGAAAAGGAATAATATTACAAGGATTCCATAATCCCTTACACATAGTAAGGTTCATATCGTAATTAGAAAACAAAATATATATGGAGATACCATAAACCAATTTAGCAGATTAGAAATTCATAGGGTTTTCTAGGGATATGGTAATCATGGGAACAAATATTATTCATGATGGTATAAAATATCTTTACCAGGAAGGAGAAAATAACCATTGGAGGATATTTCACTCCATTAACCCTATTATCACTGAATACCCATCAGGTTGTTTGTTTCCATTAAAATTTATTAAATACAATAATTCCATTTCAAATACACTTTACTAAATAATAAATATGAATAAATTGTAGACACTATACCAATTAAGTGTGGGGGAGGGAATATTTTATTCTAGGATATCTTTAAAAGTTATATTTTTTAGTCGAGACAAAAATGATAAAAAAAAGTACTTCAGGAGGCAACATATATTTTTTTACCTTATTCCACTCTTCCCCTAAGTCCTATTTGGATATTATTTAAAATGAATACTTAGTAATTTTTTTATTTTTATTTATAGGTCCATCAACATAGTCACAAGTGGAATAATAGGAATACAAGGAAATGGTATGCGAACAATTAAAGCTATGAAAAGTTTACACATTGTGAAAATACCATATAATAGAGCTAATGGAAAGGAACTGTGAAAATAGAATGAATCATCCTTACAAAAGAGAGTTTTATTTTAAATTCATTATCTTTTGAACCACATATATTTTTATTTTAAAATATTTATTTAAGATTAAAAAAGAAAATTTCACACCCACATGTATCCTTCTTTCTTTACTTGAGTGGTATGTGAGACATAAATTTATTAGGAAACCCATGATGCCATGATTTAGATTTTAAAGTTAATGAGTTTGAATAAGTAAAATGACTGATTTTATAATTGTATTGAAGCATAAATATTGAATTGATGACTTATTATTTTACGGGATTTGATGATTTAGATAAATGAAATTTCTATATCATTTTCATACATTGAATTTCTAAAATTTGTTTGTATTGATTATTTAAAATTATTTCATACCCTAAGAGATTATCTCTAATTCATATGTTCCATTATTGAGAGGATTTATATGAAAAATAATTTATATATTAACTTGATAAAATTTCTTGAGTGATCCTGGGGAATTAAACCTGTTATAACTTTAATTGGAATTTGTTAAATCTATAACAATGAAAAACCACATTTAAAATGATTGAGGAAATTTTTTATTGTTAATACCTTATCATTGAGACCACATTTTACATAAATCCTTGAGTCTACCCTAAAACCCACGAGTTTCCTCACTAGGAACGAGCCACATTACATTCCATTTTTATCCACTCCTACCCTAATATATTTATATGTCATGATATGTTAAAGTTTAAGTGTGGGGGTGAAAAAAGTGTTGAAATAAGGGATGTATTACATTGTATGGAAAAAGTGTGGGGGTTCAATTTTGAGTATTGGGAAAGGATAATGCTACATTCATTGTACTATAATTTTTTCCCTTCTTGAAAAATGTATTAAAAAAAATGGGTTTTATTTTGGGAAAATAAAAAATCAATATTACTAGATCAATGATCTTTAGATTGCATGTGGTTTGGTGTAAGATGTTAGATTTCTTCCAAGAATAACATAAAAAAAATAAATAGAGAAAAATTCAAGAATGTGTAATTATTTCATTAAATTTACATTGATCATGATCTGACTTTGACTTCTAGGGAATGGGAGTTAACTTTTTTACAAATGAGATTTTAGTTTCACTTTACTTTAGATATCGTAAAGCATGATCTATATGTTAACCTCATTTTTGGGATTTAATATTTTGAAAATAAATATTTATCAATATTAAGACTCAATGTCATCAGAACATTATTTTTAAATTCCTCATGATTTTATATGATTTTTTTAGGCAATAGATAATGTAGTTCCTTTACAATATTATGAAAAATAAGCATGTACTCATCATAAGAGCATAACTCTTCTTGACTTTTTTTTCATGAGTGATGAGTGAAAAGAATCCATTGTGAGGTAAATCATGACTTTATATGTTTTATTATAAGGAATTATGATGTATGAATTAATTAAATAAGAAGTTTCATAATTTTTAAATTGGAAAGAGTAAAATACATGGGTTTATTATTTTATTGGAAAAGTGCAAAGTTTAATTGATGTTTGATGTGAATATTTAAAGGATGATACCACATTGATAATCATTAAATTTAATTTCTTTGGAATCTAAATATTGGTAACATTTTGTTCCTCTTTTATTTATGTTGATATTACATACTTGAGGAAAAGTAAGATCTTAGTGTGGGGGGATTTACATAGTAATATTTTCCATATTTATTTAAATACAAAACATATTGTTTATAAAATTTAATTGAATACAATTTCCTTTATTTAATTATTTTAATGTTTTATGGAATGATACAACAAAATATTAATAATTAGTGTTAAATTGACAATTTCATGATCCAAATGATGGTCCGTGATGAAGAAAAAATGAAGAGACTAAGACCGAAGCTCAAAACTGAATAACCCAGACAAAATTGGGTGAAATTAACTGAAAAAATCAATCCATGTTGTGAATATCATTCATAATGTGAAACATGAAGGATTTAAATATATAAGGACCCATCCTTAAACATTACTTATTATTGAATTAAATGAATAATTCACATAGAGGATCTTTTCAGGTTTAGGGTTTTAGAGAATTAGATCATAAATCATGAATTACATTCCACATTTAAACAATGTGGTTACATAAAAGATAGTATTCATTTTTTCCCATCGACGGAAACATATTTAAAACAAAACATGGATTCTTTCATGACACTTCCTTGACCATATCATCAAATCATATACATTTCCCTTGATGTGTGAAAAACATTTCAAAAACATAGGATGAGCATAAAAATCTTAATAAGGGATATAAAAGTACGAAATGAAAACATTAGTCTATGTATAAAATCATACTTTACTCATAAAACATAATCACTTTAACATACCTCATAAAATCATGAATAAATCATAGAAATCATAAGACATAAAGGTAACTTGAGGCATTCATAACATTCTTACGTAGGGCGTAACCCTATTGGTTATGTTTGGAATACCCATCACAGTATATTCCCTAAATATCTTCGGAGAAACCTTAACATTTAACTCCTTCATGTTACCCAATGCATTAGAGAGCTATATCGGAATCACCCGCCCTTAGTTTATCACAGAACCACCCGTCTTCATAAAAAATGCCCAAGAACCATAACATAATCATAGCACATAACTTAAGCATAAAGGAAAGATAACATTCCCACACTGCAATAAAAATATAACATTTTAAGATATTGAAATAATTAATCCATTCTAAAAACCATTTTCAAAACCATTTAAAAAAATTTAATTAAGAGATTTTTGAATCAAAGTGTCCCATACCACCTTGAAGCTTTTAAAATTTTAAACCATTAATATCCATATAAATAAATACTTAAAACCATTATGAAAATATGGATATTAATGAGAAATATTTATAAGAATAAATCATTAAAACATTTAAAACGATATTTTAGTTAAATGGTTTTTAACAAAATGAGAGACACTTGAATACAATAATTGAGGAATAACATTTAATCAGAACATTATAATATCAGGAGAATAAATGGATTCATGATATAATACATCAAAGGACATTATATACACCATTTAAGAGGGAATTGGTGCATATAATAAAATGAAGTCTCAATGGAAATGTAAACTGAGATGGAATTCCTTATAAAGAAGTTATCCTTAAATTAAGGATAAATCAGTCTCATAATTATGTGTGACGAATATAGATACACCCAATATAAGTGGATATCAAGTATAAAACAATCAAAGGTCATTCACACATATTAAAAGGATGACATATTCAATAACTACATGTTGAACCCAATGAAATCGAAATTGGGTTAAGAAGTTCCCTTGGTAAAATTCCACAGCCTAACGACATCACTTTAAAATTCATAAAATTAGTTGATGAGAGAGAAAATGGTATCTCATCACTTGGACATAAAATTTACATCAATAAGGATATATAAGAACATACCCCAACAAAAAAATATGTAAATTAAAAGACATAACAAAATAAGTCTTTTAAAAAGAGGAGTGTGAAAGATTCCCTTACGGATTTGGGAAACTTTCGAAACTTACACCCTATGAAAGAAGGGTCATACAATGAAGATGTAAATACCCATAAATGAGAGTATATTATAAAAATATTAAAATAATGGACAGTACATACACCACACAAAATGAAATAGTGGCCAATGTAGCATGAATATCACGGGAATAAAAAGTTATATGAAAATCCCCTTATGAAAATTAGGCAGCCTAACGGCGCCACAGAAAACTTCCAAAAATGGATTGATGAGATCAAATAGGGTCTCTCATCATATTAACATAAAATTTACAGCAAGATGAATATATAAGAACATCACCCAACAAAAGAAATAGGATCTTAAAATAAGTGACATAAAAGAGAGTACTTTAAAAGAAAGAGAGAGGTTGGATCCCTTATGAAAATTCGGCAGCCTAACGGTGCCAATCAAAACTTCCAAAATGGATTGATGAGAGAAAATAGGTTCTCTAATCATATGAACATAAAAATTACAGTAATAGTATTATAAAATAACATCCCAACCATAAGAAAGATGATCTTAAAAGGAATGACATAAAAGAGTGTACTTAAAAAAGAAAGAGAGGGGTAGGTTCCCTTACGAAAATTCGGCAGCCTAACGGCACCACTTAAAAATTCTAAAAAAAGAATTTATGAGAGTAAGAGGGGGTATCTCATCATATAAAAAAAATAAAAATTACATTATGATTAATATAAAATAACATCCTCCAACATAAGAACATGAAGCATAAATGAAATGACATAAAAGAGGGTACTTGAAAAGAAAGCGAGAGGTCAGATCCCTTACCTCAAGTACGACTTGTCTTGTTCGTTTATTTATATTCCTGAATAATAAAAATTGGTCAATTTATAATTTCTTAAGGACCTTCTATAAATATTATTATTCAGTTCTTATCACATATTATAATGTTATAATTATTGTTTAATAATGTTAGTTCATATCAGACGTTTTTGCCGATGTTTGGTACATGAGTCAAAATGAACTTGTTTGAAAATGATTGCCCATGTAGTTATAAGTAAATCATTTCTATAATATTATTAATGATTAAAATATCATATATATCCAGTAAATATTCATTTTATACTATTCCATAACATTTGGAGATAAAAAAATGAAAAGCACCATTCATGGAGACGGCAGGCCGTACGTACGCATGAACGCTACTTTCATTTTTTTTGTCATATTAATGGAATTAAAAATAAATAAATAAATAAATATATATATATATATATTATAATTAAATTATAATATATATGTTATATAGGTAACATATGTTCATTAATTGCATTCTTTATACATTCCATGTTTTGCATGAACGAGTCACATCACTTGAGGGGGCGGTAGTCCACACTTCCTCAAATAAAATTATCGCATTTGCACAACATACAAAGAATAAATGTATGTTTTAAATATAAAATACAGAAGCATATAGTAAAAATAAATACCATATATATCATATATAAAATACAGTTACATCATAATTTCCACCTTTAAAGGTGTTAAAAGAATATCGAACAATCATCGTTTCGTGAGGCAGTAATTCGCCATCCACAGAAACAATATGTTCTTTAAACATTATACGAATGTGTGTGTAAGTGTAGCTCGAATACTTCTTATAACAACATCACAGTATATTTAAGATACCGTTTTTGTTACAAAAGAATGTAATAAAAAGAGTTTAGGGGGTTGGAGAAGCAAAATAAAACATAAGAACACAAGAGAAGACACTACCTTTAAATCGAGTAACGTTTTTTGATTTGAGCTCAAAGGCTTCCTTGGAAATACATATGCCCAAAGTGAGTATTTTAGGAGTAAGATAGGGATGTGGAGAGACAAAATGGGTGGGGGTTGTCCGAGCCAAAGGCTTGAGAGGTGTGGGTAAGGTGGTAGAGGTGGGGGCCTTTTATAAGAGGAGAGGAGGGACACTCTTGGAAAGTCTTGAAAAATAACATTATTATAAAATGATTTTCGGATTTTAAAGGGACCAAAATTATATATTTCTAGGATAAGGTGATAATAGTTCTAAATACACACATCCAATGGGTTTTTGACAAGTTTAGGTCTTAGATTTTACATTATATTTTCATTTTATTTAAATCGTTAAATAATGAGGTAATCACTGCATCATCATGGTGTCACAAATAATTTAATTTATTTAGTGTCTAAAAATTATAAAAAAAAATATCATGATGTAGGAAATATTTTTAGATTTCCAATTAATATTTATAGTAAAAAATATGACTTTTATAACACCATTTAAAAATTGTTTTAGTAAAACAACACATGTTTGTGACATTTTTATTTTAAAATTAAATAAAAGGTTTTTAATGTCATTTTCCTACAAAAGTGGAACCATGGGGTCCCCAAGTTGACCCATGGATTGTCTTGGTCATACATGACACATACAATAAGGGTAGTACATGTGTCAAGGTAATTTCATAATATTAAAACATTATTTTTACCTTAAATTACACTAATTACCTCTAATCGCGATAAAAAACATAAAAGTTACTATTCACAAAAAAATTATTTTAATCCCATTGAACCACATATTAATTCCTAATGAAAACCATGTATGTCAGATTTTTTAAATTCAAAATGAAATGACCAGTTTGGGATATACCTAACACTGAGAGGGGGGGGGGGGGGTGAATCAGTGTTGCAGACTTTTTAAACGAATTCTCACTTTTATCCCTGTACCTCTAGACCTGTTTGGATATTGATTCTCTTATTCTCTTTTCCTTGTCGCATGCAATAATAGAAAGCGGTAAAGATATTCACATGATATTTTTACAAGTTTCACCACTCAATAAGAGTAGCTACGTAATTTCCATGCATGGGGATGACCAGTGCATGGATTCTCCACTATATTGTAAAATGCTTTTACAATGGAGTGTCTAGGAAAACAATCCTCTAACTAGTGTGAGTCCCTACACTTTAGAGGGGGGTGGGAAACAATCCTCTTCCCTGGACTGGTGAAATCCTAGCCCAACTTGCAGCCTCTAGCTGGTTCTTTATACTGCCTATAGAGACAGTCTATTGCAGCCTCTAGCTGGTTCTTTATACTGCCTCTGAAGACAGTCTTCTCTCTGTAAAAAGAGTTTGCAACACCAAAAGAATCTTTCACCTATTGAGACCTATTGGATGTCACAGTGCTACTTTGTTCTTACTCTATCCAATTATTACCTGCCTAAAAACATGCAGGTAAACAACCACTTCTTTCTCTGTAGCAAACCTGAAAGCTGCACAATCTTCTTCCCCTTATTCTTCAGTGCAATACCAGCTACACTGAGATCGCTTCTACTTCAATCTGCTGGAATCACAAACTCCCTTTGTGATTATTAGAACAATGAATACCAGCTCATCTTAGCATCATCATAATTAAACTGCCCTGAATAATTGTCAGCCTTCAGTTGGGAATACTCCATTCTTCTTCTTCTCTTCTTTCTCCTTGACACAGTATAATTACAGTTTCTTAATCTCTTTCTTAAATTCTCAATACCAACACAGGAGTGTATTGGTATACTAACTTCTTCCTTGGTGAAGATATGAATTCAGTTGCACATCTTGTTCTTCTCCACTTCACAATGCACAACGATAGTGTTAAACACCTATCGTGTGAGTGCAGTTCAACTTTTCTTTGTGAAACCGAATGGTTCACAGTTCTTTCTTCTTCACAAGGCTGCTTCGAGAGTGCTATGCACCTATCGAAGGCCTACGGGACCCTCAATTTTTTCGCACAACCTTCTAGGTGGCTTGCGTGTAAAATTCAATCCTTGCGCATAAAAACACCTTTTGGCGCGAAAAACCTTTTTCGCGCGCAACTCTTCTTTTTTGCGTAGAACTTCCTATTTCGCGCAACAATTCTTTTTCCGCGCAACACTTCTTCTTTTCGCGCAATGCTATATACTTCAATTTTTCCGCACACCAGAGCTCGAGATTTGTCTAAGTGTTGAGTCTCTACAAATGAGAAGGGTTAGCCTCATATTTATAGGCATTTTTGACCCCGTGCGTAAATCACTAATCCGCGCGTAAAACCTCCTCCATGCGCATAAAAACTCTTTTATGCAACTTCATATTTCGCGCCATGCTTCAATATTTCGCGCACCTCATGCCTTTGCCATTTTTCATCCTTCTAAGAATGAATCACCAGTTGCGCACAAAATTCCGCACCGCGTTCCATATTGTGTGCAAACCCAATCTTTCCTATGACATAAGATTTCGCGCGCTGCTCCAATCTTTCGTGCATTTTATGCCTTTTCCAATTTTCGAGCTTCTGATCTCGAAACACCTTTTGCACGAAAACTTCATTCCTTAATTTCGCGCACCATGCCAATATTTCACGCAGACTTCATTTTTCGCTCAGCCCGCTGATATTACTCGCACAACTTTCTTTTTTCGCGCATCCCGCTGATTTTTCGCGCAACCCACTACTATTTCATGCAACCCGCATATATTGCATGCACCACTTCATTTTTGCACGTAACATGCCTAAATTTCCGCGCACTCCATTCCTTTGTCATTTTTCAATTTTCTGTCATTGAATAAATCCTTGAACGTGAAAATATAGACCATCTTCAATCTTGCGCGCAACATCCATTGCCAAGCACATTTCTTCATCTCCGGATTTTCAGGCCCTAAAATTTGGCAAACACTGGAAAACGGCGCCACCTTAAACTGTGCTTTTCTTACATCCCAAGATTTTCTATTGCTTTGTCATTTTATCTCTTTACTGCTTCCCATAACCATTCTTCTGCTCTTATCACGAATCCCACTATCGTGGTATTTATCCTTTGATACATCAGCTATAGCATCGTCAGAGTTGCAATGGAAACTGAAACTTCCCTATCCCCCAACAGCATCATTCCTTCCAATCAAAACTTTATATGACTGGAATCATCATTTCTCCCCCTTTCCTTCATAAGGCTTGCACCACAATTTCTCCTAACTCATGATATGTGTGAAATAAATACCAGCAATGCATCGTTTGATTTGGATATAATGCGAAATGCATGGCTACCTCAGAATGCCAAGCCCTTCCAGATTCTCTCTTCTTCTTCAGCCATAATTCTACACTTCATGCAAATCATATGATTTTATTCTTCAAGTAATCACTTTCATGGATTTATATCTTGAATAATTTCATAGTCTTCTTCAAAACCCCATTCTTCTTCAATCATCCTCAGATGGATGATACTTCTCCATTCTTCATTGTTGTAAACAATGTGTCACCATTGACACATGTTCTTTGAACTTAGGATCATCTCAACAATCGTCTGAATTTTCTTCATAGAGAATATCCCAAGTATGACATTCAATGCTATGATATCATAACAATTCTCCATGCATCCTCATTTAATCAAATCTCTATTAACTTTGGAGTCCTTCTTTATCTCCTTCTATATTTTGACCAGTATTGACAACTGTTGACAAAAAATACAATCTTCATACACAAAGTGGTCCCAACACAAAATACAGAGGTGGTAAAATTTCATTTAAACAAAAAACTAGTTTTTTTAAGTACCACTTAGTGGTTTCACTATTCATAAAAAATTGATGTTTTTCAAAAAAATACCAAAAATTTACCCTAAGCTATATTTGATATTCCAAATTCAAAAATGATGTCTATTTTACAAAATTCAAAACATATAAGTTACATTAATTAATTTAATAATTAATTCCCGCTGTCAGAACAAATAGCATGTTTTTATGAAACAATATATATCAAAAGATTGACACTAGTTTAAGTCCAATTTCAAAGTGAAATTAATTCTAAAGACCACTGTTGGATTAAATGGTAAAAATATATTCTAATTTCACTTTAAAACAAATTCAAAAGATAATCTAATCATATAAATAAATTAGATTAAAAATAGGTTTTGAATTAAAATAGAACATTTTCACTATTCATTAAAAAATGAACTTTATCAGAAAAATACCAAAAAATTACACAAAGTAAATTTTGATGTCCCAATTCTAAAGAAGAATTTTATTTTTTCAAATATAACACATAAAATTGTCAAAAAGTGGATTTAAAAGAGGTTTTCCATCAAAAGGCGGTTAATCGACCTTTTAAAGAATATTAGAATGTTTACGCTTAAAATTAGATTAATTCACATTTTTAATCCTCTAAAATTTATTGTAAAAAGTAAAAATATTTGACAAACATATATAATTATTTTTTAGTTAGTTTTGTTCATTCCCATCGTTACAACGGCTAGGTGTTAACCACCATTTAAAATAAAATTATTTTATTATTAGAGTGCATCTTAAGATTTCAAAGGAACTCGTTGTTGCATATTGGGTAAGCTATCGAGCATAGCGTTCCCTTTAAATTAATATTAACATTTTATTCACAAATAGGGATAAATATAGAAATGTCATATTCTTTATTTACCTGGGGTGTTACATCCTTCCCCCATTTTGGGAATTGCGTCCTCGAAATTTTAAAATTGGGCTCAGAAACATCATTGAAAGTCCCACATCATAACAAGAGTGGGTAAAACAATCACTTTAAAATAAATATAGAGAAGTACAGAGGTCACCCGAGTTAACCCATACTAGGATTCCATGTAGGAAAGCATGGATATGGAAGAAAAAGAAAAGGGTCATGTTTTGAGGGAGAGTGATAGAAAACATGTTTAAGAGAAAGTTAACAACACAAAAATTGTAAACTTTGGGGGGGGGGGGGTTAAACGGTATTCGATTCCCCAGTAGGAAAAGTTAATTGACAATTTTTTTTAAGTTACTTTTCATTGAGGAATTTATTTTTGATCTTAAGGAAACATACTTACTTGTCATGTTGACTTTCAACTTTTACTAGATTTCTTACACAAACTCATACTTTCTCCAAAAGATGAGTATTTAGAAAGACTTGTTTGCATTAAGAGTACTATAATCTACTTCTTGAGAATCACCTAATCCACAAAAGAGAACTATATATTTCCCTTGTGTTTAGATATCAACCAAAACCAAACCAAAATGGTTTGTACGAGATCAGATAATACCCCCAAAAATTATTTTTTTTACAAAAAGAAAAACTACGCTTAATCTCTAAAATTTGTCAAACAAAATCCAAAGTTCAATAAAGACCATTCAATAAACATCTATCCATAAAATTCTTCAAAGTAAAACCAACTAAGATTGAAACCTAAATATTTGAAGGATTTAATCACATAGTTTCCCAAGGTACAAATTAACATTTATCTTCAAATAACATCAGTTTCTCTTAAAGTCTCATACTGAAAAGTAATTAACCTAATCACATATCCTCCATGATAGGTTAATAATTTCCATAGATAACCCAAAATAAACATACTCTTGGTTCATAAAATCATACAACTAAAAAAAATAATTAGTCAAACTAACTAGGGACTTCACGTAGTCCAGTGGTAGGCGATAAATACCAGTCACACTTTGGTTATGGGTTCGATCCCACAGCTTTGTCCGACGCGACGGGTTGTCACACGGTCTGCGTGTTGTCCTTTTTCTAAAACTATATAATTCTTAAAACATTCCCCAAAACAATATAAAATCTTCAAAAATAACCGTAACATAATTTAACCTCAAGTTTATCTCATGTCGTTCATATTCCATCATAACGTATAGTAACCCATAATTACCTCAAAAGTAAGGATCATATAAACCCTAATGGTTACCTTTATAATTATTACCTAAACATCCATGTCGAGTTGGTTCTCTCATACATGATGTATTAGAGAACTCACCAAGGTTCAAGTGGTTGATCATGACACCTGATATTTGGTTTAGAATAACCACGGGATTTCTCATTGAATTCCCCATTTCATCTAGTCTCTTAATCAGAGAACCACCACAGTTTCCTTCAAACCCATTTTCACTTTGGTGCCTGCTAGATCCATCCATTTACTAAAACCAGAAATGTCAGTGTGAGTATATCAACAAAATCATTATGTACTAAAGAGGAAGATAAACAGTAATATATACATATCCAAGTTATATCAAACTCATTCTAGCCTTAAAAAATAACAATGACTCTATCTAATATAATAACCATTGTGGTCATACACAACTTGTCACTTAACACTCTAACCTCTAAAGTTATCTAAACCATCCTCTGATACCAACTATAAGGACCCATCCTTAAACATTAATTATTATTGAATTAAATGAATAATTCACATAGAGGATCTTTTCAGGTTTAGGGTTTTAGGGAATTAGATCATAAATCATGCATTACATTCCAAATTTAAACAATGTGGTTACATAAAAGATAGTATTAATTTTTTTCCCATCGACAGAAACATATTTAAAACAAAACATGGATTCTTTCATGACACTTCCTTGACCCTATCATCACATCATGTACCTTTCCCTTGACCTGTGAAAAACATTTCAAAAAACTTGGGATGAACATAAAAAACTTAATAAGGGATATAAAAGTACTAAATGAAAACATTAGCCCATGTATGAAATCATACTTTACTCATAAAACATAATCACTTTAACATACCTCATCAAATCATGAATAAATCATAGAAATCATAAGACATAAAGGTAACTTGAGGCATTCATAACATTCTTACGTAGGGAGTAACCCTATTGGTTACGTTTGGAATACCCATCATATTATATTCCCTAAATCTCTTCAGAGAAACCTTAATGTTTAACTCCTTCGCGTTACCCAATGCATTGGAGAGCTATATCGGGCTCACCCACCCTTAGTTTATCACGAAACCACCCGTCTTCATAAAAAATTCCCATGAACCATAACATAATCATAACACATAACTTAAGCATAAAGGAAAGATATCATTCCCACACTGAAATAACAATATAACATTTTAAGATATTGAAATAATGGATCCATTCTAAAAACCATTTTCAAAACCATTTAAAAAAATTTAATTAAGATATTTTTGAATCAAAGTGTCCCATACCACCTTGAAGCTTTTAACTTTTTAAACCATTAATATCCGTATAAATAAATCCTTAAAACCATTATGAAAACATGGATATTAATGAGAAATATTTATAAGAATAAATCATTAAAACATTTAAAACGATATTTTAGTTAAAGGGTTTTTAACAAAATGATAGACACTTGAATACAATAATTGAGGAATAACATTTAATCAGAACATTATAATACCATGAGAATAAAGGGATTCATGATATAATACATCAAAGGACATTATATACACCATGTAATAGGGAATTGGTGCATATAAAAAATGAAGTCTCAATGGAAATGTAAATTTAGATGGAATCCCTTATAAAGAAGGTATCCTTAAATTAAGGATAAATCAATCTCATAATTATGTGTGACAAATATAAATACACCAAATATAAGTGGATATTAAGTGTAAAACAATCAAGGGTCATTCACACATATTCAAAGGATGACATATTCAATAACTACATGTTGAACCCAATGAAATCGAAATTGGGTTTAGAAGTTCCCTTGGTAAAATTCGACAGCCTAACGACATCACTTTAAAATTCATAAAATTAGTTGATGAGAGAGAAAATGGTATCTCATCACTTGGAAATAAAATTTACATCAATAAGGATATATAAGAACATACTCTAATATAAAAATATGTAAATTAAAAGACATAACAAAACAAGTCTTTTAAAAAGAGGAGTGTGAAAGGTTCCCTTCCAGATTTAGGAAACTTTCGAAACGTACACCCCAAGAAAGAAGGGTCATACAATGAAGATGTAAATACCCATAAATGAGATTATATTATACAAATAGTAAAATAATGGGCAGTACATGCACCACAGAAAATGAAATAGTGGCCAATGTAGCATGAATCTCACGGGAATAAAAAGTGAGATGAAAATCCCTTTATGAAAATTCGGCAGCCTAACAGCGCCACAAAAAACTTCCAAAAATGGATTGATGAGATAAAATAGGGTCTCTCATAATATTAACATAAAATGTAAAGAAATAGGAATATATAAGAACATCCCCAAACATAAGAAATAGGAGCTTAAAATAAGTGACATAAAAGAGAGTACTTTAAAAGAAAGAGAGAGGTTGGATCCCTTACGAAAATTCGGCAGCATAACGGCCCCAATCAAAACTTCCAAAATGGATTGATGAGAGAAAATAGGTTCTCTCATCATATGAACATAAAAAGTACAGTAATAGTATTATAAAAGAACATCCCAATCATAAAAAATATGAGCTTAAAAGGAATGACATAAAAGAGTGTACTTAAAAAAAGAAAGAGAGGGGTAGGTTCCCTTATGAAAATTCGACAGCCTAACGGCGCCACTTAAAAATTCTAAAAAAATAATTGATGAGAGTAAGAGGGTGTATATCATCATATAAAAAATAAAAATTACATTATGGTTAATATAAAAGAACATCCTCCAACATAAGAACATGGATCATAAATGAAATGACATAAAAGAGGGTACTTGAAAAGAAAGTGAGAGGTCGGATCCCTTACCTCAAGTCCGACTTGTCTTGTTCATTTCTTTATATTCCTGAATAATAAACATTGGTCAACTTATAAGGGCTTAAGGACCTCCTCTAAAGATTATTATTCAGTTCATATCACATATTTATATGTTATAATGATTGTTTAATAATGTTAGTTCGTATCATACATTTTTGCCGATGTTTGGTACAAGAGTCAAAAATGAACTTTTTTGAAAATGATTGCCCATGTAGTTATAAGTAAATCATTTATAGAATATTATTAATGATTAAAATATCATATATATCCAGTACATATTCATTTTATACTATTACAAAACATTTGGAGATAAAAAAAATGAAAAGCACCATTCATGGAGACGGCAGGCCGTACGTACGCATGAACGCTACTTTCATTTTTTTGTCATATTAATGGAATTAAAAATAAATGAGATATATATATATATTATAATTAAATTATAATATATATGTTATATAGGTCACATATGTTCATTAATTTCATTCCTTATACATTCTATGTTTTTCATGAACGAGTCACATCACTTGAGGGGGCGGTAGTCCACACTTCCTCATATGAAATTATCGCATTTGCACAACATACAAAGAATAAATGTATGTTTTAAATATAAAATACAGAAGAATATAGTAAAAATAAATACCATATATATCATATATAAAATACAGTGACATCATAATGGCCACCTTTTAACGTGTTAAAAGAATATTGAACAATCATCATTTCGTGAGGCAGTAATTCGCCATCCACAGAAACAATATGTTCTTTAACCATTAGACGGATGTGTGTGTAAGTGTAGCTAGAAACCTTCTTATAAAAACATCCTAGTATATTGAATATACTGTTTTTGTTACAAAACAAAGTAATAAAAAGAGTTTAGGGGGTTGGAGAAGTAAAATAAAACATAAGAACACAAGAGAAGACACTACCTTTAAATTGGGTAACTTTTTTTGATTTGAGATCAAAGGATTCCTTATAAATAAATCTGCCCAAAGTGAGGCTTCTAGGAGTAAGATAGGGATTTTTAGAGACAAAATGGGCAGGGGTTGTCCGAGCCAAAGGCTTGAGAGGTGTGGGTAAGGTGGTAGAGGTGGGGGCCTTTTATAAGAGGAGAGGAGGGGCACTCTTGGAAAGTCTTGAAAAGTAACATTATTATAAAACGATTTTCAGATTTTAAAGGGCCCAAAATTATATATTTCGAGGATAAGGTGATAATAGTTCGAAATACACACATCTAATAGGTTTTTGACAAGTGTAGGTCTTATAGTTTACATTATCTTTTCATTTTATTTAAATCATTAAATAATGAGGTAATCACTGCATCATCATGGTGTCATAAATAATTTAATTTATATAGTGTCTAAAAATTATAAAAAAAATATCATGATGTAGGAAATATTTTTAGTTTTCCAATGAATATTTATAGTAAAAAATATGACTTGTATAACACCATTTAGAAATTTTTTTAGTAAAAAAACACATGTTTGTGACATTTTTATTTTAAAATTAAATAAAAAGTTTTTAATGTCATTTTCCTACCAAAGTGGCACCATGGGGTACCCAAGTTGAGCCATGGATTTTATTGGTCGAAAATGACACATCCAATAAGGGTAGGACATGTGTCAAGGTAATTTCATAATATTAAAACATTATTTTTACCTTAAATTACACTAATTACCTCTAATCGCGATTAAAAACATAAAAGTTACTATTCACCAAAAAATAATTTTAATCCCATTGAAACACATATTAATTCCTAATGAAAACCATGTATGTCATATTTTTTTAATTCAAAACACAGAGGTGGTAAAAATTCTTTTAAACGAAAAATCAGTTTTTTTAAGTACCACTTAGTGGTTTCACTATTCATCAAAAATTAAAGTTTTTCAGAAAAATACCAAAAATTTACCCTAAGCTATATTTGATATTATGAATTCAAAAATGATATATATTTTAAAAAATTCAAAAAATACAAGTTACATTAATTAAATTAATAATTAATTCCTGCTATCAGAACAAATTGCGTGTTTTTATGAAACAATATATATCAAAAGATTGACACTAGTTTAAGTCCAATTTCAAAGTGAAATTAATTACAAAGACCACTGTTGTATTAAATGGTAAAAATATATTATAATTTCACTTTAAAACCAATTCAGAATATAATCTAATCATATAAATAAATTAGATTAAAAAGAGGTTTTGAATTAAAATACAACATTTTCACTATTCATTAAAAAATGACCTTTATTGGAAAAATACCAAAAATTTACTCAAAGTAAAATTTGATGTCCCAATTTTAAAGAAGAATTTTATTTTTTCAAATATAACACATAAAATTGTCAAAAAGTGGATTTAAAAGAGGTTCTCCATCGAAAGGCGGTTAATCGACCTTTTAAAGAATATTAGAATGTTTACGCCTAAAATTAGATTCATTCACATTTTTAATCCTCTAACATTTATGGTAAAAAGTAAAAATATTTGTCAAACATATATAATCATTTTGTATTTAGTTCTGTTCATTCCCGTCATTACAACGGCTAGGTGTTAACTACCATTTAAAATAAAATTATTTTATTATTAGAGTGCAGCGTAAGATTTCAAAGGAACTCGTTGTTGCATATTGGGTAAGCCATCGAGCATAGAGTTCCATTTAAATTAATATTAACATTTTATTCACAAATAGGGATAAATATAGAAATTTCATATTCTTTATTTACCTGGGGTGTTACAAAATATGTGAATACAAGACATAAAGGATAAAATGAAATTTTGGGTGATGAAAATGTAAGTCACAATGTGACACTTATGGTCACGCCATGACACATGTGGGCCAACCCAGAGGGGATTTGAAAGTGTGAAACATGTCATGAAAATTACATCCCCACACATTAGATGATGTGAACACTATTCATGATATGAAATGCCTCAACAAACCCATAATTGACCAAGTTTTACATAATTTATGGTGGGACTCCCTATTTTAGAATTAGGACCACCGAGCACCCCCTAAGATTGAGTTGGAAACATTTATGAAACTATTTATGGCATTGTGATCACGATCTATCTCTATAAATAGAAGGCCTCGGGGATATAAATACGAGGACCAGTTGGGGAAGCTCTGGATGATGGTCTGCTATAGTTTTATTTCATAATTTCCTTTTATTTTATTTTCTTTAATCAATGATGTCTTCACTATACCATTATAACTCATTTACCATTCACATATAGGGCTAAAGGTTTTGAGTAATTAGGAAAGGGGGAGGCAAGGCTGATCAATATTTTTTTTGAGTTTTTACACCCAAATGAATTAAATCTTTTCTTTCCTATTTTTTCTTGTTTTAATTGTTAATTTAGTTTCTAAAACCATACGTAACTATGATAGGGTTTATTATTTTATTTTCAGTTTCCTTTATTGTTGATCCATATCTCCCTCTACCTAATTTATATCTATTTTCTATGGAATAGATATGGGTTGTGTGATGAGTGCTCATCGATTTCCCACACGTGTGAGTAAGCGTGACCAGAACTATTGTAATTTATAGAATAATAATACCCAATTGAGGATTATAATAATTTATTCATAAGATATTACACAACTACATGCACATAAGAAGGAGGGTAGACCAATTTGATACCTAAATTAGGGTTACCCTCACCATCACCATCTGCCAAGGGAGAAAGATAAATTGAAAGAAGTCTCTCTATCTTACCACTTAACAGAGAAAGAAGTAGTTAAAAATTAAAACCATGATAACATTTCCCTAGGTCCATACAATCCCAACCCGATCACTAATTTCATCGTCTATTTTTAATTGATCATTTAACCTTCACTTTTAAAATCATTTTTTTCTCAAATCAACCAATTTAAGAAATCAATTTTACTATAATAAACTAAAATTGAAAACCCATTTTTGTGTGGAATCCTCTTCTAGATACCATCCTAGGTTAACCACTATACTGTACTTAGGTAATAAAATTATATTTTTCAATGCCCCACAATAGGAATGCATCACATACACCATGAAATATTATCTCTCTATTAACTAACATATTATTAAGAATGAATACTTATGTCACCATCCTTATATAATTGATATATATTTTATTTACTTTCTTGGATGTGTTTCTTAGTTAAGATGAAAAAATTAGTCTAGAGGGGGGTGGGATATATAAAACTTAAAATACTTTGATAAATTAATAAATTAGAGTATATTATTTCATAGATAAATAATTTATTATAGTGTAGTGTTCAAAAATAAAATATAGCATAAAATAAAAGATATGAACACTGTATTTTTATAGTAGTTTAGATCAAATGATCCTACATCTACTATTTACTTTATCCTAACTCCGGAAGAGGAATAATACTCACTAAGAACAAGAACTCACTTTTTAAAGGAGTGTAAACCTTTTATAAGCCATAACTTTTGTTAACCTACAGTTTTTACCCATAAAATGAATTCTGTTATTCTATGGGTCAAGGCATAACCAAGAAAACCTAACTTTTGATGAGAGTCCCCACTCAACTGACATGCATCTTTTTGGTGGTATAACAAAAAACATACTTGATTTTGGATAGAATAAGCATAAAACTATGATTAATAACATAAAAAATATAAATAAAGTTATAAAATTGAATACTAGAATAAAAATGAAGACTTGGATGTCGAAGATGGTGTATCTAGAGGTAGTTATGATCACTTTGGTAGTAATAGATCATATGTTGTAGTTCATGATCAAACTGTGGTACAACAGTCATATGAACAAAATCCCCAACACTTCATAATTCTTATATGAATGTCATGTGTTATTTTTTGGAATGATCTATGTCATGTTTTTATCAAACTCCCACGATTGAGTTATTAATGACTATACCCTTCTTTATTAACTCCATAATCTTATTAATCACATGATAATTTCTTGAGAACTAATAACTGGTATCTAGAATTAGTCTTAATATAAACAAAGAAATATCATTACCTATATCATGCATCATTTGAATTACTATTCTTTCACTCAATATATCATTATATAATTCAAAAAAACGTTTAATATCATCATTTAAAACTATAAGTATTTAAAAAAAATTAAAACAGATAAAAAAATCATAAGAACATATAGTAATTCAAAATATTAAAATTTTAGAAAAATATTGTATCAAAATGATCTTAAAACGATAAAGGAAATTACATGTAAGCATCATTTTAGTTTGTTGTATAAACATCCTTTTACACTTTCTTAAACATTATTTTATACTAATACGTAAAAATTAATCAACACTTTTGCATAAGAATGAAAATTCTATAAGAATCATTTCACAGATCTACATAAGCTTCAAATATATCTACATAATCATGAATCTATGTCTGTATAAACATCATCCATGTTCTCATAAGCATGATTATATGTCAATGTAAAAATGAATTTATATTGTGTGATTTTTAATAACTCGATGTGAATAGATGTAAAAAATGAAATATAGTTATTTTAGAAACTTTTATAAAACCTTATAAATTCGAAACAATTAAAGAATAAACACAATGCGATTTAAGAAACGTGTGACAAATTATAATTATCCAATTTAAACATGTGAAGTATTTTTAAAATAATTTGATGTATTTATAATATTCCAAACTAAAAAACAAACATCAATAATTAATAATATTCCCTAATACCAAACTTATTCCCGACAATAAAGATATTCCCCTTTTTATAAATTATAAAACAAAAATACATTTTAAATAAATTATATCACCCCTGTCATTTATCAAAAATTAAAAAATACAATTCATTCAAAAGTTATTCCCCCATTTAAACTCTTAGCATACTAAAATTAGTAAACATTTAAAATGATAATTTGTTATAATAAATATAGTTAATCTAAATTGAAATGAAAAGAAAAAAATTTAAGACCCCCTTAATAAATACATAATTTTTTTAGAATTCAGTGAATAAGTTACCAAAAATATGAGAACAACTAAATTTTCTTAGGAAAAAAGTTTTCTTAAAAAACATGAAAGTTACTGAGAAATAATAATCCAATCAAACTATAAAACAAAGAATATAAAAATCTTGAGTATAAAACTATACTAGATTATTTAATCAATTGAAAACAAGGTATTTAATTAGATATATCAGATCTATTACTAAAAAATAAATTTAGATAAATATGTTCTGTAGATCTGTTTGCACATTAAAACTGTAATAAACATTTCAAAGAAAATACAACTATTTGAGCTATATCTCCATCATAAAAAGATCAAATTTTATTTTCTCAAAAATTATTGTATCAAATGGTTTGGTAAATATATCAGAAAGTTTATTTTTAGTTGAAATAAATTCTAGAATAAATTCTCCTTTATTAACATAATTTCTTAGAAAATGGAGCCTGAAATAAATATTTTTTCCTTGAATGTTGTAAATGATTTTTAGATATCAAAATATTAGATGTATTATCATAAAATGTACAAATTTTTATCAAAATAAACATTAAAATAAGATATTTTTTATTTTATCCAAATATTTTGAGTAAAATAATTAGCAACGATAATGTACTTTGCCTCAATTGTAGATAAACTAACTGATAATTTCTTCTTAGAGATACATGAAATTACGATTTTTCCATGTAAATGAAACATAGATAATGTTATTTTTATATTGAGTCTACATCCTCCAAATTCAAAAATAGAATAAGATACTAAAGAAAAATATTTCTGATTAAAATCAAACTAACTTTTATTTATACTTCCTTTAATATATCTAATTATTCTTTTAACAACCTTTAAATGTCTTTATTTAGGGTTAAATTGATATCTATCATACATACAAACAAAAAACATAATATCAGGTCTAATTGCTATAAAATAAAGTATACATTTAATCATCCCTCAAAATAGTGTATTGTCTATAGGTTTTCTTGATTCATCAAAGTCAAATTTATAATTTTTAATCATTGGAGTTTTAAAATTTTTCAAAGAGTAAATATTAAGTATTATAAAAATATTTTTAGAATATTTATATTGAGTTAAAAATAATTTATATAGACTTTTAATAATTCACAATCCAAGATATTTTTTTAATTTACCCATTAAACACATATGAAATTCACTTTTCATAAAATTTGAAAACTCCATACATAAAAAATCAATCAAGGAAGCAAACACAATTCCATCAACATATATGATCAAAATTTAAATATCATTAGAAACTTTCCTAATAAACAAATTTAGCTCAAATTTTCCTTTATTAAAATCATTATTTAATATAAATAATGGAATTTTATCATACCAAGATCTATGAGATTCCTTAAGACCATATAATTATTTTAATAGTTTAAAAGAATGATTTGAAAATTTTTCATTTTCAAATCCTGATGGTTTATTAAAAAATACTTCTTAAAAAATAAATTCATTTAAAAACACACTTTTAACATCCATTTCAAACAATTTAAAACCTTAAAATGAATTAAATACAAATAAAATCCTCATATATTCCATTATGGAAATTGGTGAAATAAAATATTCAATATCAATTCATTGTTCCTAAAAAAATACTTGGGTAACTAGTATAGAATTACTTTTAATGATATTTCCACATTCATCCAATTTATTCTTATAAATACATTTAGTTTATATAACCTATTTATTTTCAGGTTTTTTAACCATATTCCAAACATTATTAATTATAAATTGACTGGGTTCATCATTCATAAGATTAATGAAATTTTAATTATTTATGGCTTCATCCATATTATTGGGTATAAAACCAGTAAAAAAAGATTAATACAAAAAATTTGAAACATATTTGATGGTTTGAATTTCAGTTTCAATATATCTAATAGCTTTTTCAAGTGGGTGATCTTTAATGGGTTTCCAGATTTTTGAAATATATTGAGAAGGTATTTGGTTCCCCTCAATTAAAACATTTTTATTTTGAAGTTCATATTGTCCAATGTTAAACACTAAATTTTCATCAACTTTCTCTAAATATGAATTTTTTATTAATCTATTATTTTCATCAATCATTACATACAATAATTGTTCAATAACTAAAGTTCTCTTAGTTAAAACTCTATAATCCTTACTTTAATTTAATATCATATAAATATTCCATCATCACATTTTGAATCAAACTTATCTAGATTACCTTTTGTATTTAGGATAAAACTGTACAACCAAACATCCTAAAATAGCAAAATTTATGTTTTATTCCCCTAAACAATTCATAAGAGGAATTATTTAAAGTTTTTCTAATTATAACTTTGTTTAAAAAATGAAAATCTATATTAATATATTCAAAAAAAAATATTTTGGCAACTTATATTAATTAAGAATTGTTCTATCCATTTATTTAATAGATATATTTTGCCTTTCAAAAATACTATTTTTATATGGTGTTCTAAAAGTAGAGCTATTTTTGAAAATATAAATTATCATTATAGAATTTCTCAAAATATAGATTAAAAAACCCACCTCCTATATCAATCCTAATAAAAATAATCAAATAAAATTTATGATTTAAATTATTTTTCAAAAATTTAAAACTAAATTAGTTTTTCCCTTTTATGTGTTAAGAAATAAGACAAATTAAATATCCTATAATCATCAATAATTAATAAAACTTACAAATTTTCACCTAAAATAGTAGTTTTCATAGGGCCAAATAAATCAAGATGTAGTGATTTAAGAGGTCTATCCATTTTAATATCATTAATAGATTTAAAAAATTCTTTAGGTTATTTACATTTTAATCATGACTCACATACAAAAAATATTCTTGCTTTCAATTTAGGTTAATCTTTAATATATCCATGAATTTACTAGTTATGAAAAAACCAAAAGTTTTTCTTGTCCAAGATTCCTATTCCATAATATGTCATCTATTTATATAGTATAAAAATAATTAAATTTTTGTTTGGTTAGTTCATAATAATTAATTGAGTAAATATTACCGTTTCTCTTTGCATAAAATAAAATAGATTCATTCTTAAAAACTAAAAATTTATTATTTTAAAATTTTACATTTATTCCATCATCATATATTTATGATATAAAAATTAAATTGTGTTTTAATCTGTCAATAAAAAAACATTTATTATTGTAATAGTTCTAGAAAAACCTACTTCACCATATCCTTTGATCTTACCTTTAGATTTGTCAAAAAAAAACAACAGAGTCTTCATCACATGAATTGGACGATAAAAATTTATAAATGTCACTAGTAATGTGTTTGGAACTACCTCTACCCATATACCGTTAATCCTAAACTCTCTTACTACATATTTTATGAAATCAACCAAGTAAAATATTTTTTGGTACCCATTTTTTCTTTTGTTTAATGGGATTAATAATATAACTCTTAGGCACCCAAATGGTCTTCAAGAATTTATTTATAGATAGTATAGAAAATAAATTTCTAGAAATATTTTTTTTGGTGTTACTAAAATATTGAGTAAATCTTAATAAGCATTCATTGGAATAGTTAACATGTATTATACATTTAAAACCTATAACACTTGAAATGATTTCAACCATGCTTTCAATACAGACTTATTCATACTTAGTAGCAGACTATTATATCTAAAATATGTTCTATTAATTTTTGGTTTCATCATTGGTATAATGTTATCATACTTTCACTTATCTTAAACAAAAGTAGACACATTTTATTTTAAACTAAAAATTTCAGATTTTAATTTCTCATTCTCTTTTTTAATAGATTCTAAATCATCACATACTTTATCATTTTAACATGGAGCTATATTTCTTAATTTTTTGTTTTATTGTTTTAGTTTCATATGTACTTTTTAAATTTTAGTCATTTCATCAAAAAAATGAATGATTTCCTTTATTCACTTTCATTATTTTAAAAAGGAAGTCTTTAGTTATATAATTATCATTTTTAAGTTTCTCATTTAGAAATATAATTATTTAAACATTATAATCAAACTCATTTTTCCCTTCTTTACTCTTTAATATAAAAATATTCAATTTATATTTTTCTTATTTAAATTTCCTTTTCTATTTAAAATATGTATTATTTTTTTTGTTTCAAGTTATTTGTATAACTTATTTATTTGAAAACCATATTTCTATAATTTATTAATTTTTACATAAAACTTATTTAACATTTGATATTTAGAATCTGAATTATATCCAGAACTAGAATCAGAATCAATATCATTTTCATCTTCTGTAACAATAGTAGAACTACCATTAGTAATTTTTAAAAATTGTGGAAAAGGTGAATCTATTCCCTTATAATATATAGTAATTAATTCAAGGTCACTAGTCTCCTTTTCACTTCCATATTTTTCTACTTGAATAAGAACTATCAATGTAGGTTCACCCATTAAAAAGAGATCACTAATTCTTTTTTATATTGTTTGTTTTTTTCTTGAATTATTTAGTTTTGGAAAATATGTTCTATTATGTTCCTTATTTCCATACATATAATAAGTTATATTTGAAACATCATTTATTTTTACTATTGTTACCATTCTTAGTTTACTTTATTTTTTTCTTTCTGAAATTCTATACGAATCTATTATCCTTTTTGATAAAGTTGTAAAATATTTTTATCAGGTGGACTGTCTCTTCTTTACCACTTCCCCATGGATTATATTTATAAGAGTTAGAAGAAAATATTATATTATATTTAAATGAAATAACTTTTTTCTTTGAAACCTCCTCATCTATAATATTATATAACTCCAACTTATACTGAAGCAATGATATGATGATTTATTCCAAATTATACTCCTTAGAGTTCTTACTTATCGATTATAATATTCTTTGCTTGAAAATTTATAGGCAGTGATATCAATATTATTTTAACTAATACTATATTATCTAACTCCTCTTCAAGTGATATCATCTCATTGATGATAATTATGAATCTATAGAACATATGATTTATAAATTTTTATTCTCTAATTCTATAATCTTGGTACTCCACACATATAATTACAATCTTTCTTCTTTTAATGTTGTTTCAACTATAGTGAGTTACTTGACCAGTCCTTAAAATATCTCAAGTTTTTTTATATAATGATACATTATTGAAAATGTTTTAACTAATAAAAAAGTATAATATACTCATTAATTTATAATTCAAAAAATACTTTACTATATCATTACATACAAGTACATCTAGATAACCGTGAGGCAGCTTTTTTGGTTTCACTATAATTTTCCAATGGTCAATGATCAATTTATTTCATTATTACTCTATTCAATACTACCAATAACCATAATCATTCCCATTAATGTGTGGATGTTTTTTTGATATTAAACTATCATTTAAGTTAATTCCTTCCATATTAAAATAATTTTTTTCTTATATTATTAGTTCTAGTATAAGGTTATCATAATCAAAATAAAGTGAGAAACAAAACCTAGATATAAAAGTAATTAAGCTCTGATACTAATTTTTCCCAAGTTAAGATAAAAAAGTGTTATAAGGTGGGGGGGGGGGGGTGAACAGGCCACTTAAAATCATTTAATGAATTAATAAATCAAAGTATATTATTTCATGAAGAAAAAATGTAATGTAATTTATTGTTAAAAAAGAAAGTACAAGAAAAAATAAAATATATGAACATGTGATTTTTATAGTAGTTCAAATCTAATGACCCAACATTAACTCTTCTATCATCCCTAACTCAGTTAGAGGAATGGTACTCACTAAGAAAAAGAAATAACTTTTGAAAGGTGTTATAAACTTTTAAAATTCATACTTTTCTATAACATGGAGGAACAACCTAGAAAAAACCCCAACTTTATATAGAATATGAGACAACTATGATTTTTTGGATTTTGATGATGGTCGAAACTCGACCAAAAAACATTTTTTAGGAGGTATAACCAACAACATACTTAATTTTGGTTGTGAAAATCATAAAATGATAGTTAAAAACACAAAAAAATATAAAGAAAGATAAAAATTTGAAAACAAAAATAAAAATTAAGATAATAATGTTGTAGATAATGCAGTTTCGATAACTTCTTTTGTAATGGGTCAATCATTGAAGTTACTTTGTGATCATACAATAACACAATATTCGTAAGAGAAAAATTAATAGTGCTATTTAATTATTATATAAATTCCATGTGTTCTTCTTCAACTGATCTATGTTATGTTTTTATCAAGAGCCTATGGTTAATTTCCTAATGGCTAATCCCTTCCCCATTAACTTCAATATATTCTTAATCATGTGGGAATTTAATGAGAACCAATCACATATAGTCATGATTAGAAATAATATAAATAAATAAATATATTTACCTATATCATGCATAGTTTGAAAAACTATTTCTATGCTTAATCATTCAATATATAATTCAAAAAAACTTTGAATATCATTATTATAAATTATAAGTATTTTAAAAAATAGTAAAACAAATAAAACCACTCATAAAAACATAGAGTAATTAAAAATATTAAAACTGTAGTAAAACATAGAATCAAAAATATATTAAAATGATAAAGTAAATTATGTGTAAGTATCATTTTATTTTTTTGCATAAACATTATTTTACACTTTTGTGTAAACATCATTTTACACTACTGTTAAACATCAATTTTCACTTTTTTCTAACTATGAAAATTTCATAAGAATCATTTCCAAAGAATTTGTAAGCATGAAACACATGTGTATAAGAATGAATTTATATTCATGTAAACATCATCCATGTACGCATAAGCATGAATCCATATCTGTGTAAACATGAATTTACATTTTATGATTTATAAGATATCATTGAGAATGACTTTAAACACTAAAATATAGTGACTGGAGAATCATTTACAAAATATTATAAACACTAAACACTTAAATAATAAAAAAATGTGATTTAAAAAATAAATGATTAATTATAATTGTCCAATTTAAACATGTGAGGTATTTGTAAAACAATGTGAGGTATTTGTAATATTAAAAAAAACAAAAAATATCAATAATTAACAATCTACCCAACTATCAAACTCAGTCCAGACACTAACAATATATCCTTTTTAGAAATTAAAAAATTGAATTTTTATAGAAATCACAAAAGTACCCCCTTTTAAATTTATCAAAAAATAAATTTCATTAAAAAATTATTCCCCATTTTAAACTATTTGTACATTAAAATTAGTAAAAAATTAAAATACTAACCTATTATGAAAACTACAGTTAAGATAAATTTTTATGAAAATAAAATCATTTTAGATATCCTTTATAAATTATTATAACAAATTTTATAATTAATGAAATAAGTTAACAAAAATATTAAATTAGCTCAATTTGTTCACTAAAAATAGTTTTCTTAAAAAACAAACAAGTTAGTGAGAAATAATAATAAAATATAACTCTAAAAAAATAATACATATAATCAAGAGTATAAAAAATATTCCCGCTTAAATAATTAGGGGAAAACTATATAGTAAACTTAGATATATAGAAACCATTTTTGGAAAAAATATTCAGATAAATCAGTAAAATAGATCTATTTTCACGTTAAAATGGTAATAAATACTAAAAAAATACTGGTGTTTAAGATATATCTCCATCATACAAAGTTAAAATTTTATTTTCTAAAAATTTACTATATCCAGTTGTTTGGTAAATATATATACAAGTTTATTTTTAGTTGAAATAAATTCCATAACTATTTCTTCTTTTTTAACATGATCTATTTGAAAATGAAATCTAAAATTAATTTATTTTTTACTTGAATATTGTAAAGGACTTTTAGGTATTGAAATAGAATATGTGTTATAAAAAAATTTAGACATTTTATCAAAGTAAAAATTGAAATCAGATAATTTTTTCTTTATCTAAAGACTTTGATCATAATAATTATTAGAAATAATTTACTTAGCCTCACCTATGGATAAATTAACCAATAATTTATTATTAGACCTCTATAAGTTAGATTTTATAAATTAAATGACTCATATCTAATATTATTTTTCTATCGATCCCATATCCTCCAAAATTAGAGTCAAAATAAGATATTAAATCAAAATAATTCTTATTGGAATATAAAAAAATGTTTTTATACTTAATTTATCATATGTAATTATTATTTTAACAAAATTTAAATGCATTTAATTTGGATTATATTTATTTCTAGAACATATAAAAAATTAAAACATAATATTAGGTCTAAATGTTTTCGAATAAAGTAGTCTTATAATCATTCATTTAAACAGTTTATTAGCTACAGGTTTTGTCGATTAATCTAAGTATAACTTTGAATTGTTTCTAATTGGAGTTTTAAATGTTTTACAAGAGTCAAGATTAAATATTTTAACTATCTATTTATCATATTTATATTTATTTAAAAAGATCAATCAGGTATTTGAAAAAATTTCAATCCAATAAAAAATGTTAATTCACCCATTAAACTCATTTCAAATTCACTTATCATTAAATTTGAAAATTCATCACATAAAAATTCACTTGAGTAACCAAAAAAAATTCCATAAAATTATATTTTCATAATTTAAAAATAATTAGAAACATTCTTAATAGATATATTTAGGTTAAATTTTCCATTATTAAAATAATTATTTTACAAAATCAATGGAATTCTATTATACCAGGATCTAGGAGATTTCTTAAGACCACATAGTTATTTTTATTGTTTAAAAACATGATTCAAAATTTTTTTATTTTCAAATATAGGCAGTTTATTAAAAAAACTTCTTTAGAAATCAAAACATTTAAGAATACACTTTTAACTTCAATTTGAAACAATTTAAAACCATGAAATGAAGTAAATGATAATCAAATTATAATAGATTATATCCTAGAAACTGATGCAAACAAATATTCAAAATTAATTCCTTCTTCATGAAAAAATGTATTGGAAACTGGTTTAGTATTTTTTCACTATATTTCTAATTTTATTCCAAATTATTACTATAAATATATTTAGATCCTATAACATGTTTATCCTTATAAAATTCAACCAAATTTAAAACATTATTCCCTATAAATTTATTGAGTTCATCATATATATAATTAATCCAATTTGAGTCATTCAACACTTCATCAAAATTATTTTTAAAAAATAATCAACAAAATCAAAATTATCAAAAAAACATTAAATATATTTTATGGTTTGAATTACATTTTCAATATTTCCAAAAATGTTTTCAAGAGGGATATCTTTAAGGGTTTTCTAGATTTTTGGAATAGTTAAATAAGGGTTTTTTTGTCACCCTAAATTTATACATTTTCATTTTTAAGTTGATCTTCTTGAAATTTAAACTCTCTAAAGTATTTATCAAATTTTTCTAAATTTAAATTCTACTTCAAACTTTTATTTTCATCAAAATTTATATGTACTGATTCTTCAAAGAATAAATTTATCTGATTAAAAACATTATAGAACTTACTATTATTGTAATATCATAGAAATATTACTTTATCATGTTTTGAATCATTCTTATCTAGATTATCAATAGTATTTAAGAAACAAATACACAACCAAACACCCTAAAATATTTAACTATAGGTTTTATTCCTATAAACAATTCATAAGGGGTATTATTTTAAATTAGTATAATTATTAATTCATTTAAAACACTATAAGATGAATTAATTGATTCAATATAAAAATAATTTGTAAATTTATATTCATTAAGCATTATTCTAGCCATTTATTGAATAAATATATTTTTCTTTTCTACTCCACCTTTTTCAATGGTGTTCTAGGAGATTTTTTTAAAACATGCATTATATTTATAGAATTTCTCAAAATTTATATTAATAAAATCACATAATCTATCACTCATAATAGAAATAATAAAATAACCTTTATTATTTTGAGATATTTTTCAAAAATTAACAAAATTAGGTAGATTTTTACATTTATGAGTTAAGAAATAAGTCCAAGTATATCTTTTATAATCATTGATAATTAAAAATACTTTTTTTATACCCAAAAATAGAAGTTTTCATAAATAAATAAAAATTTAGTAATTTAATAGTCCTAGTATTTGTACAATCATTAAGAGATTTAATTTTTTTTAATTTTTTTTTACATTCTAAACATGTATCACATATAAAATATTTGTCAACTTTCAATTTGGGTAGAACCATAACCTACCCATTCTTTTATAATTTATACAACAACCAAAAGTTTTCATGTATAAGTTTCATATTACATAATATGTAATCTATTTCTATATAGTTTAAACACATATTTTTTTTTGTTATTTAAAAAAATAGTAGAGTAAATATTTTTTTTATAAAATAAAATAGTTTCATTCTTAAAGATGAAACATTTATCATTTTCAAATTTTACATTTATTACATCATGACATAGTTGTGATATGCTAATTAAATCATGTATTAATCCTTTAAAAAATAAAACCTTTGAAATTCAAATTGTTTTATAAAAACCTACTTGTTCATATACTTTAATATTTCTTTTAGAGTTGTCACTAAAAGTAATAGAGACTCCATCACATGAATTAAATAATAAATAGTTAGAAATATCTCCATTCATGTGTCTAGAAGAACCATTATCCATGCACCATGAATCCTTGAAACTATTAGGATACATTTCCTAAAATCAATTTAGAAGAAGTTTTTTTGGTATCCATTCATTCTTGTGTCCAATAAGATTCATAATAGAACTATTATACACCCAAATAGTCTTTAAACATTTTTTTTCATAGTATAGAAAATAAATTTTTATAAATAATAGTTTTAGTGTGAATAATAGATTGATTAAATATTTATGAGAATTCAATTAAATAAAATGATTGTTGAATCCTTTATAAAACTTTATAAACATTAAAAAATTTAAAATGAACACAATTTGATTTAACAAAGTTATGAGAAATTATAATTATATAATTTAAACATGTGATTCATTTTTAAAAAAATGTGAGGTATTTTTAATATTCTAAACATACAAAAAAATCAATTCTTAATAATCTCCACAACTATTAAAGATAGTCTTGGAACTAATAGGTTTTACTTGTTTTGAACTACCATGACTATGGATTTTATGTAGACACTTTCAGATAAAAAATATAGATACATCTCTTTCCAAAACATGAATGAAAGAAATACTATCTTGATAATTCAAAAAATTTCACACCACTTATAACTCACTTAATTCAAACTTCCTTTCCCTAATCATAAACTATCATGGTTTTTATTATACATAAAATTACATGAATCACGGTACATGCTTATAATTATCTCAAATCGAGAGAACAATACACATATTGGTGAAGGGTTTTGGAGGGGAGAACAATAACCCAAAGGAATCAAAAAATATAAAATAATATATAGAAAACCCAAAAAAAACATCCTTTTATTTGGACTGAATAAAATAAAATGAATAACGACACAAATTTTCTCTGAAGATATGAATATATCCAATATCTTCACCATCATCTTGATAGTGATTACTTAGAAACACCCAATGAGATCCTTCCTTCTAAGGTATCTTTGGGAAATGAAAATCTTGCAATGCTTGATAAGGAATATACTATCCACATTCTACTAAAATCTTTGAGTTAAAGGATAAAGTGGATATGAGATAAATATCTTAAAGCTTATAGAAGTTTTTGTGGACAAATCATAGATTCTAGATTAACCAATCATAAACCATAATCCTCTTTATATTTTTATTCATGGAATCACCTAAGAATGAATACTTCCATCTTTTAAATAATGATAAATTTCATAAGTTACAATTTTTATAACTTATGAATCTTCATTTATGATTCCTTTTTACTATTTAATCAGATGTTTTGGGCATTAAAACTACTCTAGATCACCATAACATGATAATCAATTGGGAATGATAATATGAATTAGGATATGAAAACCGATCCATGTGATATCATATATCACATAGGTTTACATAAATAACACCATGACATAGTGACTCTCACTCTACCATGATTCACACTAGCATAGACCATGATCTGTTCTAAACCACCAATCCATGGTGGTTTCTTTAGAACCTATTTCTATTAATATCCCACTTGAAATAAATCCTTACAGTCTTAGTGTTATTTCAATTTATTTTATATCATATATAACAAGTTATGAAATCATTTCCAAAATTCATTTTTACATACCTTACAAAACTCTTTTTGTAAAAAGTTATCATTCATTTTCACCATATATTACATCACATATAACAAATTATAAAAATTTATCCATTTTCTTGATATCCTATAAAACACTTTTGGGGTATATCTCAAAGTTTTATATAAACACGATGCATGAAAAATTAATCCTCATTCACAAAACCACAAAGTGTGACCCCGTAGGATTTTTTAGTGTTGACAAACATTTTAAATTCTCTAATCCGTAAATGTATGAAAAAAGTGGCATCTAGAAAAACATCAATGCTACTAAATCTATGAATGTATTTGGTGACATCTTTATCAAACACATGTATCTCTATACTTATTTCCAAAAAATATATCATATATATGTTTACATAATCTTATAATCCATTTTTACAAGACATCGAGTGACCATGAGTTTTGAATTATGTCAATATCATATAATCAATTCATACATTATCAATTATTTAAGTATAGGCTAACCAAAAAAACAAATACATTACATTTCATTAACCCAATTAGATGAGTATATCACATGCCCCTCATCAAAATAGATAAGCACATCATATACACCTTATTTAGGTATAACCATACACTTCTATAGTCTATCTAAATCAATGGACCACATTTCATACTTATCATATGGGAGGAAAAATTCCATCATATTTAATCCTTAACTGATGACATGATCAACAATATACCCAAACACCACCTAATTATCTCATCCTCAAGGCTTGCGTAAAAAAGGAATCAAAGTATGAAGTTTCTCATGCTATATATATTTTTAACCCCTACTATGGGGATTTAATATGAAACAAGCACCCTTATTATACCAATAATATTGTGTGTGACACTACATGTTGTATACATGGGGGATCATCCATTGCACAAAGCTCCTTTTTTACCTCATAACCATATTCTTTATCACTCTAAAATATTGGAAAAAATTGGTTATTGCCACAGGCTATGCCCATGACTATATCTCTTCTGATCATGGCTATAGGTTATATCGACAATCAAACCACCCATGGGGGACATTTATATTTCTTATATCCCACAGGATATACCCATGGGTGGATGGCCTATGTCTATGGGAAATTCTTGTGGTTATAACCTCTACCGGGGGGTGGGGGGGGGGTATTTTAGTGGTCAATGTTTGATCTTAGTTGTATCCTTATAAAAAAATATAAAATGGAAATATTTGACCCCAATATGTTTTATATAATTTTTCTAACACTTTACCACTAACATGTGATATACTATATAAATATTTATGTGCTTCTGGTTATATATATATTAATATATGATTTTAAATAATTATAATTATTATACATTTTAAAAAAATTAAATGTTATTGGCTAGTGGAACCTACATCCACATTCCACATGGACCATGGCCATAGGTGTCCTGGGGAAGGGATATGACCATAACATATATGGAAAATGACTATAGGAATTTCCTAAACCCTTATCATGAAAATAAGTTTTTCATGGGAGTTTGTGGTGTAACAACCTATAAATTTGTCAATAGAATTTTCCTTCTTATGATTGCATTATATTTAGTAATATAGTATAATAAAAACACAACACAAGATAAAACTGACTAAATTTTATTATAATAATTTTATCATTAAATTTAGAGAATAAATATGGCAATAATAATAGATAGTATTACAATTTTACAAAAAATATAAAATTAAGATAACTAAAAATGAAAATTTCGATATTCTCAATCCATTAGAATAACCAAAATAAAAAACAACACGATAAAAATAAAGAAAAATGTTAGTAATACAATATTAATTTTTAAAATAAAAATATATAAAAACATTAGAATAAAAAATAAGTAAATTAAAAACGAATTAAACATAAGGTATTTATAAGAAGTAGAGAACCCATATGACCGTTATAAATCTAACAGTTAGAATAGTAATATGACTGTTGGAATAGTAACGTGACTATTAGAATAGTATTGTAACCTATGTAAGTGTAAAATAATAATTAGGTATCATATAAAATGAAAATATTATATATTTATATCATGATATAAATAAATAAATGTGTTAAAATTATAAAATAAGTGTTCATATTATTATAAAGTATATATATGTTTTATTTAAATTTTTATAGAAAATGTAATTATCTAAAATAATTTTTTTTCCATAAAATGGGTTTATAAATTAATATTATGTTTTAATATAATGATAATATAAATTTATGAGACCTTAAGTAATTTCCCAAATGGTCATAAATTTTTTCGTAATATTAAAATTGGTATTTTTCAAATAAATGAGGATTTTATTTAAAAATAAATTTCTAAAAACTATAAAATTATTTTAATAAAATGGATTTCATTTTTTGAATATACATGTAAAAAAACTCTTAGGTATATTATTTGGTATTTTTCTAAAATTGTTTAATTTTGGGTGAATAGTGAAATACGGTAAAATACAGTATTTGACATTGTAAATTAAATACCTGATTTTTTGATTCATGAATGATGTAATCACAAAATTATTCGAACTAGAATACATAATTTACTATATATACTCATAATAATTAAAAATATTGATTATCATGAGCCAAAATAATAAACTAATGAATATAATATTAAAAAACACCACTCTCCTCCTCTCATAAATACCACTCCTCACTACCCCTAGTACTTGAAACTTATAAGCCTTATATATTTATAAATATCTTCCCAATTACCTTCCAAAACCTATCCACCATATCCTAGTGCTTCTGATATCACCAAAATACAAATTCAAAGTGCCTTAAAGTGTATTTCAAGGAGGAAACATTAAGTGTTAATATTCTCAATTTACCTCTTCTAAATGCATTTCTAATTCTACCCTATCCTTGAATCCGTCATAAAAAATGAAATAATAAATCTTGTATAATATATATACTATTTTTTTATATTTTTAATGTAATATCTACCACCCACTCCTTCCTTATCTCCTTTTATTCTAAAAAAACAAAACCATAGTCCATGTCATGTCGGTTGACCGCCTTCATGGACGATGAGTTTTTATTTTCCAATACCTCCTTCATGGAAGGTTTAAATTTAATTATAATGGTTTGAAAAATACTAATTATTTATATTATATATTAATTCAAATTTTATAATGAATATATGTCTATAATTTTAAATAAAATGAACTAGTTCATGATGATTGGTAAAGCCTCCCAAATGAACTAACTGTATAACACTAAAGTTTTTACTAAAATAATTACCCCTCTATCAGAAAAAATATGGGTATTTGGTACCATTTAAAAATTTCAAGTATTTTTAGTACCATTTTAAAATAAAATCAATAATTATCCATAAGTAATCCAAACTTAGAACCATGGATAACCTAGATTGAAAACTTAGAGACTCATAAGTTCAGATTTATGTGTCATTTATATGTTTTTCCTTCTATGTTCATAGTTTACCTTTTATATGTTTACTATTTAATGCATTCCCATCCCTTTTTAATTTAGTTAATGGAAGGAAATAAGAGGAATTATTCCAAAAACCAACAAGATAAGAAATTTGACAATTTCTCTAATGATATGCCTAACCTCATAAGAGTGGGAGCTAGGAACTTTAGGGAAGTACTATCTAAAATGACTCATGATCTGACTAATAACATGAATTATATAGAACACCCACTTTCTCCTAAGAAATAACAAGTTTCAATATAGTCTTTTATGTGTCAAAGGCCGTCAACCATTAGTGGATATTATGATTCCCTTATCATAGATAAATGGATTAAATCCATGGGGAATATATTATTTATCCTCCAATGCTTAGAAAAAGAGAAAGACGTGATGGTTTTCCATCCCCTTGAAGGTGAATCCTATATGTTGGGAAAATTGATTAAGAAAAAAATTCCACATAGGATTTTGATTCCATGGAATGGGAAGGATTAAAAAAAATATTTTTCAATAAATATTTTCCACAAACACCCATTCTTAAAATAGATAGGGAGTTCCTTGAACTGAAGAAAAAGTAAGATGAGTCCATTAGGATATACGAGGAAAACTTTACAAGGCTTTCATGATATTCCTATATCTTTGTCATGAACACTAAAAAAAAGTTTGAATGATTCTTTAGTGGATTAAAGCCAAGTCTATGGAAATATTTTGTGATTTGAGACTTTTATATCTATTAGGAGATTATCTATTATGCCCTTAAGTTTGATATTTTGATTGGTTAATCTTATAAGTCTTGTATGGATGGAGATAAAAATGTAATATGTAGTTTACTTTAAGAGGGTCAACAAATAAATCTTAGGGTATAAAGAAAAACCAACATCCCATGTGTCAAAAATGTAGAAAGTAGAATCCTGGAAACTAGATCAAGGGAACCAGGTGATGATTTAAATGTAAAAAATTGGGGAGTTAGGATAATCAATGTTGACTAGAGATAAATAAACCCACTAATGTGATTGGAGAAAAAAAGGTTCAAGTAAAAAATCAGTATGAAACAAAATCATTCAACTAGAAGAAACATGATCATTATCTGAGCCAATGACCTAATCCAAGGGTTTTTAGGGATAATAAATGAAAAAAACTCCATGGGCTAGAGATAAAAGAAGTGAATATGTTGTCACAAACAATGAGGTGGATCTAGATAATAATGTGGTGACTAGTATACTTTTTATTTATTCAAGAATATTGAACACACTTTTTGATTCTGATCTCTACACATTATTTCATATCTTTCAAGTTTATCAGAAATATTTAAACACCACCTCAACACATTGGGGTTTAGCTATCTATGAGAATATAAAATAGATCAATTATTGCATCTCAAGTATATAAACCCTTCCCTATCAATTTTTATGGGATGAAACTTCCATAAAATTATGTATCATTTCATTTAGTTTAGTTTGATTCAATATTATGAACGGATTATCTATACTTATATACATCCAATATCAATTTTTGAGAGAGGTATAGCACTCTTCACATCCCGAGTCATCCTATGATTCTGTACATGTTTAATGAGGATAATGAATATCCTTTGGAATATTATTCACAAGTGTGGATATTTTTTCCTTATGATATATCATATCTAGGTCAAATGATTTAGAAAAATGAGAGAGTATTGCTCGATTACATGACCATTGTGAGGGACTATATTAATGTATTACCTAAGGAATTACATGATCTTTCTTCTGATCGATAGGTTGAGTTCTCAATCAAACTTATACTCTGATCCCTTACCATATCCAAGACACCCTACATAATGGCCAACATTGATTTTAAAGAACTAAAAATTAGTTATAATAGTACATAGAAATGGTTTTCATATGCCCGAGCACTTTACCATGGGGTGAACCGATACTCTTTGTCAAGAAAAAGGATGGGTTAATGCACCTCTGAATTGATTATCATAAACTCAAAAAAATCACAATAAAGAAAAATCATCCCCTTCCATGGATAAATGACTTGTTTGATTAGCTATGAAGGGCCCAATATTTCCATAAGGTGGATATTCAGTTAGGATTCCACCAATTAATGGTTAAGAAGAAAGATATTCTCAAGACTTCCTTTCAAATGAGGTATGGACACTATGAGTTCACAATGATGACTTTAATAATTAATATTTCTATAGAAATATTTATATGCTTAATGAATAGAGTAATTATATATTACCTAAACATATATTTGTTAGTCTTTATAGAATATATTCTAATATATTCTGAGAGCAAGGAGGACATGGGGTGTATTCGAATACTATGCTAAAGACTTTACGAAAGAAGAAGATATTTGCAAAGTATAGTAAATGTGAGTTCTGGATGGTGGAATTATCATTCATAGGGCATGTTATCACTAGAAAAGGGATATCCATGGACCATTCTAAGATAAATTAAACTAAGGAATAGACCAGACAAGCATTTGTAATAGATTTTTTTAGTTTCTTTGTACTAGCTTGGTATTATCAATGATTTTTGAGAAACTTATTGAGATTGTAAAACCTTCTAACCAAGATGACTCAAAATGTTTTAAAGTTTTTATGGACCTATGAATGAGAAGATAACTTCAAGAAATTTAAAAAATATGCATATTACTACAGTAATCCTTATACTTCTTTCAAGTGGGGATCCTTTATTGGTATATAGTGATGATTTAAAGAAGGTCTTGGACTATGTACTAATGTAAAATGATAAAGTGATAGCCTATAACTCATGGAATTTGAATGTTAATGAGAATAACTATCCAACACATGATCTAGAGTTGTCTTTAGTGATCTTTTCATTGAAAATATGGCGATATTATCTCTCTAGGGAGAAGTGTGAAATATATATAGATCATAAGTGCCTAAAATATATATTTACATAGAAAGAGCTTATTATTAACCAGAAAAATGGTCATATATGATAAAGGAATATCATTACATAATCAAATAATATCCTATAAAATAAATTAAAGTTGTAGTTTCTCTAAGTATAAAGGATCCACTGACTTTATCAATGAAAAAAATTGAGAAGGATCCAATCTCCTTAGACATAAAAAAGATGGACATGGGAATCATAAGGAAAAAACATCAAAATTCCTATAAAATTTATTTCTCAAACATCCCTTCTAGAGAATATAATGGATTATAGTATAGATGATGTGAAAATACATAATAAAATTGAAGCTATAAGAAAATAAAAATCCCTAAAGTTCAAAATTGATGAAGAAAGATTAGTATATTTGTGTCATGACTATCTTTACCATTAAATCCTGATATAAAGAGGGATATATTGAATGATGCACATAGCTTGACCATATTCATCCAACCAGGGAGAATAAAAATGTATCTAGATCTTTGGGATAACTATTGTGTGGAAAATATAAAGAAGAATACCATATAATATACAAAAATTTCATAATATTACAGTAAGTAAAGGATAAAAGGAAAAAGTTTAAGGTAATGATGCAAAAATTACCTATACCTACATGAAAATAGGAAATCAACACTATGGAATTTGTCACTAGTATTATGAATAAATCAAGAAGAAATAATTCTATATGGGTTGCGGTGGATCAGCTTAAAAATACAACTCACTTTGTTACAATACTAGAGTACTTCTTACTCAATCATCTTTCTAGGATACAAATATAAGAGAAGTGGTCAGGATGTATGAAAAAACATTATCATTTGTATCTAATAAAGATTTGAGATTTACCTCTAAGTTATGGAAAAGTATAAAATATAATCTAAACAAAAAGTTGAACTTCATCATGACTTATCACCCCTAAAATGAGGGATAATCTGATTGGGCTATCTAGAAACGTGAGGACATGTTAAGAGCATGCTCAATGAACTTCAACAGAGGATGGAATTAACATCTTGCTTTGGTCTAGTTATAATACAATAATAATTTACACTCAGGCATAAAAATGGATCTATATGAATCCATTTATGGGAAGAGATTTAGGACACCTACATTCTAGGATGAATTAGGTGAACATAAGTTGTTAGGACCTGTAATATTTTAGGAAATGATAAAAAAGTTCAAATCCATTCTGTAGTACGTCAAGGATGATCAAAATCAACAGAATAGATACACTAAAAATCATTGAAGATACTGATAATTTTTTTGGAGATATGTTATTCCTCTACATATCTCCTTGGAATAGAGTTATGAGATTTTAGAAGAAGGTAAAGCTAAGTCCCAAGAACATTTTCCCCTTTGATATTCTATATTACATCAGAGTTGTGTCCTATTGACTATCAATCCAACTAGCCATTTATAAAGTACATTAAGTATTATACGTATACCCATTAAATAATTAAATACCAGATACCTCACATGTATTGAATTCATTGGTGGAATAGCGGGAAAACAATATTTCTTATGAAGAGTAGTCGATGAAGATCTTGGACCGTAGAGATAAAGTTTTATACAACAGAAAAAATCACCTTGTCAAAGTACTATGGGGAAACCATAAGAATGTGGAGTAAAAATGAGAAAAAAGTAATCCATGAATAAGAATTAACCTCACCTATTTTCACCTTAGTTTGTAAAATTAAATTTCAAGGGTGGAATTTCGTAAGGTGGTAAGAATGTAACAATCTATAAATTTATCAATTGAATTTCCCTTCTAATAATTGTGTCATATTTAGTAATACTATACAATTAAAATATAAAATATGATAAAGAAACAAAAATTTATTATAATAATTGAACAAAAATATTTAGAGAATAAAAATGTCCATAATAATTGATAGTATTAAAATTAAAAAAATAGAAAACAAAATAGCTAAAATATGAATATTTAGATCTGCTCGATCCACTGGAATAACTGTACCCATGAACAACATATTATAAATTAATTAGAAATTTAGTAATACAATATTCATTTTGAAAATGAAAATATATACCACATTTATATGAAAATATAAGTTAATTAATAATGAATGAAACATGAGGTATTTATAGGAAGGAGGGAACCCATATGACCAATAAAAATATGACCATTGGAATAATAATCTGACCATTATAATAGTAAAATGATTGTTAGAATAGTATTATCACCTATATAAGTATAAAATAATATTTATTTATCTTTTAAAATGAAAATATGACAAATTTATATCATAATATAGGTAAATAAATGTGTTAAAACTATAAAATAAGTGTTCATATTTTTGTAAAGCATATATGTTTGATTAGAATTTTTATAAATAATATATTAATTTTAAATAAGACTTATTATAATTAAATGGATTTATAAATTAATATTATGTTTCACTTTAATGATAATATAATTTTATGATACCTTAAGTAAATTTTCAAAGGGTCATAAAATTGATCGTAATATTAAAATTGGTATTTTTCAAATAAATGATTATTTTATTGAAAAATTAAATATATCATATTTAGAAAATTATTTTCATAAAATAGATATTTTTTTAATATAAACATTTAAAAATGGTTATGGTTATTTTGTCTTTGTATTTTTCTAAAATAGTTGATTTTTTGGTGAATAGTGAAATACAATAAAATACAGTATTTAAAATTATAATCTATATACATGATTTTTTGAGTTATGTATAATTTAAACAAAAAAACGTTAGAACTCACATACATAATTTACTATATATAGTCATAAGAATCAACACTACTGATATTTTTGATCAAAAATATTAAACTAATGAATATAATATTCAAAACACCCCTCTCCTCCTCTTATAAATACCGCCCCTCACCACCCCTTCTCCTCAAAAATTATAATCCTTGGATATTTCCAAATTTCGTCCCAATTATCTTCCCAAAACTATAACCCATGTATTAGTTCTACTTTTATCACCAAAATACTAATTCCAAGTGCCTTATAGAGTATTTCAATGAGGGGACATTTAAGAGGTAATATTCTCAAATTATCTCTTCTAAATTCATTTCTTATTCTACACTCTCCTAAACTCCCTCATAAAAAATGGAATAATTACTAAAGTATCTTATATATACTATATATTTATATTTATAATGCAATATATACCATACACCACTTTCTTATCTCCTCTCATTCTAAAAAAATGACATCGTTGTCCATATTATGTCGGTTCACCGCCTTCGTGGATGATGAGTTTTCATTTTACACTACCGACTTCAGGGAAGGTTTAAATTTATTTATAATGGTTTAAAATGAACTAGTAATATATATTATATATATTTTTTACATTTTGGAATGAATATATGTCCATAATATTAAATAAAATGAACTAGTTTGTAATGGTCAGTAAATCCTCATAAATGAACCAATTGTATAATGCTTATGCTTTTACTAAAAGAATCATCACTATATTGGAAAAAATATGGGTATTTTGGACCATTTAAATTTATTTAATTACATGAATACTATTTCATTTTACTTCTATATTTTTATACCCATTTGAAAAGAACATCAATAATTATCCACAAGTGATGTGAGCCTAGAACCATGAAATAAATACTCCCGAAATGACAAAACTAAACACTATATATCGTTGAAATGATTATAAATGAAAATTATAAAATTATAAAAACAAATATAGATGGAAAATGTTCTCAATTATGTAATTAACTAATCTAAATTTATTTTCCAATAAATTAAGTAAAAGGTTAGAAAGGATCCAAACATAAGCTAAGGGATCTCTCTGAACCACCCTTTTTCATTGAGTTATGAAATATATCTCTCGAAAACTCAATTTATATTTCTCAATAATTTTATATGATGATTATAAATTTTTATATATGTATATAAAAAATATACCTATATTGTTATTCTTACCTTTTATAGGGTAATACACAACCTATATTCACTTCTCAAATACCATCTTTAAGAAATCTCTTTTGAATATGATATAAGGCAGGATTATACAACCCATTTCTTTCCATGGGTAATTCTTATGTTTATTCATTTTGGTTTATTTAATTTTTTGGAACACATAATAATTTATATGGTATTTTTTGTGCACCAAAATATCCCTTCAATTCATTGGGAATTGTTTTAGTTTCATGAGACATTGTGAATGGGATTAGGGAGTGAACCCAATCCATGATAGGACTTTTTCCACCATGTAATGTTGTCTTGGAGTATAGCCATGAATTATTATTATGTAATGTTTTATATTTATTCCACTTTAATTTTTTTCCATAATCACATGATACCATGTTAATAACATTATACTCCTATGTGATAATTCTTGATCCACCTCTTTTAAGATATCATGTTATGAATTTTTACTTATATTCTATGCTTCAATGTCATGTTTATTCCCTTACTAGGATTTATAGATCATATATTTTTTATATATTTATTAGTTTATCCAATGAAGATTTAGGATATTTAAGGTATTTATAAGTTCATTAAGGAGAATAAAATGAATATTTTATTTTTCAATTTCACTTTTATGTGTTGTGATCATAGTCTTCCAAATACATTAGTATTTTCAATCCTTTGACCATATTTAATGGATATAAATGATAAAAATAATGTAATAATATTTTTAAATGTTTTGGGTCACTATATGTGTGTTAGGATAAATCCACAATCACATTTACCATGGTTATAGCTCTCTTATATCCATGGTTATTTTTTTGACCATAAATATAAGTGGCATATATCCATGGTCCAACTCGACCTCAGATATAGGTATGTGGTCATAACTAATTTTTCAACTAGTGATATTAAATCCCAACCATGGTGAACTTAACATTTTTCCTTAACATATAATACTATAGGAGGATAATTAGTTAGGGATAACTCAAATACATATTTTGATAGGTCAATTATTATTTCACTTTACCCAGCATAAGAATCCAACATGAATAAATTATAAAGCAGATTCAAACTTTTGTATAGCATGATTAATGTTTTTTAAAATCCTTTTATAATACCAAAACAATTATACATAAGGACCCATCCAATCCTATACTATATGATAAATCATTAGTGAGACCTTATGTTTTCTATAAATTTAGGGTTTTGTTAAACTCATTATATCCCTATGTAATTCCTGCCACATATCTATATAGCCATCTGATAAAACCCTCCCACTAAAATCCTTTAGTGAGTAACATTTATAAATAATGTTTATATATATAATGGTGATACTAAATAATAATACTCCTAATATTAAACTCTTTTAATATTATATTCATACTTCTTTACTTCACAACTTCAAATGTTATGATTTTAATTATTTCTATTTTCTACTTAGAACTATTTATTAATTCATCATAATTATTATAGAACATTTCATTAAAAATTTTCCTTTGAGATCATTTTGAAACAAAAAAGACTCTTTATATTAATATTATTTACCAATATAACCTAATATATTTGAGTATATCAAGTAATATTCACTTCAAATTATATTGGTTTAATATTTTATTTTTTGTACTTAAAATTATCTAAGTCAAAAAATACTCACACTAACCTCTTCAAAAATAATTTTTTTTTTCCAAAATATCATGATAAGATACAAAAAATCATTTGTGTTTAGAAAATAAAATAAATTTACTTTAGTTATAATATTTAAAAAATAAACTATTATCATCCATATCTTATATGATATTCTATGTGTTTGAGTGATATTATGAAAAAAATATTTTATTCTTTAAAATATTCAACTATTGGGTGGTGAAAACATATCCATTATATTTTAACAAATACCATGGATAAATTCTTTTATCATAGTTAAAAAAATTTTATCCTTATATCCTTTTGAAAACATGTTATAGAAACTCATGAATTATAAACCAAGCGTATTAAAACCATCATCTCATTTTGTTTATAAAAAATATTTGTTAAAAAACAACTTCTATTTTTATATAAATGTAATAAGATGAAAATACACATCCTTTATATAGAAACAGTTAAGCTTGAAATATTCCGTTTCATATAACACTATTATTTAACAACCCTTTAATTTATCACTTGAATGTAAGATATACGATTAATTAATTCTTAACTTGATTTTGAACTCCTATATGTTTATAATAGTTGTAAAATATACATTTGGTATCATATAGATATCAAAAAATGATATCTATTACATAAATAATTGATATATACTATCCGTGGAGTTTCAAAAACCATTTAATGTATCTTGGATAATCCCATCACAGTTGAAATCATTTATCCTCATTCTTGAAAATTCCTTTAGGGTTGAAAGAAAAATTATTTCTTTTGGACTATCCAATATTTTCCTCTTGGATTAAACATTTACCCTTTTGTATTGTCAACACAACACAAGAGCATTGAAATCACTTGTAATTCTCACTTATACTCAACTTATTGAGGTGATGAGGTAATGTTTTTTGTAAATCATTCTTATTATCATAAAATTTATAACATTAATTATAAAAAGAATACTACAACCTGATCAAGCCTTAAAGGAAATACCCTATCTCTAGAAGTCATAAACTTACTCAATAATATCATGTACATGAGGAGATAATGATGTTATTTTGGACATCTATAATAAAAAAAAATTCCTTTTAAACCTCAATTAAATCATTATATACAAATTTTAGGCATCTAGATCCACATACTAAAAAACTTTAATATTCATTTTCTCAATAATGGGTTTCTATAATGTATAATTTTTTTTCTTCCTTAAAAATGATTATTATATTTTTGTACCTATTTTTAAAGTTTCTTCCATTAAGATTTTCTTTCTCTAATTTTGACCTCAAAGTCAATTTAGATGATGATTATGATGTAATTCATCTATAATAGAATATTTTATTATATGAGTATCATGTTATACATCCATTTAATTAAGAATTTTATTAAATGAAATTATACAAAAATAATGACCCCTTCTGAATTCCATCACATCTATTAGTTGTCCAAGATCTAGATTTAACTAATATTTGGGTAAATTTTATGTTTATCCCATCAATAAACTCTTTAGGTAGGCTATCATTTGAATCATATCACATATTACTCTTGGATTTTTTTAAATTATCATGACTTGGTAAAAGGACCAAAGAACTGAAATATATAAATATAAAAGGTTTATAAAATTCTGAAGGATGGGATTTTATTACAATAATTTTTGTTTAGAGAGATAAAATCAACAGGGAGGTTCCCTATGTATTTGTTATTACTATAGAATCTGTTATTTTAAAGACTATATGCTACCTTGTTTTCCTCCCTATATTAATGGGTGATAATATGATTGAGTTTTGATATGTGTTGTAAGTAGATGTTCTAGTTAGCAGTGAGGGTTCATGCAAGGTGAATCATTCCATATATAAGATCCTAAATGATGGTAGTTGAATCACTTTCAATCCAAACATTGTTCAATCCTAGTTTCCTTATCAAATCGACTGCATTAATGAAATTGTACATCTCTGCTTTAAGGGAGGAGGCTTGACCACACGAACCAAAGCAGCATCCAAGAATGTCACCATTGTGTTTTTTTCATATGATTCCATATAATCTAGGTACCGAGTTCCCTTTTAGGGTATCATACACATTAAGTTTGACCCAACTAGGAATAAGTGGTTAATTGAATACTTATAGTAAACCTCTCTGTGGGATATATCTACTTTTAATCCCAATCCATCGTAGGGTACTGAAATCCTTAACAGAGTTATGGCATGTCCCTGTTTGCATGATTCCAGCTTCTTTGAGCATAATGTAGATCTTTATTTATTCTACACGAAATATGAAAGTGTTATTTTTGTGAATAATAGAATTTATTTCACACCAAATAATGTGTATCATTTACTCCATGATGGTAATATCTAATTAACTTTGGGAGAGTTATCCATAGTAGTTCATTTCTGAAGCTAAAGTCCAATAGAGTCCTAACCTATCCATCTGAGATCAAAAATGTAAAAAATTTATTTCCATATAGCATAATAAGTAGAACATGTTAGAAATAGGTGATCAATATACTATCTATTTTGATTACACATTCAACATTTATAACAAAGCTGTATACCACACATCTGAAGATTACAATCATTGGGGATTCTATTATGAGAAATTATCCAAACTAGGGTTAGTTGAGAGGGTCTAACCCATTTTTTTAAAGTTATTTATCTAGTAAAAATTATTATTGTTGGTAGTGAAATTATGACTATAGTAGAGTTTATAGGTTAGAATAACATTATAATATAGATCCTAAACTAATAAATCATTGGTGTTAACAAAGGTGTAGTTGTTAATAATAATAGAAATTTCTTCCAGTAAATAAACATTAGGAGAGTTCAAACAACCATCAATGGTGATATTAATATTATTGGGTAATTAATTTTGGTTAATATTTCTACTAATATGGATTCTATTCTATTTATCCAACCAAAATTTTAGAGAGTAATCCCATGTAACAACTCATCTAGAGTGGGAAAATATTTTTGAAAATGTGTGTTTGATGAAAGGACATATAAAAGAGTACATATATAATTTCTTTCTTTTTTTGAGGTTATTGTAAAATATTCCATGAGGGAACTCATAAGTCTAGGAGTTTTAGTTCTTAATATTCCAAGTAAGTTTGTCTTGAAGAGTTTCGTTGAAATGTTTGAGGTTCTTAATACCAATCCCTCTATTATCAATAGGAGTACAACATATTTTCTCAGGAACTATGACAAATTTTCTTTCAAGCATGATTCTGCTCTAGATTTTTTTATTATTATATTTATCTTATTGAGAAAAATAACAGGCCATTTATACACCATCTCAGAATAGACCATTTTAGAAACAATAGTGTATTTGACAAGATAAATCTGAACTTCCATTGATAAAGTTTTTCCACTATAGGAGGAGAGTTGATTATTGATATAATAAAAAATATTTGAAAAGAAAGTTTTTTTGGGATTTCACCAGAATATAGGGACCCAAAGATATGTAAAAAAGAATTATCCTTCCTTTATCCCCATTTCATTCATGATGTAATTTTTTTGGGGATGGGGAAACATTTACCAAAGAAAATGGAAGATTTTCTCTAGTATATGGATCAACCAAAGACATCATTATAGTGAGAGTGGAAATATTTAAGTTTTTTAATATTTTTATTATCCCATTGTATGAATGAAATTACATCATCAACATATAAAATATGTGAGGGAACATTTAGATCTCTATAGTAAAATATGGGATTAATAGCATCAAGATTGATCAAATTAGTGATAATTCTATAGAGGTAGTCTACATCAATAAAAAAAGGATGTTAGATAGGGGGTCCCCTTGTCTCAAAATCTATGAATAGGTAAAATATATATTTGGGGAACCATTGATCAGAACAAAAATGTGAGAATAGTTAAAAAGGGTTTTATTTTTCTTACCAAGTTATCATTAATTCCAAATCTATAATGGATTTTGAAAATGGAACTCCAATCAGTGGTATCAAAATCTTTCATAATATTAAGATTTATGGAAATGATTCCTCCCCCTTGATTATTTTTTAACAAATTTGTACATTCATAGGAAAGGCATATGCAATCTTGCATAATCCTCCCTTTAAAGAATACAAATTAGTACCATTATATAATTTTTTTAGCAATATGGGCCAATATCATAGCTAATAGCTTAGAAATAATTTTATACACAGTGTTGATAAGGGAAATTGGCCTAAAAGTATGATTTCTGAAGAATTATCCACTTTTGGAATAAGGGTAATAAATTAAGCATTAATACCATAAGGGATGTAACCATTTGTGAAAAAGGATTTTACAAGTTGGAAAACATAATTGAAAATAATGTCCCAATGATATTGGGAAAAATCATTAAGTAAGCCATCATGGCCTGGGGAACTATCAGGCTTTAAAATAAAAAACCCATATTTAATCTCATGTTATATTGGAATACTATTTAAGAAGTTATTATCACTTCCCCCAACTAGTAGAGGAATGATATTAGCCATGATATCCTTATTCTGAGATGGAATATTAAAAATGTTTCTAAAGTAGGTAGTAACATGATTGACCAGTCTCCCCTCATTATAAATAATATTATCTCCATATATAATTAAGGAAATAGGTCTACTATACTTTCTAGTATTTTATAGAGCATTAAATATTTTAGTATTTCTATCTCCATCTTTAAGCTAGTTGAATTTAAGGGTTGGTTTCCTGAGATTGTCTTTTAAGGAAATAAGAGAGTTAATATTATTTCTATGTTCTATTTCATGGGTTGGATATATAGAAAAATAATTGTGGGTTGAATCAGTTTGAATTTGATTTAGGGTATGTTCTAGGGAGTTAATTTCATTTTCAGTTTGTTGGAATTTGTCCCTACACCATATCTTTAATTTTTTTTAGAATTTTCAGTTTCATTATGTAGAAAAAAGGATCATCTAAGTTAACTGAATTCCAAGTATCTTTGAAAATTTTTCCCCAATCTAAAATACTATTCTAGGAATTATTGAACCTAAAAGGAAGTATATGTTTGTTTTCTTTAGTTTTGAGGCTCACAAAAATTGTATGATGATTAGAATTTAGCTTAGGAAAAGTAATTATGGATATTTTATTCTAATTATCAAGAAATTGGAAATTTTTGAAGGCTCTATCCAGTTTACTTGATAAAATTCTATTATGGTGTCTTATATAACAAGTATATTTTTCAAAAATATGATGAATCTCAACAAGGTTTTTTTCATTAATACAAAGTTTAAATTCCTTAGTGGAGATATTTGATTGAAAGTTTCCAATATTTTCACTAGATCCAAGAATAGAATTGAAGTCACCGATAATGGCCCAAGGCCCTTTAATAATGTTGTTAAGGGAGGATATATTGTGCCAAAGAGTTATTCTTCCCTCATATCTATTGAAATAATATCTAAAAGTATGGAAGAAAGTATTATTATGAATATTTACTTCACATGTCAAGGATTGAGAATCAGAATTACAAATATGTGACTTAATTGTAGAGATAGGAGCGAAGACCCACAAGGAATCAAATGTTCTATTGTGGGAATTTGCACCTATAAAATTATAGCTATATTTGTCTAAACTATTAAATACATAATTAATGGTGGGTTTAAGCTTAGGGATAAAAAATATCATTAGCTTATGTGTAAATATTTTTTTTAAAATTTGTGATGGTGTCAGGGTTAGCAATACCCTGAAAATTCTAGTAGAAAATATTCATTTACAGTTACGTTTGGGGATGTTCCCCTTATTTTTGTTACCTCCAGAATTTATTACCATTTTGTATTTCTTTAATTTATTGATAAAATTATCTTTATTTATCATTGTATTTCTTCACTATGATGTAATGGAAGAGCTAAAAAAGGTATCATTAATTTTCATACATGCCAAGGCCTCCTCTTGATGTACTTGTTTGCTTGCATTGTCCTGCTTTATCTCTATTTGTTTCATTTATTTTTTTACGAGATCAAAATAATTAATCTTGTTATCCAGTTTAAGAGTATTGGAGTCATACTTAGCGATAGGAGTGCTCATCCCATCTATGTGCATTGCCTCCCAATGCATTCCTAGTGCACTGTCTTCGAATGTAATCTGCACAGATGTATTGGCCTCTTTAGAAGGTTTTTGTACTGTGAGAGTGGGAACCAGCCTGTGCTTGAGGTTACTTTGATCCTCTATTTTATAAGATATGACATGTCCCTTATTTTTTGGGTAGCTAAATGACCTTACTTCTACTGGTTTCTTTGAGCATTAAGGTATAAAAATATATTCTGTATTAAGGTTTTCCATTTTGGATCTTTTTGAGGATTAGGTGTCATCTGTAATAGACTGTTTAGAAGTCACAATGGAGTTGTTTCTCTAGAAAAACAGCTCCTTGTAAATAGTCTACTTTGCTGGCTGAGGTTGAGAAGAAGAAGAATTCAAAGGCTTGAACATATTGGGGACTTCTAAATAAGTGGATGTACCATCCAATTTAGGACCAGTTTCATCAACTTCAATTGATTGAGGCCTATTTTCTACAGGCCTATGCAAGTCCTAAGAAGCATACATATTCACATTAGTGTATTGCTTACCATTTTGTTCTAGATTAGTATTGACAGCTTTCAAGCTATGTTTGAAGGTTTATATAATCAAGGAGTCTATTTCTTCAGCAATTTACTTATCCTCCTCATATTCCTCCATTTCAACTATTTCTACCCATGACTGCTTGGGGGGGGCGGTCTATTTAGATAGATGCGTCACTAACATTGCTAATACATTTTTACTTTTTCTTCAAATGTGTCACAAAATTTTCTAATTTAGGCCTATTATCCCTCTTATTTTTCTTTAATTCAGTACAATCCATCTTAGTAAGGGGTGGAATTTCTTTTTTATCACTTTTTAATTGACAATAGTATGTCCAATGATATTGAAATAATCACAAAAGGGGGATTATGTTCATATTAAAACCATAAATCTGTCCTATATTCTTTAACATTGAAAGCATTAACATGAGGAAACTTTGACTCAAGGTTAACCACCACCAAGAATCTTTCATATTGAACTAATTCACCATTTAATTTCCTCTGATCAATCTTTAAGGTAACTCCTATGTAAGAGGTAAGGTCATTCAAAAATTTTTGGTGCCAAAAGTACCTGCTTATCCCATGTATGCTAACCCATAACTGAGCCATGATGTTGCGATGATTGAAAGGGTTAAATGCATAATCCAAAGTGGACAAGTGAAGAACACATAGATTTAGGTTTATATTACCATGTTTCCAGAGCTAGTCTAATTACTTCTGTGAATAGAGAATAATATGAAAACGACATCTCCCAATTGAAACTAACTTCCAATTGGTTGATCCCCAGTAATGGAAAATTCAAGGTTTAATCTCATTATCTGGCAAGAATCTGTCACCTTGAAGGTATGAAATGTGACCAAGAATAAAAAACCTACACATTTTTTTATCTTGGTTTTTGTGCCTCAGGGTATGCTTCAACAAAAAACCTCCATCATCACGTTTTTTAATTATTGTAGGTATCGTTGAGGAATGATTTTGAAGATCCAAGCCCTTGAGAGCTTCAACGAAGGAAATACCATTGATTGGTTGATACAAATCATGAATGTAATCATCTAGAAGAGCTTGGTCAACCCTTGAAATAGGTGCATCACACTCGAAAGATCTTTCCCAATCCAGATCAAAGGAGGCCATTAGAATCCAGATTTACCAAGATAAAAAGTATTCATCTTTGAGATCCATAGGTTGGGTTTGTAAAGTATCTGTTCGTGAGGTTCTATCATCGTCGTTCTGATCTTCAAAACCATTATCCCCCTTTGAGTAAACATGATCATTAAATGGTCAATCTTCTTACTCTTGGATTGTTGAGAAGAAAACTCATTATCCAGTCCATCTCATGGATAAGATAAACTTTATTCCTTTAGTATCTTTAACATTAGGGTTTCAAAAATAAGTGGAACCTATAAAATACACCAAACAGGGGAAACTAATCATATTAGGGTTATCCATAACTTTATTTCCTTACACAAGATAATCCATGGGCACCTAGATTTGGCACAACCTACCCAGTTGGATGATCAATGTCTTGAAAAGTGTTTACATTGGAAGGAATATAAAAATAAGTATTTTAATGTGATTTTAATATCTCACCATATTATCTAGTGTATTACTATTACATTTATTAATTATTCTATTATTTAATTTTTAATCCCTATTCATTCCATAAAATTGATATATACAAACTATATTTATGTGTATCTCTTTACACAACTCATAACTTGCACCACTAACAAAAATTAAAATCTAAATATATTTACATATATCTAAGTACATCCCATTAATAAGGTATATCAAATCCTCTAATTTAAAGGCTTACAATCATATGATATCTAAAATCCTCGAAAGAGTTATCGTGGAGTGATAGGTAGTCAACCCCTACTTTTCTAGATAAGGTATAAGCTCCCAGAAAAGTGAGTATTCACACCCAAAGTCTCTCCACCCATTGTTCTTTACTCAATAGAGACCTCAATTCCATCAAATAATAGGTATAAAATATAATTAAATTTTAGTTACAATTCATAACTCATGAAAAATCCAAAGTTAATGTATTGAAAAAAATCAATTATTATACTGATCATATTAATCTTTAAATTTATGTATTATAATTGAATAATAAGATTAATAATTTAAAATAAATAATATATAAATTCATAATATAAAGCTTTATATTCAAGAATAAAGTAGGGAGTAAAACAAATTAAATAAACAATTCATTAATTTTGACATGAAATAAACAATTTTAGAACAATTCAAAAATAAATAAATTATAAATTCAATATAATTTAAGAATGATCTTATGGAAATTCCATGATAAAAAAAGAATGAAAATTTAAAATTTATTTCAATATGAATGATTTAATATTCTCGGTTTACATGAAATTTAATATGAACACTTTTATATTCTAAAATATGATACAAGTGTGTTGGAAACTATCAACCAGATGGATGGATAGATTATTCAAAAGAGATATGGGTGCATTATTACCAATCAAACATCCTTCTCGCAACATGGATTTATGATATGGGATAATGGGATACTTTACCATAGAGTGATGGAGTGTAGCAGGATTCATCATTTACTATTAGGGGGTGTGGAATTCAAATTGGTTATATATTATGATGATTTATTATATAGGGCATGATAAAATTCTGGTGACATGGTTTGATTCAGATTTCTGATTTGGGCCTTCAAGTCATCCTATTCAAGGTAATTTGGTCTACACTTATATGGTTCTTATATCGATCATGAATTTGGAATTTGGGGCACTATATGTTATAAAATAGATTCAATGGTTGCTTTCCATTCCTTGTGGGGTGATATGAGGCTCAAACCATTGGGTTGTCTGAGTTCATGTGTATTTTCGGTCTATAATCCCCACTACCTAATATACACAAAATATCTCAAATTTTATTTTATTTAAACCTTTAATCAAATCATTCAAAAATTCTTATAAAACATTTTAAATAATTTTATAAATAAAACCTTAAAATATTAATGTTTTATACCCTCATTTATAAAAAATACATAAATAAATATAAATACTTTTATATTTTTCATTTTTATAATTTATAAACACTTAATTAATTTTTTACCATGTAAATTAACATTTATCCTAGATCTTAGGTACTTATTTTATTTTGGGTATGATTTAAATCCCCCTTGGGTTTGGTGTATGACTTTGGGCTTGTTTTGTTTAAGTTTTGTAATTTTTTTAACAAAAAAAATTTATTTTTAAATTTTAAAGACCACCTTTTGTAATAATGTTCACCAAAATTTAGTCTTCCCCATGATAATAACTATTTCCATGGAATTTATATGAATATTTACCGTGAGGTTAAACCATTAAAATTTAGTGGTTATACCGTAAACTATGATTTATTAAGAAATATTTTTGAGTATACTATGGTGTGGTGTCTTGGTTATGCTGTGTTAGTGTCATTTAATTATATTCTACACAAAACATGGACATTTTACACCAAAATAACCTATTTTAGACCATAATTTATCAACTCCCACCACATATGTAACACACTGATATTTTTTGAATTATTATTATTTTTAAATATTTTTTTTTGATATTTTTAATTACACAAACCCCATGTTTATCCTTCATTATATGAAACACTAATTTTATCTTACATTACATGAATAACTGAGTGTATCTTGAATTACACACAATTCCTAGTTTAAAATAAACTTTACATACCATTAATATTATATAGTTTATACATGTATATAAAATTATTTCTTTGATGATCAATTAATTAGGCTTGAGAATAAAAACAATTTGAAAATAATGAAATCTTTTTCTGAAAAACAATTTTTATGCACAAAAAGAAGTTTTACTTCAATAAATTAAACACATCAAGTTTTGGGAGTTATTTTATGAAAATTTATATATTTAATATTTAATCAAAATTTTAAAATTCATCTTATATGTTTTAGAGGAAAGAGATAAGAATAAAAGTAATTTTATGCTTAAAAACTGTAATATTATAAAAAGAAGTTTTGTCACCTTTTATACAATTATTTTAAAATTAAATTTTCACAGTTTTATAAAATTTATGTTAAAAAATTAAATTCGTTTTTTAAAATCATCACATCAAAATTATCTTAGTGTGAATTTTTGATAATTTCCTGAGAAGATAATTTTTTTGATAAATAGTGAAAAATACAAGTTTTTATTAATAATTTTCATTCTTTTAATGAATTTTAGAACTTAAAAATTATTTTAATATGGTTTTAAAAGTAAAATTATACCAATATAGGTCATTTAAATCAGTTTCATATTAAATTTTGATATAAAATATTTCTATTCTTTTGAACATTTTCTCTTTGGAAAACTGATTTCTCGTTGCGTCCGCGTGATTAATTTTAAAGTAAAATTTTCCAATTTTATGAGTGTAATTTTAAAAAATGGATTACATATTTTTAAAATAATAAAATATATTATCTAATAATCTAAACATAATTTTTCACCATAATTAATAATAAGAATTGTTAAAATTAATTACTGTGGTTAAGGTGAAAATGGGTTTACCAAGGGTTAAACTAAAAGGATAAGGGGTAAAATGATCTAGAAACTTTTCCAACAACCATTAGATGGAAATAATTAGACATTAGAACATATAAGGTTAGATAATTTCACATTTTTTTGCCTTTTTTGTTTTTTAAAAATTGGGTACACCTTTTTCTTTTAAAAAATTACAAGTTTTCCACTCACCTCACTTATAAAAGGCCACCCCTCTCATCTACTCTTCACACATAAAATTTTTTTTTATTAGAAAATAACTTTCCAAATAACTTCCTTAATTCCATACTCTTATCCTAAAATCTTTATTTTTTATAAATACATCCCAATAATCCTTTTGGTACAAACCAAAAAAAGTTTTCTGAAGAAGAGGTAACATCCCTAACCGAGCGTTTTATTTTATTTCTTCCTCCAACTCCTTAAATTATTATTTAATAATTTTGATATAACAACCAAATTATCTTATATATAATTACATGTTTTTATGGTAATTTAATGACCTAAATCCTTATTATCTTCCATCAAATGGAATAGGAAATCATCACTTGTGTGTATGATAAACTACTACCTTGAGAACCGATGTTATTTATTTTCCATCATCAACTATCATGGAATGATATAAAGAGATATTAAATATTTATACAATATATTTATTATATTTTTATACCTATATAATTATAATACAACATATAACTTCTTACCTCCAAACCCTTTGAAAAATAGTAACGTTGCTCGTGTGTACGACATACAACGCCTCACAGACTGATGTGATGTTTTTTTTCATTTCGATATTTCTTGGCTGGTAAAAATGATATATTAAATAAATATATATAATATTGGTAAAATATTTATACTTCTATAATTATGGTATCTAATATACCACATTTTCCATAATGTGGGAATATGATAACGCCGCTCGTGTGTTAAACAGACTTCCTCCTTGCAAAGTGATGTGTTTCGTTCTTCAAATACGCTTTACATGAAAGTTAATAAGGATAGGTTTAATTAAAAATATGTAATATTGATATATTAAATAAAAAATATTATATAATGGTAATATATTATTTTTCTTTATTTCTTTCAATCCATCTATAAAATGGAAACAATGTTCATGCGTACGTATGACCTACCGTCTCTATGAACGATGTATTTCATTTTCTATCTCTAAATTTTATGGATTAATCTAAATAAACATAAACTAAATATATATTATATTTATATAATGGTTATAATTATGGATATTATAGAACCATAATCAATTTAATAGGACCAAATAATAAAAAATCAAAACACACATGAAAAACAAAGAAGTTATTATCTGAAACATGATTTTTATAAGGAATTATTAATAAATCGGTAAAAAATGGTCATAAGTAAATAATATATGGTTATACATATATAAATATGTTTATATAATATATTTATAATAAAATTATATTTATTATTCAATAGTTTATAATGTGAATAAAATAATTCGAGACTTAATTTAAGGGATTTCAGCCTCATTTTTTACTTATGTGAGACACACACCATATTCATCACCTATTTAATTTTTGTGGTGTATATACTACCCATGAATTCATTTTATTATTATTTATATATATATTATTGACATTGACATATCAATTTTAGGATCTCTATTTCATGGGGTCTATAGTTCAAAATTTAAAAAGCGTTAAGGGATTTTGGTCTCAATTTTTCTTCTTTGAGACATATATTATATTATGAAACTATCTTATTTTATTAGGTGTATATACACACCCATTGACATGTATTATCATGAATTTATTTATTATAAAGATATTTTATGTTTTATTAAATTTTATTATGTCATTGAGGATTATTATTCAAAGTTACTAAAATGGTTAGGGTTATATATTACAATCTCATAATTTATCAGGATTTTTTATATTTACAATTTTGATGATGAAATTTTATAAAATATCTTTCAAGAAACTTATGAATTTTATTATTCATTGGTTATGTCATGAGAATATATTTTTTCCATTAATTTTCTTCTTTTTATGTACTCAATAGTTCAAATTAATTTTTTTTATGAAAAGTCATCATCATTTCTCTCTTCATTCGAAAACCCATTTTCCTTCAAAAAACTTATTTTTTTTCAAAAATATTTATAAAATTATGTAAAATATTTATTAAATACATTTTACCAATATTTTTCAAGGAATATTCTTATTATTTTCTAAATAATTCATGTTTGTATTTTACCGAAAATGTAAAGGGAATATTTGATTTAATGTGTACGACATGAATAATATTTTACACCATCATAACCACTCAATGTTTTAGAGATTAATTTATAAGTTTAAAAGTTTATTTTCAAAGAAAATAATTTCCAAATTATTTTATGATTTTTTAGTTTTAAATTTTTATTTTCAAATAAATGATATTTTTCTTAATCATTTTTTAAATGACCTTTAGAGATTCCTTTATAAGTTTACAAAGTTATTATCAAAGTAAATTATTTTGAAAATTATTAATGTTTTATAAAGTAATTTTAAAAGGGTAAAGGCTATTTTACTTAATAAAATTTACAAGTAATCATTGAAAATAATTTTCCATCTAAGATGAAATCCTTTGTTGTAACCTATGATTTACTAGGGATATGTTCTAATGACACCAATATAATTATTTATCAGAATGATTTATATTTATGATGAAAATATATTTATGAAACATGTTACTCTTCTGGTTTATACCATGATAAAATTATTATGAAACCTATTTCTTTTTCCATGAACTATTCTATGATGAAATGGTAAAAATATTATGAAACCTATTTCTTTTACATTGGTTATGTTATAATTAAATGTTTATAAAACCCATTTATTTCAATGGGATATGATATGATTAATGTTTTATAATCTTGTTGCACACAAAGATTTGATTTTCATTATATGATGGTGGTTAAATAATATATAAGGATGATTGTTATGTCATAACCAATGATAGTGATTATGTTATAACTAAGACATATGGGACCATATCTCCCTCTAACTCATTGGGTAAAGATTGATATCTCAAGAGGTAAATATGACTATAATGGGGAGTGAACCTAGTTTAGTAATGTACTTTGTACATTATGATATTCTTGGTAATGAATATTGTGTACTATGATGGTTTGGGGATTGAACTCATTACAATATGATAGTCTTGGTAATGATCCTTGAACTACTAAGAAAATTATTTTCTATGATTTTGGGTCTCTAAAAAATCCATGTCTTATATCAATGTTATGATATCATGGATCATGTTATTTGATTTCCTTATGATTTATGTCTTATGAGTTACCAATATTTATTTCATGACTCAATATTTTCATTTGTGATATAAAGGGTATGTTTTTTATTTGTTATGATCACATTATCATACACTTACACTCATATTTTATTTAGGTATTTTCCTTGTTTACCCTTACTGAGTATCTAATCTCCCCCTTTCTTATATTTCATTTCCCTAGGTTATGATGATAGGTAATACGTGTGATATGTCTAATAAGTTTTATATTTCTGATGAACTAAATGGGAGAAGATTTATAGAACTTATAAACCAGTTATTTATGTTTCCTATTTCCAAAGGCTCTATACCATTACACTCCTCAAGCATGTGTTTTTATAATGTAATGAATATTAATATAAAATTTGTAATATATATGTATATGAAGTTTTCATCTCTAAAATTGCTATCACAGAATAGTTCTAGTTAAACATTGGAAAATAGGATGATAAAACATTAGTGAGATCTCTAAGGATAAGCCTAAGGACGATTCAAAGTATAAAAAAATGTCTTCAAATTTTGGTAAAGGATAGTGCGGGTGGTTTCTAAGAAATTACATCTCTATCTAGATACTACAAGTGGATGTGGTTCTAGAACATAGGTACCTAGGGGTAATAACTCTGAATAGGGTACATTTTGCTAGAATTTATCATCACCTGGTGTATAAAAATAGGCTTTACTGCACACATGGATTGAAACTTCATGGGTATATTCCTTTTAAATTCAGAAACTCTTTAAGAAACATCATAAATGATTTAAATAGATTATGAATATGAATGAACTAGGATAAACCAAATCAATATTAGATTTAAAATATGTTTTCATGATTTAGACATCCTATAAATATTTTTTCATGATTATGTGGTTTCCCACTATCAATATTATTACTCGCACTATGTTTTTTTGGTTTTTTTAAATGGAGGGAACCAGAAGGTTCTATATTAACATTAAATGTAATAGATAATGGGTTGAAAAGAAACCAAATGGGATGATGATTGGAGTGAAGGATTTTGGGATTATTTATAATCTCTTATCACGATATATGATTAACAAATTTCACCTTAACCAAATCTATGACCCACCAAAGTGGATAAGGATATAGTTTTTTGGAAGTTTAGGTGGTGGAGACCATGAAGAAAATAGTATTTAGTTTCTTATATGTCGATAATTTGGGAAGAAGCACTCCGGTTAATTCATCAAACACTACTGGAATTTGGTCTTTTCCCAACGGTAGTATACCAACGGTTTAGTTAAACCGTTGGTATAGTGAGTGGCCAACGGTTTAATGAAACCGTTGGAAAAGGGAATTTCGGTGGACCCTTTCCCAACGGTTCACTGGAACCATTGGGAAATGGGTGCTAAACTCACACATTTACCAACGGTTCACTGGAACCGTTGGGAAATGTGTGCCTTTGCCAACGGTTTTTATAAACTGTTGGAAAAGGTTTTCCCCAAATTCCAGATCACGATCTCCTCTCCCCATTCGGACAGAGCCCTAATCTATTCTCTCTGCTGCTCTTGCGAACCCCATCTGACTCCACTGCTATCGCGAATCCGAACACCAGCACCCCCCATCCCAACAGGTACACCCCCATATGAATAGGTAAAATTTGATCTCAACCATATTGTTGCAGTTGTTTTAATGAATAGATTTTTTCCAGGTGTTTGGTTTACTTGATTATTGAAATTAATATCTAAATAGGATATTGTTTGTGTTTGTGAATACTTCTTTAATGTTTTTATATTATATGTTTGAAAGGAGAGTGTTCAAAACATGTAAATCAGAGTTGGGGGAGGCTATCGTGAACGTTTACATGTTTTGGATAATGTATTGTGGGAATTATGGATTGTGTTCAAACCAATTTGATATGTTTTGGATAATGGATTGTGGGGGTAGGGGGTGTCCACGGGGGTGGGCGGGGCTATCCACCGGGGTGGGAAAGGCTGTCCACGGGGGTGGGCGGGGCTGTCTAGGGGGTGTGGGCTGTCCTGGGGGTCTGGGTGGGGTGTCCTGGTGGGGGAGGGGTGTGTGGGGTGTCCAGGGGGGTGGTATGTCTAGGTGGTGGTGGTGGGGTTGCAGGGGAGGGGGGTGTGGGATGTTTGGGAGGGTGGGCAGGGCTATTCAGGGGGGTACGGGGTGTCCAGGGGGGTACGGGGGTGGGCGGGTTGTCCACAAGGGTGGACGGGCTGTCCACGGTGGTGGCCGGGCTGTCAAGGAGGGGTGGGCGGGCTGTCCAGGGGGGTGGGTGGGCTGTCCACGGGGGGTAGGGGTGTCGAGGGGGGTGGGTGGGCTGTCCACGGGGGTGGTTGGGCTGTCTAGGGGGTAGGGGGCGTCCACGGGGGTGGGTGGGTTGTCCACGGGGGTGGGCGGGGCTGTCCACGGGGGTGGGAAAGGCTATCCATGGGGGTGGGCGGGGCTGTCCAAGGGGTGTGGGCTGTCCTGGGGGTTTGGGTGGGGTGTCCTGGTGGGGGAGGGGTGTGTGGGGTGTCCAGGGGGGTTGGTATGTCTAGGTGGTGGTGGTGGGGTTGCAGGGGAGGGGGGTGTGGGCTGTTTGGGAGGGTGGGCAGGGCTATCCAGGGGGGGTACGGGGTGTCCAGGGGGGTACGGGGGTGGGCGGGCTATCCACAAGGGTGGACGGGCTGTCCACGGGGGTGGTCGGGCTGTCAAGGAGGGGTGGGCGGGCTGTCCTCCGCTCTCGTTCTCTCACGAACCCCCCATCCGAACATCATCGACCCCCGTCCGAATAGGTACACCCCCATCCAAACAGGTTAAAATTGATCTCAATCAAGTTGTTGTAGTTGTTTTAATGAATTGATTTTTCCATTAATTAAAACATAAACACTATGGTTCAATTTTTATAGAAGCTTACATGCCAATGGTGGACAATTTTATAATGCATATAGATTCTATTATTTTTAGATTTCTTCTCTTATGGATATGTGTTGGTTTTCCACATGGAATGCCTTGACTATCTACTTAGCATGATAGAGGGTTTCTTTTGGAAATTTCCAATGGAAATTACATGATCCTATGATAGAGGGTGAGGACGATGAGGAGGACGATGACGAGGGTGATGATGATGATGATGATGGTGATGGTGATGCTGATGTGGGACATATTGATCCGTTACATTTTTGACTTATATTACTGAGATTTGATGTTTAATCTATTCTAGTTGTTGGTTTTATCTAGACTCATAGTATAGTATTGGAGTTGAGTTATTTTTATATATTTTCTGTTTTTATGGATGTTGTTGTCTTTTAGTGGTTGTGTGTTTGAGAACTCTCTGGACAACCCCCCTTATTCTTGGACCATGGACAACCCCCCCTCCCCCTTGGACCCCGAACACCCCCCAAACACCCCCCGGACAGCCCCATGGATAACCCCCCGTACAGCCCCCCACCCTCCACCCTGAACCCCAGATAGCCCCCCAGACAGCCCCCCGGACAACCCCCCCACCCTCCCCCTTGGACCCCGGACAACCCCCCAAACACCCACCAGACAGCCCCCTGAACAACCCCGGAAAACCCCCTGAACAACCCCTGAACAACCCCTGAACAACCCCTGAACAACCCCCTGAACAACCCCCAGACAGCCCCCTGAACAACCCCAGACAACCCCCTGAACAACCCCCAAACACCCCCAGACAGACCCCGCACAGCCCCCCCACCCTCCTCCTTGGTCCCCGGACACCCACAAGACAGCCCCCCCGGACAGCCCCCTGGACAGCCCCTCCACCTTCCTTAATTTCATTAGCTCTGAAATGTTTCATAGCATGATCAACTAAAATCTAATCCATACTAAATATGATATAAAAATATTCTATATGAATTTCCATAAGATTTTAAGTGAAAACAAAAAGTGACATACGAAAAACTGTCCAAACGCATTAAAAATATGTTGATGCTTTAGGAAAACGATCCATGGGTCATTTGTGACGTGTACGAATCAACCCCGCCTCAATCCAAGGCGCGGTGTGGCCAGAACAACTCAAAGTGTATGTCTTTTGTTTCAAAAGGACATCATTTTAAGTGAAAAACATCAACTGGCATATGGAAAACCGGCCAAACGCATTCGGATTGTGTTGATACTTTAAGACAACGATCCATGGGTCATTTGAGACGTATACGAGTCAACCCCGCCTAAATCCGAGATGCGGTGTGGTCGGGACCACTCTAAGTGACTTTCTTTTGTTTAAAATGGAAAGTATTTTAAGTACATACGGAAAACCAACCAAACACATTCGGTATCTGTTGAAACTTTAGGAGAACGATCCATGGGTCATATGTGACGTGTAAGAGTCAACGCCACCTCAATCCAAGGCGCAGTGTGACCGACACCACTCAAAGTGTCTCTATTTTTTTAAAATGGACTTTATTTTTAGTGAAAACAACAAATGACATACGGAAAACCGACCAAAAGGATTCTGATTGTGTTTATAATTTAGCACAATGATCCATGGGTCATATGTGACGTGTACTAGTCAACCCCACCTCAATCCGAGGTGCGGTGTGGCCGGCACAACTCAAAGTGTATGTATTTTGTTTCAAAAGGACATCATTTTAAGTGAAAAACATCAACTGGCATATGGAAAACTGACCAAACACATTCGGTTTCTGTTGAAACTTTAGGAGAATGATCCATAGGTCATATGTGACGTGTAAGAGTCAACCCCGCCTCAATATGAGGCGCGGTGTGGCCGTCACAACTCAAAGTGTATGTCTTTTGTTTCAAAAGGACGTCATTTTAAGTGAAAAACATCAACTGGCATACGGAAAACCGGCCAAATGCATTCGGATTGTGTTGATACTTTAGGAAAACGATCCATGGTTTATTTGAGATGTGTACGAGTCAACCCTGCCTAAATCCGAGACGCGGTGTGGCCGGTACCACTCTAATTGTGTCTCTTTTGTTTCAAACGGACAAGATTATAAGTGAAATAAACAACTGGCAGACGAAAAACTGATCAAACGCATTCGGAATCTGTTGCAATTTTAGGACAACGATCCATGGGTCATATGTGACGTGTACGAGCCAACCTGGGCTCAATCCGAGTCACGGTGTGGTCGGGAACACTCTAAGTGACTTTCTTTTGTTTAAAATGGACAGTATTTTAAGTACATACGGAAAACCGACCAAACGCATTCGGTTTATGTTGAAACTTTAGGAGAACGATCCATGGGTCATATGTGACGTGTACGAGTCAAATCCACCTCAATCCGAGGCGCGGTGTGGCCGACACCACTCAAAGTGTCTCTATTTTGTTTAAAATGGACTTCATTTTTAGTGAAAACAAAAAATGACATACGGAAAACCGACCGAACAGATTCTGATTGTGTTTATACTTTAGCACAATAATCCATGGGTCATATGTGACGTGTACGAGTCAACCCCGCCTCAATACGAGGTGCGGTGTGGCCGGCACAACTCAAAGTGTATGTCCTTTGTTTCAAAAGGACGCCATTTTAAATGAAAAACATCAATTGGCATACGGAAAACCGGCCAAACGCATTTGAATTGTGTTGATACTTTAGGAAAAAGATCCATGGTTCATTTGAGACATGTACGAGTCAACCCCGCCTAAATCCGAGATGCGGTGTGGCCGATACCACTCTAAATGTGTCTCTTTTGTTTAAAACGGAAAAGATTATAAGTGAAATAAACAACTGACAGACGAAAAACAGACCAAACGCATTCAGAATCTGTTGAAATTTTAGGACAACGATCCATGGGTCAAATGTGACATGTTCGAGCCATCCCGGGCTCAATCCAAGGCGCAGTGTGGTCAGGACCACTCTAAGTGACTTTCTTTTGTTTAAAATGGACAGTATTTTAAGTACATACGGAAAACCAACCAAACGCATTCGGTTTCTGTTGAAACTTTAGTAGAACGATCCATGGGTCATATGTGATGTGTAAAAGTCAACTCCACCTCAATCTGAGGCGCGGTGTGGCCGAAACCACTCAAAGTGTCTCTATTTTGTTTAAAATGGACTTCATTTTTAGTGAAAACAACAAATGACATACAGAAAACCGACCGAACGGATTCTGATTGTGTTGATACTTTAGCACAATTATCCATGGGTCATATGTGACGTGTAAAAGTCAACCCCGCCTCAATTTGAGGCACGGTGTGGCCGGAACAACTCAAAGTGTATGTCTTTTGTTTCAAAAGGACGCCATTTTAAGTGAAAAACATCAACTGGCATACGGAAAACTGGCCAAACGCATTCGGATTTTATTGATAATTTAGGACAACGATCCATGGTTCATTTGAGACGTGTACGAGTCAACCCCGCCTAAATCCGAGAGGCAGTGTGGCCGGTACCAGTCTAAATGTGTCTCTTTTTTTTAAAACGGAAAAGATTATAAGTGAAATAAAAAACTGACAGACGAAAAACCGACCAAACGCATTCAGAATCTATTGAAATTTTAGGACAACGATCCATGGGTCATATGTGACGTGTACAAGCCATCCCGGGCTCAATCCGATGCGCGGTGTGGTCAGGACCACTCTAGGTGTATCTATTTTCTTTAAAATGGACTACATTTTAAATACATACGGAAAACCAACTAAACGCATTCTAATTGTGTTTATATTTTAGAACAACAATTCATGGGTCATGTGTGATGTGTACAAGTCAACCCCGCGTCAATCCGAGGCGCGGTGTGGCCGGCACCATTCAATGTCTCTCTTTTATTTAAAAAACACTTCATTTTAAGTGAAAACAACAACTGGCATACGGAAAACTGACCAAACGATTTCAGAATATGTTGATACTTTAGGACAACGATCAATGAGTCATTTGTGACGTGTACGAGTCAACTCCACCTCAATCCGAGGTGCGGTGTGGCCGACACCACTAAAAGTGTCTCTATTTTGTTTAAAATGGACTTCATTTTTAGTGAAAACAACAAATGACATACGGAAAACCGACCGAACGGATTCTGATTGTGTTGATACTTTAGAAAAATTATCCATGGGTCATATGTGACGTGTACAAGTCAACCCAGCCTCAATCCGAGGCGCGGTGTGGCCGGCACAACTCAAAGTGTATGTCTTTTGTTTCAAAAGGACGTCATTTTAAGTGAAAAACATCAACTAGCATACGGAAAACCGGCCAAACGCATTCAGATTGTGTTTATACTTTAGTAAAACGATCCATGGTTCATTTGAGACGTGTAAAAGTCAACCCCGCCTAAATCCGAGACGCGGTGTGGCCGGTACCACTCTAATTGTGTCTCTTTTGTTACAAACAGACAAGATTATAAGTGAAATAAACAACTGGAAGATGAAAAACCGACCAAACGCATTCGGAATCTGTTGAAATTTTAGAACAACGATCCATGGGTCATATGTGACGTGTAAGATCCAACCCGGGCTCAATCAGAGTCACGGTGTGGTCGGGACCACTCTAAGTGACTTTCTTTTGTTTAAAATGGACAATATTTTAAGTACATACGGAAAACCGACCAAACGTATTCGGTTTCTGTTGAAACTTTAGGATAACGATTCATGGGTCATATGTGACGTGTACAAGTCAACTCCACCTCAATCCGAGGCATGGTGTGGCCGACACCACTCAAAGTGTCTCTATTTTGTTTAAAATGGACTTTATTTTTAGTGAAAACAAAAAATGACATACGGAAAACCGACCGAACGGATTCTGATTATGTTTATACTTTAGAAAAATGATCCATGGGTCATATGTGACGAGTATGAGTCAACCCCGCCTCAATAAGAGGCGCGGTGTGGCCGGCACAACTCAAAGTGTATGTCTTTTGTTTCAAAAGGATGCCATTTTAAGTGAAAAACATCAACTGGCATACGGAGAACCAGCCAAACGCATTCGTATTGTGTTTATACTTTAGGAAAACGATCCATGGTTCATTTGAGACATGTACGAGTCAACCCCGCCTAAATCCGAGACGCGGTGTGGCTAGTACCACTCTAAATGTGTCTCTTTTGTTTAAAACAGAAAAGATTATAAGTGAAATAAACAACTGACAGACAAAAAACCGACCAAATGCATTCAGAATCTGTTGAAATTTTAGGACAACGATCCATGGGTCATATGTGACGTGTACGAGCCAATCCGGGCTCAATCCGAGGCGCGGTGTGGTCAGGACCACTCTAAGTGACTTTCTTTTGTTTAAAATGGACAGTATTTTAAGTACATACAGAAAACCAACCAAACGCATTCAGTTTCTGTTGAAACTTTAGGAGAACGATCCATGAGTCATATGTGACGTGTACGAGTCAATGCCACCTCAATCCGAGGTGCGGTGTGGCCAACACCACTCAAAGTGTCTCTATTTTGTTTAAAATGGACTTCATTTTTAGTGAAAACAACAAATGACATACGGAAAACTGACCGAACAGATTCTGATTGTGTTGACACTTTAGCACAATTATCCATGGGTCATATGTGACGTGTACGAGTCAACCCCGCCTCAATTCGAGGTGTGGTGTGGCCATCAAAACTCAAAGTGTATGTCTTTTGTTTCAAAAGGACGTCATTTTAAGTGAAAAACATCAACTAACATACAGAAAACCGACCAAACGCATTCGGATTGTGTTGATACTTTAGGAAAAAGATTCATGGGTCATTTGAGACGTGTACGAGTCAACCCCTTCTAAATCTGAAATGTGATGTGGCCGGTCCCACTCTAACTGCATCTCTATTGTTTAAAAGGGACAAGATTATAAGTGAAATAAACAACTGACATATGAAAAACCGACCAAACACATTCGGAATCTGTTGAAATTTTAGGACAACGATCCATGGGTCATATGTTACGTGTACGAGTCAACCGCACCTCAATCCGAGTCGCGGTTTGGCCGAGACCACTCTAAGTGTATCTATTTTCTTTAAAATGGACTACATTTTAAATACATACTGAAAACAAACCAAACGCATTCTGATTGTTTTTATATTTTAGGACAACAATGCATGGGTCATGTGTGATGTGTACGAGTCAACCCCGCGTCAATCTGAGGCGCGGTGTGGCCGGCACCATTCAAAGTGTCTCTCTTTTATTTAAAAAACACTTCATTTTAAGTGAAAACAACAACTGGCATATGGAAAACTGACCAAACGATTTCAGAATATGTTGATACTTTAGGACAACGATCAATGAGTCATTTGTGACGTGTACGAGTTAACCTCGCCTCAATCCGAGGCACGGTGTGACCAGTATCATTCTAGGTGTATGTATTTTGTTTAAAATGTATATGATTTCGAGTAAAAATATATGGTGTACAAGAAACCAATCAAATTATGAATTGAATTCCGGATTCCACATATGATTGTCATCTAAATTTTAAATTGAATTCTAAATGAATTATGTATGTTTATAATTATGTTATGAATTCTAATTTAATTATGGATGAGTATATTTCCAGGATGCATTATATGTGTTGGTTGGTTGGTTTGCATTATTTAAATGTGTTGGTTTGTTCTCTATATGTATGCATTGTATATGTGTTACAGTTACAATAATTGGATTGAAAATTGAATTGAAAATGAAAATTGAATTGAAAATGAGCCCAAAACAGACCTGCTGTGCCAAAATGAGCCCAAAACAGACCTGCTGTGCAAATTGCAAGCTGCTGTGCAATTTGCACAGCAAAGCCTATGCCAACGGTTTCAAACCATTGGCATAGCCCATATGGAACTGTTTTTACCAACGGTTCATTAAACCGTTGGTAAAAACAGACCATCCCAACGGTTCAAACCGTTGGGATAACATTTGGAATTGGTGTTTTTACCAACGGTTCTACCAACCATTGGTAAAAACCTTTCCCAACAGTTTGAAAACCGTTAGAAAAGAAAATATTAACGAGATTCCCAACGGGGAAAGTCTTTTCCCAATGGTTTGGCACAACCGTTGGGGTAGATTGATTTTTTCTAACCTATCCCAACGGTTCCTTGTAAACCGTTGGGAAAAGCCTTTCCCAACGGCTTACTTCCCCACAGTTGGAAGAACCGTTGGTATAACATATACCAACGGTTCTGCAGCCTTTCCCAACGGTTCAGAACTGTTGGGGAAGGATGGATTTCCAGTAGTGAAAGGAACAAGAAGATGTTTTATGTGTGGAGAATAAAGACACACAATAAGAGATTACTAAGGAGAAATTAAATGTTAAGTTAAAAAAATGGATGAGAATAATAGTTTTTATAAGTAATAATTAATTTTTGAATTTTATAAATATATAAATTATAAGAATTATAAGAATCTATGTAATAGGGGTAAATATTTGGAATAGAATTGTCAATGTGGTACGAGTAATGGTTATACTATTGATGATGAAGAGACCATGAATGACATATGTAATAAATAAGATGAGGAATCATTTTTTATAGTTTAAGAATAAAGTAGAATGATTGAAGTCTTTATGTATTTCAATTTAAGAATTATAAAATATATATGGATTTTTTAGTATAAGCTTTTTGTTAAGGATTGGTAAGAATATGTTGAATAGTACTTATGAACTAGAAAAGTGATTTTATGGCAATGTTATATTTTTTTGTAAAACACATGATAATGGGAAGGTAACCCTTAATATGTTATTAATATTAAAAAAATGGTGTTTAGTTTAGATAAAGAGATGATAGATATGGATAAATTAAATTTTTTAGTATTGATGACCTCAAAACTGGTAAATGATCTGTTTACAAAGTAGTTTATGCTATCATTTATGGAGTTTAAAACATTATTGGATCTATGGAATATATTAAATAATTTATGGTTTTATTCAATGAATGAATAACCTAGCATGTTTTCATTGATATTTTATTGTAATTATGGTTATTACCAAGATTAATGAGAATATATGACCAAGGCATTCACATATTTGGCATGTTACCATTAAGAGTTACTTAAGGTTATGTGGAGGACTAATGTTATGTTGATTTTAGTAAATTTAGTGACCTTATTTATAAATTTTGAATTTTGAAAGGGTCATAAGGTTAACCATTTATGGAATGGTTTAAATTGAACTTTGGATGAGGTTTTAGTGATTAATGTACCACTTCATAATATGAAGATTTATACATATTGGATAACTTGTTCTAACCATTTTTTATGATAATAACTAGTGATAGTATGAATGACTTATCATTATATTATAGATCTTGTGATATATTAGACTTTTAGGCATAACAAATTAATATTCATTTCTTATAGTAAGATATTAAGTGAAAATTTATTAAATAATAACCTAAGGATGATATTGTTCTTAGGAAAAATAATGTAATAATTTAAGTCTATATTCTTGTTAAAATTTACACAAATTTAGTAAATAGATCTTAAAATAAAATTTTCCCTATTACTATAATTTCTGATCATATCAATAAATTTTTTCACACCTCTTTAGTTTATGGATTTTTTAGTTTTCTATTTTCACACGATCATTCAATTTCTTGTGATCAATTATATCTATCACCTATATCATTATTTATAAATTATGTTATTATTCCATGTCTAAATCTTCACTTCCCACCTATGTTCTTCTATCTGGAAACCTAGGATGTGTTATTCTATATGACCTTATCAAATACATTTATATATTTTCAAGGGGAATTTTAATTACACCTTTTTATAATATGGGTTTTCCAAAAAGTTATTTTCAAATGTTAAACCCTTTTTTACTAATAAAAAGTTCAAATTTTGAGGACACAAGTTATTTAATAGGGGTAGAATATAACACCCTGCGATTTTGTGAATTATTATTATTTCAAATAAATTCAATATTTTTGATATTTGATGTTATATTAAACACCAATCTTATCTTGAATAACACACAAAACTAAGTTTATCTTACATTACACACAACATTGAGTGTAGCTTGCATTACATGCAACACCGATTTTAAACAAAACATGACATAATATTAAAATATTATTATATGATATAATAGTTATAACATAGATATTGGGATGGAAGGTATGAATAATATTAACAAAATTATGAAAATATATGGTTTAAACATTTATATAAAATTATTTCTTTTATTACTAATTAATTCAAAAAGAAAATAAAAACTTTTTGAAAATAAAGAAAATATTTTTTTTGGAAAAACTATTCTTATGCATAAGAATATGTTTTACCTAAATAAATAAAACAAATAAATTTTCGTGAATGATTTTAATAAAATTTATATATTATATATTCAATAAAAAATTTAAATTCATCTTATGTCTTTTCTAGATAAGAGATAAGAATAAAACCAATTTTAAGCTTAAAAACTGTATTTTTTCTAAAAAACAGTTTTACCGCCTTTTGTACACTTATTTTAAAATTAAACTTTTCCTAATTTTAGAAAAATTATTTGATAAAACTAAATTATTATTTTCTAAATCTTAATGTAAAAATTATCTCAGGGGGAATATTGATAATTTTTTGAGAAGATAATTTTTTCGATGAATACTAGAAAATATTGGTTTTTATTAAGAATTGTCATTTATTTTAAATAATTTAAAAAATTAAAAATTATTTTAATATGGTTTTCAAATTAATATTATTAAAATTATATATCTATTAGTATTTTATTGGAATAAATTTCATATTAAATTTTTATATAAAATCATTCTAAACTTTTGAACATTTTCTCTTCAGAAAACAGTTTTCTCATCGCATTTGTGGGATTGATTTTAATTTAAAAATTTCCAATTAGATTTTTAGAATTTGGAAATATAGATTAAATATTTATAATAATAATAATTTATACTATCTAATAATTTAAAATTAATTTTTGACCATAATGAATAGTAAAAATAGTAAAAATTAATTACTATAGTTAAGGTGAAAATGGGTTTACTAGGGGTTAAAATAAAAGGATAAGGGGTAAAATAGACTATAAACTTTTCTAAAACCCATTTAATAGATATATTTAGACCTTATAACCTATTATATTAGATAATTTTCTATTTTTAATCCTTTTGGATTGTAAAAAACATGGGTATACCTTTTTATTTTCAAAAATTACAAGTGCGCCACTCACCTCACTTATAAAAGGCCCTCTCATATCCTCTCATCTTCACACATCTAAAACAATTTGGTTTGTCTAATAAATACCCAAAAACATAATTAATTACCTAATCTCATTCTATAATCCTTATTTTGGTCATAAATACAACTTAAGGAGCTTTTTGGTACAAACCAAAAGAAGTTGTATAAAGAAGAGGTAATGTCCCTAACTGAGCATTTTATTTTATTCATTACTATACATCCTTAAATTATTATTAAACCATGATGATATAATAAAACTAGTATCTTGAATATACTTATATTTTATTATTTTATGTAATAACATAAATCTTTCTCGTCTTTCATCGAATGGGATATGAAATCATCATTCGTGTGTATAGTGGAATACCACCTCACTAACTGATGTTATTCATTTTCCATCACCACCTATAAAAAATGAATATAATTAGGGATGAAATGTTTATATATTATATTAATTATATTTTTATACCTCTTTAATTATAATTCATAAACTACCTTCTTACCTCCAAACTCGTTGAAAAACAACAACGTCGCTTGTGTGTATGACATACTACTTCCACACGAACCGACGTGATGTGTTTTTTGTTTAAATTTTAATTTTATGATGATAATTATAGATTAAATAAATATATATTATATTTTAAAAATATTTATACCTCTAGAATTCTGATATCACATACACCTACCTACTTTCCATTTTGTAGGAATATGATAATGTCGCTCATGTGTACGACAAACTACCACCTCACGAAACGATGTGACTCTTTTTTCCTATATGATTTACATGGAAGGTAATAAGGATAGTTTCAAATAAAAATATATGATATATATATATATATATTAAATAAAAATATTATATAATGGTAATTTATTATTTACCATTATTTCATTCAATCTGTCATGAAAATAGAAACAACTTGTATGCGTATGTACGACATACCATCTCCATGAATAATATTTTTTATTTTATATATCTAACTTTTATGGATTTATATAAATACATATATAATTAATATATATTAAATTTATATCATTTTTAAAATTATGAAGATGATTTAACCATTATAAAATAAACAGGACCCAAAAATAATAAATAAAAACATATATGAAAAGCAAAGTGATTATGATCCAAAATGTGCTTTTGACAAGTAATTGTTAATAAATGTGTAATAAAATGTCATAATTAAATCATATATGGTATGATATATATAACTATGGTTATGTAATATATTTATAATAAAATTATATTTATTATATAGGAAGTTTAAATGTGTATGGAAGAAGTCGAGACTTAAGGTAAGAGATTTCAATCTCACTTTTTACTTCTATGAGACACATAACATATTCACCACCTGTTTATTTTATTTGATGTAGGATATATCTTTAATGGGGTGTACAGTTCAAAATTTACCTAAGTAATAATGGATTTTGTTCTAAATTTTCATTCTTTGAGACATATGTTATATTATGCACCTATCTTATTTTATGAGGTGTATATACATCCCAATTGACATGTAATATCATGAATTTGTTTATTATCATTATATTTTATGTTTCATTTAATTTCATTATTTCATTGGGGATTACAATTAAAAGTTACCAAAGTGGTAAGGGTTTTACAATACAATCTCATTGTTTATCTAGATTGTTTATGTTTATACTGCTAATGATGAAATATTATGAAATATATCTCATTTAACTCAGTATTTTTATTCTCTTATGGTTATTTAATGAGAATACATATTTTACCTTAATTTTCCTCAATTTATGTACTCAAGAGTTCAAATGAATATTTTTATGAAAAGTAATCATTATTTCTCTCTTTAGTTAAAAAACTATTTTTCTTCTAAAACCATGTTTTCAAAAAATATTTTAAAAAATATTTGAAAAAATATACAAATGAAATATTAAATACATTTTTACCCATGTTTTAATTTTTACAAATTTTTTTCAAAAGGAATATTCATGTTGTATTCCAAGTAATGTTCGTTTTAATTTTACTAAAAATGTGAAAGGAATATTTATTTTAACTTTTACGACATTAATGATATTTTCAACCATCACGATTACTCAATTTTTTAAAGGTTAATTTATAAATTTAAAAGTTTATTTTAAAAGTAAATTATTTCCAATTTGTTTTATGAATGTTTAGTTTTAAAATTTTATTTTAAAAGAGATATATTTTCCTCAAGAAATGTCGAAATTATTTTTAATGATTACTTTATAAGTTTCCAAAGTTATTTTCATATAAAATTTATTTTTGATAATGTTTTATGTTTTAAAAATTGTTTTTCAAAGTAGAAAGACTATTTTTCTCAGAATATGTTCCAAGAAGTATTTAAAAATTATTTTCCATCTAATATGATATCCTTTGATGTAACCTATGATTCACTGGGGATATGATCCAAGGACACCATTCTTATTCCTTCTATAAATGGTTTATGTTTATAATTAGAAGATGTTTTTGAAACCCATTTCTCTTCCACATGTTATAAAATGATAAAATTCTTATAGAACATGCTTGTTTTTATATGGGTTATGCTTTGATAAAATGATGAAATAATTATGAAAACTATTTATTTTCTACAAGTTATGTTATGATAAAATGTTTATGAAACCCATTTATTTCCATGGTTTCTGATAAAATAAATGTTTTATGATATTTTGGAATACATACATATGATTTTCATTTTGTTATGGTGGTTATGTTATAACTAAGGATGATGGTTACGTTATAACCAAATATAGTGGTCACGTTATAACCAATTTTAGTGAGACCAATTTATCCCTCCAATGAATTGGGAAAAGATTGATATATCATGGGATAAAAAAGACTAGAATGGGGGAGTGGAACCAATTCAGTAAGGGATTTTTTCCACCAAGATAGTCTTAGTATTTGACCTTGACTACTACGATGGGTTGGGAAGTGAACTTGTTCCACTATGATAGTCTTTTCAATGATCATTCATATACTAAGGAAATGATTTTCTATGCTTATGTGTATGCCAAAAATCTATGTATTATGTCAATTTTATGATCTCATGGATTTTTTATTTGATTTCATTATGAATCATGTCTTATGAATTGCCAATATTTATTTCATGACTCCAGATTATGATCTTTGATATATAGGGTATGGATTTCATATGTTATGATCACATTCTTATAAATTTTTTCTAAAATTATGTTTATGTATTTTTGTTGTTTACCCTTAGTGAGCATCCAAAATCACAATTTGTTATGTTTAATTTTCCTAGGTTTTGATGATAGTTACTAAATGATATTTTTATAAGAAGGTCATTAGTTATGTGAAACTAAGTGGGAGATGATGTAGAACACCAATGAACAAATTGTTTATATTTCCTATTTTCCAAGGAAATATACCTTTATGGTCCTTAGGTGTGTGTTTGTATAATGTAATGAATATTCATATAAAATATATAATATCTATGTATGAGATGTTTTGGTCTCTAAAACTTCATGTTCCATCTTTACAGTGGTGATCACTACACCATAATGCTTTGTTGATCACATCATGGTCATGTCCAAAAATGACTATCTATTTTTTAAAATGATTTTTTATAAGATTTTTTCATACACTATGGAATGGTATTGAAAATTTTAAATTACCTTTACCTTTTTTCATAACACTTATGTCATGGTTACAAAAAATATAAAATAACCACACCTGTTTTGAACTCGATTATACTGCAGGGATTGAAATTATCATTTTTCTAATTTCTTAATAAATTTAATCATGCAATAAAAATGATATGTATCATGATAAGATACCACTAAAGGATTTCTGAGGGGATAACACTTATCTAAAATATCATAAAACATCAACAAAAACCTAAAAAACCATATGATATCTACATCTATTTTCATTTAATAAAATAAAAATAAAGAGATATATAATTTTTATCTAATGATATGAATCTATCCAATATATCCATCGTGATATTGATAATAATCACTGAGAATAATATAATGGGTACTTCCTCCTAGAGGTGGTCTATAAAAATATAAAAATTCATGATAAGGATTTACTTATATAAAAGAGATACTATAACCTTTGAGATTAAGGATAAATAGGGCGTAAGAGAAAGAGATTCTCCCTTAGAGGAGTTTTAGTGATTGAATTATAGTGACCAGACCATCCAACCATAAAACATGAGCCTATTTATATATCCATCTAAGGTCTCACATTTAAATACACACATTCAATTTTTAAATAATGGAATGTTTCATAAGTTAAAACATTTTTATCTTATGACTCTTAATTTTTGATTCATTTGTTTAATGTTTAAATAGTTATTTGGGATTTCTAAACTACTTTATATCATTATAAATTGATAGTCAACTGATAATGATATCCTGAAGTAGGTTATGAATACAAATCCTTATAATATTACATATCTTATAGGATGATATGAATAATTATATGACATAATAACCCTCACAATTTCGTGGTTAAAAATAGCATGGATCCAATATGGTCTAAACCATCACATTATAGGGGTTCCTTTAGTGTATATTTTAATAGGTTTTTTTGATAGAAACATGTAGCGGCATGTAGAACATGTGGTGTTCCCCTTAGTGGTCTAATAATCATGTTCTCACATACTTGGAGATCACTAATTTTGATCTTAATGAGAATATTATTAATGATTATGAGACCCTAATACTTTATATTCATCCATAATCTGTGTCCCATTAGAATGATGCATCTAAACCACATGAAATATGTTTGAGAAACTATCATGGTATCACTATGTTCTCATTACAATGAGTAACAACTATAATATTTTGATATGAAAAATAATCTAAGGTCAATACCATATATAGTACATGTATAAGTAATATTACTATCTTGATAAGAATAATAAATTTATATATGAAACTGTATACATGACATGGTTGTTGAAAAGTACAATATCAAGTTAGGTATAAGGAACCCACTATATTAAACTTAAAATTACACTAGATACAACTATTAACAACTCCCAACCCACTAGACCACGCATAAGAATCATTATTTTAGTAAGATATGACTTTAGTTAGTGGGTTTCCCATGTTTTATTTTATTCCCACTTTGAAAATTATGGATCCACCTATTAGAGAGAAATATCTCAAGAGATGAAACATCCAAAGTATGTGGTTATCATCTATTATAACATGGACTCTTTATATTATACTATTATAAAATCATTATCATAGTATACCATGGTAGGGTCTTCACTACTTGGTTCTAATACAATATTTGATAAAAATATATGTTTCCATAACACTTATGTAACTATATTATTGGTTAAAACATACTCATAATCTACTATTTAATTTATGACCATGAGTTTATTTGATATTCTCTAACTAACATCACCACTATTATAGAAATAATATCATGATTATGACTTAAGATCATCATGACCTATCAATAAGCTAGCATAATTGTATCACATTTCAAATGACCCTCTTTTCCCATATAAATCATGAACATATCATTTATATGTCTCAAGCACTTAAATATTTTTTAAATTCTATCCCAGTGAAACTCGCTTGATTTTTCATAATATCCACCCTTCAGGATAAAGGAATAAACAACAACATGCCTAGTTGATAGATGAACATACATGATAGGTCCCATTCCCAAAGTTTAAGATATCCTATTAATTATTTATATATATTTTCTATTCTAGTGGAAACATTTTATTAGAGACATTAATTCCATGATACATAGAAAAAAAATCCTCTCTCTGATTTCTCCATCATATACCTTCTGAATACCATGTAAATATATGTACTTTGACAAAGACCCAGAAGCCTCTTAGATTTATCTTGACAGATCTTGATCCCTAAATTTATATTACATCACCTAAGTCTTGCATGGAGAATAATTCATTTAACCAGGTTTTAACCAACTAAAAGACACAAACATAATTTCCAATTAGTTATATTTAATCCATATATAACATTAATAAAACAAGGAAATTATCACCATCTTTTTGTGGACATATGGATCAATTTTAATTTTAGTAAAACAAAATATCCATGTAGCCTTATAAATAAATCATTTCACGATCATGATACCCAATTAAGTCTATAAATAGATCATTTTAGATTACATAATTTATGAGAATCCTTCATTATTATAAACCACTCTAGTTGTTCTATACATCCATCTTCAACTAGTTTTCCATTTAGGAAGGTTGTTTTGACATCGATTTTCCAAATTTCATAATCATGGAAATATACTATTATAATAGCAATTCTAATATATTTCAACATTATGATTAGAAAAAAGGTTTTATTATTGTTAATTACTTTCCATTATTTGAAATCTTTAGAAACCAATTATCCTTTATGGGTATACACTTTTCCTTTTATGTATATATTATTATTTAATACCCATTTACACTCAATGTGTTTTACATCAGTTGGCGGGCCTACCAAAGTGTAAACATGATTTTGATACATGTAGTCCATTTCAAAATTCATAGTCTATTTCCACCTGATGAATTATTTTCCGTCTTCTATTTTCTTTTTGGTTTGAGATTCATTATCCTCAAGGAATAATGTGTCACCTTACTTGGTGTTAATTAAATCCTATATCTCAAGTTATTTAACCACCCTAGTTAACCAATGAAATACTGGTATCTTGGGAATTTATTTCACTAGTTATAATGGAATTTTTTCCTATTCCAACTCATATTCATCTTAAGTTGAAACTTCATTGAATTATAATCTTATCCCATTATTTCATTTGTAAATATTACCATCTTTAGAAAATTACATGTATCTCCATATTTAATTTTCTATCTAAAGGGGTACAAAATAAATATACTTTGATTTCATTAGGATATCCTATAAAGATGTATTTTGTATATTGTGATGTGAGTTTATCCTTAATAATAATATTGAAAATTTATTTTCATCTATATTCACTTATATGTTACTATCCATTTTTCTTATTATACTGTAACTCATAAAGAATCCCTTATTCCACATTAGTTAGTACATTGATAAGAATATATATAAAGGCTTGTAAATCATATTCCAAAATGATAATTTAAAATTTGTATGGCATATAATTAACCCCACCTTTCATGAAAAGGCACAATTATTTCTTTTTACAACACCACTCTATTAAGGTTTATAAAGAGGAATGAGTTGTAAAATAATTTTACACTCCTTTATGCGGTCAAGGAATACTTAGTTAATATATTATCTTTCAAGATATGTGAAAATTTTCCTTATCTAATTAAAAAGAAAACTATTTACTTAATTTTTAAATTACTTAAACAAAGTGAAGGAATATAACTTATAACTATATAGGTATACATAAACATATAAACTAAATTAACCATAAAAGTAAAATATTATGATAATCCACCCCTCATTAAACTGAAAATAGTCTACAAATATCTCTATGGATCAATTATAGAATCTTTATAGGTATTTTTTCATTTTCATTGGAAAGTGCTTTGGTTAATTTACCTTTTAAAAAATTAAAATATACATTCAATAATTTGAACTTAATTATTTTCATATACATGAACAAGTTTAAATATCCATTGAAATATAGGTTATGATTCCTAAACATTATATTTTCAATTGATTTCTCACTATATATTTTAAAGGCCAAGTATATATAAATCAATATTTAAATGTTCCATACCATAACATATATAATTCATATAAAAGAAAAATATTTTATTTCAAAATATGAAATAAATCACTTTTTTCTAATATCAACACACAGATTATGTTTTTGGTAATATATGATACATAATAATAGTTATAAATTAATAGATATAATCCACTAGGTAAATTAATATGGCATTATCCTATATATAACCCCATTAGTCTTTTTATATTAATTATTTAGAGATATACTTCACTATTTTATATATTCTACATGTTCTTGTATTTAAATACATACATGTGAACCAAAAGATGTATCAAATACCCAACTCATAGAAATAAACCCAAAGTTTTTATATAACCAAGATAGATTGAATAAGTTCAATTTGTATTTTTTAAATATTTTTATATGAAGGAAATCTATGTGCGATGAAGTTGGGTAATGTGGATTATACCAATGAAAGGAAGAACTTGATGTTCCCTATGATTTACGAAGAGTATCATTGAAAGAGGGATATTAGACAATGGAGTTTATACCATTGTAATCTTCTTGATAATCATTAATAAGTTAGAAAATAAGTTTAAAATAGAAGTGATGATGCTTTATAGGATGTATCCTTTATGTATGATTATTTTTGAGCTAGTATAAATTCAAGATTTCTAGTGGTAAAAATAAGGAATTATTCATGATGAACTAACTTTTATAGTCTCATAACATGTATTTAATAAATTCCATGAAGTTAAAGGAAAAGTGGTATATCTCTAATTTTTATAAATTATTTAAATAACATTGGTGAGAGGCATTAAAAATGATAAAGGAATATTTCATTTTTAGTGCTTGGAAATTTATCTAAGGAAAAATATATATGTTTAATATGTTAAAAAATAGTACCATCCTTAATCCAGCTAAGGATCTAGGATCTTTTTCTAGAAGAGAGTATCCAAGGTCAATTGGAAGATAGCACTAAGTGGAAAAAGATAAGTACATGACTAGCACGAGGAAACACTAGCATGTGAAGAGATCTAGACACAGGTCACTAACATCAGAGTTCAATGAACACCTTTGGAGAAAACCATGCAATGAAGAAGAGACCTCCCAAATTAAAAACCGATGAGGGGAAACATAGCATGGGTACTATTCAAATAATAAAATTTGTTCTTATAATTTAAATCAAACATCTCATCATAATTCTTATCCTACCATGCTCTAAGGTTTTTGTGTGCTGGGGGGGGGGGGTTCACCACACCACTTAATCCCACACGACATCTATAATGATCACATAGGAAGCACGATAAGTGGAGATAATGAGATTTCTCTATGACCAAAGTTATCATGCCACACAAAAAGATAATTGGGTGTTATATTCTCTGTAAGTTGTAGTTATGTTATGATCTACCATTTTAAAGAGGCAATATTTATTGAGAAGAACCACAAATATAAGATAATAAGACACTTCAAGTATACTCTTAAGGAAGAATTTGATGATACAAATCTGTTTCGGTGAAATCTTATGTTTGAATGTGAAGATACATAAATTATGCTATGTATTATTGGTGGCTACACAATATGGGATGAAAATGTGGTGATAATCCATAATACCATTCTAATAATAAAATGATGATGAATTTTTATTCATTTAATGCAAAAAATATTATAGTTTCTGTAGTTTTTTTGTGTGTTTCATGTTTAGTCTAAAGGTTGTTTTCTTCATAAGGTTAAAGGTTAATCAAGTGGATAAGATGGAATCCACATCATGGTAGTTGTAGTTTCAGGTGGATTCATTGGAAGTAATGTTTTTTGTGAGAAGAAGTATATTTATACATGAAAAATTCTTATAATATAGTAAAAGGTAAGGGTTATCATGAGGAATAGAGGCACTATGTTTTGATAATTTCAGGTTAATAACACCACAGGCAATGCATAAATTCTAGGAGAATATAGATATGTTTAAGAACTTATGATTCCATGTTTCTAGTGGCATAGATATTGAGTGGATCGTCCTATTTTACATAAACAATATGAGCTAAGAGATAAATAAAATACATGACTATAAATTAGTTATATTAGTATCATTTATAGATAACACTAAGAGGAATCAGATTAGAGGATAATGAATAGAAAATATATCATTGATAGAGACTAAAATGAGATAATAAAAATTCTAGAATATCTATTCTCACATATAATTTATTTGAAATAAGTTACTATATATATTCAATGATGAATTCTATTTAAGTGAATCCATCTTATGAAATACTATTCTAACATAAAGGCCGAGAAATAAACTATGTTTTTATACAGGGTTTGTGTACTCAGATTTATGTGAATCATTCACAATTAATAAAATTTACATAAAGTTAGTATCACATACTAAGAGTTTAGTGAATCACATATAATGAATAATTTTTATAGATATAAAATCCAACGAATTATATTTTTTGTAAATAATATTTTATAAGAATTTATAAAAGCTATAGGAGTAGCATGAACTATAATTTACGTGAAGTGTTACATGAAGAACTATTTAAAATAAAACAAACTAAACATTTAAGAAGAAATTATGTGATTCTAGAATTTGAGTTTCTGAGACACAAATATTCTGAAAGATAAAACTAATATGAACAAGAAGTTACTGAAGCCAGTATACAATTAATAAAAATATTATTTTAGTGTTATTATATTTCATAAATTGAAGTTCTTGAAAAAGTTTAAAATAACAAAAAGTTTTATTTTCTAATTATACATGCATATAAATAAGAAGTTATATATTTAATTTATTCAAAATAGTGTATCTTTTATGTGCATGAAGTTATACGAATTACTCATTGGAATTCGAGATACTTGAATAATTATTTGAGAAAATATTTTTACTAGTTCTATATAAAATTCAGCAGCAAGGATGTTTACAAAGATTGAGTTTTATGCAACTATTCTCTAATATCTATTGGTAGTTTAGGACTCTAGTGATAAAGAATATGTGATCATTTTATGTAGTGATATTTTGAAACATGAAGTATATCTTCTTCATTAGTGTTTGAGAAATATATTATAACTAGATCTAAGATGCCAAGTGTCTAATGATATGATGGATATGTATAGAAGAACAAAGAGATGCTATTTTACTAAAAGATTCACTATAGGGTCATGATGATACCTAGTTATAACCAATTGTGTTTATAATGGTGAATTTGTGACTCAGGGAAAATAACTAATCATAATAAAGAGTAGGTTTACCATAAAGTGCATGAACATTATAAAAACACGATGTGCTTCTATTTACTTCCCTTTACTAATTTTCATGTGGTTGAAGGGGTTTAGGTAATCATAAAAAGATCCATTATTATCCTAATAGATAATAGAAGTTTGATATAGATAGGGGAGATTAAAAAGGGTAAAAGTTAAAATCAGTAAAAAGTAAACCACACCTGATTCACCCCCTATTAAGTGATGGAACCTAAACCTTAGGGAACTTTAATTAGTATCCAAAAACAAGGTTACCTCTATTTAGATCTATTTTTTCCCATGAATTTTTATTAGACTTACAAGATGTTTAGATTCAAAGAGTTATCAGAAGATCCTTAAAATGAAAATTTATTTTCAATACCTATTAATACAGAAATGGATATTTTGACCAAGACTATGAAATATTAGAATAAAAGAGAGGAAAATATTATAAATAAGAGTTCATAACAAAAGTAGGATCAACCACTATCTAAAGGTAATTATAATGTAAATTGTATTATTAAATCTATTGAAAACTATTTCTCTAATGAATAAATTTCAAGCTGTGATAAATATATTTTTAGTGAATCACTCAGGGATTCCTATTTTTAAGTCAATGATTATTTGAATAAAGTTCATTATTGTTGTTTTCACTCATATATTTTCATTTATTACAGGACTTCATAATGATATGTCACATATGGAGTTGGAAGCTGAAGCAATGGAATATGTATTGGTTAAGAAGGTAGGTTGATGAAACTCTCTCACTAAAATTATAAAAGATAAGTAAGAATCTATTTCACTTTTTAATGAAATGGTTTCTTTGATTGAATAATATTTTCAATGTTATATTTTAGAGAAGGTTGTGAGTGAAAAGTTTTTAGTTAAAGTAATCCATTCATTGGAAAAAAATAAAAAAACATATAGGAATAAAAAAGACTCTCAATTAAAAATTAAAATAAATAGGGTAGAGGAACATAAAAATTAACTATAATAAATGAGTAAGATTAATGAATTTTCGATTCAAAATATTCAAAGTAAATGGGAATAGATATTAAAAGAAATTGAGGATAAAAAGGTTTCCCTAATTATGAAGTTTCTTGAATAAAAATTCATATTGAAAAATTAGAAAGTGAAACAAGATGAAAATTATCAATGTACTAAAAAAATTAAGGATACTAAGAATTTTTCTAAAAGGATTCTTATTTCTTAAAAGGACCATTCCATTGAAAAAAATAACCTGAGATTATCTAATAATAAATATACCAAAAGCTCAGGGATAAAGGTAACCCTTATTCTAGAAGTGTCTATTTTTACTAAGGATATTTTATTTTCATATATAGGATACAATTTTTTTTAAAAATACGAGTGAAGAAAAATACTAATAAATACACCATATCATCAAAGATACACTTAAATAAGACATGGAATTTTTACTTCCCAAATCAAGATCAAAATAAGATATGTGATGTCCAAAAACAATAAGGTGTTGAATCCAGATAGAATGTTTCATAAAGGAGTAATTATAGATTTTTGGCCATTGTGTGTGTTATAGAAAGTTTGAACATAGGTCCATTGACAATTAGAACAACATATCAAGTTACAAAAATATAAAAGGCTTATATTTTGGGGAGAAGAATTGAAGATGAAATAAATCATGCTGAATAAATGAAGAGTTCATAGAAGATAAGGAAATTTTCCATCAAGAATAGGTTTGGATGCCCTAAATCTTTTTATGAGTGATGAAAAAATGGTATTAATTGTTATGAAGAGTGATGATATTTATCAAACAAGTAAATTTCAAAATCTAATGTGAAGAGAAGAAAAAAAAATGCAGAAGCAAAGCAGAAAATTAGATAAGTCTTCCTTGTGGTATATGAAGAAGAAAACTATTAAATAAGCTAGACCTAAGAAGAATACTAAAAAGGATGATAAAATAAAGAGAATACAATTCTATTATGGTAGTAAAGGTAACATAATGGGAATTTTAAAAAATTATATGAATATCAGTCTTAGTGGAACATGAAAATGGAAAAAAGTAATTAATACAAGAAATAAATAACAAGAATTATATTTCTACATGAAATCCAAGATGAAATAATAAAATTTCATGAGAGGTTTTCAAAAATAAATAACCCAAATGACACTGATGATTTGTGTGGAAGGTGAATTTGTTGGACATATAGCTAAAAAATTCATGACATGGATTCCTAGAAAATAAAAACTATTGAAGAAAAAAGGTAAATCATGAATGACTTATTATGGTAAAAATTCTATTTTTTTAAGATGGGGACTGCACATAAGAAGAAGATTAATCATATATGAAAATAATTATTAACCATATGGCTAGAATATTTATAATTGGATAAGAAGTAAGATAAAGTAAAAAATAATGAAATTGATTTTCTTTCTAATGTAAAAAAGCTCATTTCATCTATGAATTAAGCTAAAAAGATAAAAAATATACTACTGAAAGTGATTAGTGTTTTGATAATCAAGGGTGAAATCATACAGAATGATAAAAATTGATTGAAGGGGTTTTATGGGTTGATAATCACTCTTAGCACCGTTTCTTTTATTGATAAGAAAATAAGAAACCACTTTATTCCCATGTATATATCATTTTTGTTTTTTTTGTGCATGGAATTAACGGCGATTCATATATTCATAGGGAGAACTAAAGATATAAACGTGATGAAATCTATACAAAAGGGGTCCGTCTTTGGAAATTTCATGATCTCTCAAGAAGGTTGGCTGAGATTTGGGGCTTCAATGACTGGAAGATGACAGCCATGGGTAGAGTCTTTTATCATGCGGTCTTTCTATCTGATGAATGTAAAAGGCGCGCTTGGAGCTTGGGCTCTGTTCCACTGCATCCTGGATTTCTTCGGGTTCATGAGTGGGATCATAACTTTGATCCCAGCTTGGTTAAAAACACCTTTGCTCAGGTATGGATTCGTATCCATAAGTTAAGATGGCTTTATTGGAATCCACAAATTCTGTGGGATATTTCTTCCTCTGTTGGTAATCCTATTAGACTTGATAAACAGACAGATAACCCTAACTTTGGGAACTTTTCTAGGATTTTAGTGGAGGTTGACATGTCAACTACCTTAGTGGAAGAGGTTGTCTTTACTACTAGGGATGATAGCATCAATCTTGAAATTGGCTATGAGAGAAAGCTAAAATTCTGCCTCAATTGTCAAATCTTTAGGCATTCAATTTTGGAATGTAACAGGAATAATATTTTTTCCTCCTGTAATTATAGAGGGCATGATGCTGGGAGTTGTCGAAGAAGGACAACTGATCAGGGTCAATTTAATCTCGATACTGTCAATACCAATGGACAGGAAGTGATGGATAAGTTTGTTGCTCAGAGACCCAGTGTTGATGTTGCACCATCTGATGAATAAAGGAATCATAGTCTTGAGAACCCACCACAGGAGGCGGACATTCTAAAGGTGGTGAATTCTGTATAGGAGATGACCAGATTGGCTGATGTTCACACTGCCAATGAAATGAGTAAAAGTCTGGACCCTCAGCATGAGGGTGATGTGCATGCTGGTCAGGTGGCTATTGAACATGTCTATGCTCGTATTCGAACACAAGCAGGGAAGGTCTGTCCATCTGCGAATGAGGGATCTGGTGCTCAGATTTCCAGTGAAATGAGTAAAAGTCTGGACCCTGAGCATGAGGGTGATGTGCCTGTGGGTCAGGTGGTCATTGAACATGATTCTGCTGGTAAACGAACACAAGCAGTGAAGGACTGTCCTTCTGTGGATGAGGGCCCTGGTGCTCAGTCTGTAACTGACTTAGTGATTCATGACTCCCCTATGGGTGGAAGTCTGATGGCACAGCCCACTGTGGATCTTGAAGAAAATTTCGCACAAGTACCTTCTTCTAAAGCTGCAAGAAGGAAATTACCGGCATCTTTTACAATGCCTATTGATTCAGAAAACAGGTTTACCTCTCTCTCTGATGATGAGACTGGAGTTGGATATGACTCTAATGATACAGTAGATGGGAATAAGTCAGACCCTAAGGAATTCTTAGCTTCAAGCTATGCTGGACCCTGCACTAGACAGAGGTCTTCTAATCAATTAGGATTATTTTCTGGAACTACCAGGGTCTTGGGAATTCTCCCACGGTCAGAACCCTGAAGCATATCATTATGACCAAAAAACCTATGTTAATAGGAATTTCTGAGCCAAGAATTAATTTTCAAAGATGGATGGCTTTTAAGTGGAGTAATATAGGTTACTCACTTGTTTCGGAGAATCAGCATGTGAATGGGAATGAAACTTTATGGGTTCTAAAACACAATAGTGTTAGCTTTGATTCTGTTCAGATTGATCAACAATCGATTACTGTATCTTGTTGATTTTAGGAGAATATATTTTGTGTGACCTTTGTGTATGCTTTCAATCAATATATTAGAAGGAGAACTTTATGGGAATCCCTTACTGCTATCTCTGATAGCATGTCTGCTCGATGGATTCTGATTGGAGATTTCAATACCATTCTGAGGCCAGAGGAAAAAACAGGGAGCAACTTTTGCAGAATTTCAGCTAAAGATTTCTCCTCCTGTATTGATCATTGTAGGCTGATTGAAGTTCCAATCTCAGGTGTGGATTTTACCTAGAGCCGGTATACTCTGAATGGTAGGCAGGCAAGTAAGTTAGACAGATGTCTAATTAAGTTAGATGATAGCGGTGACATGATGGAAGTCTCTGGGGTGACTCTTCCCAGGATTCATTCGGATCATAATCCCATTCTGGTCGATATATGTTTTAGTTGTCTAAGTTCTACACCCTTACCCTTCAAGTTCAATAATTCTTGGCTGGTTGTGCCTGGATGCAGGGAAATAATCTCAGAGGCTTGGAAAACAGATGTCATAGGTAGTTCTTTGTTCATTCTGAATGCTAAGCTGAAAATTGTGAAATCTGGACTTAAAGAGTGGATTAAATCGACCTTCTCCAACATCGTTAATGATATTAAAGAAGATGAGTCCCATTTGTTGAGCTTTCAAAAGAGGAACATGCAGCAGGAAAGTCCATCACAAGATGAGGTGGAAGCTGCTTCAAAGCTTTATAGTCTCTTGTCCCGTAAGGAGAATCTTGACTGAAATCAGCTCAATGTTAAGTGGCTCAAGGATGGGGATAAAAATTCAAAATTCTTTCATTGTATGCATAAGGAGAAAAAGGCTAGAAAAAATCTCAAGGCCTTAAATATTGATGGTAATATACTGACTTTTGAAAATGACATTGTCAATGGTGCGACTTCCTATTTTGAAAATTTATACTCTGGCTCTGGTGTGAACAAACTTGATAAGGTTATTAGATGTGTTGAACCCAATGTTGATGATAATCAGAACAGAAATCTTATTGGGACTCCTTCCTAAAAAGAAATTCATCATGCCCTTTTCTCTCTAAATATGGGCAGTACTTCTGGCCCTGATGACTTCACAAACAAGTTCTTTATGTTCTACTGGGACATTATTTACATGGAAGTTATTAGTGCTGTCAAGGAATTCTTTCATCACTCCTATATGCCATTTGGGATGAATTCTAACTTTATTGCATTAATCCCTAAAAAGGATAATGCCTTGGACATTAAAGATTTCAGGCATGTTGCCATTGGTAACACGATTCCAAAAGTCATCAGCAAAATCATGGCTACCCGATTAGGTGATGTTGCTAAAAGACTTGTCTCTGATAATCAGTTTGGCTTTATACCCAAAAGAAGGATTCAGAATTGTCTCTTCACCGCTTTAGAATGCATTAAATTCATGAGAAACAAAGTTCCACATGGTAACATGGCTGTGAAGATTGATATTGCAAAGGCCTTTGACACTATAAGGTGGGACTTTATTTTTTGAATTCTTAAGATGCATGGCTTCTCATAGAAGTTCATTATTTTGGTTCATGCCATTTTGAAAAGTGCTCGACTATCCATCCTTATTAAGGGCTCCCCAAGGGGTTCTTTCGATGCACAAGATGGGTCAGGAAAGGGGATCCTTTATCTGGGCTTTTGTTTTCCATGGTAGAGGACTACCTGAGTATTTGTCTTCATGACCTTGTCAACACTGGTATTTATCAAGGAATGAGGGCAAGTAGGAATCTATATGCCCCATAACATTTATTCTATGCCGATGATATACTTCTGTTTTGTAAGGCTGATAGTAAGACAATTTTGTGCATCAAAAGTATCTTCTCACATTATGAAGAGTTTTCAGGTCAGGTGATCAGCTGGAATAAATCCTTTGTTGTATTTGGGGAAGGAATTAGAATTTCGAAACAAAATAGGGTTTCTCATAGGCTCGGTGTCAGAAGAGGCACACTGCCCTTTAATTATCTCGGGGTTCCCTTATTTTGGGGAAGGGTGAAACGTTCCCATTTAGAGGACATTGCATTAAAAATTACCAATCAATTAGCAAGTTGGAAAGGGAAGACAATGTCTCAGGCTGGTAGAGTTTGCCTTGTCAATTCTGTTATTACGTCTATGTTTGTATACTCTTTTTCTGTGTATAGATGGCTGGGTCTTCTTCTTAAGGAATTGACTAGAAAGATTCGGAATTTCATTTGGACTGGATCTATTCATCAGAGGAATCTTGTTACTGTTGCATGGAAGGAGTGTATAAAGCCACTCAAAATGGGAGGGATGGGGATCAAGGATTCTAGAATATTCAATAACGTGCTTCTTCAGAATTTCACTTGGAGGCCTCTCTCTAAGCCTGGTTTTTCTCTTGATTTTCTGGTTGGCAGGTTTGTGGAAAAACTGAAAAATAGTAGGTGCAGATTTCTTAAATCTTCTGTTTGGCCTTCAATTAAGAGTGATTTTTCATCTATTATGTCTCAGTCAACTTGGTTGGTCTCTTCTGACTCTCAGCTGAACTGCTGGAACACACCATGGATATCCTCTCCTTTGAAAGATCATGTTAATATTCCCCCCTCCCTCGGAAATCTCTCCATTTATGATCTGAAGGAAAACCTGATTGCTCATGAGATTATTCCAAACAATCTGTGAATGGAAATTGTCAATTATGTCTATGTTTATAGCGATACTTTGATCTGGAAACCTTCCCTTTGTGGTGAATTTTCCAGCAGGGATTATTACAGTATGCAGTGTGGAACTCTCTCTGCAATTCCTTCTTGGATGGCAGGTTTTCATCAACCATACATCTCTCTCAGCGATGCTATGTTGATATGGAGGATCTGGAAGAACAGAATGCCAATTCAGTGTGTGCTGCAGCGCGCTGGACTCAACCTGGCCTCAGTATATTACCTCTGTTTCATTGGTGATGAGTCCCTTCCGCACCTTTTCCTGCACTGCACTTTTTCTGCACGTTTATGGAATTATGTGGCATCAATTTTTCACTGCTGTCTTGATTGCTTTTCTCTTGAATCGGTGCTGAGCTCGCCCTTGAGAATTGAGTTCAGTGATCAACTGAATTCCTTGTTTACTGCTGCTATCACTTCAGTTTTTTTCTACATATGGAAAGCTCGGAATTCTGTTGTCTTTAACAATGGAAATCCATCATTCCGGGATGGTGTTCTGCATATACACCGAAGTATTGCAGTTTCTTCTAGGATCCAAACTGGGTCTATGCATAATAAAATTTCTGACTTTGTCATCTTGAGATCCCTTGGTGTTAGTGTCAGGGAATGAAATCCTAGAATGGCCAAATATATTAGGTGGATTCCACCAATTACAGAGTGGCTGAAAGTGAATGTTGATGGGGCGGCTGATGGTGCGCCGGGTCCTGCTGGATGTGGTGGAGTGTTCAGAACTCATCGAGGCTTTGTGAAAGGTTATTTTTTCCATTATTTTGGTTATGCGCATGCTACTGAAGCTGAGCTATGGGCGATTATCAAAGCTATCAGGTATGCAGTTCGTTATGGTTGGCATAGTCTATGGTTGGAGTCAGATTCATCTCTTGCTGTGCAGATATTGAAGGATAGGTCTCGAAATGTTCCTTGGAGGATGATGTCTGACTGGATCTCCTGCCTGAGGCTTGCCGACATCTTACGCCTTGATGTCTCGCATGCATATCATGAATCCAACCAAGTCACTGATGCTCTTTCTAAAAGGGCCATTGTGGAGGTCAGTTCCAGCTGGTCATTTGTATTGCCTTTCTATTGTGAATATTTGAGTAGCAATGATAGGAATGGGGTTCTGTACTCAAGGCTTTTCAAAGCCTATTGTTCCTGAGCTGTTTTGTATTGTTTACTTCTTTTTTATTAATTTTAATTGGAGCAGGTTTCTGCCTGTTTCTTGAACCTTCTGGCTACATCTCATGAAATTTCACTCATTTAGTGGTAGTTTCTAGTAAGTGTTACAATTTTTTTTCATAGTGGTTATTATATTTTTTATTGCTGGTTTTACCTCTCAAAATTACCAAGATTTTTGTGGTGGTATAAACCAATGCTATATTTAATAATATATAATGATAGTTCAAACTGCCACTAATTTGTTTACCATAAATAGTGGTGATCTAAACTGCCACTAAAATTGTTTTACCATATATAGTGATAGATTAAACCACTGATTTATATAGATGAAAACAAAATAAAAGCTACAAAAACTAAAAAACCAGAAAAAGTATACCAAATAGATGGAAACCAAGAAAATAAAATAAAAAACATAAAAGAAATAGTATTTATATAATTAAATTACAAAACTCAAAATTAAAAAATATTAAAATAGTCATAAACAAATCAAGAAGGCAGTGGTTATTACATGAAAACAAAATAGAATCATGTTTATATTCTAAAAACCCTAATGAACCAACTGTAGATAAAGTTTAAAATAAAACATAATAAAAAAAAGATAAAAATGTATGCCATATTCAAATATATACATGCATAGAACTGATAATGAGTTATTGAATATAATGAATTATAATATGAAGTGAGAATAAATAATAAAAATATGAAGAGTGTTAATATAGGGTTATCTGAGTTTGTGATACCAGTAAACAAAAACTTTGGTTTACAAAGATAAAAACCTAAATAAATATATAAAAATCAAAATATAATCAACATTCAATAATTAAAAGGTTTATAATAAAACATATAATAAATGGATTATAAATATTATAATGAAATATCAAATAACAATGAATGAAAAGCCTTATCATAACACAAAAAACCAGCACTAAAATCAAAAAAATGAAGTGCTTGTAAAATCAATATATAATAACCACATCATGTTTCCACTTTATCCATGATTAAATATATCCACATTCCAAAATTTTACCACATCACTACATACTGAAATATAATCACATAATACAAATATATATATAGAACCCGATAATTAATTTTACAACATCACCACCTCTATTTATCCATTGAAACCCTCATTGATATTTACAGCACACATCCTCATAAATCGTTATCACATCATCATCGAACAAATTCCAGCACCCAAAAAAACTTGGAATCAATTACCATAATAATTTTCCCATAAGAAGGATTCTACATAATAAGAAAAAGATAAATGACTCCCCCAAACCTTTCCCCATCGATCCCTAAATGCTACTACAACCCCAATTTCATTGTGGAAACCACACAACTCCCCCAAGACAATAAGAATACCAAAGATAACATAATAAACAATGGATAAAACCCAAAACCTATACACCCATGACTTACTTTTAAACACCTCATTATATGGTTAAACCTAAATCTCCCTCCTTAAATGAGCCTACTAAAATCCATACTTTCATCACAGTAATCATACAATACCCATTGCAATGCTAATATAATATTTAATAAAAGAAAAAATGTCATAAAATAATAATGGAAGAATTTACATGGAATAATTTAAAAAATTGACCAAAAGATCCTAATAATGAGAAGAATAAGAGAAACGTAGGAAGAAAACATAAAAAACCAACAAAGCATATGGGTTTCATGTAATTTAAGAGAAATATAGATATCCACTACTTCAAACCACCACATGGTTTCTCAATCCCCGTATCATTATGTTATTCATCCATGAGTTTAGTCACACATCACCATCATAAAATCGAAAATCAACACTTAACACTACCCAATGAACTATGATCTACACCATATCTATCTTCATATGCACTTCGTGCCTCCAGTACTTGTATGAAAATTTTCTTGAAAATCAAACAGTGATGTATATTTAAATTTAACCTTAAAATCAATAAAATTTTGTGCACTAAATTATTATGAAGTTTTGTGATCTAATTTATCACTCAAACTATTCATCAATGCAATATCATTAGGAAAAAATATAGTCATCTTCTAATATAATTCAACCAATTATTTCTATAGAGTAACTACCTTTATATCACATATATATATATATGAGCCCATTTTTTTCGGAGTGTGTTATCCTATTTCTAAATAGTGATTTTGATTGAACTAAAATGCCTCTGATCATCATGAGGTAGGGAGTTAGTAAAATAAGGATTATATGTTGCTGTAATCCCTAATGAACTGCCAAATAACCTAGATATTAATGATCCCAATACCATCACTCGCAAGTGAACACAATGATCCTTACCAAGGACTTAACTAACTAGATCATCCGGGTAGATGGATAAGGACTACATATGATTATCATCTCATATTTCATTAATTTTTACATATAAATAAAATATCAATCATATTTAAAGATATAAATATTAACATAGTTTTATCTGAAAATAAGTTATTACAATGAAAAATTAATTCACATGCTAACTTATTTGGAATGTTCATTCACATAACTCCCATCAGATTTCATATAAACATCAAAACAAAGTTAAATTAAGGGGAAATGGTGCCCTAATTTATTTGAATACTTTTAAAAAATATAAATCAATAATTTAATATATAAAATAGATAATTTTATATTATAAATATTTAAACTAATGAAAATATTACCATATTTGATATTTTTCTTGAAAAAATATTTGAATTGATAGTGTGGGGGATGATTTTTTTAGCTTGACTTGATTTATTTTTTCTTGAAACATCTTGAAATAAATAACATGTAATTTAATAGTAATGTATATAATGCCATCTTCTTTTCATATGAATGTATATTTTTAAAATGAGATTATTATAATAATACATATTTTCAATTCCATGTTCTCTTCATAGATATGGATATCAACAAACACCTTCTACTTCTCTCTAGGTACCCCTTCACACACCTTATCATACTACTACTAAGCGATCAATGATGTATCATTGAATTCATTCCATAATCTCTATTTAAATTCATTCAATTTCTTACCCATAATTTTCAATGTCCACTTTCATGAAATAATATAAGCAAAGGTAAAGTTGAATAACATTTGTACAAAGAGATTCATTTTTAAAATATAAGAATTTAAATAAATAATAGAATTTGATTCAGCCATAATGCATTAAAATTTTATTTTTCTAGAAATTAAATACTTCATTCTACCAAGATTGAGGCATATGACTCCAATTAGAAAATATAATCAAAAGGGTAACTAGCTCAGCCACCAACTATCCTAGAATATTTCCATATAACCCCACAACGTAATCTTTGAGAACCCCATAACAATTAAAGGTGTAAAATAACTTCAATTTGTTTAGATTACAGAAATTTGAATTGTTAATATTTGTCATGTTAGTAACATTGTTTACATATTTTATGAAAAAATAGTTATAAGTATAAAAAAATAACTATAACATTATTCACATTAAAATTTTTACCTATAACCATCACCCTATAATATCCTCATGAACAAACAAGGGTGATGACCTGATTACTCATTGTAGAGTCACCACGCGATGAACCTACTAAATTGGGAGGTAATGTTCTAGGTGCTGATGAGATAGAGAAGAAGGGTGTTCTAGATGCAGATGAGGGGGAGATGAAGGGTGTAGAAAATACTGATGGGGGAAAATGAAGGGTGTACCATATTCTATAAATAGAGAGCCAAATAGATCATAATATGTCAGTGTGGTCGAGGGTATATCAACTGGGAGACAAATGGGATCAGTAAAATGATTCTTCCTTGGAACTACAATCATTTAAACAATTGAAAATAACTTTAGAACATATTTTTTGAAAAATTAATTTAGTAAAAATAAATTTAGAAATGATAACAAATACAGAGGACTGAAAATCATAATATACATAACTATGATAATGAATAACTGCACATATAAAAAATATAACATTTACTTTTTCAAAGTTAAATAACTCATGCATAATTTTTTTTAAATATGATAACATATCCACAATATTGGAAATGAATGACATATAATATTGGTGGTTGATAAGTTAATGGATGACCACATATACAATCATTTTTTTTTCTTTTAATCATATAATTATATTCCTCCATCATTAGTTCATCTACTTTATACACCCCTACATGTCTAATATTTTCAATATCATGATGTAAAAATAAGCTATTTCCTTAATGTTGATAGGATTCAGTGTCAAAGGTCAAATATTATACATCATCACTCATGTCATACAAGTCTCTTTATTTTAGGTGAATAACTATACTCCACCCTTCATCCATGAAATATTCCAAATAATATAGAATTTTGTTTCTTATTATTTGAAGACATACAATCTTGTAATTCAAGGTCACTATAATCCATCAAGTGAGAGAAGTTCATATAAGTAAATAACAAGGAATCTTTTAATACCCCAGGTAATATCAACCCACTTGAATTTGAATAAAACAACTAAAAAATGACCATGGTAGTTTAATTCAATAATATCAGTAAACTTTCCACAGTACACCAATTTGGAAATTCCAAGCATACCATTATTATGTGTTTTTAAACTCTCTTCTAGATCAACTATATGAAATTTGAATCCATTCATATTGTAAGAGTCAAAATTTCTAAATTATTTTAGAGGAAATTGACAAAAAAACTTCAAATCTTTTGAAAAATTATCTAGAGTATTAGTAATCATGATCTAAAGAACGTAATATACTTTATTTGATTAAAAAAATATATGTTTCAACCTAATATCTTTATTTATAGTAATAATTATGAAACTAAATGATGTGAAAACCATTCCATAAGATCTTTATTAATAATTTTTTATATCTTTATCATTTCATGTTTGAATTCTTATTTGTCTCTTAGTTTGTATCATAAGATATTTAATAAATGGATCTAAAATTTCATTTTCAGTAGCATATATCTATGTTCCTATAATAATTGCATTTTTTCAATGTAATATTTGAGATCCTTCCAACTGATTGGTTAATAGTAGGAAACATTTTTAATTTCCCATGTAGTTGAGATTGATTCAATATGTCATAAACACATATAACTCTATTTAATCATGTCTCAATATCATCCAAGTATCTAAAATAAAACGTAAGACACTCCTATTTTAAATAGCCATCAGAAATAGATCCTTCACATTGAAATTTATTTTTCACATTTGATTTTAAATGACTAAGGTATCCATGAAATAATATAAATAAAAAATATTTACCTATTTAATGAAGTTCTATGAATTGTTTACTTAGGATAAGAAACATATAAATAAAGTACCACTCAATTCGATACATCCATCAATAATATATGGGACCTACTAATTTTATTTCCTCAACCAAATACATAGTTATATGAATCATGAAAGTAAAAAATAGTGGAGGAAATATCATATTCATTGCACAAAGTGTTATTAAAATCCAACCTAAAGCTCTTCAATCCCAGCTAACTGTAGAGTTTTTTACATAGTTGTCTATAGAATGTGAAAACTTTGAGTATAACTATAGTAACCTTTTCAGTTAACAATGTGTACAATTCCAATGGTAATAATTTTGTAAAAAAATATGTAAATCACGAATTTTCAATCCATGTAACCTAAAATTCTTTAAGTTAACACACCATGAGATGTTATATAAATACACATCAGATACATTCACATGTTTTAAAATTCAAAGGAATATATATTTATACTTATTTTTAATTGAAAAAATTTCCCAAGCATACTTTCCATTCTTATCTAGAACTAGATCACATTTGATAGTCATTATTTATAAGTCATTTCATGCTTTGATAAGGTCCTTCAATTTTCTATGATCATTATGTAATGTTAAGATCAAATTATTACTAACATTATTCTTAATATGAATGATATCAATATTATGATGCACCAAATTATATTACTAATACGAAATTTTGAAGAATATACCATTTTACATTGTTGCATTCTGATTTCAATTAATGATGGACTTAAAACATGCTTATCAATATCATTTAAATGATTCACAATACCAAACTTTGTTTCAACATTTACAAGTTGTGCTAATTTTTTTGAACCTATAAAAAAATTTGGAGGTGTTCTATGATCAATAGACCCGTTGTAATTTGACTTGTTCAACCAAAATCTATGATATGCATCAAGAAATCTACGATGAAACAAGACATACCATTTTTTACTATGAGGTAGCCATTCATGTTTTAAACAAATTTTATAAAGAGGACAATCCAAATGCATATAATTGTTCTAAACAAAAAGGTTCTCGAGTCTAGTGAAGCCACTAATGGACCACATTAGACCATCATGTATTTTCAACAATGTTCTATGAGATTCATCATATGTCTCAACACCGTTGCTCTATAACTTCTGTAATTCTTCAATTAGAGGTTATAATTATAAATTAATATCATTTTTAAGAATTTTCTTTCATTAATAATTATCAGAAGAAATAAATGTGTTTGTTTCATACACATATATAAAGTTAGATTAAAAGGGATCAAAAAAACCAACCAAATTATTTAACTAGTACTAAATGTATCAAATGGGCTGAATCAATCGATAGACAATCCCAATCACACATTCTTAGGATTAGATAAGAAATTTGGATGTAATAAATCAAATTTCTTCCTTGATTTTGAATCTCCTGGATGTCACATTAACACATTATTGTTATTTTATATAGAATTATACATCATGTGGTTAATGGTTTTTTATGACATGAATTATCTTTGAAATCAAGGTTTTAAAGGGAAGTAATAAGAAACCTTTATAGATGTGTTTTTTTTATTTTTCTTCATATTGGTATGTTGATTAAAAATTTAAACATCACCCATTAACTTCTATCTAGAAGAAGAATTTTTTTTGTAATCCTGTCTAATTGAATCATCTCCTCAATATATCATACAATCATTTGGACAAGCATGTTTTTTTATAATATAGACCAAGATTATTAATTTTTCTTCATATCATAATGATACCTAGGGATATTAGGTTCAGTAAATGAGTCAGACAATAATTCCAATATCATAGAAAATGACTTATTTGTAATTCTGAATAGGAATTCGTTATGGAACAACTTTAATAAGAAAATACTGTTTTGAATATTTCTTACATCCACCACACAACTCTTGATTTCATTCATAAAATAAATCCTGAAAAATATTTTCCTTGTCAGTGGAGTTATCTCTTACATTAGCTTCTGCAACATGAAGAGGGGGATGTAATGATATGTTATGATCTTGATCTGGTTATCCTATAGTCTGGAAAACACAACTTTTCAACTTACTATTTGTTTCACCCTCAACTGGTTGTTCTAATATGTTTTTATGTTGATGTTGTTACCTTGAAATTCCCAAACAACCATCTATAAGGTTTTAAATTTCATTGTCCATTGTCCATGATGTTGGGAGATAATTTTATTGACTAACATCAGTGCTCAAAATTTCTGTAATGTTTGATTACCCATGAAAAACCAAACAAAAATATTTAGTAGGGAATTTTTTCAATATTGAGTGTTCATAAACATCATGTCTCTTCAACCATCTTCTAAATTTACATTTGGGCTATAAAAATATTATTGTACCATCTACAAATTGATTTGAAATTTCAAAATCTAAAATATCCTCCAAACCCTTAGCATACTTTGGTGTGTCCCTCAATAATGCGATAAAACCTTTATTTATATATTATGAATAACCTACATTTCCTTAAATATTAAATAAAATTAAAACACATATAAAATACTATGTCATTTAAAAAACAACTACTAATTTATAATAAATCAACAATATAAAAAATTATTTATTCTTTTTAATTTGATTCTATTTTTAAAAAACAAAATTTTTCTTATATTTTAATTCAAATATATATAATCCATCCCAATATTACATGTTGTCTATAAGTATGTTTAAGTAATTGAAAATGTAAGATGGAGGTGGTATTATGAAATTAAAAAATTAAAAAATAAATCAACAACCATACAAAGGGGGTTGAAAATGTAGTGTTCTAGTAAGGGATGAAGGATTTAGAGGGAGAAAGGGTAGAAAGAAATATGATGAGGTCAAAGATGAGGGATTAGGGGAGGCGGTGAGGGCTCAGTGGATCTGTAGTGAGGGCTCAGTAGTAAGGCCTCGATAGCTTGGCAAAGAGGGGGAAAAGGGAAAGGGGAGTATTGGTGAGGGATCAGGGTGGGGCAGAGAGGCCTTAGGGAGGGAACTATGAGGGCTTTGGGGTTTGGGAAACATGCTAGGGAGAAACTGTGACACCCCAAAATTACAAATTAAGAATACTTTATTATATAGAGTGTATGACACAAAACATAAAGCACATACGGGAATATGATATCTTGATAATTTATAATATATTTACTATTTTAAATAAATTCAATATATTTTATAAATTTTCATGAATGTGACACTGAGTTAGTATACGTTTCACACAATAATGAGTTTATTTTACATATTTAGTTACACGCAAGAATTATTTTTACCAAACAACAATTTATTATCAAAATATTATTATTTAATATAATAATATATAAAATAGTTGTTAAATTAGTTGTTATGAATATGATTAAATAAATAATAAGAATATATGGTTTACACCATTATAAAATTAATTCATTGGTTATAAATTAATTATAAATGAATATAAGAACAAATTGAATATAAAAAATATATTTTTATAGAAAAATATTTTTATGCTCACAAACCTATTTTATGCAAATAAATTAAATTGAATACAATTAGTTAGTGATAATAATTTAATATATAAATATATATATTAAATTCATTCAAATATTTTTTATATTCATTCAATATATTTGATAGGAATATGAAAAAAATGAAAATAAATTTACGCATAAAATACTATATTTTAATTAAGGAATTTTTAACACCTTTTAATATAGAAAATATTTTAAATCCAAATTTTGGAATTTTTTTAAATATTATATGTCAAAATAAAATTAATATTATTAATTTAAAAAAAAATTAATTTATGGTGAATATTTAGTATTTTCTGTGAAGTTTCATTTTTTAATGAACAATGAAAAATACTGAATTTTAATTCAAAACTGCATTTTCCGTCTAATTTATTTATGAGAAAAAATAAAATTATAAATTTATTTTAAAGTTTAATTAGATAATTTTTTATCAATTAATCAATTTTTTTTCATTGTAATCAATTTATCTTTGAAATTTACTATAAAAAACATAACAACCTTCATACATTTTCACTTTAGAAACCTTCATTGTCGTTCCTTCTATGAGATTAAATTTAAATTAATTTATACCAATTATGTGATTTGAATTTTGAAAAATGGATTCAATATTTGGAATAATAATAATTTATAACATATAATAAGGTAAAATTATTTTTTTGACCAAATATATTAATTAAAATAATTAAAATGAATTACAACGATTAAGGTGAAATTAATCTTAGTAAGGGACTAAAACTTAAACTTAAGGGCCCAAATGACCTATAAAATTGTCTGATATCCATTGGATGACCATATTTATACCATATAATTCCTTTTATATACTTTTTTTCCATTATTTTTGACACTTTAAACGGAAAACCATGGGTGGAATTCCCTTTCCCAAAATTTATAAGAGTGCCACTCCAGCTCCACTATAAAAGACCTCATGTCCTCCCACTTACTCACACTTATCAAGACACTTTTAATAAAAAATTATCTTCCCAAATAACTCATAAATATTAATTACCTCATCATAAAACCCCCCCTTGGTTCAAAATCCATCCAAGTAATACCTTTGGTGAAAACCAAAAGGAGTTACCCGAATAAGAGGTAATATCTTTCCTGAAGCTCTTTAGTTTTATTTCTGTTCTCCACCCCCTCATCTATTATTATTCCATTATTATATAAAAAAACAACTATCATAAATATATTCATATTTTTTTATGTTAAAGGTTCAAACTAAACTTAAACACACTTCTATCTAATGGGTAACATACATATTATTTATCTGTACAAAAAACTATCGCCTCACGAAATGATGATTGTTCATTTTTCCTTTACTATCATTCATGGTTGGAAATTATGATGGAAAATATATTTATTTATATTATATATGAAATTTATTATGTATTTAATCTTATGTAATTATTTTAAAATAAATATATTTATACTCTCTATTTTCTGTAAAAATGATGACATTATTTGTAAAAGTGTGAACTACTGCCCCCTCAAAGAGATCTGATTCGTTCCCAGGATGCATGAAATGTATAAAAGATGATTTTAATTAAACAAATGAGGCAAAAAAAATGATATTAATTACATAATTAACTTTATTTAAACATAATATATATATATATTATTTTTCTTATTACCCTTTTACACAATAAAGAGTGATAACATCGATCATTGATGTGTGGACTACCACCTCCTCTATACAGTGTAATTTCTTTAAAATCAGAATATATATATATAAGTATATTTGATTATATAAAATTTTATTTATGATATAATTATAATTCTATAAATATATTGTACTACTTACCTTCTTTTGAGAACGATCATTGAAAAATTGGAATGTTACTCATGCGTACGTACGGCCTACCATCTCCATAATTGGAGAGTTGGTTCATTTTTCTTAACCATATTTAATGATTGGTTTTAAAAGTATAATTTATGTATAGATATAATAATTATGTTATTATTATTATTTTTGAGATGTTATATAATAAAAATTTTCACCATAGTTTACCTACCAAAGTAGTTTTTGACACATAAACTGAATTTGGTCAAAACACCCGACATAAAATTAATTGATTAAGTAGTTGTATAAAAAATGGTTAGAAGTGAAATAAAAGTTATGATAAACATTAAAAAGGTTATCAATAATTTAAATAATTAATATAATTTTGTTATTAAGTAATATAAATACACATGAGACCAGTCAGACACAAGGTAAAAGATTTTCATCTCACTTTTTACATCTCTGAGATAAATGTCTATTCACCATTTACTTCTTTTGTGTAGTGTATCTACTGCCCATTTTTATATATTATATAATGAATTATTTTATATTAATGTTATTAAAATCTTTTATTTAATATTATTACTTCATGAGGCTTTTGATTTAAATGTTTCAAAGTCGTATGAGACACTTTGGGATATTAAATGATTATTTTCCTCAAGTATAATACTAATAGTATTTAAATAGTATTTATATTCAAATAAATTATATTAAAATTATTAAATATTTTTTTTTCGTTTTATTCTCATCTTGTTATTCATGAACATATAAAAATATTATTTAAATTTTCCTATTCTTTTGTACTCAAAATGTTTTAAAACAAGTTTTTAAGAAAACATGACTTCATTTCTCTCTTTAGTATCATAACCGGTTTTTTTTATAAAAAAAATGTTTTATTATAATGTTTTAATTTTTATTAAACTATTTAAATTGATTTGGTAAATACATTTTTACCCCTTTTTTATCTTTTAACAATGTTTTCCAAGGAATATTTCTGTATCTTTTAGAATGAGGTTTTTTTATAACCTTTTTACTATGATAAAAGTATGTTCTTTTTTACTTTATAGAACATGTAAAAAATTACCAGTCGAATATTAATTTTCATGTTTAAAAGGTTAGTTTTTTTAAAATAAAATTTTTCAAAAGTGATTTTCAAATAAAAGGTTTTTCAAAATAAAATGATATTTTCCTCAAGAATGTTTTTAAAAGATATCTTAATTCATCAATGAAAAAAATACTTACTTTAATACACTTGGGGTATGTTTTATTAATAACATACTTAATATTACTCTAGATGGTTTTTGATTTATTTGGAGAAGGATAATATCGACATTCACTTCCTTGATTCCTTTGGTAGTCCCCTTGTAATATGAAATTTCATATGATCATTGAACATCTAATTTCCCCTAGCTATCTATATCATTTATCACGAATATGTTAATTATCTAAAACATATTCCATATTTATATTGTTTTTAATTTGAATGTTATTTGATTGTTTGGGGAAATATTGATAAATCTGTATCCTTTATTCAATATATATATATTTGATAAGGAATATTATTTATTCAATATGAGGAATGATTTGGAAAGGTAAGACACACGTTGTGGACTATTTAAGGTGATCCCTTCGGGTTGGGGATTAGTTAATGAAATCCCCTCAATGCATTGATAGTCTCATGAGATGAAATTAATTGAAAAAAATCCTTTGAGTTTGTTTCTATGTAGAATAGATGGGTTACTACCTAGTATACTATACTATCATGTGAAATGTCTTGATGATATGAGTTCCATGTACCTAAGAAACATTGAGTCCAATAATTAAGAATTTCCCTCATTTAGTTATTATCAATCCATGAGATCTTCAGTTGACATATCTATGGATACATATCATTTTCAGTGTATTGATTAAATGAAATGTGTTTTAGTTTCTTACCTTGACATATTTATTTTTTGTTATCTATTTATTTGAATGGAATTTTTTTCCATTTATTTACCTTTCCACTTGATTATTCTAATTAATTAATTATTTATTCTATTGTACTTTTCCATTACTAAGAAATTTAGATCATCCTTATTTTGTTTCATTTCCCCAAGAACTTAAGAGGTATACTGTGAAAGTTATGCAAGGATATACAAGATGGAATAAAGTTATTATCCTCATGGTTATTTATTTAGAAAAAATATGTTGTAATTAGTGTATTAATTTTAAATATAGGACTCATGTATGTATTTGGTTTACCAAGACTACTAAACTCTTGGTTCTTTGGGATTTGATTACTTGTAATCATTCCAATCTAATTGCTATAATACACCGCCTCTAGGATTTATAGGGTTAGGTAGATACAATTGGTATCAAATGATGTTTAGTAGAAACCTTGGAAACTAGATTTATGAAAACATAGATTTTAAAACATAACCTATAGGTATAATTTGAGGATAATTATAGAATTACATCCTAAATTTTTAGTTAGATAGAGATTATGTGGGTTTTCTAGAAATAAATTTCTATATGGATACTACAATTGGATGTGGTTATGGCATAAATGTACGTAGGAGTAACAACTCCTACAAGGTGCATCAGGCCTGAGTCGGTGTAACCTGGTATATAAAAACATGCCTTACTGTGCACCTAGATTGACACTCCTGGGGATATTCTTAGGGTAATTCACATTTTGTTTATAAAAAATTATAAAATATTATAATAGATAGTTCCAATTAATGAACTTGGTTAAACCTAAGGTGCTTCATATCGAAGATAAGGTGTCATGATTTATAAATACTATAAATGATATTATGGATACGCTATAGACCAAGGAAGGAATACACATTGATAAAGAATTTTTGTATTACTGTTGTATTGAAAACCATATTTAAAATGTTATTTAGTCATTAACCATATTTCAATGATGCTCATATTATTATCTTTGGAAATTATATTAATATGGTTTTAGAAAAGGACTACGTATATACTATGTGATAACTAATCAAGTCCAGAAAGGCTGCGGGTCTTGACCCATGGCCGATGGATAATAAGAGTTTCATGATCCAGTAAATGTATATTTTAATGCTTCATGCATCAAATTTTTTTTGATATCCATTTCTTGAAGTAATGGATGAATTATAAATTGATCAAATAAAAAAAGGATGATTTTTTATAGAAACATGTTATGTAATTGTATTTCCTTATTTTCATAGGTAGTAAAATCATTACTCAACATTAAAAAGATGATAAAAATGATGTCCTAATACCTTATTTTTTTTGAATTGATGGTATTTTAAATCATCGAATATTTATGGCCTTGAAGCCCCAAAATTTCTATTGTCCAATCACTTGTTTATGATTGATGACCTAAATCACACCCTCTAAATATCTATATTTTTCCTATAAGTATGTATATCTACTTTCCACTAATGTTCTCATACTTAGAGACCTTATTACATATTATTCCATGGGAACTTCGTAATTCCCATTATCTATTTTATAGAGGATCTCTTACGAACCCTTCTCATGATGTGGGGTTTAAAACATAAGAAATATCAAACAATATATAATAGATATTGATTTTAAATTACAAGGAAACAATTTAATTAAGGTGGGAAGAATGTAACACCCTGAAATTCTATAGTAAGAATATATTATTCAATATCATGTATGACATGCAATAAAGAGAATATAAGGGAATATAATATCCAAAAATTTATAATATATTTACTATTTTAAATAAATTCAATATAGTTTATATCTTGAAATTCATGTGACAATGAGTTATCATATTCCACACACAACAATGAGTTTCTTTCATGTCGTGTGTTATATGAAAAATTGAGTTTTTCCAAACAACAACATATTATTAAAATTATTATTTAATATAATAAGATACAACCTAGCTGTTAAATTAACAGTTTTGAATAGTATTAAAAAAATTATAAAAATATATTGTTTGCACCAATATAAAATAAATTCATTGTTTACAAATTAATTATAAATGAATATAAGAACCAATTGAATATAATGAAAATATTTTTATTAAAAACTATTTTTTATGCTCACAAAGTTGTTTTATTCTAATAAATTAAATTAATTAAAATTAGTGAGTCATATTAATTTAATATATATATATATACTATATTTAATCAAATATTTTTTATATTCATCCAATATAATCAATAGATATAAGATAAGAACTTACCGAATTTTGCACATAAAATACTATATTTTTATTAAGGCATATTTACCCCATTTTAATGGAGAACCTATTTAAAATCCATATTTTGGAACTTTTATAAAAATTATATGTAAATATAAACTTAATATTTGGAATAAAAACATAAAAATTAGGTTAGGGTGACTTTTTTGTATATTTATGTGAAATTTTATTTTTTAATGAATATTGAAAAATGCTGAATTTTAATTCAAAAGTGCATTTTCATATAATTTATTTAAAAGGTTATATTATATTTTAAATTTATTTTAAAGTTTAATTAGATAATTTTGTATCAATTCATCTAATGTTTCAAATTTTAATCAATTTCACTTAAAAATTGACTATAAAAAACATAGCAAACTTTTGGATGTTTTTACCTTAAAACCTTGCATTGTCATCCCGTACGTGGGATTAAATTTAAATTAATTTATGAAACTTTTGTGATTGGAATTTTAAAAAATAAATTCCATATTTGGAATAATAATAAATAATATTTTACAATAATATAAACTTAAATTTTGACCAAATAGATTAGTGAAATTAATTAAAATCAATTACAATGATTAAGGTAAAATTAAGCCTAGCATGAGACTAAAACTTAAACTAAGGGGCCCAAATGACATATAAAATTTTCAAATACCCATTATATATAAATATTTAGACCTAATAATATATTATATATATATATTTTAATTTCATTAGTTCAACTTTCAATGGAAAAACATGGGTTGAATTCTCTTTCCCAAAATTTACAAGAGTGCCACTCCTCCTCCACTATAAAAGGCCTCCTCTCCCCCACGTTTTCACACATATCAAACAAATTTTGATAAAAAAGATATGCACAAATAGATCCTAAACATCCCTACCCTCATATTATAATTATTTATTTGGAAATAAATCTATCCAAGTAATCCCTTTGGTGCAAACCAAATAGAATTACCCAAATAAGAGACGACATATTTGCTTAAGCTCTTTAGTTTTATTTCCATTATTCACCCCCTAATATCTTCTTATTCAACCCTTATATATAAAATAGTATTATAAATAAATTTATATTTTGTTTTGTTAAGGTTTCTACCTACACTTACACACAATTCCATCTAATGGGCAACATACATACTGTTTATGTGTACAACGAACTACCGCCTCACGAAATGATGATTGTTCATTTTTCCCATACCACATTTCATGGTTGAACATTATGATGGACTATTTGTTTATATATGTTATATATATTATATTTATTATTTATTTAGGCTTATTTAATTCTATTAAAACACATAACTCTATACTTTCATTTTTGTATAAAAACGATAACATCATTTATAGAAGCGTGGACTATCTCCCCTCAAAGCTATGTGATTCATTCACACAATACACAGAATGTATAAATGATGGTTTTAATTTAACATACATGACATAAAAAATATTTTTTATATTTTTGACATAATTAAATTTCTGTAAATATAATATCTATATCATTTTGTTTTTTACCCTTTCACACACTAATGAGTGATAAAGTCAATCGTGGACATGTAGTTTACCACCCCCTTGAAACGATGTCTTTCCTTTTACATAAAAATAATTATATATATAAGTATAAATGATTATATAACATGGTATTTATGATATAATGATCAATCTAGAAATATATATTGTTCCTTACCTTCTTTCCACAACGATCATTGAAAAATGGGAATGTTACTCACTCGTACGTACAACCTACCCTATCAATGATTGTAACATTGGTTCATTTTTCATAAAAATATTTAATGATTGGTTTTTAAAGTATAATTAATGTATAAATATAACAATTATTTCATGATTATTATTCTTGAGATGTTATATAATGACCATTTTGACCATAGTTGACCTAACAAAGTTGTTTTTTGTCACATAAACCATATTTAGTCCAAACACGTGACATAAACTTAATTGATTTAGTAGTTGTATAAAACTTGGTAGTAATTGAAATAAAATTTATGATAAGAATTAAAAAGGTTATCAAGAAAGTAAATAATTAATATAAGTTGTTATTCAGTAATATAAAAACACACAAGACAAGTCAGAATCAAAGTAAGGGATTTTTATCTCACTTTTTACATCCATGAGATAAATGTCATGTTCACCATTTATTTCTTTTGTGTGGTGTATCTACTAACTATTTTGATATACTATATCATGAATTATTTAATCTTCATGGTATTTTAAACTTTTATTTAATATTATTCCTTAATGAGACTTTTCATTTAAAATGTTTTAAAGTGGTATGGGAGACTTTGGGATGTTTAAAGATAATTTTCCTCAAGAATAATAATAATGATCATTCAATGGTATTTACATTCAAGGAAATTATATGACCATTATTCAGTAAACCCTTTCATTTTATTATCCTATAGTTATTAATGAAAATATTCAAGTATTATTACCATTTTCCCACTATTTGGCACTCAAAATGTTTTTTAAAAAAACCCAAATTCATTTATATCTTTAGTTAGAGAGCCCATTTTCTTCTATAAATCATGTTTTATAAAAAAATTTTAAAAAATATTTCTAAAATCTTCAAAATTATTTAGTAAAGAATATTTTACCCATTTATTTCAAATGAATCTTCTTGCCTGTTTCTAAATAAGAAAATTTTCTAACCTTTTTACCATGAAAAAGGAATATTCTATTTACCACATAAATCATGTATGAAATTACCCACTGTCATTTATTTTAAGATTCTTTTGCATGTTTAAAAGGTTATATTTTAAAATAAAATTCTTTCAAAAGTTATTTTCAAAGAAATGTTTTTTCAAAAGGTCTAAAAAAGTATATTTCCTCAAGAATGTTTTAAAATATCTATTAATTAATCAATAAAAAGAACCATTTATTTTAATCCACTTGGGGTATATTGTATTGATAAAATCCTTAATATTCCTATGGATGTTTTTTGATTTATTTTAAAAAGGATATTATAAAAATTTACTTCCTTGATTCCTTTGGTATCCCCTAGAAATATTCAATTTCCTACGATCATTAAACATTGAATTTCCTCTGTACATCCATATCATTAATCATGGATATGTTCATTTCCTAAATTTTATACCATATTTCATATGATGTTTACTTTGAATTTTATTTGATTATATGGGGAAATTTTGATAAATTTGTATCCTATATTCAGTACAGACATTTGATAAGGCATATTATTTATTTAATATGAGCAATTATTTGGACAGGTAAGACCCGGGTTGGGGAATATTTAAGGTAATACCTTAGGGTTGGGGATCAGTTAATGAAATATCCTCGATGAATCAGTAGTCTCATATAATGAAATTTGTTTGTGAAAAACCCTTAGAGTTTGTTTCTATGTATAATAGATGGGTTTTTACTTGATATTCTAAACTTTCTTGTGAAATGTCTTGATGGTATTGGATCAATTTACCTAGGAAACATGGAGTCCAAAAATTAAAAATTTCACCAATTTACTTATTATTCATCCATGATATTTTGAGTCAACATATCTATGGATACATATCAATTTTTTTCATTGATTAGATGGAAGATGTTTCAGTTTTTTACCTTTCCATATTTATTTTTCTGTATCTAGTTACTTGAATGTAATGTTTTTCCATTTATTTACCTTTCCAATTATTGATTCATTATTTTTTCTATGGTACATTACCTTTATTGAGTATTTGAGATTACCCTTATTTTTTTTCTTTCCCTAAGAACTCAAGATTTATATTGAGAAATTTATACAAGGATATTCTAGATGGAATAAAGTTATCATTTTAAGGTTATTTATTTATAATTTTTTTTATTGTAATTAGTATATTAATTTGCAATACAAGACTCATGTATGTATCTGATTTACCAATACTATTAAACTCTTGTCCCTATAGAATTTTATTCTTTGTAATCATGCTAATGTAATTCGTAACACAAGCCAACTCAAGGAATTATGTGGCCATGTTTTTGTAGGAGTGGTGATGGATCAAGGAGGGATTGGGGAGAAACTATGGTGAGGGATCATGAGGCGGCTATGTGGGCTCATTCGGGAGTGCTGTAAAGGGGGAAAGGGATCAGTGATGAGATCAGCTATGGAGGAGCAGTGAGGGGGAACCAGAGTAGCAACAGGGATAAGGAAGTGTGAGGGGATCGAGGAAGGGTGAGGGGGGAATTAGAGAGCATTAAATAGTGTCGACATGGGATATTGAGAAGTAGAGACAATGGGAAAAGGGGGGCTTTGTTTGTAGTAGAAAAAATGGGGACTAGGGAGTGGCGATTAGGTCAGTCTATGAGTGGTCGTGAGGGGGAAATGCGAGCAGTGGCGAGGGACTGGGGGAGGGGGGGGGGGATCAGGGGAGAATGTGGGGAGAATTTTTATTTTTTCAATAAATTTAAAATATTTAGAGGTTTTAAAAAAAATACCACAATATATTTTCAGTTTTTTAGCTGTGGTTTTATAAAACACTACTAATAAACCATCGTTAAATGATGAATTTGGTGTAGTGATTGAGTATATTTTATGGGGAAGCTAAAAAATGAATATTCCATATATTATTTCATGAAAATATAGAAATATGGTTAATTATAAAATGATGTAGAGGTTGAGGTATGAAAATAAATTTCCCTTATCTTTATTGTATCAATTCTGACCACTAATGGGGATTGGTTGATAAGATTGAAAGGGGAGACACATTCTTTTACATGAATGTTATAAATTATTTTTTTAAAGATGAGATTAGGTGTTTGTTTGTAATTTTTTTAAAGATTATCTTAAATAAAGTTTTAGTGTTGATATCACATGATGGAAAATTAATGGATAACTTTTTTTCTAGACCAACCATTATTGTTTTCTACACTAATCCTTACTCATGTAGACTTAGAGTTGATTAATTAATGTCGCATTGATAAGTAAAAATTAATTCAATCATTATAACAAGAATATAAATTTTTATTTATCTAAATTGGTATCCCATATGAAAGGTAGAGAACAAAAAAAGAGGGAGAATAAAGGAGATAAGATGCATATTTTTTTTATGAAAAAAGAAGATGATGAAAACATTCTTCAATATTACACCTTTGCATTAATTATCAAAAAATGGGAGAAGAATAAAATTGAATTGGTTATAATTGAATTGTGCATTGAAAACAAACCCAAAGGGGGATATTGAATGTATCACCCCGACTCCATATCCACTTAAACTCATTCTCTAGACCAGAGGGCCATTGGGAATTAGGCATGTCTCTCCATATGGCAAAGGACACCGACTAGTAGAGAGGGTATAATTAGGTGATACTGGGGAGACTATACCCTTTGATTATGGTGAGAAAAATGATAATAATAATAATAATTTTCATACTAGATAAAACTTCTTAATAATAAACAAAACTAAGAAGAAGTAATAGAAAATCTTTGGAAGGATAAATAATAATCTGAATTAATAAGCCCAAAGTATAATACCATTTGTGGAAGATAAAGCATGCAAAAAAAGTCAAACAAATCAAACATGCAAGTTCATACATGTCTGAACATATACATACTATAACACCTGAAGATTTTACAGTATGTATCTTCTTAAATAAATTCAATTTATTCGATAGCTTATGTTTCACAAACAAACTGTGATATACTATTAAGTATTAACATGACTATTGGAATAGTAACATGACTATTATAAATAGTAAACTGGCGATTAGAATAATAACCTCACCTATGAAATTATAAATAAAATTTTGGTATCTCATAAATGAAAATATGATTTATTTATGTCATGTAATTAGTAACTAAATGTTATAAAAATGATAAATTGAGTGTTGACATTTTTGTGAAATGTAAATTTTGTTTTACAATTTAATAATTAATATAATGATTTAAAATATTTTTTTATAAAATAGATTCATAAATTTATATTTTTTTGCTTATAATTATATTATAATTTTATTAGACCTTGATTAATTTTTCAAAGTATCATAAAATCAGTTATAATTTTAAAATCGGTATTTTTTGAATAAATGATTATTTTAATTAGAAATTAAAATCTTCATATTATAAAATTATTTTCATAAAACAGATTCCATTTTTTAATTGTAAATTTCATAAAATTTTTAGGGTGATTTTTTGGTATTTTTTTGAAATAGTTGAATTTTTGGTGAATAAGGAAATATGATAATTTACGCTATTTTACATTTTAAGCCAAATACATGAATTTTTGTGTCAGGGATGATGTAAGAAACCATTATTTCAAAATCACATGAACTAGTTATTGTACTTAGTTACATGAATCAACACTAGTGATAGTCTTGATCAAAAATAATAAACTAATGAATAAAATAATCGAAAAACACCTCTCTCCTCCCCTATCAATACCACCCCACCCCTTCTCCTCACACCTTATAATCCTTTAAGTGTGTCTAAATTCTTCCCAATTCCCTTTATAAGCTTATTACCCATATCCAAGACCTTATGGTCTTACCAAAATATCAAATCCAAGTATCTTAATGAGGTTACCAAGGAGATGATATTCGAGAGGTAAAATCCTCCTTTCTCTTTTAATTTATTTTCTTTTATTATCCTATCCTCACATAACCTATACAAAGTGTATTGTTCACTCTAGTATGAATATAAAATGGAATTTTATTGTTTTAATGGAATATCCATTATCAAATCTCTTCTCTCATTATTTTATTTCAAAAAATGAAAATATCATCTGTTAGGTGTCGATTCACAGCCTTCGTGGACAATAAGTATTTTTTTTCATTAACACCATAAAGGTTGGTTATAAAACCCTTTTTATGGTTAAAAAATATTATAATATGTTTATTAAGACTTAATTAATGTTTTTTAACCGGTATATAAAAATATTATTAAATAAAATTATATTAGTATGTGATGGTCGTAAAAACAGTGAAAACAAACTAATCATTTTTCATTAACGTTTTATCTAATGAATCATACTCATGTAAAAAAATGATATATGAGAATATTTAAAATCATGTATGTATATTAATACCATTTCATTCCACTTTCTTATAATTTTTTCCATTTTATAAGAACTTCCATTATTATACAAAATCAAATCGATCATGAAACCATGAAACGAATGCTCAAGAAATAATTTTTTCTAAAATTATAACTCATAAAAATGGCAATAAATAAACTTAATAAAATTATAATAAATCAAATATATTTTTAATAAGTTATTAATTAATTAATTATTGAGTCTAATTTGATTATCCAGGACATTAAGAACATGTGAAGAACGCTTTCAGACATCAAATATCCATATTTATTGTGTCATGTACAGGATTATTTCATAATCCGTGTACCATTTTTACATATGGTGTTTACATTGAATATTATTTGATTAACTAGGGAATTAATGTTAAATATTTGTCTTTTACTCAATATATATATATATATTTTGATATATAATATTGATTCATAATTTAAATCATTAATTTTGATATTTGAGGAATTATTTGGAAATACTAACATTTGTGGGACCTAGTTATAGATAGCCCCTTGATGCATCGGTAGTCTCATGAGATGACAAAGTTGTCCAAATTAAATTGGGGTTTACCTACAATGATTATACCATATTGTAAAAGGTCTTGAATATAGATGTATCATAATTCCTAAGATCATGGTGTCTAAATTATTAATCATTCCCCACATTAATATTTTATTCAATATTATCCTTGTGATTTTCACTATGATACTATCCATGGATTCATATTGTTCTCAAGTTATTGATTTAATGGAATTGGTTTCCAATAATTTAAATTTACATAATGATTATGATTTATCCTCTCATTATTGAAAGGTTATTGATTAAATTAAATTCATTTTAGTTATATATATACCTTTCCATATTTTATTATGTTTCATTTATTAATGTTTCATGAAAGCTTCCATTGTATTTGACCCTTACTGAGAATCTGAGTTCACCCTTTTATTTGTTCTCCTTTCCCTAGGTTATGAAGATGAAATGATTGAACGGGTTCACAGTTTCAATTACTTTCTTTTTTTATGTTTTATATTTAATTAAAATTGTAATTAGGGTACCATGTATGTATATCGTTATTAAATACTACTAAACCGATCATTCCTTGGGGATTTGAATCTTTTATCTATGCTAATGTAATAAAGTAAAGACTCAAATATTGAATACTGGGGTCTAGGTATTTATAGTTGGTATTAGAGGAAGTTTAGTAGAAATCTTGAGAACTATATTTTAAAACAAACATAACCGATGTGATAACTACAATAATTCCTTATATTATTTAAAAAAATTACCATTAGAAGAATTTTTATTTTATGGTTCAATAATCATGATAATTATGGTATAAATTAGCGTGTTCCATTATTTAGTGAAAAATTATAATGGATGGAAAGATATAAATACCTGCCGAAAATTTAAGGATTTCTTCATTGAGCATGTCAACATAGTTAGTGTCGGGCCTTAGTAGATCATGACCATATTAGGTAATCTTACTCAAGTTATGATGGATAACCATACTAAACCTATGTTGTATCTTTCCATGCATCAGAAGACCCCATCTTTTAGAAATACTACTAATCCAGTGGTAGCTGATAAATGGATCAAGTCTCTTGAAAAGATATTTTTGGCATCGAGATGTGATGAAAAGAAAAATTTAGTACTAGGGATATATTTTCTCAAGGTCAATGATGATCAAAGTTGTTCATTGATCTAGAATACTATGGAGTAATATAAAATAGAAGACATGGAATAGATAACTTTTAAAGAAACATTATTTGAAAAATATTTAACTCATGAGAAATGAACTGAAATGAAGAGAAAATTCCATAGCTTAAATAAAAAGGTAGAAGAGAGTGTTGTAGAGTATGAGGCTACCTTCACAATACTAGCAATGTATGCTACAGATTAAATATGTGATTTGGAAAAAAGGATTGATCATTTTTTCTAGGTCTTAAGACAAGCCTCTGAAGGGCACTGACTTCTCAAAAAATTTCTTCATATGATGAAATAGTACTGAGTGTCATCAAAACATAGAAGGAACTTTCTAGATCTCATACATTCAAAGGAAATCAAGAGAAGAAGAGGCTAACTGAGAACCATGATAAATATATAGAAATAAATAAGAATAAGGGAATGAACCCCTTAATCCTACATAAAAAATGGGGGTTCAAAACCCACCAGGTGAAGGTGCTATAGCAGTACTATGGCGTACTGTAGCAGTAGCGGCCCTGTAGCAATGGTGAGCACTATAGCGGTGGCAGGGCACTATAGCAGCACAGGTACTATAGTAGTACTATTCACAAAATGGGCTTCGGGCTAAAAAATTGGGCCTACGGGCCATGTAATGGACTAAAAGCCCACCAGGCCTTCGGGCCATGTAATGGGTCTCCCTCTACCTAGTTAAAAGAGGTCTTTTCTTTCCTTTAATAATAAATGAGGCTTCAGCCCTAACCTTTTAAAAACAATAAGGGAATAAACTATTTTCAATATTTTAAAAATTATGGGAGGGAACATCCAGGAAAATGTATGAAGGGAACAAGAGTGTGTTACAGGTGCCGAGAAAAGGGTCATTTGTCTCATGAGTGCATGAGGAAACAAACTATGATATCCATTCCTTAAAATGTAAATAAATGGGGAATTATTCAAACCAATGTCTCAAGATCCATGGGAATCTACCACAAAAGAGTCTAAGGGGAGATGGATAAGATTATATAATCACTATAACTGAGTTAGAAGTACCCAATAATTTGGTTGTAGGTACATTAATCCTCTCTTAAAATTTATCCAATGCTTTATTTGTTTTCATATCATCACAATATTTTATATCTACTACGTTTTCCAAGAAAATTTGATATTTCCCTTTTGATTTAAAAATGTATTTCTTAGTTAAAACTCCAAAGGGAAGTCTCATTATAACAAATATGTGTCATGAATTACCCATTATGGCATATAAACATTCTTTATTTATTTAACTTATCATCATGACTATGGTTTAATTTGATATAATCCTTGATATAGATTGGATTTCAAAAAACGATGCACAAATTTATTTCAAGAAGAAGGAAGGTAAATTTTTTGAGGAATATGTTGAATTCATTATCTTTAGAGAAGAAACTTCATCATCTGAATCTCATCTAGATTCAACCCCAGAAGCATTACTAAATGAAATTATTGGGGAGGAAGAGAAAAAAACATCTAGGGATGAATAAGGTTATCTTAAAATTTTGGATATACCTATTTTATAAGAATACATTGATGTATTTCATAAGAAATTACTTGGACACCCCCAAACCATTAATTTGAGTTTTCGATTAATTTAATCCATGATTAAAAATCATTATTAAAGGATCCCAATATAATGGGAACTATCAAATTAGTGGATGTAGTGAAACAAATATGGGACTTGAGTAATTAGGAATTTATTCACCTTATTGTTTCTCCATGGAGAGCCCATATTATTTTTGTTAAGAATAAATATGGATCTACTAGGTTATGAATTTATTATAGAGAAATCAGTGAAATTAAAATAAATAATGAGTATCCACTACTTAACATTGATAATTTATTTGATCAACTTCATGAATCTGGATATTTTTTGAATATTTACATTCGTTCTAGATATCATCAATTACGAGTAAACAAGGAAGACATTCCAAAGAAATTTTTTTGGATGGGGTATGGATATTATGAGTTTACTATAATTCAGTTTGGATTGACTAATGAACACCTGGTTTTTATGGAACTGATGAAAAAAATATTCAAGGAATATCTTGATGATTTTTTGTGGTATTCATTGATGATATTATAATATATTATAAAACCTATGAATACCATGATAATCACTTTCAGATAAATATTGAGACTCTAAAGAGGGAAAAGTTATATGGTAAATTTTATAATGTGTGAATTTTGGATTTAGGAAATTTATTTCATTGGAAATATTGTCTCTGAGGATGGAATCTCAGTTGATCCTATGAAGATAAAGGCAGTCCAAGAATGACCTACACCAATTAATATAACCCAAGAATGTATTTTATTGGTTTAGATGGTTACTATCGATATTTGATTCATAATTCTTCCCCATTGGATAACCAATTAACCAAGATGACATGTAAAGGGGCCAATTTTGTATGGGTAAAATAATGTGTAGAATGTTTTGAAGAATTAAAGATAAGATTAGTCAATGCTTCGATTTTGATGCTACCATAAGAAAATTTTGGGTTAGTGATATAAATTGATGTATCTAAGAATGGACTGGGTTGTTTCCTTATGGAAAATCATAAAGTTATTATATTTGATTCAAGGAAGTTGAATATTAATGAATATAATTATCCAAATCAGGATCTTGAGTTAGAAACCAAAATCTTTACTCTGAAGATATAGATACACTATCTATATGGTAAAAGATGTGATATATATACAAATCACAAGAGTGTGAAATAAATCATTACACAAAAATAACTCAACATGAAAAAAATATGATGGATCGAGTTGCTAAAAGATTATGATTTCTCAATACACTACCACCTAGGAAGTAAATATGGTAGATACTGTATTGAGTAGGAAATATCATAGATTTTTGACCAAGATATGATTGATATATTTCCAATGTTCATGTACTTAGTAAATATGGATAAGTGAATTGTAAATGAAGGGAAACATCACTACTTTTTCAAATGTTTGCTAAACCATATTTACAAGAGAATATAAATATTTATCAATATTATTATGAGAATTTTCAAAAGAAAATAAAATCCATTAAATATTGTAAATTGTCAGAATTCATGTATGAGGACGGAATTCTAAAATTTGAAAAGAGGATAAATGTTCCATTAATACCTTATCTAAAAAGGAAACTATTAAATTATGATAATAAATTAAATTTCTCTATACACCATGGTAGTATGCAGAGGTATAGATATTTGAAGGAACATTTTTTGTGGGATAATATGAAGTGGGAAAATTTTGATTATGTGTCAAGATGCCTTGTTTTTCAACAAGTTAAGAATGAAAGACATCATCCTAGAGGAGTCCTGAAATCACAACCTATTTTTATGTTGAAGTGGGATGACATTACGATGGAGTTTTTCATAGGCCTACTAAAGACACCTTGAAGGAATGATGCGATATGTGTTATTGATGATCGTCTTACAAAATCAGTACATTTTCTTAATATAAGAAATGATTTACCTCTTGAGCCTATATAATGACTCTATATTAAGGTAGTTGTAAGAATTCATGATGAACCTTTATTGATTATTTCCGACCAAGATCCCATTTTACATCAAAATTTTGGAAGATTAATTATAAGGATCTAGATACTGAGCTTCATCTGAGAACCACCTACCATCTTGAAAATGACAGACCTTATAAAAGGGATATTAAAATATTTAAAGACAAACTGAGATCATACTCACTTGACTTTAAAGGTTTGTGGGATCAATATTTACCTTTTGGTAGAGTATTCCTATGATAATAGTTTCCATTAAAGTATTCAAATGGTGACATTTAAAGCATTATATGTAAAGAGATGTCATGCCCCAACTTTTCTAGATGAATTTAGTGAAAGAAAACTCATTGGCCTAAAAATTATTAAATAAAAAATGAAAAATGTAAAAACTATTTAGGATTATATTAAATAAGATTAATGTAGTAAAAACAGTAATTCTAACAACCATAGAATGGATTTAGAATTTCAAGTGGGAGATTATGTCTTTCTAAAAGTATCTCCCTGGAATAGTGTCATAAGGTTTGATATAAAAGGGATGATAAGCCCCAGGTACATCAAAACATTTGAAATTATTGAAATAATTGGAGCCGTATCTTATCAATTAGTAATGCCACCATATATATATCCAAATTTCATGATGTGTTTCAAATATCATTGTTAAGGAAGTACATGCCAGAACCAACACAAGTACTCAACTTTGATGAAATCTAACAAGAACCAAATTTGTCTTAATTTGAAGAGACTATTGAGATTATTAATAGTAGAGAGAAAGTATTATGAAATCAGAAGACTTTATTTTTTAAGGTTCTTTGGAGAAACCATAAAAAGGAAGAAGCAACGTGAAAACCTGAGGATGTTTTGAAGAAAAACCACCCTCATATTTTTAGAAGGTAATATTCATGAAAAATATAAAGAATGAAATTTTCAATTGAGGGAGAAATATAACACCCCAATAATATATGGTATTTATCTTCTTAAATAAATTCAATTTATTTGATATCTTACACTGAAAAAAACAAATTGTGATATACTATTAAATATTAACATGATCATTGGAATAGTAATATTACTGTTAGGAAATGTAAACTGGCCATTAGAATAATAACATCACCTATAAAAGTATAAATACAATATAAGTATCTGAAAAATGAAAATACAACATATATATATATATATATATCATGGAATAAGTAATAAAATGTTTCAAAAATGATAAATTAAGTATTGGTATTTTTTTGAAAAGTAAATTTTTATTTACAATTTTATAATTAATATAATGATTTAAAATAAAAATTATCCCCATAAAATAGATTCATAAATTAATATTTTGTTGTCTTATAATTATAATATAATTTTATGAGACCTTAATGATTTTTTTTAAAGTGTCATAAAATAAGTTATAATTTTAAAATAAATTTTTTTTAATAAATGATGATTTTAATTAGAAATTATATTTCCCATATTTATAAAATTAGTTTATTAAAATTTAACCCTTTTTTGAAATCTAAATTTCAAAAAATGGTTGGGGTGAATTTTTTATGAACTATTTGAATTTTTGGTGCATAGTAAAATATGGTAATTTACAGTATTTAACATTTTATATCAAATACATTAATTTTTGAGTTAGATATGGTGTAAGAAACCCTGATTTCCAACTATCATGCACTACTTACTATACCTAGTCAAAAGAATCAACATTATTTATAGTCTTGAGGAAAAATAATAAACTTATGAATAAAACAATAAAAAACTTGTCTCTCCTCCCCTATAAATACCACCCCTCACCACCCCTTCTCCTCACAACTTATAAGCCTTGAAGATTGTATAAATTATACCCAAATCCATTTCTAATCCTTTTACCAACATCAAAGACCTTTTGGTTTTACCAAAATACCAAATCCATGTGTCTTAAGGAGGTTCCCATGGAGATGATATTTGAGAGGTAAAATCTTCCTTCTTTCCCTTTTAATTTCTTTTATTTTATTATAATCTCCTCAACTCCCCTATAAAAAGTAGAATGGTGACAATATTATGGAATATATAAAAGAATATTATTATGTAAATGGGATATCTATAATCAAATCTCATCTCATCTCATTTTAATTCTAAAAATGAAAACATCTTCTGTGAGGTGTCGATTCATCACCTTCGTGGGCGACAAATTTTTATTTTTCATTATCACATTCAAGGTTAGTAATAAAACCAATTTAATGGTTAAAACATATTTTAATATGTGTATCAAAATATATTTAATATTATATAACCAGTATATAATCATAATATTATATAAAATAATACAATTTTGTGTTGGTCGTAAAAATCGCCAAAATAAACTAATCATTTTTCAATAACGTTTTATCTAATGAATAATAATAATGTCAAAAAAATTATATATGGAACCATTTAAAATCATTAAATTATATTAATACCATTTCATTCGACCTTTTCAAAATTATTACAATTTTATAAGAACTTTTATATTTATAAATAAGTAATCCGATCACGAAACCATTAAACAAATGCTCCCCGAACATCAAAATTAAAAATTATAACTCATAAAAATGGCTATAAAATAAATAAATTAAAATATAATAAATGAAATATATTTTTAATATATTTTTAATTAAGTAATTAATTAATCTAATTTGATTATTTTGGACATTAAGTACAAATGAAGAACACTTTCCGACATAAAGTAATGGGTTTCTAATCTCACTTTCATTTCTATGGGATATGCCTTATTCACCACTTATTTATTGTGTGTATTGTATATATAATACCATTTGATATATAATATCATAGATTTTATTATCATCATGTCATTGAATGTTTTATTTGATAATTATTACTTTCATGGGGCATACGATTCGACTGATTAAAAACTGGTAAGTATTTCACCTCAATTTATATTCCATTGGGAATTATTTTTCATTATGTACCAATTCAATTTGACGTTGTGTATACAATTCCCAATGATTTATTTTTTATCATAATTAATTTAATATTACATTAAATATACATATTTCATGCATCATGGATATGATTATTGCATAATATGTATACTATTTTTACAGATGATGTTTACTTTGAATATTATTTGATTGATTGCGGAATTAATAGTAAATCTATGTATTTTACTCAATATAGATATTTTTTATAAGAAATATTTATTCATTAATTAAATTGATCATTTTGATATTTTATTGATTCTTTGGACATATAGACACAGGTGGGACCAGTTATAGATAGCTCCTCGATGCAACGGTAGTCTCATGAGACGACAAAGTTGGCCAAATTAAATGGGTTTTTACCCATAAGGATTAATCCATATTGTGAAAGGTATTTACGGTAGAGGTAACATGATTCTTGAGATCATGGAATCTGAATTATTAAGCACTTAATTAATTAAGATTTCACTCATTATTATCCATGTGATTATCACTATGATATTATTTGTGGATTCAGATTGTGATCAAGTTATTGATTAAATGGAAGTTTTTCACAATAATTTAAATTTCCAAAATGATTATGATTTTATCCTTTGATGATAAAATATTTATTGATTAAATTTAATGTATTTTAGTTATATTTATACCTTTCCATGTGGATAATGTTTCCTTTTTTATTAATTCATTAAAGCTTCCATTATATTTAACCCTTACTGTGCATCTGAGACCACCATTTTATTTGTTCTCCTTTCCCCATGTTATGAGGATGAAATGATTGAATGAGTTATGGGATGTAATTATGTTCCTACTTTATGTTTTATATTTGATTAGAAATGTAATAATCATACGATGTATTTGTCTAGTTCTTCATAACTACTAAAATAATCAGTCCTTTTAGATTTGAATCTTATATCTATGCCAATGTAATAAAGTAAGGCTCCATATCCAGGATACTAGGATCTAGGTATTTACAAGTGAAATTACATAAGCATGTGAGAACCCAAAGGAAATGTAAAGCCCAATGTAATAGTACAACCTGGTCCACTAACATCCATCCCATTAAAAAGTAGTACAACTCAGGTCACACTCAACCCTTTTAAATTATTTTATGTTATTAATTTTCTTGTCATAGAGTATCCTTGTTGAGGTTCGAGTTGAATCCCGGTTATATTTTTTGTGTTTTTATTGAAAAATTAGTTTTTTGGGATTGGCAGCATCCGATTCATGGGAATATAATGGTTTGGAAACCATACAGCATTGCCCAGGTCACAGTGCGGCCTGCTTGGTGTTCACTATAAATAAATAAAATTAAATGAGTGAGAAAATAAAAATAAAATAAAATAAGAAAAGTGGAAAAATTTTAAATAATTTTTTTAATAATAATATTATTATTGAGATTATTATTAATATTATTAGTGTTAGAATATTTTTATTATTATTAATATTAATATTAATAATAATATTATTAAGAATATAATTATTGTTAACATTATTACTATTATTGAGAATATTAATATTAATACTAATATTATTAGGTTATTATTATTATTATTGTTATTCATTTTAATTAATTATTTTTTTGGGTTCAATCCCCTCTCCCTCACCCCTGTTCCCCCTTACTATGCATGCACCCCCTTCTTGGGTCATGACACCACCCCCCTGTGCACAACCCTCTCTCTCCTAGAATCTCCCAGTCCGACCTCCATTCCGATGAGTCCCTACCCGATGCACGACTTATCCTTATGGCACCTACCCAGTGCATAACCCCTCATGCTGGCACCCTCTTCTCGCAACCCCCCTCGCTGGCCAGACCTCCTTAGGTGACCACAACCCCACTAGACTCCCTACTCTAGTGACCATGACCCTACTTACCCCTCTTTCGATAGTCACACCTCCTCCCTTTGGAAACTACCCCTTCGGGTAAACCCTCCCTCATTCTAGGGTTTTTATCTTTCACTTTCATGGGTTTCAGTTTGGGTTAGTGGTTTTATCTCATTATTTTGGATAAATATTTCTATGTAAGGGTTAGATGTTGGTCTCCTGGGGCATGGTTAGGGTGTTATTGGTGATTCAAACCATGTTTAAGGATTTTCTCCACCAAAGATAGGTGATTTTATGTTTAAAAATTTTCTTGATGAATTTATAATGTTTTCTTGTGCATTTTTACATGTTCTATGATTGTCATGTGTCATGTGAATGTGATTTATGGTGGAATTTGATATGATTTTGGTGCTAAAATGGGGTTTTCATGATTAATTGGGTGAATTTGACTTGTAAACCTTTGATAATTCAATTTTTGGCATTTTATAAATTATGTAAATGCTTTATTAGATTTCATATGAGATGTGAATCATATTTTGGAAATTTTTTTAATGTGCATTTTATTTTAAAGACAAGAATATGAGTGTTTTTTTGGTGTTAATCCTTATGGAACTTCATGGAACTAATTTATAAAGTTTTTAAATGAATTATAAAATTACATAAGTAATGAAAATTATGATTTTAAATGGTTTCATTGTGCTTCATATTTTTAAAGAGGAGTTCAGGTTTGCTAGTGGGGTATTGGGTTGTCCATTGTCTTGTCTGGTTGATGAAACTTGGATGTGGTTTTTTATGTGACATGTAAAACTTGTTTGAGAATAAAGGGAAGCCTGAGTATTTAGGTGGGTGGGCTAGGAATAGTTTGCTAGTGATTTAGAAGTGGCTGCAGCCCGGTTTCACATAGCAGGATTAAGGATAACAACACTAACTAAACATGGATAACAATTGGAGACTACTAGGTTATGGGTGGGTCCCCTAATAGTAACTCAGGCATGATAACGCTGATGGTTGTGGTTTATAAGCCATGTTTAACCAAGACACAAGGTACCTAGGGTCCCATTTCTAGCTAGTTCTTAGGGGATTTTCCCATGACTATTTCTCATTGCCTATATCACACTTACCATCATAAAATGTTATGTTGGGTTGGTAATTACAAAATAAAGTGCATTTTTTTCTCATTTAATTTTTTTTCTTATTTTTTTCATTTAATGTTTCTTTCCTTAAAATTTTTCTTTATTTAAAAGTATCATTCATTCAATGTTGTTTTTCTTAAAATTTGTTCTCCTCAAAATTGTTTCTAGCATTTAATTTATTTATAAAACCTTGTAAGTTATTTTTAATTTAATTTTTATAGCATGTAATACATTTTAGGATGTATACTACTACGATTTGGATCAAAACCTACATACACCCTTGGGTATATAAAGATCTTATTGTATGTTTATTCTAGGTGAAGGAAAGGTGAATTATGTGGCCGGTTTGGGTTCATAGTGGAACATTCCATGTAGAACTTGGTGGTAGAATCTTGATGATGTTTCTCTTTATGTTATATGGAGATTTGGGTTTGATTTTTATCTTTCCTTGGTTGTAGTTTTTTGGGGGGTTTTGTTTAGAGTTGTAAAATTTAAATCAGAATATTAGTTATTCCATATTTGGTTGTGCATTTCCAGTTTTTATTATTTTTATTATTGTTTGTTTCATGACTACATATTCAGGTAAATCAGTCCCAAAAGTTAATTTGATAACTGGGAACTTATGCTAGCCCATGGGGATCAGGAACACCCTTCGGGCCTTACTACAGACTGATTCTGGAATTGGTTCGGATGGTGACCCAACTTGGTTTCTGACAAAATGGTATCAAAGAAGGCCATGCTCTATTGAGTCTTGTTCCTTGCAGAAGAGTCTAGGTAAATAAGATCTAGGATTTTAAGGACTTGACACTACGGTTAGGAGTGTGGTGGCTGGACATCACGCCTCGTGATAGGACTCAAGTCACCAGGAGAATCTGGGATTCATCTGAGTCTTTTGGACCATGTGGTTATTTGCTATTTTGGAAATGAAATGGGAGTTGGGTCGATGGTCTCAGTGAGTTCTCTTGGCATAGAACACATTGTGTAGTTGGGGATGTTGTGCTAGAACACTCTACATGATGGTGGTGTGACTAATATATAGCCCCCAACCATATTTATGGTTCACCCATCAACACTAGTTCCCTCTTGATTCATTTAGTATCTCATTGGTTTATGATAATTAGTATGAAAACCATTATTTAAAAATTATGGAAACTAGATCTTAAAATGTAAATAGTTTTTAGTGAATGAGGTTGGAACTATCAGGGTTGTATTTTTATAACAAAAACTTCTATTTTATCAAAGATTGGTGTCTGAAAAGTGGGTAATTTATTTAGAAAGTGTTTTGAGAACTTTTTTCAAATGAGAAAAGATGGGTTTTTAATTAAATGGTTATTCATTAAAAGGGATTTTTTAAATGATTTAAAAGTTTTTTTAAAGTAATTAAATGTTTGGAATTTATACATGGAGTTTGAAAATAGATTTTTATTTTCTAATTAGTGTTCTTTTTTATTGTTTCATGAATTTATGGAAACTTGTTTCAAATGAGGATAAATGTGTATTTTATATGAGTGTGTATGGGTGAAATAGAGTTTTATGTGAAACCGAGAGTGTTTTAAATTGAAATTAAATATTTTTAAATTTATGTGTAAGGTTTGAAAGTGGATTCTTAATTCAATGATTGGTGTTTTTCTAAAAATCTTTTGTGTGATTAAAAATGGGTTTTGATTTTGTGTCTACTGAATTTGAGAAAATATAAGTGTGGGTTGAATGTTATTTTGTAAGGTTAAAAAGGTTTTGTTTTGATATTTGGTACTCTAATTAGTGACCAAATTCGTGGAACATATGTAGAGATTGCATTGGTGCCTGGATTGGTATATGTAAGGGAATATGTGAGACTTCATGAGGCACCATTGGTGAATGTGCAACCCACCCATCCTGTTTTATTTTTAAAGGTATTTTCAAGGAAAATATGTATTGCTTGGGAGTTCACAGTTGTGTGGTGTGTTTATTTATGATTTTGGATTGTTACTTTTAAGGAATTTTTATTTTGAGAATCATTATTTCATAGAAAACGTTTAAGGTTGTGTTTTTTTGATGAGTCGATTTGAAATCATGGTTACTAGTTTCATTCGAGAAGTGTTTTGGGAAGCCTTTATGGTGGTTCCCCTCATGTGTTCAGTGTTTGTTCATGGTACATTTTGAACAATGGACCAGTTTGGTTAGGTCCTTGGTTTTCCTTGTTGGATAGTGTATTCCCCTATAAAGAACTAATACATATTCTAAGTGTAGCCATGGGTGATCCACAGATGGAAAACCCTCCAGTTAATCAATGTAAGCTATTCATTCTTCGGTTTTAGAATTGAGTCCACCTCTCCTCCTTTTCGGTTAAGTGGATCCTATTTTAGTGGAAAAGAGAATGTGGGAGGGTTTTAAGGATGATTTGGTTTCCTTGAGTCATTTGATGGTCAAAGGTGAAGTTTGTTATCGATAAGTCTAAAGGTTCTGCCTGGAAGAGGTGATGGGAAATTTTGTGTGGAAATCAAAAGGTAGTCTAGGTTGTTTGTGTTGGATGCAGTTCTAAAATGTTCTTCGGATATTTCATTGGATTCCTTCAAAGAAAAGGTTCATGTTAGGCCACCAATGTGGTAAATCTGGTTTTAAGAGGGCGTTATATCCATTTTTAGGAGTCGTATGTTTTTTTGGACTCAATTCAAACTCCTTTTCTATGTAAGGATTCTTATGTTGCAGTGGTCACATTTGGTGAAATTTTGAAACATTGTGTTTTCATTTAAGTTCAAGGGTGGATGTTGTGAAAGTTTCCAAGAACTTCTGTTTTAATAGAAACATGATCTCTTTCAGGAATTATAAATTTTTACCATTAGGATGGGAGAATATTTCAATTGTTCTTGTTTTTTCATATCCTCGCTCGTGGTGAATGGAATGATGCATGGGAATATTATAAATCCTTATCATTGTGAAATTACATGTTGAGGAGAAATATGTGGAGAGATGTTTTGTGATCAGTGGTGCTATTTGGATTGCGTAATGGTTTATTTTGGCACAACAAGAAGAAGTTTCATTTAGGGGTTTTTAGTGCTTGACTACAAAGCAGGAGATGCTTCAACCATCAAAGCTCCGGCCATAGGTCCCAGAGTGAAGCTGGTGTGTATCTAGGAATCCCCAGGGGTGAAAATGATATTGGTTTATCATTTGTCTCTGGTGTGGGAGGTGGAGATAGTTGGAGGTTTCATTGTGGAATCTCCAATTTAATGATTCTGTTTAGTGAAAAGAGACATGGGGAATTCATCTCCACACCATGACCCATGTGGGTGGAAGGATTCCTCTCTGGTTAAAAAGAGGTGTAGTTGACTCATTATCTTGAAACTCTATGCTTGTACCCTTGTGTATGTGACTTTCTGTGTGAATTTCTATGTATGATTGGCCTTATAAGTATTTTTTGATTTCCATTTTGATTTGGTCTCATATAGTTCTGGTAATTACATGAGAGTGGTGATCTGTGTGGTGTATTTTTGTTGCTTTGGAGTTTCGTTAATTGGGTCCCTTATGATGAGAGATTTGGTATTTGGGAAGCTCCTAAGTTTACCATATTATTTTTTTTCATGTCATTCCATGCCAGGAAGTTAATCTAGTTGAACATTATGATGGAGAGTCCATTTGGGCCTCCCTGTGTTATTCCTCTGCACCTGTCATGGGTGTTGGTTATTTTCCTGGTGAGGAGTTCATTTGATCCTTCCTGTGTCAGTGACTCAGTTTTGTTCTTGGTGTTGACTTGGTGATATGTGTAAAATTGGGACCATAGCACACCCAAGAATTTCATTGAATTAAAATCATGGGAGTATTTATGGAGTTGTGGTTTGATTCTTGCTGCCTGTTTCAGACTAGCGGTGTAGGTCTCGTTTAGTGATGTCTGGGGTGTTTGACTTAAGTGGTTGGATTATTCTTTATGGGAATATATTTTCCTTTGATCGATAAATTGGAGGTGTTTTTAATTCTAGGGGTGGGAGGCACACAATGGGGTGTACATTTTGAGTCTCCTGAGTTAGATTGGAAAGTATCTTTCTTTTTTGATAGTGTTTTGGCCTTTTCTTGTTTTTTGTTAATTGGGAATTATCATGGACAGTGAAGAGGTATCCATTTCTATATTAGGGTTAGGCCTTTCTGTGGCTTTCCAGGGGAATAAAACATTACGATGGAGATAATTTTTACACATGATTATCTTATTAATTTTATTAGCATTGGGTATCATTTTTGAGGTTTGGGGTGAATCCCAGTTATAATTTTGTGCTTTTTATTCAAAAAAGAGCTTTTCTAGGATTGGCAATATCCAACGCATATAAAAGCATGGTTTAGAAACTGTACGACTTTTCCCAAGTCACCGTACAACCTACCTGGTGTTCCTAAAAAATAAATAAAATTAAATGAGTGATAAAATGTAAATAAAATAAAATAAGTAAAGTGGAATAAAATTTAAATAATTGTTTTATTATTATTACATATATTATTGAGATTATTATTATTATTATTATTATTAGAATTAGTGTAAGAATATTAATAATATTAATAATATTATTAATCTTCTTCTTATTATTAAGAATATAATCATTTTTAACCTTATTATTATTATTGAGAATGTTAATAGTATTATTATTATTATTATTCATTTTAATTAATTAACTTTTTTAGGGTTTTATCCCCTCCCCCTCACCCATTTTCCACCTTAACACGCACACACACCCCCTTACTTGGGTCGTGATACTGCACCCCCTGGGCACAACCCTCCTCCCTATCGGCGTCTCCTTCACTAACCTCCAATCAGGCGAAGCCCACTCTAATGAACGATTCCTCCTACCAGTGCCACCCTAGTTTACAACCCCTCCTATTGGTTCCCTCCTCTCATGCCCCTCCTCACTGGTCGGGACTCCTCTAGTGACAGAAACCCCACTGGCCTCCCTCCTTTAGTGACCACGACCCTATCGACCCCTCTTCTGGCAGCCACACCTCCTCCCTTCGTTGACCGCCCCTTTGGGTAAACCCCTCCCTCATTTTACGGGTTTCTTTCACTTTCGTGGGGTTCATTTAGGGTTAGTGGTTTGATCATGTTTTTTTAGTAAATCATTCCATTTTAGTGTTCAATTTTGGTCGCTTGTGGTGCAGCTAGTGTGCGATTGGTGATTCACACCATGTTTAAGTGTTTTCTCCTCATGAGGTAGGTGATTCCATGCTTAAAATTTTTTGTAATGAATTTATCATTCTTGTTAGTTCATTTTACATGTTTTATGATGATCATGTATGGTGAGAATGTGATTTATGGAAGAATTTGATATGATTTTGGTGCTAAAATGGGTTTTTTCATGAGTAATTGGGTGAGGTTTATGTGTAAATATACGTCAAGTCACTTTTTGTCTTTTAAAAAAAAAATTAAATGCTTTATTAGATTGAGTATGAGATGTGAATAATATTTTGGAAAAAAAATTAATGTGAAATTGATTTTAAAGAGAGGACATTGATTGTGTTTTTGGGGTAAAGCCTTGTTTCACTTCACAGAATTGATTTAAAAAGTTTTTAAATGATTTATTGAAATATGTAAGTGATGAAAATTATAATTTTAAATTATTTTGGTGCACATTTAATTTTTAAAGAGGAATTTGGGTTTGTTAGTGGGGGATTGGGTTTTGCAATGTCTTGTTTGGTTGATGAAACGTGGATGTGTTGTATTATGCGACATGTGAAACTTGTTTGATCACAAATGGAAGCCCGTGTATCTAGGTGGGAGGACTTGGACTATTATGATAGTGATTCAGAAGTGGATGCCACCCGGTTTCACTTAACGGGATTGATGATGACAACACTAACTTAATGTGTGTGATAATTGGAGACCACTAGGTTCTGGGTGTGTTCCTAACTTGTGGGTTGTGCATGATACTGCTGATGGTTGTGGTTTTTTATCCACATTTCATTGAGATATGCGGTTCCTAGTGTCCAATTTCTAGCTAGTGCCAAGGGTATTTTCCCATGACTAGTGCTCATTGGCTATATCACACTTACCATCAGAATATAGTATATTGGTTTGCTAATTTAAAAAACAAGTGATTTTTTTTCACATCTAAAGTTGATTTCCTTAAAATTAGTTTTCATTTAAATTTTCTTTCCTTAAAATTGTTTTTCATTTAAAAGTATCTTTCATTAAGAGTCATTTTTCTTAAAAAAAATTCTCCTCAAAATTGTTTCTAGAATTTTCATTATTTATAAAACCTTGCATGTTATTTTTCATTTAATATTTGTAGCATGAAATCCTATTTTGGTGGTATCTTACTCGGATTTTCCTCACACCCAAAATACACCATTGGGTGTTTGTAGATATTTTTGTATACTTATTCCAAGTGATGGAAAGGTGCATAATGTGGTTGGTTTGGGTTCCTAGTGGAATCTTACTTGTGGACCATGTTGGTGGCATCTTGAGGATTTTGCTCATCCCATTGCATAGAGGGTTGAGTTGGAATTTTAGTTTTCCATTGTTGTATATTTTTTTGGTTTTTCTTAGAGTTATATAATCTAAATAAGAAGATTGGATATTCAATATTTGGTTGTGTGTTTCCAGTTTTGTTTATATATATTTTTGGTTGTTTTATGACTAATTATTTAGTTAAATCATTCCCAAATGTTTATTTGATATTTGGGAAGTTTTTCCAGCCAGTAGGGATCAGGAACTTCCTTCAGGCCTTATCACAGAATGAGTTGGGTGTCGGTTCAGATGGCGACCCGTATTGGTTCATGAAAACTCTTAATCACTAAGGTCTAGCTTCAAAGCCTGATCCCTTACCTAATCCCAAAATCATAAAGTCTACTCACATCCTAAGGGGCCTATTTAGGTTGTGGGTATGAACGGAGTTGGCCATTAACAACATGTTCTTATCTTATTTCCATAATTATAAAATGAATGCATACATAAATAAATAGAAGCAAATCAATCATAATAATAAACCATCCACTCTATTGGAACTCAACAACCACAAGAGAGAATTTAATTGCTTCATACAATGTAAATATATCTCTAAATACATTCCTACAAATATATATTTTCATAAAATACATTTTTGAAAAGATATATTTGTAGTGGTGAGGACCCATGGATTAATGCTTAGGAATCCCCTGAAGAATACCAAGCTGAAGATCCATTAGGATCCTTCCATAAATATATCACCAGTTCCCCATGCCATCTGACACCTCACATTACACTAATCAAGCAAATGATGCCCCAAAGGAACACCCATCAATAAGTCCCAGGCCCTCAGACCTCTAATAATCCTGGCCTGTCAGCCTCAAGTATAACAATGACCCTAAGACCCCAACTGATCGTCTCAACACCATATCCCTATGGCCTATCACCATCAATCATGGATTTATATAGTGATAACCTTCTACATAACTGATGGCCAACACTATCCTCTAATCCACAATATCTAAGGAGGCCTCCACCCATAATGATTTTTTGATATCACGTCAAATGAAACCTATCTATGTGAACATGACTCTAAAAACATGTAGGCTAAAAACCTTGAGTGAAAATCATCAAAAATTCCTAATACACACCAATGGAAAACCTCATTTCCACAGGAGATCATGTCACCCAAGTCCCGATAGTCAACACCATCTCAAGTCCTTCTGGCCTGACTCTCAGACTGAGGACCTCATCACCTCAAATAATGATGACTAAGTCACCTCAACATAGTTATCAACATCACCCTATGCATCTCAATCCATTACCATTATGTTACCTTGGAACCATTTCAATGATATTACATTTCAATTAAATTAATTTACAAAACTAGACTGACCTACCTAGCTGGTAAAAAGACCCTTACCTAGATAAACCTAATTAAATAGATTAGGGAATACCCAATTAAATAATATAAGATTAATTAAAAAAATAAAATACAGGAATTATTTTATAAAAGGCTTTCCTTAGACAACCCAATGTGCGTATTTAATCATGCACATGTAAAACATTTAAAATTAAGGGGGAATCTAGAAAACACCTACTTTATACTCGTAGGAACTTTATCATTGAATATCATCCACTAACTTGATACATAGAAAGGGAAAATAGAGTTTTATATGAAAACCCTAAAAATCAGGAAATGAACTTTCCCAGATTTAGAAATTTGTATGGTAAGATAAATGAGAAAAAAAGTAAGAGGATTGAAGGCCTTAATTCTATGCTTACAATGAGATATATGGTTCTTGGATTAGATTTTAGATGGATAAGGAGGCTCAAAGCCTGGGAGAGGAAGGAAAAAGGGGAGGGTCACTACCAAGACCTCCCATCAGCTAATGAAAGATGGAAAGGGCTAAGCACTTTCCCCCATAAAAAAACCAACCCCATAGGGTTCATGTTTTGTATTTAGTACACGACATGAACAACATTAAAGATGTATATTTTATAAAAATTACAAATTCCTTAGGGTAATCCCCCTGAGATTTCACACCCTTCTTTACTCCATGTAAACTACTCTCTTGTCATGTAAATATTGCACAATGTGGATTTATGGATGGAGCTATTTTTAATAGACTAGGCCATCCATCATTCTTGCAGTGTTCACATGAACCCATAGTACATCCACTTAAATTTAAAACCAAACTAAAAATAAGTTCTAGAGTTATCAAAAATACAAAATTAGGTTCTAAAACATAGTATTTATGTTGGACAAAACACCAAAATCAAAATTTCAAAATTACTTGAAAAAAATCACCCATTCAAAAACCCAGGACATTACCGTCTCCCAACCTTACAATAACTCATACATGAGTTATGGTGTCTCATACCAAGATGGAACTAAACATAAAAATCTCATAATATTACCCCAATCTACCTTAGTTAGTCAAACATAGGTCAACTACCCATGAGGTTCTCCCCACCTTAGGAGTTACTGACCAGGTTTCTTATCGAACCAAAATTTAATATTTTGATGGCTCATCCGACCATCCCTAGACATAAACATCATCATAAGACATATAATCATCCCTTCACACTATTATGTGCTCATTTATACCCGAACCATACATGATTCCAATCAAGACCTACATCTCATCAGATTCTCATTAATACCCATGTCAAACATGATACCCATTATATCCTACATCTCTTTAGATAGTCAAAGTAACCCACATCACACACACACACATATGAATACCCATTCAAGTTATAATTCCTAAACACCTCATATAAAAAAGCATCATACTTGATTCCCACATACTAACAAGTATCTATTTAGTTCAATTTCAATATGTGCACCTCAAAAACCCATACCTGTCATTTCAAAATCAAAAGAAAACTGGATCAAGACCACAATGTACCTATAACTATCATTAGATCCCCAAAAAAAATTATACCTACTAGATTAATAGAATTCCACTAGCTTGAATCCTGACTTATTGATTCCTATTCTCCCTATGTAGCTACACTATCCACTGGACACACTGTTGGGTTATCTCTCCCGACCACAAACTATACATGAAGTTGAATCTTGGATACCAGCTACAACTCCAAATCCTACCATAGATCCATGATTCTTCCCCAATCCCTAACTCCCAGCTACCCAAGAAGGATTTCTAATAATCCTTTCTAAATATCCCATCTAACCACATGCTCGACACTCCTTCGAATCTTGATCACTCTAGGTCTAAACATGCCATGGATGCCAACACTAGAAGCACACTATAAAAGAACCACTCCTCAGTGGCCTACCTGGATCTCTTGCCCAACTAACCTATAAATACTCCTCATGTTCCCACTTTCAAATACCTAAATCACCACTAATATGCTCACATGACAACATCACCTAGTTATAATAGGATCAATCCATTAAGTTTACCTTGTCTATCAATACCTGATTCAATTCCTCAGAGAAATATTATAGCATGATGATGTTTACCTGAACCCTGATGGAATTCTTTAAGCCATCCTCAAATCACCTCAACCCAAAAATTTCATCTCTATACATAGAAGGTGAAAAGAGAAAAATGTCTATGAAAACTTATGTATTATCCATAATAGACATGTATCCCTGCTATAATTTTATGAACTCATGGTCTTGGTCTTCCCTCAAAATCTCAGGGATGAAGTGATCAAAGAACCTGGCCACAAAATCCTTCCAAGACACTCCCTAATTTCTTCTTGTATGAACCTATACATACCACCATCACATTCCTAGTACTATGAGAATATATGTAGCCAAATTCACCCTCCAACATGAGGGTGAGTCAAGCTAGTCAAAGATAGTATGCACTAAATTGATCCAGTTCTCTATTTCCTATGGTCCACCCTCACCCTTAAATAAAGGTGTATTGTGAGATTAGAACTCCCACGTTAGATAAGACATAGATTTATCATCTCTCAGAGCTCCCCTATCGATGCCCTATATGAATCATACCAAGCTCTCCCTGAGATTATTTTTTAGCCATGTTCCAAAATCTTTCATATTCTATGGATTCCATGGCTATACCAGAGCCTGTACTCATTTCACATGATCATCCTAACCCTCAGGGGCCTTATCCCATGTACAATCTAGCGAAACCACATCCCATCCATCCCAATGCTCCACCAGAATCCATATAGGAAAAGTTATGTTAGAGACCAAACAACATGGTCAAAAATCCATAACAGTCATATATATATATATATATCACATATTGGAAAAAATATAACATTAATTTTATATCACCACCCTTACACTCCCCTACCACACCCATGTCACATGATATCCAAACTCATGTCCCCTTACCTACCCATAAAAGAGTCAGGTATCATATATCATCATGCCTCATGGGCCCCTTACTAATCATATCATAGTTAGAACCCACAAATAATTCACATAAGATATTATAAAATCAAGGTAGATGTGTAGAATTCCACTAAAAGGATAAGTAGAAAAGCAATGTTTAACTTTTTATAGACTCTTTAAATGGATCACCCAACTATTATCATCCATGCCTACACATATGAGAGTTAGAACCATGCATAAAATATATACATAGTATCACATCCAATCTCATATAGAACCATATACCTAGGATGAATAAGTACAAATCAAAAGATAATGTTAGACAGATAAAAACTCTCTAGATTTTTGTTGAAACTTTAAAGTGTTCATGCCCTTTTAGCACATTACATGTTCCCAATTATAATTACAAGCATATACACACATCATATGAGTGTAAATTTCTATCAAGATTCATAAAAAATAATCCCTTTACAAACAAGGATAAGGGTCAAAACCATATAATCCAATAACATCACACACAAGTGCACCACTTGTGGTGGAAATCAATTAATTGTAAAATGGAGAAGCATAAAATCAGTTTCTCACCCATAGAAACTTGGCCTGTCCTCCATGCATGGGGATGCAGACACCCAAACATGATCACTTTACCTAGTTTTGACTACATCACAGCCTCTAGTTTAAAATATCCCAAATAGTAAGACCAAAAAGGAAAAGAGATCCCTATGATAATATTTATATCCCCCAACTCGGGATCCACTAAAACCCATGCTCCAGGACAGAGGTGCAATGGGCCTTAGGCATGCCTCTCCATACACCAAAGGCTACCAACTAGTAGTGAGGGTCTAATTAGGTGAAACTGGGGAGACTATACACCTCTGGTGGTGTTGAAAAAAAATTAAAAAAACAATATTAATGGTCCTACCAGAAAAAAACCAAAAATAATAAGTAAAATTTAGAGGAATAAATAGATAATCAGTAAAAGAATAAATAAGAAAAATAAATAATAATACCAAAGAGTAATTCCATTTTTGGATGATCAATAATTCCCTAACATTCACATAAAATAAACATTCAAGGCCTCATATGGTTTACCATAAAGGTACATATACATAAACATGTGAGAAACCAATGGAAAAGTAAATCCCAGTGAAACAAAACCACCTAGTCTATTTCCATCCATCTCATGAAAAATTAATACAAATTATAATCACAAAAGTCTATCTCCTAAGCCTGATTACTTAACTAATCATAGAATCATAAAGTCTACTCATGTCCTGAGGGTACTGTGTAGGGTGTGAGTATGAAGTCAGTAGGCCACCACCAATGTGTACCTATATTACATCTATAATTATATAGTGTATTCATATGTAAATAAATAGAAGCATCTCACACATAATAATAAACATCCGCTCCACTAGTTCTCAGTAGCCACAAGTGATCATTTATCTGCATCGACCAATACTAATATATCTATGAATACATGCCCGAAATATATATTTTCACAAAATAAATGTCAAAAAGATATATTTTTGTGCTGAGGACCCAGGGATCAATGCCCAAGTGTCCTATGAACAATCCCAATATGAAGACCCCTCAGGCTCCTTCCAAAATTATATCACTGGTTCCTCATCCCATCTAACACCTCACATACACTAATCAAGTATCTGACATCCCAAAGACACACCTATTAATAAATAAAATCCCCATTATACCTCAATTTAGAAAATAACCATCATCTCAATACCCTAGTGAACTGAGGTATGAAAATATATATCCTCCAATATTCTTGGAATATCGGCCTCAAGTATAACAAAGAACATCATCCCAAAAAATATGGTCTCCAAACCATATCATGATGGTCCATCACTATCAACCATGACTTTATATGGAGAGAATATTCTCCATAACTGATGGTCAACCCGATCTCCTAAAAGACAATATCTATGGGGGCCTCCACCCAAATCAAGTAGTCAAAACCACCACTACTTAGTTCTATCTATGTACACACAACTCCAATGGTGGTCTATAAAAAATGGTGAGTATAAATAACTAAAAATACATAAACCACACCAATTGGAAACCTTGTTTCTACATGTGACCATGTCACCCAAGTACCGATGGTTAACACCATATAAAGTACCGCATGCCCTACCTTCATACTGATAACCTCATCACCTCAAATCCTACTAACTAAGTCTCCTCAACAAATTGATCAACATCAACCCTTTTATATTAGTCCATGTCCATAAATTTCCCATAGAACCATTAAAATCATATTATATTTCAATTGAATTAAATTACACAACCGACCTTACCTTTCCAATTGGTCAAAATCCCCTTACCCAACCCAACTTAATTAAATAATGTAGGGAATTATAAATGGTAGATCATAACAGAAATTAACCAATTAAAAGATAATAATTGGTTTATTAAAGGTTACCCTCAGACAACCCAACATGCATATTTAATCATGAACCCATAACATAGGTAAAATTATAGATAAATATTTGAACCACCTACCTTATACTCATATGCTATTGCTCATTGAATATCAACCTGTAACTCAATATTCATTGAGAGAAATTAGAGTTTTAGATGAACACATTGAAAATAGGGAAAACGATATTCTATGGATTTAGATTTTCATATAGAAAGATAAATAAAAATATCTAATAAAAGGATTGAATGACTTACTTCTGTGATTTGAATGATATAGACGAATCTCATATCAGAGTTCTAATAGAGAAAGTGGCTTAAAGGCTAGGAGGAGAATGAAAAAGGGGAGGGGTTCTACCAAGCCCTCTTGGATACTGAAGAAAAATGGAAAAGGTGAGAACCTTATCCCCCTAATAAAACAAACCCCACAGGTTTCACATTGTGTATTCTGTATATGATGAGAACAACATCCACACTGTGTATTAGATTCACATCCTGAATTCCAAGGGGTAATCCCCTAAAGATCTCACACCCTATTTCATGATGTGTAAACTAATTTCACATCATGTAAATATTAAAAATCATGAATATTTGGATTAAGATGTTTTATGTATCCCAGGCCATCCATACTTCCTTCGATGTTCTCTTGAACTCCCTAGACTTCCACTGGAACATAAAATGAAACTAAAAACAAGGTGTTGGATATATCAAAATTCCAGAATTATATTCTGAAACTTAGAATTTATGTTTGTCTAACCACCACACTCAAAAGTAAAAAATTACATGAAAAATGGCCCTTTCAAAAACTCAGGATGCCACATTTACTTCTCTTAAAAGGGGAATATCTTAGAGTGGCCTTTATGAACACCCCACACCCAAAACCCCATCCCCACGATAAGGTCATATGGAGAATCCCCAACCGAGAAGGATCCATTTCCAGCTAATATGGTAGAGCATCCCATAGGGTAACAGTCTGATCAGTGATAGTTTGGCACAACAATCCGTCTACTAGGTGGTCTGTGCCCTTCTTCCCACTCGATGAGACACTGAGTGACCCAAAAAGGCAAGAAGATCATGGGAGTAAAAAATTCCCCCAAAATCATTATCCCATGAATCAAACCCCATACTTTAATGAACACCATGGCTATGGTCCTTGACCGTGCACCACTATGCCACCATCTAAGAGGAAACCTGAGATGTTACATTGGATAACCTAAATGGTTTGAATAAGTTTAAGTTATTTTTTTTTCAATATACTTATGTAAATAAAATTCAATGTGTTCCAAATTTGGGTAATGTGGATTATCCCAATGAAAGGAAGAATTTATAGTTCCCCATGATTGGTAAAGAGTATCATTGAAAGAGGGATATTGATGAATGTGATTTCTTCCATTAGAGAGAATCATGAATAAGTTAAAAAATATGTTTCGAATTTAAGAGATTATTATTCCTAGGAAATAACCTTTATATTTTATGGTTGTTGATATGATCTTAATTTAAGATTTATAGTGCTAAAAATAAATATTTTTTCTAAATAAATAACTTTTAGAGTCCTAGATCATGTTTTTAAGAAAAAACTTGAATAAAAATAAAGAATAGATATATTTTCTATTGAGAGACATTAAAAATGAAAAATGTATTATTCATTTCTAGTTCTTGGAATTTTAGATATAGAAAATTATATATGTAGAATATGTTAAAAAAAGTGACAACCTTAAATCATATGTAGGATATTGACTCTACTATCATGAGGTAGTGTCTAGGATCAAATATGGAAAGAACTAGGTAGTGGAGGAGGTGAAGAGAGATAATGTGGTGATACACTAGAATGATAAGTATGAGAAACTAGCCTAGTGGGGAGTGACATTAAGAAGAAAAGGAGATGTAGATCATGGTACAAGGTGGTACCATGGGAGTTTGATGGCCACATTTTGAGAAACATAGGTAATGAAGTAGTGGAATCCCATATTTAAAACAAATGTGGGATAAATTTTCATTGGTTATATTCAAATAATAAAACACATGCAATGAATTTAAATCAAATGGATCTTTTGTGAGTTTTCTCTTACTGTGTGATAAAGATTTTATGCTTGGGGGTTAGCACCATGCCACCTAAGCCCACACCACATCTGCAACAACCACATAAGAATATCAAGTAGTGAAGATTATGATATTTCATTGAGGATGAGGTTTTTAGGCCATGGATAAAGCTAGGAAAATGATATTTTTTCTCTAATTTATAGGGATATTTCAAGATTCTATTTTGAAGATATAATATTGATTGCGAAACACATTGAATATAAAATAATTATACATCACCACTGAAATCTTAAGGAAGAATTAGTTGTTACCAAGATGATACAATATACTATTAAGTTTGAATTAATATATATATATATATATATATATGATTCTATGTATTATCAAAGGATATGTTGAATAAGATAAAAATGAGGGGATGATCCTGAATAAAATAAAAACAATGAAATGATGATGCATCACAATTCATTTAATTATAAAAGTATCATAGTGGGTGTAGTTATACTAAGTTTCAAGAAAATTCTAAAGGTTGTTTATTTCAGAAGGTTACAGGTCGATCATGTAGAGAATATAAGCTCCCAACCATGATAGTAGGTGTGAAACTTTATTATAAGTAAGGATTAATGTGAGGAGAATCCTATTCATGCATGTATAATTCTTATTATATAGTAAATGTTTTGAGTTTTCATGGGAAAAGAGGCAATATGTTTTGATAATTTTAGATGACTGATATTAAAGGTAGAACATGCATGATATGTGAATTTGGATTCATTTGTGATCTTGTGGCACCATATTTTTTTTGGAATTGTGTTGAGATTGAGTGGTTCACCATGTTTTTTTGAAGCGATAGGAGCTGATCACTACATCAATCATTGTATATAAAAAAGTCTTAGAAATTAAATTTATAGATAACACTGAGGGAAATAAAATTGGTATATGATAGAGAGAAAAATATTTGATATATTTATTTATAGAAGATAATAATAAGTCTAGAATTTATGTTGTCACATACAATTTAAATGAAAGATGTTCCTATATGAATACAATCATTCTTATAGTATATGTGAATCCATCCTTTGTGATATCGGGCTTGTGTGAAGGCCATAAAATGTAATACATTTTTAAGAAGGTTAAAATACTCTTATTTTCATGAATCATTCATAGTGAATAATTTTTACATGAAGTTAGTATCACAAACTAAAAGTTGTGAAAAGCACTTATAAAAAATACTCTTTATAGGGAAAAATTTTTTCGAATTATTTTTTTACAAATTAGAGTGGAGAAGAGTTTATATAATCTATAGAATTTATGTGAAATGTTAATTATAGGAAGTATTGCATGATGAAATATTAAAAAAATAACCAATAGAAGACTGCAAAATCTATAGTTTAATTCTAAAATATGAGTTTCCCATACCAAAATATTTTTAATGACAAAACTAAGAAGATTAGAAAGTTATTAAAGTTGGTAAAAAATGAACAAAACTAACATATTATTTTAGTGTTTTAATATTTCATATGTTGATATTATTTAAAAATATAAGAAGAACTGAATTCATATTTTTTTATTATACAGTGAGATGAATAATAAGTCACATATTCTATTTATTACTAATAGTGAAGATCCGACATGCATGAAATTTTACTGAGTAGTGATTGGAAGTCAAGATCATTAAAGATTAAGTTGAAGGAATTCAACAAGCACATTCCATAAAAAATATAGGAGAAAGGTTGTTTATAGAGAATCAGTTACATGGAACTATTCCTAAATATATATACAATCGAAGACTCTGGTGATGAATACGATATGATCATTCGATTTAGTAACTTCTTGAAGCTTGAAGAAGATATCAATCATTATGATTTATAAAATATATTATAATTGATGGTGAGATGTTGAGTATCCAATGAGATTTTGGATATATATAGAAGCATAATGAGATGTTATAAACTATGGTATCATTATTTTCATGACCCAACTAAAGTTGGGGCTTGAGCCACAACTACCCCAAGCCCACCTCCATAGGCCATGGGTGACGAAAAACCCCGAAGGAATAAAAAACTCAGGGAGGAATTTTCCTAAAGTAACTAAATGCACGTACCCATAAATACATCAATTAAATAGTGTAGAGATATAAAAAGATGAATATGAAATGCATGCATACATCTATCCCAAACCAGAGTACAATAACAGTACTAAAGTCAGAAGAGAAAAAAAATTTCCCACCAAAAGAGAACTGCAAAAGCGTCTGAACTGATTAAAAGGATGGGATCGCTACCAAAATTAAATACTAAAAATCTCCTCAACCCTTCTCTAGTAAAAATCTTGGTTACTCTATCTCACTAAGATCCTCCTACCTTAGGTCTTTCATAGACATTTTTAAAAGTACTATGGTCTGCACTAGACACAAAACAAGCATTGTAAAATCCAGTTCATGGGTGAGTATAATGATACTCAGTTGGAGCCCTAAAAAACCAAAAGAAAAGGGAGTGGATGAAAGGAGAAAATACAATCAACCTAGGTAGAGGGAACCACATAAATAGATAAACTCCATCTCAAATCATCCTCTTCTATACATGACTGGTCAGATAAGTCAAATTAGAATCCCCAACAAGAGAGTAAGAAAAACAACTCCATCCCACAACTCAACCCAACAAGTGAGTGAAAGAAAACTCATCCAAACACAAGGATCATGACATTGTGAGAAGATGAAATTATCCTCGAGTATTTAGTACCTATAGAAGAATCTCAAAACAAAAAAACTATGGCACAACCTACGCGTCATCTCCTCCCATGGAAGGAGTGTAACCAACAATAATGTATGGGCACCAGAGTGGCAAAAATACTCAGTCCTCAAGGAGTGTCAACCCAGAATGTGAAAAAACCATAAGCACTACCATAAATCACCTAGATATAATCGTATTAGACTCCAAGTCTCATGATGTTCCAAAATCATAACCTGCAACATGATTATATTCATAGCTCTAAAGGTAAACACAAAATGAGTAAAACATAATACATAATCTCTTCCATTCCAAATGGCACTCGCCCGAGAGATACACTCCATATATAATGGATATACCATTCTAAATGGTACATATGAGATAATTTTCTCCATCAATAAAAACCTATATGGTCCATATCAAATTCCCAACACCATAGGTAATATAGTCGATAATTAGCACCCTGTGCAAGGATAAAGAAACCAACTGGAGAGTCCCACTCCTCAAAAATCCTCTATAGTAGAGGGAGAACTTATCTAAACCATGCACCCTATGAATCTTCTCTATGAGGTGGAATGGAGGTACCCAAAATTCAAAACTTCCCCATAGGCAAGGGAGTACTAGCACTTAAATAACCCACAAAAACTCTATCACTCTTGTATGGATTTACCCACATGCCAGTCTATCGAGGTAGAACTAATTCCTTACCAGGTATCATGCTTATCAAGTGGAGGGGCCCAATCCTTTGTACTATACTAAAAAATTGATGGAACTTTAACTCTAATGTAGGACTTTCTCCCCACTACAACTCAGAGATGGGGGGTACTAGCCATAGGTAAGGAATCACACCCCAAAATAACATGGGAGTACTACTTAGAGGAAGGAGGACTCAAATCCAGATACAACTGGGGAGTACAACTCCATATATCGAGGACCCTCACCCTAACCCAATTAGGGAGTTCCAATCTATGGCTAGAGGACCCACATCCTAATATGATAGGGGTGTACTGACCCCAAGCTAGAGGACCCGCTCCCTGTCATGGAAGGGGAGTATCGAATCTACTTAAATATCACGTATGGAAGACCCACACCCTGGAACGATAGGAGAGTTTTATTCCAATGATATAGGACCTGAACCCTATCCCGGTGGGGGAGTACTCACTCTACCTATACGTCATATATGGTGGAACCGTGCCCTAACACATCTGAGGAGTACTAACTCCACAGATAGATGAACCACACCCTAGTCCAATAGGGGAGTTCCTACTCTATTTGTGCAGCATGTATGGAGGGTCCACACCTAGGAATGGTAGGGGAGAGCTTTCAAACTTTACGAATAATATATGGAACCCACACCCTAAAAAATTAGGGGAGTACCAATAGTTCTAAGATTCCATCGACAATGCCCAATATCTCACATGTCTACCATGAACACACAAGTCTAATGAACTCAATCAACACACCTTGATAATTTCCTCTTTGGATGAAACAGATTCACCCACATGGTTTTAGGTTGCATAAAAAGGATGCGTCTCAGTGGGGAAAGTCTTCCTCTTCCTTGTGAGTAAAAGGCTATGTCAAACCCCATATTGTCCCAAATAACTACCCAGATGTAAAATAACCCCGACCAACAATGTGGGGAGTCCCATATATACAAAATCAAATAGGTAAGGGAAACCCATGCCTAAATTTTATAGGGGAATACCATTACCAACATCTATCTTCAAGAACCATACCAATCTATTGCATCGGTCATGCACTAATAAGAGAAGCATTACACTTATCACACTTCATATAGTAACAGTGTAGAGGGTAGGGGACCTGTGTCATGTTCCAAAAGGGGAGCACCACTATAATAGTCTAAATAGTCCATGGGACCCACATAGTAAAGTCTAAGAGAATGGTACTAACACTGAAGTCAACCCAATGATTCAACCTGTTCACTACCCAAGATTTTCACTGCTACATAAGAGTCTTGATTGAAACACACCACCTCATACCTTGTATACCAAAATAAATTCCACCATCACGTTATACACAAAAAAAACTAGGATATGCTACTCACAAGCCTGAATCTAAGTCCTAGTGAAGGATATACGGAGGAAAAAATATCTCAAGGATATCTACAAGGAGTACACAATGTGCACTAGAGCACACACAACATGCGTTCCCACCCGATCACTTGGACATGTATCCAGTTGACATTGTTTCCAATAAATGTAGGGGTACACAGAATTTATAGGGGGTACATGGTGTGTTCTAACTCTATCAGTCCTTAGCCATGTAGTTTGCTCATTTACATGCAAGGAACCCCATGTTTGTGTACTTTAACCATGTGTTAGTACACAACCATGTGTTTTCACATATCTTCCCAAGCCATATCCCATAGCCACACCGATTGAGGTACTACACGACATGTAACTCTGATACACGACGTGTAGTTCCAAAAGATAATATTTTCCATACAGCAATTACTACACAACAAGTGTATATAGACAACATGCCATGTAGATTGTAATTCCCCCCAAACCCATAGATCTACGTAGTAGGGATCATAAGAAATAACAATAGGGATCTAGAACATTAGAATAATGAAGAATGAATGGGATCATGACTAAAAACCAAAACCAACTACCTTGATAGAGAAATTATAAATATTTTTATGAATAATGACTCCCATATCATTTTGGTTCTCGATCTGGTGATAATCAGCTTTAAAAATAGAGACTGATAACACCTCGCTTCGATGATTAGGCTTGTTTCCATCTATCGGACAAAGAGGGGAGGAGAGGGGATAATGAGAGGTGTGACTCTTTTGTGTTTGGGCACACCAACATGAGGGGAGATGTGAGTATTAGGTTAGGTTTTTAATTAATCAATTAAATTCTCATTTAATTAATTAAAGCACCATTTAAGGCCCCATCCAAAACTCATGGTGTGGAAAATTTTATATCGTGCCTAGGGTAAACAAAACATTCTAGAATCAACCATGAAGTCAAAATATTATTCAATACTATTCATGGGAGTTATTCCACTTTTCAAGAAATATTGCGTGCACATGAAAAAATATATTTAATATTTTTAAAATCAGCTTACTGAGGCTCTCTAGGGAACGAATTCTAGTTTTGACTCGACAACTAGCTTCATAAATATTCATAAAAATAATCTAAAGTATTAAAATTAAAAAAACCTTGGTCTCTACATCACTACCACCTTCAATTACTTTCATCCTTGAAAAGAAAAAAGGCCATGCACAAGGAGAAAAGAATTGATCTACACACTGGAACCCATGATAGTGAGATAACCAAGGGTTACCATGCTGCTTCCAAGCACACACTTAGGGAAAACACCATATCCAAACCACTATTACATCTAGATTATATGTTTCCAACACCTCAGAACAAACGGTAACATGTCCATCAGCCAATACAGACAGGAAATCACAAAACACCACAATCCATATGTAGTCATGTGGTCTAGTGGTACACCACCACGCTAACCTGATGCGAATGCTGAATAACCCCATAGTTTACATCTACCCTTGGATGAAATATCTCATGAAATCATAAAGCATATTGAATTCAGGGTTGATTCCACGCACAATAGGGAACCAAAGAACAAGAGTGGAGGGTAGTCTCTTCCAACCTTGAGAATGTAGACATGAAATATATGTGGAATACTCCACATATCTTTTACCCTCTTGAAAGGAGAGTAACATGAACCAGATAACATAACCACACCCTCTAGTTGTTTCCTAACTTAGTAAAACTGGTAGGAAATCAATCCATATTGTATAAATATTTTAGAGTCTAACTCTACTGTTATGGAAACATTCTAAGAAAGGTTCTCTACTACTCAACCTCACCCTGAACACACAAGTCAGAGGGGATCATCCACTGTACCTCAATAATATCCATTTTTGGTGGCACTGAATCACCCACACAATTTTAGACACATCATAGAAATGTGTCTTGGTGGGGGAAGGACCCTTATTTCTCGTGAATTTGAAGCTATGTCAAACAATACCATCACAAGGTTCTATCAACACCCTGTGTCACCCTAGTTAAAACTTTGAGAAAGAATCACAAAGAAAAGAGTACCCACAATATTGTTTAACAATTATTACTATAGAAAGTAGAAAGGACACTAGGTTTACCTCTATACATTCTTAGTGCTTCTGGGTCAAAGGCCTCTATGGCCTACAATTGTCTTCACTCACAATGCCCAGCTCCCTGAGCCTACAGTGGACCACCTCTTGTCACTATCCCAGATCCTCCGCCTCATCCACCATCTTGGAGAACTTCTTACTCCAAACGCTGCCTATGACAAATAAGCCCATTAACCGACACCCTATTAGCATCACGAAGAGTTAGAAAATATCTAGTAAGATGTCATCAACAGTATAAAGAATAACACCACCTCTCCTATAGTTGACATGATTCTCAGTGCTTCTCCTGCACTATAAGCCCATGTGTCTGAGTTTGGGAATGGGTATGGCTCCAGCACCACAATCTCATCACTTTTCACCAAATAGATGTTTCAAACACCTCAACCTCATGAATACCACCTCGGGACACATATACCTGTTCTTCCGATAGGAAGCTCTCTAATACTAGATCTCACTCTAGCACTCCAGCATAGGTGAGAACAAACAGTGGAAACAAAGATTACATAATCTCCTAGTGAAATCCCCACTTAAAGGTCTGTGATCTAAAAAACAAATCTCGAACCATATCCCGGGAAAATCATGATAGTTCTGTGAACCTCACTGGAAACTCTACCACAGTCATGCTGCCCTGCTGAAGATGAAAAAGATCCAGGATACATACTGATCTCAGCATGGCTGGGTAAAACTCTTCATTGAAGAGTCACTAAAACTCTACCATATTGAGAATCTCCTAATTTTGGGAATACATCACTAAATGCCACCATCTCTCAACTGAGCCATGAAAAAGTTTCACCGCTAGGTTCATCAACTGATTGGGATTTTCCTCACTAGGTAGAAAACTCGCATGACTTCCTCGAGCCATAATATGCTACTTGGGGGGTTTGGATCACCCCAGAACCTCAAAGGTAACTACCATTGGAATTCATGAAATGAATTGATCATACATGCATCCTCACCCTGAACTTCTAGCACAACCATCTATTCAAGTGGTGGTAGAAATACTGGTGAACCACTCAAAGGTAATTTGATCGAATCTATGCCCTGCAATAATGCCTAACCATGGAGAGGAATGTCCTCACAATCACACTGTAGAATCCTATCTGGCTATTTTCATAGAGTAATACTGATATTAAATCAGGACACACCATGATCAAAGAGTGTATTTGGGTAGTTTACTCAAGAAGGAAATGGAAAATAAAATAAAAAATCTCATCTTATATGATATAAGTACCATTTATGTCCCCTGTGACTAGTGTTATAATGTATTGAGTTAGAAAGCAGGTTATTAGAGTCCAAGTGAATAGATACATTAGCCAGTGAACCAAAATTGGAACCTCTGACCTATTATCTGAACTCGAAACATCCTAACATTGTTGCTATACAACCTAACCAAAACAATTTAATGGGAAAAGTCCAAAAAACTTACCAAGGAAAGAACTTTATCTAATACCACTCTATCATGTCCTGGCCAAAGTTTGGGCATGAGCCATGACTACCCCAATCCCACCTCTATAGGCCCTAGTGGTTGGAGATAAGATCTGAAGGCATAACTATACTCAGGGGCCCTTTTTCTAAATTACTTGTATGTATGAACCCACAAACACCTCAATTAAGTTGTGCAAAGATATAAAAAGTTGAAATTGAAATGATTGCATACATATATCCCAAAATATAATATAACAGAAGTACTAAAGTAAAAATAGAAAAACAAGAACCCACCAAAAGAAAACCACAAAAGCATTTGACCTGCTCAGAAGGAGGGGATAGATACCAAAAGTAACTACTAGAAATATATTTATCCCTATTCCAGTAAACACCTAAGTTGGTCTGTCTCTCTAAGTTATTACAAACTCAGGTCCTTCATAGAATATGTTGAAATGCTTATGTTCTACATAAGACAAAAATCATGTGTTGGAAAAACCCATTCATTTGTGATTATAAAGAAACTCAGTAGGTGTTAGAAAAACCCAAAAGAAAAGGGAGTGAATGAAAAGAAATAATTCACTCGACCTATCCAAAGGGAACCCCATAAAGAGAGAAACTCTATATCAAATTATCCTTCACTTTAAATGACTAGTTATCTAAGTCAAAGAATAATCCCCAACATGAGATTAAGAAAAATACTTCATACCACAACTCAAACCAACAAGAGAGTGAATGAAAACTCATCTAAACACATGGATTTTGACATAGTGAGATGATGGACATATCATCGAGACTTCAATTCCTATAGCAGAAGAGTGGACTCATCCAAAAATGAGAATCTAAATATGTAAATCACATGGAATACCATGCATGAATTTGTATCCCCTAAAAGGATAGTAACCAATGGTAAGTTATGGGCACTAAAGTGGTAAGTATACTCTTCCCTCAAGGGGTGTCAACCCAGAATGTGAAAAAATCACAAGGGATCTTAAACATCACCTATATATAATCATATCAGACTCCAAGCCTCATGAGGTTCTGACTTCATATCCAGAAACAAGATTGTATTCAAGGCTATAAATCTAAACAAAAAACCAGGAGAACAAACTCCACGATATCTACCATCCTAGATGACACCCATCTAAGAGATACAATCCATCGAGAACAACTATAACATTCTGAATGTTATGTCAAAGAGAACGTTCTCTATCGGGAAAAACATATACAGTTTAACTCTAATGTCTAGCACCAAAGTTTCTGCCATCACTAAACTCTGTCCTGTATAAGGATAAAAGACCAAGTAGAGAGGTCTGCTCTTCACCAATATCCTACAGCTGACTGAGCACTCCTCTAAACTATGCATCGTGATAATTCATACGTTCGGGATAATTCATGAATTTTTTATATGACTCTAGAAGAGTTGAGAATAATTTGGAAGTGTTCATATGGAGTTAAAATGAATGTGAAATTAATAGTTATGTAATAATATTGAGGGGGGAAATTATTTTGATTTCCCACATTTTTTACTTTGAGGGATCCTATATAAATAGGTTTAAGTACAATGTATAAGGGAATTTTTAACATGCTCAAAAAGGTAAAATAATAGAGTTTTGGTTTTGAATTGGTTTTTGGATATAATAAGTGATCAAATAAGTGGTGTTTAGGACTCATCAAAATAGATCAAAAAATCAAGATGAACAATCAGACAGACAGATTTTGGAAGCATCAAGAAGAAGGAAAGAGCTAGGGTTCTAAATTCCTGTAGGAAAACCAATCAGAATTGTTTCTAGATAGGAGAATCAGACAAAATAATCAGAAATAGTGATTATAATAAGGTTTTTATGAATTCCATATAATAATTTTTTATCTTTTTTTGGGTAAGAAAGTGAAGAGTTGTTTTTGAAGATTAAAAAAAGTGAATATTGTTGAAGTAGAATTGTGAAAAGTTATAAATAAACTAGTGAAAGTTTCTTAACATGTTACAAAATCCCATTTACATATTCCATGCTAGAAAAATAACATTCAATATTGTACTGATCATAGTTCTATAAAAGTTTAATGGTATTATTTTCTAGTTATATCCAAACAAAAATAATTGTTTACTCTGGATTTTGTGGTATTAGTTACTTTGAAACCATGTCAATGACTAGATACCATTATTTAGTAGTGAACCTTATAGATTATTTTTTTCCTATGGATGTGTTTAAATTTTTAGTTTTCATCAAATTGATAAATATTTAATAGGAGGTGATGGTTTTTTGAAAAGAAAGATAACATAAAAGAAAAAGATATCACTAGTTTACCCCTCACCCTCTTAGTGATTACATTGATCATGTGAGGGGCTTTTCAATTGGTATTAGAGCCAAGGCTCTGTTTTTTTACTACTTTTCTAAATTTTTAATAGAATTTGAAATGGATATTTTTGAATTTTCTGAAAAATTATGGGATTCCATTTTTTGATGGAAAGAAATATCATATCTTGAATGGCAGAATGTTTTCATATCTTATGTCTGTTGTTTATGATGTTATGGAGGCATCTATAAATTAATTTCCTCCTCACTATGAGAATTTTCCTCTTATATATATTGATAATAAAATTCTAGAGAATGATGGAAGGAATAAAAATTATTTACATTCCTCACTATCTGAAGGTGAATTTTATAGAGTGAAGGGAGTTGGAACTACCAAAGTTATTTATCAAATTTTGAAAAATATATATGAATGAAATAAATAGGTGAATAATTAAAATTTACAAATCTATTGAAGTAAAAAGATCTCAAAAGTGGTGAGTATGAATCTGATGGTGTCTTATTTACAAGGTTGAATGATATTTATGTGCTATAATATGTCTTGTTTAGAAGTTGGAATATCCAATTTTTGTTGACAATATCTTACAAATTATTTTTGATAATATTGATTCCAAAGTTTCATATTTGGAAGGTATAGATATTGAAAACTTATATTTGATGTCTTACATAGAATTATTATTACATATTAAATGAGATTATAGAATGTTATAAAAAATAAAAGAAAATTATGATCGAGAAATTTCCTTCAAATATTCTAAGAAAGAAAAATCTATAAAGATATTAAAGATAAAGAAGTTGGTGAGTCTGAGAATAAAGATGAGGTTAATATCAATTTTGATGAATTATTGTCCCTATTTTCTAAAAATGTAAAAAGAGGAATAAAAAATTAAAAATGAAAGTTACAACTAAAATGATTTGGCTATGGAGATATTGGTAATTTCTCAACAAATTTCCCTTTAAGAATGAATGAAGAAGAAACTGATAAATATAGAAAAAAATTAAAGAATATATTTTAAGAAACGTGCTAAAAATTCTAAATCCAATTCCAAAGGAAAGGAAAAAACTAACTCTGAATCTATTAAGATATTTTTTTGTAAGGATTAAGATGATGATGCCAATAATGTTAAAACATCAAAATTCACATAAGTTAATGCATAAAACACTTTTATTGAAAAAGTAAATTATAAAGATTTTCTTGGATAAAAAATTAGTAGTTCTGAAGAAGATAAATATTTTAAATTTTATTGAAAATAGAGTTGAAATAATATCTTTGAAAGATTATGACTTGAAATATAAATCAAGAATTTGACAAAGAAAAATTATATAGAAAAGAGTCAAGAATATTTACTTGAAGGTAAATATAAGTTTCTTGAATAGATTCATCATTTGAGGAGATCTATTGAAAAAAAAAATAATTTGAATGAATAACTTTAAGTAAAGATAAAATTTAAAGATGAATAATTATAACTTATTCAACAAAATTCCTCTAAAACTAAGTAGGGAGTTACATGTTTAAAAAAAATATTTTTTAAATAAGAAAAATTTATGAGAAGTTTTAAAATTATAATGATAAAAAATGTATCTTCAAAGGATGAGAAGAGAAATGAATTTGTTTCTAAGTTTAAGAATGTTGAGAATATCATGAATATAGTCAAAACCAAAAAAGTTGAAAATTTAGATGTTTAAAAAATTTCACTGTCGAATCAAAGGATTCTACTATTGGTGATTCTGTTGAATATGGGAAGAAATCCAAGTTGTAGAAGAATATTTCAAAAATAGAATCACTTCTAGGGAATAATAATGTCCAAGCATGAAAAAAATAAAGTTTTTTAAAACAAGTTTACGACTCTATGCAGTATAAATGTTATAGAGAAAAATATTATTTATATGGCTATTTCAAGTAGCGTGGTGGATTTTTACAAACAAGAAATATGTTTTGTTTTAATCAAAAACACTACAATAATCCCATGAATAACCAGAAGAAAAGTTTTAGGGGGAATCAATACTCTCAAATAAAAAAACCCTGATAAATTTGTTAATGAAATTGAAAATAGTTTCCAACCATTGAAAAATATTTCTAAAGGATATAGAAAACATGTAAATCTTGAAAAATGATGTCTTATTTTGTTATTGGAACAATTTTTTCATAACAATTCTCAAGATTTTTATATAAAGAAGGATAATGGAAAAAAATTACTTATTGTAGAAACTACTTTTAAAGCTACAAAAGGAGAATGAACCTGGATTCTAGATAGTGTGTGATCTTCAAATATGTCAAGAGAAGTAAATATTTTGAATAATGTAAAGATTTTAAAGAAGGAACATTGTCCTTTTTAAATGATGAATCAATCATAATTAGTGGTATTGGATCTTCTATTACTGGGGAAGAAATTTTGAAATCTCAAAAGGTCTTGTTTGTTGATATGATAAAGCATAACTTTTTAGTTGTTTCAAAATTTTGTGATAAAGTTAATAAAATTTTTTTGAGAAAAAACTTTTTTTGGGAAAAGGGAATGAGATGTAAAAGTTGTTACAAGAGGCCAACATACCAAGGGGAACTTATTTCTAGTTGGTGATATTCAAAATTTCTGTTTTATAATAATGATTAAAGAAAATAAATTGAAGAATAAAAGGTTGGGAAACATGTGTCATAGGAACAAGAGAATGTTATCAAAGAGAGACAGTATGTGTGATAATACTGATTTTACAAGAAGTGAGATTGGTGTTGTTCCATTTATAATAAAGGCAAAATTATAAATTAATTCCTAAAAAAGTTGAAATTAATTAAAATAATTTCTCATTGTTGGGGTATCTCGGACTATAAATTAGTGATGGTTGGTAGAGATTATTTTCATATGCTATTTAAATCACCGGAGGACCTTGATCAAGTATGGAAAACTAGTAACATTAAGCTCAAACCTATATTTCTTATTTTTTCCTATTGGGACTATGTATTTAACCCCTATACGCATAGGAACACAATGGCTCAAATATAGGATAGACTGGATGGTCTCAACTTGTACTTTTGGAATCCTAAAATTCTAAATGTCATTGTCTCTTGTATCAGATCCCCACTTAAGATATATCAGCAAAACCTAAACGATTAATTTGACCTATTTGAGAGGGTAATGGTGGAATTTAATCATGAATAAAAACACCCTAACATTATAGGTTTCAATTCCAATGAATACAAAACTGAAATCAAGATCGAGTATGAGAAAAAACACCTTTTTATGAGATATGTAATATCATTGGGAATACTATACCAAACTATAGGGTGGTTAGGAAACAAGTGGTCCAACCAATGTATAATGAATGGAACAAACTAAGAAATAACAAAAAAGGTAAGTCCCCCATTTCTTATATTCTTTAAACCTCTAATAAAAATAATTACGTAAGAGTGAAGAAAAAAATAGGTTGATACCCTTAGAAAATATCTTGGGTAAATACTGAGATGAAATTGTAGAGGGGAGGATAATACTAGTAAGGATCTTTCTCTCCTTGATGAATTAGAAGCTCTTATTCTGGATATTAAACAATCTCAATATGAACCTGTCTGTGGTGAGACCAAGAAATGTTAGAAATCTATCCATAATTTTTGTCTTGATAGTTATAATTTTTCTTAAGTAGATAAAGAAGGATCAAATTTTAGGGTCGATATAATCAACAACCAACCTGAATGTACTAATGGTAAGAAGGGTGACAGTGCTGATGGGTAGCCTTCTTGTCCCTCATCCAGTTTGGGTAGTGACTCCCATCAGCTGAATAATGAAGTCACTAAAGATATGATGGTTGACAATTCTGGATATCCTTGTTATCCTTCTCTCAGCTTGGGTAGTGATTATAAATAGGTTAAAATCATGGAACCTGGACCTCTGGATAAATCATTTAGACACAACAACGGGATTGTAGCCACACCTTTGGTTTTGGACAATGTTATATAGTAGAAAACCCCAGCATGAATGATCCTATTACACTGAGTGTGGAGGATAAAGAAAACGTCAACACACCTTCAGCTATGGAAGCTATCAAGAAGTAAAGAAATAGTTCTATTACTACTCATGGGAAACTGAGTTTGTAAGACATACCAAATCCACTTGAAGATTCTGGGTTGACAGTTGACCCAGGTCCTTTAGGTATGTGCAATTTATTACAACATAAAAAATCTGCTACAAATGAATATGGTACACCTAATCCTTCCTTTATCAATCATTCTATAGGTAGTTCTCAATCTATTGATAATAATTTTATTTCTTAAACCTCCAAGAATCTAAGTATTATTCAAAATTTTGATCACATTGATGTATTTAATAAAAATATTGTGGATTAAACTATGAATTCCCCTTTACATAAACCTCTCAAGGATAATGTTATGGCAGGTCACCCAAACAGTCCCCTGCTACTTCTAAATTAATAAGGAATGGAATAATATCCAAAAAACTACTAAAATGTTTATAATATCTTCTAGTCAAAATGGCTCAGAAAAAAGGGAGTTCTAACTACAAATTTAGGTTTAAATGACCTTTTTGGAATTTTAAGGTTATTTCCAACTCTAACACATTTACTAATTTAAACTGTGAGATTAAAACTCATTTTACAATGTTGTTTTCTATTAATGATCCCATAATAAACTTTTCCTCCATGTACTCTCATTTGTGCTAGCATGGTTATTCTTTTACAGATGCAACAAAAAAATCATCCTATATTTAATCCCACTGGTATCTTTTCACAGACTTTTTAAAATAATGTTAATGTTTTTAATGTTTCTAAGTAAGTCTTTACATGTGACTTTATTATGTATTGTAATATTTTATTATGATCTTTTGTTTATGATAAGAATATATACCAAGATATGAGGCCTCTTAGGTGTGACCTCACCTATTTAGGTACTAATATTAATACACCTTGGTTTGTGATTGGGGACTTTAATACTATTCTCAACTCAAGTGAGAAAATTGGTCCATCTCATGCAACTATTTCCTCATGAGAATTTAAAAATTATATTTAATACAACAACCTTATTGATATAAATCTTACTGTTGTGAAATATACTCGGTATAGATTTCATTACAATATGGTGGTCTCTAGTAAGTTAGATAGAGCCTTCACGAATGTACTTTCATTAGACAAACGAGACACCATCTCCAGCCCCACCCTTCACAATATACACTCTGACCATCATCCTATTCTATTCAATGTATCCACCAAAAATGTGAAACCTTCACTACCTTTTAGATTTAACAAAGTTTTGTTTTCTAACACTGAATTCATTGGTATCATAAAAAATTAATGGTCTTCTATAACACACTACAATGATTCCTTTACTTTCTCTATTAATTTAAAATACCTGAAATATAATCTCAAAGGTTGGTGTTGTTCTAAAGATAAACAAATTAACAATGACATCCTTTTTTCTCTAGGATGAGGTGAATCAAATTCAAAATAGTAACACTAGATCTGATTTCAACATTGATCCAAATCAATAAATAAACATTTTGGTAAATCTTAACTCTTTTCTCACCAATAAATAGAACATGAGAAAACATTATTTCAAAGTAAAATGGTTATCATATGGTGATAGGAATACTATGTTATATAACTATCTTCAAAGAGTTAGAAAATATTGCAAACCACTAACCTTTTTAAAATATAGGGACAACCTTTTAGACAATGAAGATGATATTTCTAATCTTATTGTCTCTTACTTTGAATCTATCTTTAATGGCCCTGATAACAACAAGAACCTATTACCTAAGATCATTCTGATGGTTTTCAATGATGAAGATAGCATTTTTCTTCTAATAATTCCTCTTGATCATGAAATTAAAGACACTATCTTTAGTTTAAATCTTGATAGTGCTTCGGGTCCTTATGGTTTTAATAATGGGTTCTTTCAACATTATTGGGACGTTATTCAGTTTTATGTTTTCAAGGTTTTGAAATCTTTCCTCTCCAATAGTTTTCTTCCTCAGGGTCTAAATGCTCAATTTCTTTCTTTGATTCCAAAAGTGGATAATTCTTCTGAGATTCATTTTAAGGTCTATTTCTCTCATTAACACCCTTTATAAAATCATCAGTAAACTCATTGCTAATATAATTTCAACTATCATGGAAAAAATAGTCTCCTAGAATCAATTTGGGTTTATTAAGGTTAGATCCATATAAGATTTAATTTGTCTTTCCTCTAAGTGCATCAAAACTTTAAACAAATCTAATAGAGGAGGTAATATTTCCATTAAGTTTAACATTTAAAAATCTTTTGATACAATGGAATGGATATTTATCTTCAAGGATCTTCAATGTTTTGGTTTTAGGGATAGCTTTATCACTACAATTAGAACACTATTTAATTCGGTCTCGATTTCTATTCTGGTTAATGGATCACTTAGGGGCTATTTCAAATGCACCAAAGATTTTAGGAATGGTGACCCCCTCTCTACCATTCTTTTCTATGTTGCAGAAGACTATCTTAGTCCCCTGATCACTCATCTTGTTCACCAGACCAAACTCAATCCCATTAATGTTTCTATGAATGTGAATGATCCCACACACTTGTTATTTTATATTTATATCATCCTTTTCCTACAAGGTGATAAAAACAATATTCAATACCTCAAAATGCCCTCTATCACTATAAAGAGGTTTCTGGTCAATTCATTAGTTAGAAAAATCTTCTATCTTCTTTGGAAAAAACATTCCTCCTAGTAGGAATAAAATAAGGTTATCAGTGAATTAGGAATAAAATAAGGTTATTTTCCTTTTAATTATCTTGGTGTTCCCATTTTCTGGGGTAGACCCAAGTCCCATCACTTTTTTAGGTAGTTGACCAAGGTCTTAATCAGCTATCATCTAAGAAAGGAAAATATCTCTCTATGGCATGAATAATCTACCTTATCAAATCTACTATTGTTTCTAAAATGGTTTATTCTATTATGGTCTATAAATGTCCCTCTAGTATTATAAAAAATTGAATAACTCAGTCAAAAATTTTATTTGGACAGGTAGCACTCTGGAAAGGAAACTTGGGACCATCCCCTGGTCTACATGTTGCAAACCTATTGATAAAGGTGGTATTGGCATAAAAAATATTATGTAATTTAATGAGGCCCCTAAATCCATACTCACTTGGAACCTCCTATACAATAAATATGATTCTATTATTTTCTCAAAAATAGATATCTTAACAATCCTAAGAAAATTAATTTGAATTTCCTCAACTCTTCTATCTGGTCATACATTAAGAAATGTTTTTCCAACATTATGAAAAATTCCAGATGGATGGTTTCTAGGGATTCCTCCATAAACATCTAGTTGGATAACTGGATTAGAAATCCCTTAATATTTATTATTACTCATGAAAAAACCCTTGATAATACAAACTTTTCAATTAGATATATGATATATTCTCAAAATAATCATCTCCTGACACCATTATGCATGACATTGACAACTACCCCTTATCAAGCACTAATGAATTTTTAATTTGGGATTCTTTCCACAATGGTATGCTTAATTAAATTTTTTTATAATAATTATTTTTTTAATTATGAATGTGAGTTTGGTTGGGTAATGTTTTTTAACAAACCTTGGATAAATTCTTCAAGACTCACTCTTATTTGGAACCTTTTTCACAATAGGATTCCCATAGAGAGGTTCCTTCAATCATTTGGAATTCAAATATACACTAAATGTAGACTCTATAATCAACACAAAGAATATACCAATCATCTCTTTCTTTATTTTTTCCACTACTTATTTCCTTTTTAACTATATTTTTTTGATATTTTTTATTGTAGATGCTTGATTCATGACTCTTTCAAATCTCAAATAAAGAGATGTGAGGAAATGGAAAGTTCTTAGAAAATTAAGATCCTTTTTCTTGGTACTATTTCTAAACTTCATCATATGATCTGGTATAATAGAAATTATATTATTCATAATAATTCCTCATTTATCCATAATTAATATCATATGTGGATCCTTATTGCCATACTTGAAGCTGCATCGATGCAAAAGGGCCATTAAAACAACACTGTGAATGAATTTTTGAATTTTATGATGCCTTTGGATTGATGGAATTTTTTTGCCAACCTCACCTAACTTTTGAATTATTTTGGTGAGCACCTTTTCCTAGTTGGATTAAAGTAAATGTGGATGGTGCCTCCAAAGGAAATCTATGCCCCATAGGTTGTGGTGTTATCTTTAAGAATCACCTTAGTCAGATCCTCAGATGCTTTTTTGGTAGCTGTGATATTGCCTCTTTGTTAGAGGCCGGAATGATGAGTATGATATATGATATTTCTTTCACAAAGAACCATGGTTGGAACAACCTATGGATTAAGAGTGATTCAACTACCATTGTTCAAGCGACTTAAAATGGTGTGACACATCTTGCGTGGTCGATTACTACTCATTGGATAGATTACACCCGCTCTCTTCTTGAAAAAAAACTACATCACCACTCATATTTATCATGAAGCAAACATGGTTGTAGATGGACTTGATAACAAGGGAGTAAACCAATACATTACCTAGCTTATTGATCTTCCCACTACTATAATTCATCTTCCTGATAAGGATTTAAATATGATTCCACCCATTAGAATCATGTATAATCTTTCTGTTATATTATTTATGCTTTGAAATTTTTGGAAAAGGCACCATCCTTTTAAAAAAAGTGCATTTGTCATGATTTCATTACAAATTATAGACCACAACAAAATAATGTTTCTCAAATAAAGAATAGAAGTTTTTTGGAGATGGTACATACTATATTAATCAAACATGGTCTTCTCACTATTTCTAGAGGTACACGATGAGTATAATAGTTTAATTTCAGAATTATTAGTCATATAGAACAAGTTATGATATGAATCCTTTCAAAATGTTCTAAAATTAAAATCAATTTTTATAAAACTTAATTGTTTTTGGGAGTCCCTATGTTATAAAAATCAATAGTGATAATCTTGTAAAATTAAATCAAATAAGTGTAGATGGAATTTTTCTTAGATATTATTATAATGGTATAGAATATAAATGTTTCAAAAAAAAGGGACAAGGAATTTTTTTGATTCCATCGATGTAAATGTTTGAAAAAAAATAGTTTCACTAACACATACTAATGAGGAATATGGGGAAGGTGAGAAATTTTTTGTTGAGAAACATGAAAATATTTACAGAAATTATGATTCCACACAAGTAGAAGATTTAAAAATAGATATATTTAGTGAGGATGAGGAACTTCATACATCTCATCCTAGTATTAGGAGATAAGTGTATGTACAAAACATCATTAGTGATAAAAAAAAGTTAAAAAATGAATAAAATAAAATTTTGTGGCACATAATTCTATGTATCCAAAATTTATTAACGAATATTTCAAGAATTAAGAGTGTATTCATGATATGAATGAAGAGTTATACAAGATTGAGATGAATGAAACTCAAGAACTTGTACCCAAACTAAATAATAAAAACATTATCAATATGATGTAGGTATTCTAGAACAATTTAAAAGAAGTTGGTGAACTAATAAGAAACAAAGCATGATTGGTTTTCAAAGGTTTCTCACAAATTGAAGGTACTGGTTTTGATGAGACTTTTTCTATAGTATCAAGGTTAGAAACACTTAGAATCTTTATTTCTATTTCTACACAATGAGGTTGTAAATTTTTTCAAATGGATGTGAAATCAAATTTTCTCAATGGAGAACTTGATGAAAATTTTTATATTGAAAAACTGTGAAACTTTTTAATTAGAAAATATGAAATATATGTATGAAATTTAAAGAAAGCATTTAACGGGATAAAAAAATCCCTGAGAGCATGGTATTAAAAATTGGACGCATGCTTAAAGAGGTATAACATTAAAAAAAGAATAGTTGATAATAGTCTATAAATCAAATAAAATAATGGGATCTCTTTAATTTTAATTGTCTATGTTGATGATATTATATAATTTTGGTTATGAAAAAAAACTTGTGAAGAGTTTTCTTAATATATGAGTAACTTGTTTGAAATGTCCATGCTTGGTGAAATGAAATACTTTCATGGATTACATATCTCAAAAAATAAGAAATATATTTTTTTAACCCAAGAAAAGTATTCTAAGGGACTTCTTAAGAAATTTAAAATGGAAAATTGAAATCCTATTTCCACACAAATTTTTATGGGAACCAGGTTTTCTAAAGATGCAGATAGAAAGGATGTGAACTATATGGAAACATGGAAGTTGGTTGAAATTTTGTTATTTCTGAATGATTCAATACTAGATAATTTATATGTTATTACTTTATGTGAAAGATTCCAAAGTGACCCAAAATAACCTCATATATTTGTAGAAAAACGAATTATTAGATACATAATAGGCACAAAAAGGTTTGGTTTAAAATATTATAGGTCAAGAAGTATTGATTTTTTTTGATATACAGATGTTGATTGAGAACGAAGTGTGAATGATTGAAGATATACATCTGATTGAGTTTTATTTTTGGGTGAAAATTTTGTAAGTTTTCATACTAATTTTTTTTTAACTATTAGCATGAATAAAGTTGAATATGTCACCACCACTTAAGCTATAATACAACTTATGTGGGTGAAGACTTAGTTGGAATATTTTTTATTTAAAGGATAGTTACTTATACTATTGGATTTTAATAATCAATGATCCATAAATCTAACTAAAAATACAATGAAACATTATCATTAAAATAATATTAATATCAAATATCACTTTATCAAAGAGCATGTGGAGAAAAATGAGCTCAAGTTGGAAAATGTTCATACAACAGAACAAATTGCTGACATTTTCAAAAAACCGTTATTGAAGAAACTATTTCAAAACTATGCATGAGCATGGGAATCCAACCTCCTTCTATCCAAGGATTAAGTATGTGTTCTATCCCCACTCTCATCTTGTCTTTGGATAGTATTTTCAATGGGTAGAAAAGTCATGTTTAATAAATCTATCCATTGGTATGTGCTAAAACTTTTATGGAAAGCAGGAATTTATGGGGAGTATTTAAAAGGGGTAAGCTATGATGTCAGCATGTGAATGTGTAAACTATTTTAAAAGTTTCTTGATGTGATTGTAGGAAATTTTTTTATAGAAAATTTTTTAAGTTGCAAAAAGAATATAAGTTGACAAGTAATGAAGAGAATATGAAAAGTTTGAAGTTCAAGAAGTTGTTTCTTAAGTCACTACTTATGGAGAACATGATTTTTCTATTCAATGACTCTTATTTCATACATTGAGTTACTTACATAGGATTATAATTGTTTATAAGTTATCCATAGATTGAGTTTAAAATGTTTTAGTGATTTATGAATCTTGGTTGCAAAAAAAATCAAGGGGGATTATTGGGACCATTTTGGCTGGAGGTGTTTTTTGAAAGATGTTTGCTGGAAGTATCTTATTTTGTTGACTTTATGAAAAATAACTTACTTCTTTATCTCTGGTGTTCTTATAAAGGAGTATAAAAGATATATTTATTGAGAAATTTCATCAATTTATGTTTTCTATTATGAATGTTGTTTTCTGAATTCAATCTTTCCTCAGACTTATCATTATTGAATAGAGTTTTTTGGAACATACTAGGAAGATGTTTTAGATACGTAATTTCATTAGAGATATTAGATACAAATAATACTATCAAGTCAACAAGGATGAATACCCTGAGAGGGGGGGTGAATCAGGGTATGACTAATTAAAAATTTTATCCCATTCTGATCTTGTTTTTCTGTTAAACAAAACACTCTTCTCTCTCTTCCCATTGCACAATATATGTAGAAATTAAAGCATGCACAGGACACAAATTTTTTTAATTGGATCACCCTCACTGGGATACATCCAAGGAGAATACAACAATGATTTTTTGATGTACCAAATTCACTAGGGCACGCTGTTGTTTACAAGGTTCAGGCTAGATCACTTCTATGCCCAGGATCACTGCCTTTACAAGGTTTAGGGTTAGCTCACTGCTTTCCCAAGGGTCACTCCCTGTTTCTCTCTCTCTAGATCACTACCAGTGGAGAGGATCACCTTCTTCCTCTTCCATTTCTCACTACTCTAGAAAGGATCCAGTCACAGTTTATAGATCTATAGTCTCTTCATCATCACAAATGAATATATCCTCTGTTGTATGTAGATGCTCTATTGAAGTCCAACTTTCACCCGTAGATGAATCTCACTTTGCACCGAAGGTATTGGGAAATATTCTAGCTTTCATGCAGCCCTAAAATACTGTTGTGAATCAACCTTACTTGGCGCCATTGTCTAAGGTGGCACCCAAGTATCGGTGCACAAGTTATAACTGGCACGCAATTCTACCTCAACCACTTGCGCGACACATTCTTCTACAACTCCACAATTTCATGACTCACTTACCTTTACGCCTAAACCAATATTGGCGCGCAACTAAAAACAACCGCGCTTCTTCAAAATAGGCGCGCAAGTCCTACTTGCATGACCCACCACCACTTGCACGACCACCACACCTGCGCGACGGGAGCTCTAATTTTCTCTAAGTCTTGAACTCATCTATGAATGAGGAGGGGTCGACCTGTATTTATAGGCATTTGGACACCTTGCGCGACAGCACGCAAGTCTCCCCTCGGTGCGCAAGTTTCAGCATGCAAGTCTTCTATACCCCTAGACACTTGTGCAACCAACTTAAAAAAATGGGCACCTCTTCTTCCTTTTCCATATTTTTATGATCTGATCATGAAGGAAAAATGGCGCTCAAGTTTCCAATCCTTCTAGGCATCAGTGTACAAGTCCTTCCTCGGCGCGCAAGTCACTTGCATGACCTACACAATACTTGAGCGCCCCCTTTCCCTTTGCCATTTTTTTATGTTCTGATCTTGAAAAACATTGGGTGTGAAATTTTCATCACCTTCAAGTACATGGAATGCATGTCCCTTTTCCAAAAACCACTTTTCTCCTTTTGTCGATTTTCAGGCCCAAAAATTTGGAAAATACTGGAAAATGGCGCCACCTTGTATCTGTTCTTTTTGTACTACCTCTAGATTATCCATTCCTTTATCGAAGTTCTTGAATCAAACATTGATCGTTAACCACAACTCTTGCACTCTACATGCCACCAAGAAATCCCCTTTGTCAATAAATTTGTATTTCGTGGTTTGCTTTGTCAACAATCACAACACAGATGTCCACTTTGTCAACAAACACAATCACCTCAAAAATGCTTCAATGATACCTTGAGGGATTTTTTCCCAACAATATATCCCTTTGGGTTTGTTGACAACTCTTCCATAAAAAGATACATCACTGCTTCTTCATCCACCAATCGCCTATTGTGATTCCTGATAGTGATCAAGGATTTACTAAACACATACTCTAAACCCACATGAGCAATGCTCGGCGTGAGAAACAAGAGTAAATGAAAAGTTCATCAATGAATCTCTTCATATCTGACACCCACCATTAAAACCAAACTGATACCAATTTTTTTACCAAACTGATACCAATTGTTGGAAATATTCTTACCACATTCCAACATCACTCTTCTGATTTCATCATGATCCTCAGCTGTCGTGATATCTATTCTTTGATCGATCACTTCTAGCATCATCAGATTTAATACACTCCCCTTTCTCATTTCTCCCCATATATCACTGCTCCACCTGTCAGCTTCTCCCCATATCAATCATGATGTATCAAATTACCACAATGTCTCCCCCTTGAACAATCACTATTTCCCCCCCTTTGTCAACAAACCTAGAGGTCACTCCTTTGCCGTCTGTAATAGAGTAGAGAACACATATCATCACATTAGAGAAAAACACATCATACCTCGGGGATAGGGGGATTCCATATCCACACTCTTTCAAGTGCAGGGAGTCGACTGAACTCCCAGATCCAATCGATGCCTCTCAAATGCTTCTTTGGGTAAGACCTTTGTCAGAATATCTGCAACCTGTAGCTCTGTAGGTATAAGGCCCCAGCCTAAAACATCTCTTAATATTGAATTAAATGAATAATTCACATTGAGGATCTTTTCAGGTTTAGAGTTTTAGAGAATTAGAACATAACTACTACATATCAAAAGATTACAAAGTAGACACTTCTACTAAGTTTCCATAGAATAAAAAAATCTCTTAAAAAGAAACTGGTCTAGTTCCATGTTTTATATAGAATTAATTTACCTTGATCCCATCCTTGACCCTATTCCACATTAAGTCCTAGGAAAAAAATTTCAAAAAAACTTGGGGTGAGCATAAAAATCTCAGTAAGGGATACACAAGAATGAAAACTGTTAGTTTTTCAAACATCAATTAAACCATGTATACTTTATCAAAGTAATACCTTCACCTTCATGAAGTAGTAAAAACTCTTCACTGAATAAAATATCATTACTTACCCTTTTGTAACCAAAGGATTACTATAAAACCAATATAAAGAACACATAACATATAAAGGTAACTTGGGACATAAACATACTTAAGTGGAATAACCATACGGTCGACTTCCACACATATCACTTAATGGAATAGCCATACAGCCGACTTCCATACATACTTAATGGAATAGACATAAGACCGACTTCCATACCCAATGCATTGGAGGTTATAACATAACCACCCGTCCTGGTATTCACGGCACCTCCCGTCATATGGTTTATCACGTAACCACCCGTCAAATGTCCAAGTACCATTATAAAAATCATAAGACATAAAACTAATATAATGGAAAGAAAACATTTCCACACTTTGATCACAATATATCATTTAAATATATTGACATAATATAATCCTTCATCAAAACCATTTTCAATACCAAAATACATAAAAGAGTATATGGTATTTATTTTATTTTAAAAACATTACGGCTTGTTTAGGAAGCCAAAGACCAAATAATACTCGCGGTGGTGGAAAAGGTCATTGTCACCACGTACGTTAAAAGAAACATTCTTTTTTGTCGTTTAGTAAAATGATTCGTAGAAAAAGATTCCTTTTGTATAAAAGTAAAAGTAAAAGGGGTTTATACACCGTATAAAAGATAGTTGTGTATAAAACGAAATATGACTCAATGAAAGGATATTGAGACGAAGTCCCTTACCTCAGGTCCGACTTGACTCGATCGTTCTTTAACGTCCTGAATAATAAACTTGAGTTAATTTCTACTTGCTTAAGAACATTTTTCAAGATTATTATTCCTTTTATATCACTTATTTCCATGTTATAAACATTATGTAATCATTAAGTTAATAATGTTTGTTTTGTCGATATTTGGTTCTTAAGTCGAAAGTGGAATTCTTACAATTACATGTTGTTCGTGTGGTAAAAGGTTCTTTATATCCAGAATGACATTCCTGATTTGGATATCATATATATCCATCATATACATGTATTTATAATATTACATAATCATTTATAGGTAAGAAATGAAATGCACCGTTCATGGAGACGGTAAGCCGTACGTACGCATGAACGCTACTTTCATTTCTTTGTCATATTAATGGAATTAAAACTAAATGAGAGGTATGTATATTTTAATTCCAGAATTATATTCATCATTTAGATGTATCATTCATCATATATATGAATTATATACATGTACTTTTAATAGTACATTACATTTGGGGATAAGAAATGAAATGCATCGTTCATGGAGACGGTAAGCCGTACGTACACGTGAACGCTACTTTAATTTCTATCTCATAATTTAATGGGAATAAATAATAAAGATATAGAGGTATATTATAATTCCAGTATAACATCATATATAATAACTTTAAATCCATCCTTTATACGTCCTACATATGGCATTAACGAATCAAATCACTTTGAGGGGGCGGTAGTCCGCACCTCCTAAAATGAAATTATCGTGTTTACCCACAATGGAAACCATAAAGGTATACCATAAATGAAAAATACAGAAGAATAATGGAAACATAAACATAATATATATCATATATAAAAAGAGTGTCATCTTAATGGCCACCATTAAAGGTTTTTAAAAGAAGATTGAACAATCATCGTTTCATGAGGCAGAAATTCACCATCCACAGAAACAGTATGTTCTTTAACCATTAGATGTAGATGTGTGTAAGTGTAGCTCGAATACTTCTTATAACAACATACTAGTATATTTATGATACTGAAGTTTGTTACAAAATAAATGAATAAAAAGAGTTTAGGGGGTTGGAGAAGCAAAATAAAACAAAAGGACTCAAGTGAAGACATTACCTTAAAATCGGGTAACTCCCTTTGGTTTGAGCTCAAAGACTTCCTTGGGAAGACTTCTGCCCAAAGTGAGGCTTTAAGGAGTAAGAGAGGGAAGTGGAGAGACAAAATGGGCAGGGTTTGGCCGAGCCAAAGGCTTTGGAAGTATGGGTAAAGAGGTAGAGATGGGGGCCTTTTATAAGAGGAGAGGAGGGGCACTCTTGGAAAGTAAAGAAAAGTTACTTTATTTTAAAATGAGTTTCGGGTTAAAAAGGACCCACATTGATATAATTAGAGGTTAAGGTGATAAGGGTTCGAAATCCACCCATCCAATAGGTTTTTTACATGTGTAGGCCTTAGATTTTACATTATCTTTCCATTTTATTTAAATCGTTAAATAATGAGGTAATCTCTGCATCATCATGATGTCATAAATAATTTAATATATTTAATGTCTAAAAATTATAAAAAACTATCATGATGTAGGAAATTGTTTTATCTTTCTAATGAATATTTATAGTCAAAAATATGACCTGTATAACCCAATGTAAAATTTGTTTTAGTAAAACATCTCATGTTTGTGTCATTTTTACTTTAACATTAAATAAAAGATATTAATGTCATTTTCCTACCAAAGTGGCTCCATGGGGTCCCCAAGTTGACCCATGGATTGTCTTGGTCGGCCATGACACATCCAATAAGGGCAAGACATGTGTCTAGGCCATTTCATATTATTAAAACATTATTTTTACCTTAAACTACACTAATTACCACTAATCACGATTAAAAACTTAATAAGTTACTATTCACCAAAAAATTATTTTAATCCCATTGAACCAAATTTTACTTCTTAATGACAACCATTTATGTCAGATTTTTTAAATTCAAAACACAGAAGTGGTAAAATTGCATTTAAACGAAAAATCAGTTTTTATAAGTACCACTTAGTGGTTTCACTATTCATCAAAAATTGAAGTTTTTCAGAAAAATACCAAAAATTCACCCTAATCTATATTTGATATTCCGAATTCAAAAATGAAGTCTATTTTACAAAATTCAAAACATATAAGTTTCATTAATTAATTCAATAATTAATTCCCACTGTTAGAGAAAATGGCGTGTTTTTATGAAACAATAAGTATCAAAAGATTGACACTAGTTTAAGTCCGATTTCAAAGTGAAATTAATTCCAACGACCACTATTGGATTTAATGGTAAAAATATATTCTAATTTAACTATAAAACAAATTCAAAATATAATCTAATCATATAAATAAATTAGATTAAAAAGAGGTTTTGAATTAAAATACAACATTTTACACTATTCATTAAAAAAATGAACTTTATCGGAAAAATACAAAAAATTTACACAAAGTAAATTTTGATGTACCGATTCTAAAGAAGAGTTTTATTTGGTCCAATAGAATGTATAAGAGTGAACAAAACTATATTTAATTATGGTTCTCCATCAAAAGGTGATAAGTGAACCATTAGTGAAAACTAGGGCATATATGCCTAAAATTGAATTCTTTCCGTATTTTAAGCCTTTATCTTTTAATAGATAAAAGTAATAACATTTAAAAAACATATATAATCATATTTTAGTTATTTCTATCCATTCCCATCAATACAAAGGCTATGTGTTAACTAACATTTAAAATAATATTATTTTATTACTAGTGTGCAACGAAAGATTTCAATGAAACTCTTTGTTGCGTATCGGGTACGCTATCGAACATAGAAACCCTTTTAAAGTAAAATTAATATTGAATTCATAAATATTAATAAATATGAAAATGTTTTATTCATTATTTACCTTAGATGTTACATCCTTCCCCCCTTTTGGGAATTGCGTCCTCACAATTTTATTCACTTATCAAAATAAGTGGGGGTATTTATCCCTCATAGCATTTTCAGATTCCCATGTTGCCTCTTCAACAATATGGTTTTTCCACAAAACCTTTACCTGGTGAATTACCTTATTTCGAAACACTTGCTCTCTTAGGTCAAGAATCTAGACTGTTTGTTCTTCATAAGAGAGATTCTCTTCCAACTGAACTACCTCTGGGCTCAAAACATGAGATGAATCTGGAATATACTTTCTCAACATCGAAACATGAAAAACATTGTGTACCTGAGATAAACTCGGAGGTAAAGCCACTCGGTAAGCAACTGATCCAACTTTCTCCCGAATTTCATATGGTCCAATGAACCTTGGACTCAGCTTTCCTTTCTTACCAAATCACATCACACTTTTCCATGGTGAGACTTTGAGAAAAACATGATCACCTACCTCAAAAGACAGATCCTTCCTCCTGTTGTCCGCATAACTCTTCTGCATGCTCTGAGCTGTTCTCATGTGTTTCTCAGTCAACTGAACTTTTTCTCCCATCTCTTCTACCAATTCTGGTCCCATCAGCTTCCTTTCACCCACTTCATCCCAAAATGCTGGAGTTCGACACCGCTTCCCATATAATGCCTCAGATGGTTCCATATGTATACTGGAATGAAAACTGTTATTATAAGAAAACTCAACCAAAGAAAGATGTTGGTCCCAACTTCCCTGATAATCCATCGAACAAGCTCGTAGCATATCCTCCAAGGTCTGAATTGTTCGTTCTGACTGCCCATGTGACTGAGGATGAAAAGATGTACTAAAATTTAATTCAGTACCCAACGACTTCTGAAGGCCTTTCCAAAAGTTATAAGTAAACCTGAGATCACGATCAGATACAATGGATAGAGGAACTCCATGCAACCTGACTATCTCTTTAAGGTACAATCAAGAAAGTTGATCTAGAGAGAAAGTATCTCGAATAGGAAGGAAATGAGTAGATTTAGTCAAGCGATCAACAATAACTTAGATTTCATTATTACCTCGAGATGTCTTCGGTAATCCCACAATAAAGTCCATGGATATATTCTCCCATTTCCACTCTGGCACGGGTAGAGGCTGAAGTATCCCTTTCAGTGACTGCCGCTCTGCTTTAACCTGCTGAAAATTCAAACACTTCATAGTAAAATTAGCAATATCTCTTTTCATTCCATCCCACCAGAAATACTCCCGAAGATATCTATACATCTTAGTACTACCTGGATGAACTGAAAACGGAGAACTATGAGCTTCACATAACAACTCTCTCTTCAACTGTGAATCACAAGGCACACACAATCTCTTCCCAAATCTCAAAACACAATCACTATCAATGCTTAATTCATGCAACTTACCTTTCTGAACCAGCTCTACCTTTTTCTGCAACTCACTGTCTTGCTTCTGTGATTGCTTGATTCTATCTGATAGAGATGATCTCACTGATACCTGAAACAAAACATAATAACTTCCTGCTCCAACAACTTCTATGCAAAAGTTCATCAAATCCTTAACCAAAGGATCACGTTCCAAATGCAACATTGTTAATGAAGAATTAATTTTTTGACTCAAAGCATCGGCCACTTTATTTGTTTTTCCCAGATGGTAATGAATTGTACAATCACAATCCTTGATTAATTCTAGCCATATCCTTTGTCTCATGTTCAACTCTTTCTGATTGAATATATACTTTAAAATTTTGTGATCAGTATATATTTCACACTTTACTCCATACAAATGATGCCTCCAAATTTTTAAAGCAAAAACAACAACAACTAATTCCAAATCATGTGTAGGGTAATTTACCTCATGAATTTTCAACTAGCGTGAAGCATAAGCAATTACCTGATCGTTCTGCATAAGGACACAACCAAGTCCTTTCAATGAAGCATCACTGTAGATAACAAACTCACCATTCCTGGAAGGAAGTGCCAAAACTGGAGCATTCACCAATCTTCTTTTCAATTCCTGAAAACAATCATCACATTCTTTTGTCCAGGTAAACTTAACACCCTTCCGAGTTAGCTAAGTCATTGGACTAGATAACCGTGAAAATGTTTTAACAAACCTTCGGTAGTAACCTTCCAAACCAAGAAAACTACAGATCTCGATTACATTTGTGGGTCTTGGCCATTCTTCAACAACTTTTGTTTTATCAGGATCAACAGTTATGCCATCTTTTGAAACAATGTGACCAAGGAAATAAATTTGTTGTAACCAAAACTCACACTTTCTGAATTTCCCATACAATTTCTTTTCAGTTAAGGTTTGAAAAATAACCCTTAAATGTCTTTCATGCTCCTCTATACTTTTATAAAACACCAAAATATCATCAATGAAGACAACCAACATTTTTCACCTGAGTGAACTAAGCCAACACTGCAACAAACTATTTAGTTTTGATTCTGACCATCTCAGGATACTGATTTGAAAGGTCATTTCCCTCTGTATTCCTTCCCAGAAAATCTGTTCTGTTCCCTCTATGAAAAACCATTCTTAACACAGAAATATCTTAAGAGAAACAACATGGTAATCCGTAAATGCTATATCATTTCAATCATACCATAAATTAACATATAATTTAACAATTTTCTAACTCCTAAAGTTGTCTAAACTGACCTCTGATATCAACTATAAGGCCTCATCCTAAAACATCTCTTAATATTGAATTAAATGAATAATTCACATTGAGGATATTTTCAGGTTTAGAGTTTTAGAGAATTAGAACATAACTACTACATCTCAAAAGATTACAAAGTAGACACTTCTACTAAGTTTCCATAGAATAAAAAAAACTCTTAAAAAGAAACATGTCTAGTTCCATGTTTTATATTGAATGACTTTCCCTTGATCCCATCCTTGACCCTATTCCACATTAAGTCTTGTGAAAAACATTTCAAAAAAACTTGGGGTGAGCATAAAAAGCTCAGTAAGGGATACACAAGAATGAAAATTGTTAGTTTTTCAAATATCAAGTAAACTATGTATACTTTATCAAAGTAATACCTTCACCTTTATGAAGTAGTAAAAACTCTTCACTGAATAAAATATCATTACTTACCCTTTTGTAACCAAAGGATTACCATAAAACCAATATAAAGAACACATAACATATAAAGGTAACTTGGGACATAAACATACTTAAGTGGAATAACCATACGGTCGACTTCCACACATATCACTTAATGGAATAGCCATACGGCCGACTTCCATACATACTTAATGGAATAGCCATACGACTGACTTCCATACCCAATGCATTAGAGGTTATAACGTAACCACCCGTCCTGGTATTCACGGCACCACCCATTATATGGTTTATCACGTAACCACCCGTCAAATGTCCAAGTACCATTATAAAAATCATAAGACATAAAACAAATATAATAGAAAGATGGAAACTAGGGTTTCCTCATGGAGATTCCTAACTTATTCGGATTATATCTCCTTCCTCCCAGTGGAAGCTCGGATAATCGCTCTGACTCGCGGTGTGTTGACGGAGACAAGGCCTGCTCTACCTCACGGTGCCATGGCGGTTCGGCCTCGGCGCCGTCGGGACCCGGTTTCTCCTCGGCCTCAACTGTTCATGGATCTGGTGTTGCGGAGAGATCCCATTCCACTGCAGAGAAAATACCCCTTGTTGGATAAGTTGTTTCAGCAAATCAAAATCTTTATGCTCCTGTATTTCCGGTGATATCGGATGTTGCGGTATCTGGAAAAATCAGAATTTCATCCCTTGGCGGCTCTCGTTTTTCTGGACAGAATGTGTTGCCTAGTGGAAATTTAGCTTCAACTGGTGGTATTGTTTTTCCTTCGTTGTCTTACACTACTGCTTTAAAGAATTCAAATTATTCTTCGCTGCTTCACGGAACTCAGCCTTTGGCTCGGTTCAAGGATCCATGTCCTGGTAGAATCATTCGGAAAGGTTCATGTGCGCATGTTGAAGCCAATCATGAAGCCATTGCAGAGAGAATGATGCTTGGTAAAAATTCTCTGATTGCACATATTGTTATCCCTAAGGGTGAGAAACCATGGAATATTAATGATTTGTTTCACAGAACCTCAATGTTATGGGGTTTTTCTAACTGGAAATGTGTCTCACTTGGTCGCGGATTCTTTCATTGTTTGTTCCTCTTTGAGGAGTTGAAGCTGCAAGCATGGAGCAATGGAACCCTGCTTTTGAAACCTGGATGGCTTCACCTACATGAGTGGTCTATGGACTTTAATGTTTCACATGCAAGAAATTATTTTTCTCAGGTTTATGTCCGCCTTCATGGACTCAATTGGGTCCTTTGGCACCCGACGATCTTGCTTGATATCGATACTGCTATTAGAACTCCCATCCGCCTTGATAAAGAGACTGAAGATGTCCGTTATGGTCACTTTTCCAAAATATTGGTAGAGATAGATCTCAACTCTACACTGATTGACAAGGTAATCCTCTCTAGACCTTCTGACAATATCCAAATTGATGTTGAATATGAAAAAAGGACACTTTTCTATAATCATTGTATGACTGTTGGGCATTCTTTGGACTTATGTCGGAGGAACACCCCCTGTGATGAATGTGGGAGGACGGGCCACCCATAAAATCTTTGTCGAAGGAAAAAACAAATGAAAGATACTTCTTTGGAAAAAGCTACCATTAATGATGGTGACTCAAGTAAAGAGTCACCTCCTGCTACTTCTGATGTTCTGATTACTGGGAAGTCTGGTTACCTGTCGACTGAGGGTGGTGCTGCGCCCAGAGAGTCATCTTTGGTTGATGCTGAGAAATCTATCTCGCAATTTCCTCTTAAATAAAAAGAAAATCTAGTGGATGTGTCCCCCACAAAAGACCTTAGTGGTCCTTCTTGTGTAAATTTGAACCAAATACAGTCATCTGAGATTTCTTTACCTGTGCTGGATGCGGGGAAATAGGTTGATGATCAACAGGAACCCCGTATTGGTAAATGGGGGGATGTTTCCGATGTTGAGGGAGATAAGGCTAGCTTCACTACTCCGAATAGTGGTGTATCTCTCTCCTTCAAGGATATGGTCATGGCTGGGGAGGTAAGGATGACTGATGGTGAGGATTTTACTTCTGTTCCTACAAAGAGAAGACAACGCAAGGATTACTCTCATATTCCTAAGACGGTGTCGACTAGATCAGCTTCAAGGGTCTCAACAAAATTTGATGACAATTATTGGAAGGCCTTTAACCAAGATAAGTCTCAGTCTGAATGGGATCCTACTGGAGACTCTGATTATGGGAATGACATGGCGTATTATGATTTTTAGTTTTTGAGAATGAGGGCATTACTGATTGTGTGACCCCTTTCGCCTCCTACCTGTTTTCTTTTTCTTTATTGAATAAAGGGTCATAAGCTTATGCTTCTGACTTGACCTTTTAAAAAAAACAAATATAATGGAAAGAAAACATTTACACACTTTGATCACAATATATCATTTAAATATATTGACATAATAGAATCCTTTATCACAACCATTTTCAATAACAAAATACATAAAAGAGTATATGGTATTTATTTTATTTTAAAAACATTACGGCTTGTTGAGGAATCCAAAGACCAAATAATACTCGCGGTGGCGAAAAAGGTCGTTGTCACCGCGTACGTTAAAAGAAACTTTCCTTTTTGTCATTTAGTAAAACGCTTTGTAGAAAAAGATTCCTTTTATATAAAAGTAAAATTCAAAGGGGTTTATACACCGTATAAAAGATAGTTGTGTATAAAACGAAATATGCCTCAATGAAAGGAAATTGAGACGAAGTCCCTTACATCGGGTCCAACATGACTCGATCGGTCTTTAACGTCCTGAATAATAAACTTGAGTTAATTTCTACTTGCTTAAGAACCATTTTCAAGCTTATTATTCCTTTTATATCACTTATTTCCATGTTATAAACATTATGTAATCATTAAGTTAATAATGTTTGTTTTGTCGCTATTTGGTTCTTAAGTCGAAAGTGGAATTCTTACAATTACATGTTGTTCGTGTGGTCAAAGGTTCTTTATATCCAGAATGACATTCCTGATTTGGATATCATATATATCATATATATCCATCATATACATGTATTTATAATATTACATAATCATTTAGAGGTAAGAAATGAAATGCACCGTTCATGGAGACGGTAAGCCGTACGTACGCATGAACGCTACTTTCATTTCTTTGTCATATTAATGGAATTAAAACTAAATGAGAGGTATGTATATTTTAATTCTAGAATTATATTCATCATTTAGATGTATCATTCATCATATATATCCATTATATACATGTACTTTTAATAGTACATTACATTTGGGGATAAGAAATGAAATGCACCGTTCATGGAGACGGTAAGCCGTACGTACGCATGAACGCTACTTTCATTTCTATCTCATAATTTAATGGGAAGAAATAATAATGATATAGAGGTATATTATAATTCCAGTATAACATCATATATAATAACTTTAAATCCATTGTTTCGGTGCGGATGTGCGTCGGGTTACGCTGTTCCGCCAGGACGCGTTCGCGCGTGCACCCGTCAACCCGAGGGGATGGGCGCGCGGCTTGTGGTCCCGCAGTCCCGCTTTCCAAGGGCGGGCGGCATTCGTCCCTTATTCAGGGGCGTCTGCTCCTTGATCGAAACCGGGATGATGGGATGTCGGCTCCTCCTTCCTTGGACGTCTCCTTGGAACTCGTCGCCTAATCCGGGTCTCCCTCATAGACTTAAGAATGTTCGTGAATCTCGTTCCCGGCGCCTTATCTTCATGGACACCGGTTAATTACGCTGCTTCCGCCCGGACGCTCCAAGGAGTCTGGGCGGGGCAGCAACCTGCGGTGAGAAGGCCGGGTGGCTCGGGGTGCTGGGGGCGTGTCGTAGCACTGCGGCTCTGCACGTCTGTCTTCCGTCCCTAATAGGGCTTCTCGAAGGCATGATGGCCTGAGGCATCCCGTACTAGGTGCGGGGAACTGTGTCACCTGAGGTTTTCCTCAGCTTCCCATGTTTAACACGGGGTATGCCGCGAGTTTAACGTCCAGCGGGGACGGCATCGGACCGATCAACACGAAAAGTGGATCGGATGACAGAACCCCTTGCGGGGAACCTCCGACGTTGGGGCCAGCACATGGGCGGCTTCCCAAATGATGTGGAGTGGAGTGAAGTGGCATGACCCCACCGGGATGTGGCGGCTCGGGTAAGGATCAGGATGGATGATGGAGTGAAGAGCTTGGACCCCGTAGAGGCTTCCTACGTACCGCGCGTTAGCATGGATCAAAGTCGACGTAGTTCGGGTATACAGTTTAACGTCATGCTGGACGTCGGCAAGCCGAATCACGAAGAGGTCTAGGCCGCCGGGCGGAGGATTGAACCGAACCACCTCGCACAGAGGGGGATGGAACGGCCGGGTGGATCACAGTTTCATGTCATGCTGGACGATAAAAAGAGAAATGGAAAAAGGGGCTGTGGGGAGGCACAGTGGAGATACACACGGGCAGTCTCCCACAGGGGCGGATTCATAGGTGAATCGACGCAAGCGTGAACCCTGGAGGGGTCCACTGATGGACGAACCGACGTAAATACGACCGGGACGACCAGGTGGCGGGCTTGGACCTCAGGGAGGCTTCCTACGTACCCTGTATAGAAGACAGGGATCAAAGTCCACGTAGTTCATTCTGTCAGGACTTACGCACTTGAGGCAGCCCGGATGCGGCAAAACTCAGTTGGAAGGGACTTGGACCGAAAGCAGAAGACACCTCGATCCCAGTCACACCCTCTACTGGCTTCGGTAGTGGGGAGGCGCAATGGAGATACACATGTGCAGCCTCCCACGAGAAACTAGGGGTTTGTAATACCCTGCCCCCGTAGGGAAAAGCCACTCCCATTAAATCGTCCCAAAAGGGGGACAATCCCAACATCCCTGCAGAGACGAGCGGGTGGGGGCCACGTCCAAACCGGGGGAGACCCTGCGTGCGAAGCACGGGATCGAATGATGCGGACGGTTTAACGTCTTGCCGGACGAAGTACAGTTTAACGTCGTGTGTTGAGGACGAAGCGGACGGTTTAACGTCTTGCCGGACGAAGTACAGTTTAACGTCGTGTGTTGAGGACGAAACACTTGGCAGTTTAACGTCTTGCAGCGCGGACGATGGGGGCTAGGCAGTTTAACGTCGTGCAGCCTGGACGTATACAGTTTAACGTCGTGCAGGACGTGGTGCAGTTTAGCGTCATGCAGGACGAATGCTGAACGGTTTAACGTCTTGTAGCTCGGACGTAGTGCAGTTTAGCGTCATGCTGGACGAATGCTGAACAGTTTAACGTCTTGTAGCTCGGACGTAGTGCAGTTTAGCGTCATGCTGGACGATAAAGCCGCCGGTAGGTCCGTGTCACTTCGCGCGAGCCTAGGGGGGGCCGCACGGAAAGACGACGCACAACGCGGGCACCTGCGATGAAGACCATCGGGCGCCACGCAGGCGGGTACCCAAAGGGGGTCAAGGGAGGCGACCCTGGCGGATTGCGCGCAAAAGAGGAGCTTTGCGCGCAAAACCGCGGGTCGGCGCGCAAAATGGCGGGCTGGCGCGAAATTGGGCCAGCGCTTTGCGCGCGGATGATTGGGATTGCGCGCACCGGGCTTCGGGTAGCACGCAGGGGCAACGGCTCATTCTCTAACGAATGGCCACTTTGAAAATGGGGGGTGCGCGCAATCGGGTTGGATTGCGCGCACCCGGGGGGCAATTGCGCGCAAGAGGCTTCTTTTGCGCGCAAAGGCCTTCGGGTTGAAATTTATTCAAAGGAAATGAGCCAAGGGGATTGCGCGCGAAGGCGTACCCCAAGGCTCTATTGCGCGAAAGAAAGGAGGTTACCTGAAGATCGGCATTGCGCGCGGAAGGGGTTGAATTGCGCGCGCGGGAGACCGTTCGACTTCCAGCAACCTTTGAAACGTTGGGGGTCGCCTAGTATTTATAGGCAACCCCGGGCGCGGAATCCAAGGCGCGAGCACGGAATTCTCCTCGCGGGCGCGGAATCGGGCACGGCGCGCAAGGGAGTTGCGCGCATCCCGGGGGTTTTGCGCGCGGATCATCATCTTTGCGCGCAGACCTCTGAAATTCCGCGCAAGGCCTCCGGGCCCTCCGAAACATTCTTTTGACTCCGAATATGACCTCGCTTTCCGCATCCGGAGCTTCGTTTGGGAACAACGGACTTTTCCGGCGTCTACAAAAGCCCCCCCTCGGAATCTGATCGGCGAGAGGTCGCAACGATCGGGTTCCGAGGGAGACGCCGGAATGCCGAAGTCCTGGGCGGCGCGGGACTTAGGCGCGCAAAAAGGGGCGCCGGTCGCGAAATTCGCCGCTGCGGTCGCGCAAAAGCTTTCCGCGCGGCGCGGACCCCGGCCTCGCCTATAAATAGGGGCACTGGGTCCCTCCGTGCCGTACACTGGCCTTCCGCGCGATAAGCATCTCTGCTCTCGTGCGCGAAATTGCCCTTTCCGGCGCGGAATTCGCCCGCTCGTCGCGCAAAACCGTCCGGATTTCGCCTGTCTTTGCGCGAAAACCCGGAACTTTGCGCGACAGTCTTCCCAATTGCGCGCCGCCTACTTGGATTGCGCGCCAACCTTCAAACTTCTCTACCAGCCTTGTCCGATCCCGCACGCTTCATCCCTTAACCCGCACGACTCCCGAAACTTCTGAGATGGCCGCGCACAGAGGAAATGAGGGGGATGCCGCCACTCGCAGGGCTGAGATGGCGACGAACGAGGAGGTTTACGGAGCCAAGGAGATTGTTTCCAACAATCAATCCTTGTTCGACTTACTGACTGTAGAGACCCGAAGCTTATCGTACATGGACATTACATTACTTTTGCGGAATACTTAGTACATAACAAAAACACACACACACAAGGATCGTAATAGTTTAGTGTCTTTGGAAACTCGGAACGTAATCTTCTAAACGTGGTGAAAGATCTTCAATATCTCCCATAAAGATCTTCCCCTTTTTTTACCTAAAACCTTTCTTTATATCCTGGGGAAAGAAAAACAAAAAAGGGTGAGCTCAAATGCTCAGTAAGGGTAAACAAAAGAAATATCAATCACATCATATACATAAGAACGTAGCTTTTGGAAATCTTGACCTGCAAAAGAGCTCATAATATCATAACATGGGATAAATCATAGAATTGAAAATGAGATCCCCATAATCATAACATAAAACTTGAAACTTTGTGGCATGCACACATAATCATGGAAAATCATTTCTTGTTAGTCATGACTCATTGCCAAGACTATCTTAGTGGACAAAGTCCCTTTCTGAACCGAGTTCACTCCTCGTTTCAGTCCTGTATCACTGAACCGAAATAACCTTCCGTTCCAGCCATGTCTATCTCATGAGATATAAAATCATTACCCAATGCATTGGAGGGAGATATAGGTCCCACCCATCTTATAATGAATCCTTTCTTATGTGTGCCACATAATTATAAAACATACATCATCGCATAATACATGTAACAAAAATGGGATTCTTGAAACATCATGACATCATAAATCAATAGATAAAGGAATTTATAAAAATAATTCCATCACCACATAGTCAAATCAATGTAAAAATATGGATAGAAACAGAACACTTTTATTATCTTAGATGGAAAATAATTTTGATAAAATACTTGAATTGAATTCTTGAGGAAAATGCCCTTTCTTCTTCAAAATCAATTTCTTTTCACAAAACATCATGCAATTTTAAAAGAAAGAGATTTTATTGAAAATAGTCATGAAATCTTTTAGAGAAAGCTTCATGAAAATAAGGCTTTATAAAACAGTAGAAATCCGTTCGTGCCGTATAAGTTAAAAAAAACATTCTTCGTACTTTTGTCGGAAAAGTCAAAAAGTACCTCGTACGGAAAAACGACAAAAGATTCCTTTCATATTCTTCACTAAAAACTCACCTAAGGGTAAAATTGGATTTAAACAATTGCAAGTGGATGGAAACAATATTACATATTGAGGGAACATGGATGTGGATGATAAAATACACCCCAGTAATTACTTACGAATAAACAATCTCGGATAAAAATGAGATTGTGATATTTCCCTTACCTTAGGTCCGATTTGCTTTGTACGTGTCCGAAGCTCCTGTATAATGGTTTAAATAATGTCATTGACTTATTACAGAATCATATTCATTGTTATGATATCATATATGGTTCACTTATGACATTATATTACCCGTTCTTTTGTAAATTCCATGTTAAAGAAGCGTTTTGGGTAAAATCGTTTCTTTTATCGTAGGTGTTTTGACTTGTTGTTCTTGACATTATTATTACTTATATCATGATTTACTTACTTCCAGAATATAAAATATGATTTATATATCATATATATTCAGTATATATATATATATAATAGATAGATAAATGAAATGAAAAAAATACCGTTCATGGAGACGGTAGTCCGTACGTACGCATGAACGCTGTTTTCCTTTCCCTATTGTCTTGAATGGAAGTAAGTGGATGACATACATATGTATATATATACATAAATCCAGTAGCTTTATAATGTCATATATTTCATTATTATTTCTTATATATACATTATAATCATTCTTAAATGGTTAACATGGAGAATGAATCTCATCACGTCGTGGAGACGGTATTCCGTACGTACGCACGAGCGATGATATCATTTCTATAAATATTGAATTGAATTGGAGTGGATTATACAATATATCAGAATCAATATGATGTTTTAATAACTATGTATAGTTATTCTTTACACCATTATACCCATCCATGTAAGGTGGTGGTGGAAAATAGATTACACCACGGCGTAGAGACGGTATTCCGTACGTACGCACGCGCGGTGATTTCTTTTTCCGTAGGATGGATAGATGGTGAAATAGGGTTGTTTCATACTTATAATAACATATAAGTATATGAGTGATACTGATGTTATTACTTCATAATGAAACAACCTAAGAAGAAGAAGTGGAAGAAGAAATAAAGATGAAAGAATTGGTAACGGTAATTACCTCTTCTTTGAAGCGCCTCTTTGAGACCTCCTCTTAGGGCACTAGAATTGGTCTTTGAGGAAGACCAGAACCTCTAGGATGTTGCTAGGGAAGTGGAGAGGAGAAATTGGCAGGGGTTGGCCGATCTTGAGTGCTCAAATTGGTGTGAGGGGGAAGGGGAGGAGGTGTCCTTTTATAAGGGAGGAGAGGGGCACCTTAGGAATATCTCAAAATATTATTTTATATTAAAGTCAAAATCGGTTTATAATGGTTCCAAAGGGTCTTATTTCGAAGCTAAAGTGGGGATGGGTCGAAATCCTATCAACCAATAGAATTTATACAAGTTTAGGATATTATTTTAACCTTATCAATTAGATTTAACTCTAAGTTAAATAATTTAACTTTTACCATGTCTTTTTGTTTTCTTTCACTATATGGTTAATACACTTACTATAACATGCCAAACGAACCCCAAATTGTTTATTATTAATATATATATCCTTATCTAAGTCATTTGGCCGAACCTTAGATTTTTAGGAATACAATAACAATTAATAATATAATATTTGATTTAAAAAACTATTTTGTGTCAATTTTGACACTATTTGATATATGATTTTTGTGAAAGTCATAACAGAATTATATGTTCGAACCAAGTTGATTAAATCAACATTAATATATCATAGTAACCTAGAAAATTAGTGGAATTCATAAAAAGTCTTAAATTACATTTATTTTGGTATTTATATTATCAATTATGTCAATAAGATAATTACTGCATCATCTTTGTGTCATAAATAAATTAAATTATGTGATGTCTACAAATTACAAATAAAATACCATCATGTAGGAAATCTTTTTAGCTTTCTAATGAATATTTACAATCGAATTTATCTTATGTATAACCCCATATTAAAAATGATTTACTTATTAAACTTTGATTTTAACTATTTTAACCCTTCTTTAAATAAATTAATAATAAATGTCCTAATCTAATCCAAGTGGGCCTAAATGGTCATATTTTATTCCTAAGTTTGTTTTTGGTCGAATTACACTTGTCCAATAGAATTAGGACATGTGTTAGGGTAATATTAATATCATATTTACCCTTAGTTACCCTATTTACTATTAACCGTGGTAAAAAAAGTAAAAAGTTACTATTCACCAAAAAATTATTTTCATCTCATTGAACCACATTTTAGTCCTTGATATTAACCGTGTCTCTCGGATTTTCGAAATTCCATTCACAGAAGCGGTAAAATTAAGTTTTATGCAAAATTCAGTTTTTAACCTACCACTTAGTAGTTTCACTATTCATCAAAAATTGATGTTTTTCAGAACAATGCCAAAATTTCATCCCAAGCTATATTTCATATTCCGAATTCAAAAATGAAGTCTATTTTACCAAATTCATAACATAAAAGTTGCATTAATTAATTTTATAATTAAATCCCGATGTTAAAACAAATAGCGTGTTTTTAAGAAACAATATCTATCAGAAGATTGACACTTGTTTATGTCTAGTTTAAATGTGAAATTACATCCAATGAACAACATTGTATTAAATTGTAAAAATATATTCTAAATATACTTTAAAACCACTCGAATTAATGATTTATCACTATTAATTATTTCGATTAAAAAAAGTTGTTTTTAATTATAATTTAGTAATTTTCACTATTCATCAGAATATGAAAGTTATCCGAAAAGTACCAAAATTTCACCTTAGGCTAAATTCGATACTCCGAATCCAAAAATGATGTCCATTTTGAGAGTTAAAATTTCTAAAATTTAAAAAGTGGTTATTACTATTCATAACAGCTAGTTTTAATAATATTTTAATAGCATATCATTATTTCATGAAACTCAGGATTACGTACCACACACGCTATCGAGGAAGGTTGCGATTGCGTGTAATGCAAGGCAAGTCAAGGATGCGTGTTGTGCAATCTCCTTTTGGTGTAGCGTATAACACAAGACATTAGTAAAATTAAAAAGAATATTTCTTTATAAAATCTTGGGCTGTTACATTCTACCCCCCTTAAAATGAATTTCGCCCTCGAAATTCGTCGGGGTTATAAATGGTTTACTATTCGAAAGTTTCTTTAATAGAAACCCACATAGTAAAAGGGAATACCAAAACTTGGCTTTAAAAACTAAAGTATGAAATGTAACGATTACCTAAATAAACTAATCACTGGGTTTCCACATAGGTGAAAATATGGATATGGAAGAGAAATCTAACCATCATGTTCTGATGGAGAGTGGTAGAGAACATGGCTATGGAAAAGCCAGTAATCACAAATCCATAGATTTGTGATGATATAAGGTACCATCTGATTCATCAGGTATAAGATCACTAGGACAACATTTTTGGTTTTCAAGATCATTTCCCTAAAGTTGAAAATTTGCTTAGAATAAATACTTACTTTATTTTGGTACAATCTCACTGTTGTTCGTGCGTTGAACAATTTCCACTTCATCTCTTAAATAAATGAAGTTGAATTTGTTATTCGTGAAGTGTTAGCAGATCATGTGATAGAATGACGGGTCATTCCATCTGTCTCAAACAAAAGGTTAGCAAAAATTATATGCATAAATCGATCTATAGTGAGATTAATCATATATGGTTCCTAAAATGGACTTATACTTCATATATCATACTGCTTAATATAATAAAACTAGTTTCTACTAAACAGGGACTTCCTGTAGGCCAGTGGTAGGCGATAAAGTCCAGTCGCACTTCGGTTGTGGGTTCGATTCCTACAGCCTTGTCCGAAGCGATGGGCTGTCACCCGTCCTGCAGGTTGTCCTTTTTCCAAAACTATATTACTATAACATCCCATCAATAATATCGAAAAAAATTTCTATCCTTAAACAATACTAACTTACGTCCAACACAATCCATTCCAATCTTTAGGCTTATCCATAATATTGCAGTCCACTCTCATAACATAGTGAAAACAATTACCATAGATTTAATATCATCGTTGATCCCCATATATCATAAGATATGTTTTGTTGGTCACATTCCAAACATTCAAAGTCCTTAATCATGTATACTCTTGAATACCCATTGAACCTTAGTGAAAACATGAATGCAGTTAAAAGTTAACACTTTACACATACCAAAATCCTCAAAATTATTTATACTCAAACCATGATATCACTTAGTCCTTATATCAATCATGAGCTCATGAATACAATCAAACATCTCATTATCTTCTTATCCTTTCATTATGCACTTATCATCTACTTTCCAAAAGTATCTGAATAACCTTTCATGGTTACTGGTAACATTAATCATACAACAATGTAACAATCCTTACATGTCTCTTTATTCCATAGTACCATGAGATTACTTATACAACATTACACATGATAAACATGTAATCATTCCACTACATTCTTAAACCATTAACCGAGCTTCAACAATTCTTTCATCTCACATATCATTTGTAGTCTCTTCATCATCATCCACATAAATACTACCCATATGGCCATACTGATTCTCTTCATGAGTCTTTCCCTTAGGACATTGGTTTGCATAATGCCCATACATTCCACATTTAAAACACTTAACCATTTTTGATGTCGTAGCAATACCATTATCCTCATTCATGGTGTTAACTGAACATTTTCCTTTGCACTTACTTGCTTTGTGTCCTTCTTTTCCACACCCAAAGCATCTTCCAGTTCCTTTGAAACATTCTCCTTGATGCCTCTTCCCACATGATTTACATGAGGGAAATTGAACTTTCTTTCCTCTATGGTCATCATGAAACTCCATCTTTCTCTTATTAGCTGAGTCAGGAAACTTACCAAATTTTACTTTATTGATCATATTATGAGATTGCTGATTCGGCATAATAATGATTTTTGGACTTCCAAATCCCATTTCATTTGGTTGCTCATGAATAATATCATTCCATTGTCCATCATATCCTCCATTATCGTGAATCATCTTGTTTCCAGCCATTTTCTAAAACCCAAAAAGAATAGTGTGAGAGGCAAAATAATGCTAGGGAAAACAACATAGTAAAGGGGAAGTACCCTTAATATCTAACATCTTAGGTTTAATTCTATGATAGTTAGCGTATTTCTAGTACTATAACTTATACGTCTACTTAACCTTAGGGACATCCCTAGACATACCGTAGAAATATCTCTAGGGATCTCACTAACGTTTTCGCATCCTAGTTTCCAAAGGTTGACTAAACCTTTCCTCTGATACCAACTGTAGAGACCCGAAGCTTATCGTACATGGACATTACATTACTTTTGCGGAATACTTAGTACATAACAAAAACACACACACACAAGGATCGTAATAGTTTAGTGTCTTTGGAAACTCGGAACGTAATCTTCTAAACGTGGTGAAAGATCTTCAATATCTCCCATAAAGATCTTCCCCTTTTTTTACCTAAAACCTTTCTTTATATCCTGGGGAAAGAAAAACAAAAAAGGGTGAGCTCAAATGCTCAGTAAGGGTAAACAAAAGAAATATCAATCACATCATATACATAAGAACGTAGCTTTTGGAAATCTTGACCTGCAAAAGAGCTCATAATATCATAACATGGGATAAATCATAGAATTGAAAATGAGATCCCCATAATCATAACATAAAACTTGAAACTTTGTGGCATGCACACATAATCATGGAAAATCATTTCTTGTTAGTCATGACTCATTGCCAAGACTATCTTAGTGGACAAAGTCCCTTTCTGAACCGAGTTCACTCCTCGTTTCAGTCCTGTATCACTGAACCGAAATAACCTTCCGTTCCAGCCATGTCTATCTCATGAGATATAAAATCATTACCCAATGCATTGGAGGGAGATATAGGTCCCACCCATCTTATAATTAATCCTTTCTTATGTGTGCCACAAAATTATAAAACATACATCATCGCATAATACATGTAACAAAAATGGGATTCTTGAAACATCATGACATCATAAATCAATAGATAAAGGAATTTATAAAAATAATTCCATCACCACATAGTCAAATCAATGTAAAAATATGGATAGAAACAGAACACTTTTATTATCTTAGATGGAAAATAATTTTGATAAAATACTTGAATTGAATTCTTGAGGAAAATGTCCTTTCTTCTTCAAAATCAATTTCTTTTCACAAAACATCATGCAATTTTAAAAGAAAGAGATTTTATTGAAAATAGTCATGAAATATTTTAGAGGAAGCTTCATGAAAATAAGGCTTTATAAAACAGTAGAAATCCGTTCGTGCCGTATAAGTTAAAAAAACATTCTTCGTACTTTTGTTGGAAAAGTCAAAAAGTACCTCGTACGGAAAAACGACAAAAGATTCCTTTCATATTCTTCACTAAAAACTCACCTAAGGGTAAAATTGGATTTAAACAATTGCAAGTGGATGGAAACAATATTACATATTGAGGGAACATGGATGTGGATGATAAAATACACCCCAGTAATTACTTACGAATAAACAATCTCGGATAAAAATGAGATTGTGATATTTCCCTTACCTTAGGTCCGATTTGCTTTGTACGTGTCCGAAGCTCCTGTATAATGGTTTAAATAATGTCATTGACTTATTACAGAATCATATTCATTGTTATGATATCATATATGGTTCACTTATGACATTATATTACCCGTTCTTTTGTAAATTCCATGTTAAAGAAGCGTTTTGGGTAAAATCGTTTCTTTTATCGTAGGTGTTTTGACTTGTTGTTCTTGACATTATTATTACTTATATCATGATTTACTTACTTCCAGAATATAAAATATGATTTATATATCATATATATTCAGTATATATATATATAATAGATAGATAAATGAAATGAAAAAAACACCGTTCATGGAGACGGTAGTCCGTACGTACGCATGAACGCTGTTTTCCTTTCCCTATTGTCTTGAATGGAAGTAAGTGGATGACATACATATGTATATATATACATAAATCCAGTAGCTTCATAATGTCATATATTTCATTATTATTTCTTATATATACATTATAATCATTCTTAAATGGTTAACATGGAGAATGAATCTCATCGCGTCGTGGAGACGGTATTCCGTACGTACGCACGAGCGATGATATCATTTCTATAAATATTGAATTGAATTGGAGTGGATTATACAATATATCAGAATCAATATGATGTTTTAATAACTATGTATAGTTATTCTTTACACCATTATACCCATCCATGTAAGGTGGTGGTGGAAAATAGATTACACCACGGCGTGGAGACGGTATTCCGTACGTACGCACGCGCGGTGATTTCTTTTTCCGTAGGATGGATAGATGGTGAAATAGGGTTGTTTCATACTTATAATAACATATAAGTATATGAGTGATACTGATGTTATTACTTCATAATGAAACAACCTAAGAAGAAGAAGTGGAAGAAGAAATAAAGATGAAAGAATTGGTAACGGTAATTACCTCTTCTTTGAAGCGCCTCTTTGAGACCTCCTCTTAGGGCACTAGAATTGGTCTTTGAGGAAGACCAGAACCTCTAGGATGTTGCTAGGGAAGTGGAGAGGAGAAATTGGCAGGGGTTGGCCGAGCTTGAGTGCTCAAATTGGTGTGAGGGGGAAGGGGAGGAGGTGTCCTTTTATAAGGGAGGAGAGGGGCACCTTAGGAATATCTCAAAATATTATTTTATATTAAAGTCAAAATCGGTTTATAATGGTTCCAAAGGGTCTTATTTCGAAGCTAAAGTGGGGATGGGTCGAAATACTATCAACCAATAGAATTTAGACAAGTTTAGGATATTATTTTAACCTTATCAATTAGATTTAACTCTAAGTTAAATAATTTAACTTTTACCATGTCTTTTTGTTTTCTTTCACTATATGGTTAATACACTTACTATAACATGCCAAACGAACCCCAAATTGTTTATTATTAATATATATATCCTTATCTAAGTCATTTGGCCGAACCTTAGATTTTTAGGAATACAATAACAATTAATAATATAATATTTGATTTAAAAAACTATTTTGTGTCAATTTTGACACTATTTGATATATGATTTTTGTGAAAGTCATAACAGAATTATATGTTCGAACCAAGTTGATTAAATCAACATTAATATATCATAGTAACCTAGAAAATTAGTGGAATTCATAAAAAGTCTTAAATTACATTTATTTTGGTATTTATATTATCAATTATGTCAATAAGATAATTACTGCATCATCTTTGTGTCATAAATAAATTAAATTATGTGATGTCTACAAATTACAAATAAAATACCATAATGTAGGAAATCTTTTTAGCTTTCTAATGAATATTTACAATCGAATTTATCTTATGTATAACCCCATATTAAAAATGATTTACTTATTAAACTTTGATTTTAACTATTTTAACCCTTCTTTAAATAAATTAATAATAAATGTCCTAATCTAATCCAAGTGGGCCTAAATGGTCATATTTTATTCTTAAGTTTGTTTTTGGTCGAATTACACTTGTCCAATAGAATTAGGACATGTGTTAGGGTAATATTAATATCATATTTACCCTTAGTTACCCTATTTACTATTAACCGTGGTAAAAAAAGTAAAAAGTTACTATTCACCAAAAAATTATTTTCATCTCATTGAACCACATTTTAGTCCTTGATATTAACCGTGTCTCTCGGATTTTCGAAATTCCATTCACAGAAGCGGTAAAATTAAGTTTTATGCAAAATTCAGTTTTTAACCTACCACTTAGTAGTTTCACTATTCATCAAAAATTGATGTTTTTCAGAACAATGCCAAAATTTCATCCCAAGATATATTTCATATTCCGAATTCAAAAATGAAGTCTATTTTACCAAATTCATAACATAAAAGTTGCATTAATTAATTTTATAATTAAATCCCGATGTTAAAACAAATAGCGTGTTTTTAAGAAACAATATCTATCAGAAGATTGACACTTGTTTATGTCTAGTTTAAATGTGAAATTACATCCAATGAACAACATTGTATTAAATTGTAAAAATATATTCTAAATATACTTTAAAACCACTCGAATTAATGATTTATCACTATTAATTATTTCGATTAAAAACAGTTGTTTTTAATTATAATTTAGTAATTTTCACTATTCATCAGAATATGAAAGTTATCCGAAAAGTACCAAAATTTCACCTTAGGCTAAATTCGATACTCCGAATCCAAAAATGATGTCCATTTTGAGAGTTAAAATTTCTAAAATTTAAAAAGTGGTTATTACTATTCATAACGGCTAGTTTTAATAATATTTTAATAGCATATCATTATTTCGTGAAACTCAGGATTACGTACCACACACGCTATCGAGGAAGGTTGCGATTGCGTGTAATGCAAGGCCAGTCAAGGATGCGTGTTTTGCAATCTCCTTTTGGTGTAGCGTATAACACAAGACATTAGTAAAATTAAAAAGAATATTTCTTTATAAAATCTTGGGCTGTTACATTCTACCCCCCTTAAAATGAATTTCGCCCTCGAAATTCGTCGGGGTTATAAATGGTTTACTATTCGAAAGTTTCTTTAATAGAAACCCACATAGTAAAAGGGAATACCAAAACTTGGCTTTAAAAACTAAAGTATGAAATGTAACGATTACCTAAATAAACTAATCACTGGGTTTCCACATAGGTGAAAATATGGATATGGAAGAGAAATCTAACCATCATGTTCTGATGGAGAGTGGTAGAGAACATGGCTATGGAAAAGCCAGTAATCACAAATCCATAGATTTGTGATGATATAAGGTACCATCTGATTCATCAGGTATAAGATCACTAGGACAACATTTTTGGTTTTCAAGATCATTTCCCTAAAGTTGAAAATTTGCTTAGAATAAATACTTACTTTATTTTGGTACAATCTCACTGTTGTTCGTGCGTTGAACAATTTCCACTTCATCTCTTAAATAAATGAAGTTGAATTTGTTATTCGTGAAGTGTTAGCAGATCATGTGATAGAATGACGGGTCATTCCATCTGTCTCAAACAAAAGGTTAGCAAAAATTATATGCATAAATCGATCTATAGTGAGATTAATCATATATGGTTCCTAAAATGGACTTATACTTCATATATCATACTGCTTAATATAATAAAACTAGTTTCTACTAAACAGGGACTTCCTGTAGGCCAGTGGTAGGCGATAAAGTCCAGTCGCACTTCGGTTGTGGGTTCGATTCCTACAGCCTTGTCCGAAGCGATGGGCTGTCACCCGTCCTGCAGGTTGTCCTTTTTCCAAAACTATATTACTATAACATCCCATCAATAATATCGAAAAAAATTTCTATCCTTAAACAATACTAACTTACGTCCAACACAATCCATTCCAATCTTTAGGCTTATCCATAATATTGCAGTCCACTCTCATAACATAGTGAAAACAATTACCAGAGATTTAATATCATCGTTGATCCCCATATATCATAAGATATGTTTTGTTGGTCACATTCCAAACATTCAAAGTCCTTAATCATGTATACTCTTGAATACCCATTGAACCTTAGTGAAAACATGAATGCAGTTAAAAGTTAACACTTTACACATACCAAAATCCTCAAAATTATTTATACTCAAACCATGATATCACTTAGTCCTTATATCAATCATGAGCTCATGAATACAATCAAACATCTCATTATCTTCTTATCCTTTCATTATGCACTTATCATCTACTTTCCAAAAGTATCTGAATAACCTTTCATGGTTACTGGTAACATTAATCATACAACAATGTAACAATCCTTACATGTCTCTTTATTCCATAGTACCATGAGATTACTTATACAACATTACACATGATAAACATGTAATCATTCCACTACATTCTTAAACCATTAACCGAGCTTCAACAATTCTTTCATCTCACATATCATTTGTAGTCTCTTCATCATCATCCACATAAATACTACCCATATGGCCATACTGATTCCCTTCATGAGTCTTTCCCTTAGGACATTGGTTTGCATAATGCCCATACATTCCACATTTAAAACACTTAACCATTTTTGATGTCGTAGCAATACCATTATCCTCATTCATGGTGTTAACTGAACCTTTTCCTTTGCACTTACTTGCTTTGTGTCCTTCTTTTCCACACCCAAAGCATCTTCCAGTTCCTTTGAAACATTCTCCTTGATGCCTCTTCCCACATGATTTACATGAGGGAAATTGAACTTTCTTTCCTCTATGGTCATCATGAAACTCCATCTTTCTCTTATTAGTTGAGTTAGGAAACTTACCAAATTTTACTTTATTGATCATATTATGAGATTGCTGATTCAGCATAATAATGATTTTTGGACTTCCAAATCCCATTTCATTTGGTTGCTCATGAAGAATATCATTCCATTGTCCATCATATCCTCCATTATCGTGAATCATCTTGTTTCCATCCATTTTCTAAAACCCAAAAAGAATAGTGTGAGAGGAAAAATAATGCTAGGGAAAACAACATAGTAAAGGGGAAGTACCCTTAATATCTAACATCTTAGGTTTAATTCTATGATCGTTAGCGTATTTCTAGTACTATAACTTATACGTCTACTTAACCTTAGGGACATCCCTAGACATACCGTAGAAATATCTCTAGGGATCTCACTAACGTTTTCGCATCCTAGTTTCCAAAGGTTGACTAAACCTTTCCTCTGATACCAACTGTAGAGACCCGAAGCTTATCATACATGGACATTACATTACTTTTGCGGAATACTTAGTACATAACAAAAACACACACACACAAGGATCGTAATAGTTTAGTGTCTTTGGAAACTCGGAACGTAATCTTCTAAACGTGGTGAAAGATCTTCAATATCTCCCATAAAGATCTTCCCCTTTTTTTACCTAAAACCTTTCTTTATATCCTGGGGAAAGAAAAACAAAAAAGGGTGAGCTCAAATGCTCAGTAAGGGTAAACAAAAGAAATATCAATCACATCATATACATAAGAACGTAGCTTTTGGAAATCTTGACCTGCAAAAGAGCTCATAATATCATAACATGGGATAAATCATAGAATTGAAAATGAGATCCCCATAATCATAACATAAAACTTGAAACTTTGTGGCATGCACACATAATCATGGAAAATCATTTCTTGTTAGTCATGACTCATTGCCAAGACTATCTTAGTGGACAAAGTCCCTTTCTGAACCGAGTTCACTCCTCGTTTCAGTCCTGTATCACTGAACCGAAATAACCTTCCGTTCCAGCCATGTCTATCTCATGAGATATAAAATCATTACCCAATGCATTGGAGGGAGATATAGGTCCCACCCATCTTATAATTAATCCTTTCTTATGTGTGCCACATAATTATAAAACATACATCATCGCATAATACATGTAACAAAAATGGGATTCTTGAAACATCATGACATCATAAATCAATAGATAAAGGAATTTATAAAAATAATTCCATCACCACATAGTCAAATCAATGTAAAAATATGGATAGAAACAGAACACTTTTATTATCTTAGATGGAAAATAATTTTGATAAAATACTTGAATTGAATTCTTGAGGAAAATGTCCTTTCTTCTTCAAAATCAATTTCTTTTCACAAAACATCATGCAATTTTAAAAGAAAGAGATTTTATTGAAAATAGTCATGAAATCTTTTAGAGGAAGATTCATGAAAATAAGGCTTTATAAAACAGTAGAAATCCGTTCGTGCCGTATAAGTTAAAAAAACATTCTTCGTACTTTTGTCGGAAAAGTCAAAAAGTACCTCGTACGGAAAAACGACAAAAGATTCCTTTCATATTCTTCACTAAAAACTCACCTAAGGGTAAAATTGGATTTAAACAATTTCAAGTGGATGGAAACAATATTACATATTGAGGGAACATGGATGTGGATGATAAAATACACCCCAGTAATTACTTACGAATAAACAATCTCGGATAAAAATGAGATTGTGATATTTCCCTTACCTTAGGTCCGATTTGCTTTGTACGTGTCCGAAGCTCCTGTATAATGGTTTAAATAATGTCATTGACTTATTACAGAATCATATTCATTGTTATGATATCATATATGGTTCACTTATGACATTATATTACCCGTTCTTTTGTAAATTCCATGTTAAAGAAGCGTTTTGGGTAAAATCGTTTCTTTTATCGTAGGTGTTTTGACTTGTTGTTCTTGACATTATTATTACTTATATCATGATTTACTTACTTCCAGAATATAAAATATGATTTATATATCATATATATTCAGTATATATATATATAATAGATAGATAAATGAAATGAAAAAAACACCGTTCATGGAGACGGTAGTCCGTACGTACGCATGAACGCTGTTTTCCTTTCCCTATTGTCTTGAATGGAAGTAAGTGGATGACATACATATGTATATATATACATAAATCCAGTAGCTTCATAATGTCATATATTTCATTATTATTTCTTATATATACATTATAATCATTCTTAAATGGTTAACATGGAGAATGAATCTCATCGCGTCGTGGAGACGGTATTCCGTACGTACGCACGAGCGATGATATCATTTCTATAAATATTGAATTGAATTGGAGTGGATTATACAATATATCAGAATCAATATGATGTTGTAATAACTATGTATAGTTATTCTTTACACCATTATACCCATCCATGTAAGGTGGTGGTGGAAAATAGATTACACCACGGCGTGGAGACGGTATTCCGTACGTACGCACGCGCGGTGATTTCTTTTTTCGTAGGATGGATAGATGGTGAAATAGGGTTGTTTCATACTTATAATAACATATAAGTATATGAGTGATACTGATGTTATTACTTCATAATGAAACAACCTAAGAAGAAGAAGTGGAAGAAGAAATAAAGATGAAAGAATTGGTAACGGTAATTACCTCTTCTTTGAAGCGCCTCTTTGAGACCTCCTCTTAGGGCACTAGAATTGGTCTTTGAGGAAGACCAGAACCTCTAGGATGTTGCTAGGGAAGTGGAGAGGAGAAATTGGCAGGGGTTGGCCGAGATTGAGTGCTCAAATTGGTGTGAGGGGGAAGGGGAGGAGGTGTCCTTTTATAAGGGAGGAGAGGGGCACCTTAGGAATATCTCAAAATATTATTTTATATTAAAGTCAAAATCGGTTTATAATGGTTCCAAAGGGTCTTATTTAGAAGCTAAAGTGGGGATGGGTCGAAATCCTATCAACCAATAGAATTTAGACAAGTTTAGGATATTATTTTAACCTTATCAATTAGATTTAACTCTAAGTTAAATAATTTAACTTTTACCATGTCTTTTTGTTTTCTTTCACTATATGGTTAATACACTTACTATAACATGCCAAACGAACCCCAAATTGTTTATTATTAATATATATATCCTTATCTAAGTCATTTGGCCGAACCTTAGATTTTTAGGAATACAATAACAATTAATAATATAATATTTGATTTAAAAAACTATTTTGTGTCAATTTTGACACTATTTGATATATGATTTTTGTGAAAGTCATAACAGAATTATATGTTCGAACCAAGTTGATTAAATCAACATTAATATATCATAGTAACCTATAAAATTAGTGGAATTCATAAAAAGTCTTAAATTACATTTATTTTGGTATTTATATTATCAATTATGTCAATAAGATAATTACTGCATCATCTTTGTGTCATAAATAAATTAAATTATGTGATGTCTACAAATTACAAATAAAATACCATCATGTAGGAAATCTTTTTAGCTTTCTAATGAATATTTACAATCGAATTTATCTTATGTATAACCCCATATTAAAAATGATTTACTTATTAAACTTTGATTTTAACTATTTTAACCCTTCTTTAAATAAATTAATAATAAATGTCCTAATCTAATCCAAGTGGGCCTAAATGGTCATATTTTATTCCTAAGTTTGTTTTTGGTCGAATTACACTTGTCCAATAGAATTAGGACATGTGTTAGGGTAATATTAATATCATATTTACCCTTAGTTACCCTATTTACTATTAACCGTGGTAAAAAAAGTAAAAAGTTACTATTCACCAAAAAATTATTTTCATCTCATTGAACCACATTTTAGTCCTTGATATTAACCGTGTCTCTCGGATTTTCGAAATTCCATTCACAGAAGCGGTAAAATTAAGTTTTATGCAAAATTCAGTTTTTAACCTACCACTTAGTAGTTTCACTATTCATCAAAAATTGATGTTTTTCAGAACAATGCCAAAATTTCATCCCAAGCTATATTTCATATTCCGAATTCAAAAATGAAGTCTATTTTACCAAATTCATAACATAAAAGTTGCATTAATTAATTTTATAATTAAATCCCGATGTTAAAACAAATAGCGTGTTTTTAAGAAACAATATCTATCAGAAGATTGACACTTGTTTATGTCTAGTTTAAATGTGAAATTACATCCAATGAACAACATTGTATTAAATTGTAAAAATATATTCTAAATATACTTTAAAACCACTCGAATTAATGATTTATCACTATTAATTATTTCGATTAAAAAAAGTTGTTTTTAATTATAATTTAGTAATTTTCACTATTCATCAGAATATGAAAGTTATCCGAAAAGTACCAAAATTTCACCTTAGGCTAAATTCGATACTCCGAATCCAAAAATGATGTCCATTTTGAGAGTTAAAATTTCTAAAATTTAAAAAGTGGTTATTACTATTCATAACGGCTAGTTTTAATAATATTTTAATAGCATATCATTATTTCGTGAAACTCAGGATTACGTACCACACACGCTATCGAGGAAGGTTGCGATTGCGTGTAATGCAAGGCAAGTCAAGGATGCGTGTTGTGCAATCTCCTTTTGGTGTAGCGTATAACACAAGACATTAGTAAAATTAAAAAGAATATTTCTTTATAAAATCTTGGGCTGTTACACTGACGCCGGCCCAGAAGACATATCCACTGTCGGACAACCTGCCGCTCTGGAACTTCGGCATCCTAGATGAGGTCCTGGTGCCAGGGTTCGAGATTGATGCGCCGCGGACCTGGGTGACCCGGGAGGACGAGCTTCTCCGCTATAACATCACCAACAATGGGCATCCTGCCAGGGAGACCAGACACTTGGATGTCTATGTCCTGAACCCGAGGACGCGAACCATTGATGGGGGTGAGCCTACTGCGGAGAATTCTCCAGCCCTCTACTCGAGCATATATCGCCAGAGCGTCACGGACGACACCAAGGGCTGGCTGAAGGACTGGGACTTGCGGTCTGGGGGCAACTTCACCAGTGAGTGGGCCTGGGCGTTCTGGGTACGCCACACTTGCGATCACTTCGCAGAGGAGCTGCGGTACATCGGCCTGTTCGAGGCGGTGTGGACGTCGCAGTTCCACTTCTACCAGCAGTCCGAGCTCGGGCCGGAGCTGTTCACCCGATGGTCTCCGGATACCAACACCTTCCATCTTCACCATGGGGAGGTCGGCATCGGTCTCTGGGACATCCACTGCATCGGAGGTATCCCGCTGGAGGGCTACCAATACGATGAGTTCCTGCCACCGAAGAACATCTGGGAGGACAGGTCACAGACTCCCATCCTGACCTGGCATCTGCTTGACCTGGCTACGCAGCGGCTCGGGATCAAAGACTTCCAGAAGGACATAGCCTACAAGGAATGGTTCGGCCAGTTCTTGGAGCATGACCCGGCGGTCAAGATGCCAGGCAGGGGGAAGCGGTGCCCGACCGCAGCTCATAGGAGCCGGAACGGGTCGTACTGGCGGGTCCTGGAGACGGGCGACTACCGCTCATGGGGGTACCGCGTCATCGAGACCCGGGACCCAAATGTCCGGTACGCGGCGTTCCTGGCCGCCTTTCTGAGTGGGTGGCTCCTGCCAGTGCGGGACGCGAGAATGGGCGTTCGCCCGGCGACACTGGCGGTGGCGGGCGCTATGGCCGCCAACAAGAGATACAACCTCGGGGTCCCAGTGCTGGCGAGGCTGTATGCCATCCTGGGACGCATCTCACGAGGGGGGTCGCCACGAAGGATCTGTGGGCCCTTTCAGTTCTTCCACGGCTGGGTGGCTGCTCACCTCGGTGGGTACACGTTTCTGAACGCCATCATTCCTCCGGGCAACGGCCTGCGACCCTCCCTGCTGAACATCGCGGGGGTCGCTCCAATGACCCTAAGTGAGGAGGGCGTGAGGATTCGGATTGGAAATCATGCCAACTTCAACTTCAGTCCGTTCCCCACTCCCGTCGGCCAGATGATCGACAATGGGCAGGGTCCGCTGGAGCAGCATGAATACTTCCTGAACATGCGGGGCGGGGTGCTCGTGGCTCGGATCGACGGGAAGGTGATCTGCGAGCCTTACGTGCCGACCCGGTTCGCCAGGCAGTTCGGGTGCCTTCAACGGATGCCGAAGAGGGTATTCACTGCCGTCCGGGAGGAGACGAACCCTTGCGTCCTTCGCCAGATGTGGCTGATGTTTGCCGCTTTCGGCTCTGGCGACGTCATCACTCTCCCTCCTACCGGAGTTGACGCAGGCTTGGCAACCGAGTACGCCGAACACTGGGCCATCGCGTACCCCGAGGGGCTCTTGCGGAAGCTAGTTCGGCGGCTCGAGGCTACCCGTGCGGAGACCGGGCGTCAAGGAAGGAGGCGGGGCGCCGCCACACGGGGGAGAACGGAGGCGCGCCAAGCAGCGGAGCCGGCGCGGGCAGGGACTTCGGCGGCAGGCACATCGCAGGCTGCCGCTACGACCTCGGCGCCCAGAGAGGGGGCACATGCGGAGGTCGAAGAGCGGCCCGGGAAGCAGGTGAGACGTCTGCTCAAACCCTCCCACGATGCAGTCTTCCCGGCGCTGTGGTCGGCCTGGATGACCCTGCGGCAGTCACTGGGGACCGACGCCATCTGGCGAAAGATTCTCAGAGAAGGAATCTATCTGCCAGAGGTCGGGCGCCTCCACATTGCCGACAGGGTGGACTTCAACCGGCAGTATGCGTATCTGACGGCCATGGACGAGTACGCGCGCCAACGTGGTCAGCGCGCGGAGCCATCCCTTCTGGTGAAGGTGATTCTCGGTCTCGAGCCCGCTCCGGAACAGATGCCGCCGGAAGAAGACGACAGTAGCAACGACTCCGAAGAAGAGGAAATGGGGGAGGATGAAGGCTCCGAGGGTAGATCCCATCAGGGGAGCCCACGGGAGAGCGGCGAGGTGGCCGGCTCTGACAACGTTGATGTCACTGAGCTCCTCGAGGTCCGCTTCTATCCCTACTCAATCTGCTTCATCCACTCTCTTATGCAGCTTCTAACCCATTTCTCCATCTTTCTCAGGAGCGCACGGATGTTGGTCAGGCATCCTCAGCGGGAGTAGGAGGGGCGCCAGCAGGACAAGGCGGGGGGCAGACACCCATCATCGAACTGACAAGCGTGGAAGGGTCCCCTGCTGCAACTGTTCCTGCGGCGACCGGGGTAGCGGAAGATGACGCTCCGAACTCCCGTAAGTCTCCTTACTTTACTGCTGGTGCTTGCCGTTGACGATCCGTGACTAACCATGGCATGCCCCGCGCAGTGATCTCAACATTGGAGGCTCATCGGGCTGCCGAACCCGGGCCATCTACGAGTGGACCAGTGGTGGACATGCCGCCTGCCCCGGAACAGACTTCCCAAACCGAGCCGGCCCCACCAACTGCTGATCAGGGGGCTCCGGACATCGGCGGTGCTGACATCGGAGAGAGGTTGGGGGCTGACGAGGGTGTCAGCGCCACTGGGGAGAGAGAAGAAGGTCGCCCGGATGTCGGGGAACCTATCCCTCGTGAGGACCTCCCAGGGGCGGACCCTGCAGCAGACCTGCTGGATGCCTTCCCTGCCTACCGGCCTGCCGATCCCGAGGAGATGGACGACTCGGACGCGGAGGCGGTCGAGGAGAGCCGGATAACGCGCCGCAGGGGGTGGAAGTGCATCCAGCGCTTCCTCAAGCGAGACCCATCGGAGTGGCTGGGGCGCATGGGATCACTTCAAACCTGGCTGCGCTTCCTGTGTGCCGGGGGAGCTGATGCTCAACGCCTCCATCTGACGGTCCGTGATTTCATGGCCGAAAAGATGCGCGAGAGCTGCCGGCGTGCCGACGTCACACAAAGTCGGGACATGTCGGAGAGCACGCGGGCGCTCCTCGCGGCGGAGCAGGAAGTCCGGCGCCTCGAAGGGCAGGCGGCAGAGAAGGAGGCCTTCGTCGCGACGTGTACCGAGCTTGTGGAGCAACTAGCAGCTCAGCTGGTTGACGCCCAAGTACAGCTGACGGAGGCGGGCCAACAGATGGTCACAATTCAAGTCGAGCGGGAGCGTGCACAGGCCAGAATCGACGAACTGCGTGCTGCGACCGCCGACGAAGAGAGGGCACGCAGAGAGCGAGAAGCAGCTCTGGAGGCCACCAGCCAAAGGGTAGCGGCATTAGAAAGACTCATCCAGCACGCTAATCCCTAAGGGATTTGTTTTTCCATTCCCAAAACATTTGCTTCCGCTACTTTGATCCATCTGTATGAATCAATATATTTATCTGCATCTTTTGGTTTAATATGCTCGACCACAATTCGTTGTCTTGCGGGAGTGTTAACCAAGCATCAGGCATCCATAATTGGGCCTGGATTTCTGGAGAAAAGAGGGAGGTCATTCCTAGGAAAGGAGACCTCAGACCTAATCAATGTATCATCCCCCAACTTGTTCCAACACACGAGCGGGACAACGCTAGGGGCGTTGAGATTTTATCCGAACATAGGGAAATGAGAAAGGGTGAATCGCGTGTCCCGAATCTGGACATCCACAACGGTCGGCCTTCCAGGAAATGCCCAAGACGGTAGGCGGACAGTGGATCGACCATAACAACTGCAATAGACGGACCGAAAAAGGCCATTATTCATATTGCAGGAGGCGGACCACATGTCATCATGAATACCGCTTTGGGGTTCCTTCAGACACAAGGGTGGAAAATCCAGATCAACAGGGCATGCGAAGCGTGGGGCGAAGTGACGATTTGTTCGGACAGAATCCAACGCTCTCAAAATTGCGCCACCGTGGGGAAAACGTATTAGGCGGATGCACTAATCTGGCCGTGAGTCACCTCAATTCTCAGACAGCACCTCTCTGACGAGGAAACTGTCGCTTCCCATCCTTGCGATGGGGCATCCCGAGCTGAATCGGGGAGAATATCACAACTGCACCACTCTACCCGAAGTCAGGCCAGACGGCCGGCGACGAGGAGGGGCGGGACTTAACGATCCCTGAGGCTGGACCCGAGTCGGAATGCCCGGGTGTTCCTACATACTCCATCAGGCTGGAGATCAAGCCACACGTAGTTCTGTGAGTGCAGTTTAACGTCATGCAGGACGTAGAATCCCGTTTAGGGGAGATATTAGTTTAAGGTCGTAGAGCTCGGACCATAAGGGTAGATCTTAGTTTAAGGTCTTAGAGCTCGGACCATAAGGAGAGATCTTAGTTTAAGGTCTTAGAGCTCGGACCATAAGGAGAGATCTTAGTTTAAGGTCTTAGAGCTCGGACCATAAGGAGAGATCTTAGTTTAAGGTCTTAGAGCTCGGACCATAAAGAGAGATCTTAGTTTAAGGTCTTAGAGCTCGGACCATAAAGAGAGATCTTAGTTTAAGGTCTTAGAGCTCGGACCATAAGGAGAGATCTTAGTTTAAGGTCTTAGAGCTCGGACCATAAGGAGAGATCTTAGTTTAAGGTCTTAGAGCTCGGACCATAAGGAGAGATCTTAGTTTAAGGTCTTAGAGCTCGGACCATAAGGAGAGATCTTAGTTTAAGGTCTTAGAGCTCGGACCATAAGGAGAGATCTTAGTTTAAGGTCTTAGAGCTCGGACCATAAGGAGAGATCTTAGTTTAAGGTCTTAGAGCTCGGACCATAAGGACCTCAAAGTACGCCGCATCTGGTCATATCCCCTGGATATGCGAAGATGCACTGAGGGATAGTGTCAAGAGTGTCGAGTTTTCGCCTGGTCAGAACGGGAGGTGGGAAATGTGAATCATGCGGCCATTCACTCGAGGACCGGGAGCACCGGCGTGACGATATGAGAGTACTGCCGACCATGGCGGAAAAGCAGCATCAACATCGCACTAACCGTTGGTGGAATGAGGCAGCAAACGAGCATCGACCGCTCAATCGCAGGATTCATATCGATTTGCTGCCCGAGGCCATTGGGGGTACCGGCCCGAGTCGGTGGGAGAGCACTGAGGCATTGTGTCCGAACCGTTCACGGGGGCTCCACCCAGGGCGTAGACGATGGGTCCGAATGAAAGGGAGAACGAAGCCTGAAAAGCGGAGGAAACCTGACCAAGCGGATCCTGACCCTCCTGGCAATAAACCAGAGTACTCTTGACACCGGTGGACCACTGCAAGGGGTCGGGGAACACGCCTTGAGGGTGACCTGAAGGCGGCGGATTCCCCAGAGAAGGGGGAATCTCTAAGAGGTGGGGGGCTGGACCCGAAGTTTCAAACATCCGGGCGTTCCTACGTATCCCATAAGGATGGGAATCAAGCCGCACGTAGTTCTTGAAGCGCGGCGCAACACAATCGGGCACCAGCGCGGGGAAGAGTGCGGGTCTGACCCTCGCACACAAAAGGAGCGGCATTTGATATTTCTTGTTTGTCCTTAAAGATGAATGGTTTTTCTTTGTGCGGCGACATGCCTGTGATTGAGAAATCTCTGGCGTCGCCACAATAATCAAGCCACGGAAGGCATTGATGAATGGCGTGGTTATTAACCAGCGCCCAACATGAGTGTCCCCTGAGGGGAACATCACGATGCAGTGCCGTTTTCTCGTCGGGCGGCCAAGACGATCACAGTTTACGGTCGTGTGGTAGGACCAGACAACACAGTTTAAGGTCGTGTGGTTCGGACCATGGAGGAATCCGCTTACCGCGGTACGGCGGACACGGAGGAGGTGGGAGCATACCCAGCCCTGCGGTCACGCACGATTCCAGGAGAAGAGTCTTGGGATGGGGGTCTGCGTATGTCCATCACCCGAGGGGCAGAGATGCTAGCCTCCAGACATACTGGGCTCAGAACGCGATTGTTCGAGCGACTCCTCCCTCCTTATGGGGACGAGGGTCCAGCTACGCATGGCCCTTGGGGAGAACATCCGCATATATCCTTGGTGCTCAGATCATGGGAGCCTCGAACGACATCATTACCTTGGTTGGTCTGCCTAACGTGTAAAGGTGTACTGAAGGTCAGTATGAAAAGAGTGTCCAGATTCCACTACAACGCATAAAGGCGGAGTGTGATGAGGACTGCGCAACCAATGTTCAGAGCCTGAAAGAGCCAACATGGTGATCAAGGATGTTGCTGACGCATTCGCAACACAACATCCGATCGCGTCGGCCTAAGACGGGGCAAGCAAACGAGCATCAACCGCTCAATCGCAGGATTCATATCGATTTGCGGCCCAAGACCCGCCGGTAAATCGACCCGGAGCGGTGGGAGAGCACTGAGGCATCATACCCAAACCGCTAACGAGGATCCCTTTGAGTGAAGGCTCGAATAAGAGGAAGCGCGAGGCCTGACAAGCAACACAGGACTTGTCGGGATTGAATCTGACACTACGAGTCATAGACCGAAGTACCCAAAACATGTTAACAGATCTCCGGAAAGGGTCGGAGGACTCACCCTGAGAGCAACCAAAAGAGGGAAGATCCCCGTGATCAACCAAGAGACGGGGCTGGACCTGAAACACAAGCGTCCAGGCGGTCCTACGTATCCCATAAGGATGGGAATCAAGCCATACGTAGTTCTTGAGAGGCAGTTTAACGTCATGCAGGACGATGAGGGGTGTGAGGTAGTCCCACACACGGGGGAGGCGTACGGCGCGGCCAGTAGACCGACGTGAATGAGGACATAATCCCCCGCTCACGCGATACGCCTCGCACAAAAAAGGAGGGGAACTGGGGCCAGAGGCCCAACGCGGGATAGAGATTCCCGGGAAATGGGGCTGGGCCTGAAACATGAATGTCCAGGCGGTCCTACGTATCCCATAAGGATGGGAATCAAGCCATACGTAGTTCTTGAAGTGCAGTTTAACGTCATGCAGGACGATGAGGAAAAAAGAAGGGGGGAGCAGAAGGCATCCCCAAACGTGGGGGGCGTACAGCGTGGCGAGAAAACCGACGTGAATGAGGACAGAATCCCCCGCGCACACACCATACGCCACATACCCAGAGGCAACTGGACCAAGGGCCCAGGATGAGATGGAAATTCCCGAAGGATGGGGCTGGGCCTGAAACATGAAGGTTCAGGCGGTCCTACGTATCCCATAAGGATGGGAATCAAGCCGCACGTAGTTCTTGAGGGGCAGTTTTACGTCATGCAGGACGAATGCTGAACAGTTTAACATCTTGTAGCTCGGACGTAGTGCAGTTTAGCGTCATGCGGGACGAAGCACTTGGCAGTTTAACGTCTTGCAGCGCGGACGAATGCTGAACAGTTTAACGTCTTGTAGCCTGGACGAATGCAGTTTAACGTCGTGCAGGACGTGGTGCAGTTTAACGTCATGCAGGACGAAGTGCAGTTTAGCGTCATGCGGGACGAATGAACACTCAGGCAAAGTATTGCTTGAGGAACCTAGCGTTGGTGGGAGGAGTGACACGCTCACCATCCATAGTCGCTAGGGAGTATGCGCCATTGGGATAGACCTTGTGGACAACAAATGGTCCCTCCCACTTGGGCTCCAACTTGGGTGGCTTCCTGCCGGGGATCATCGGCGCTCTTAGGGCTAGCACTAGATCACCCTGCAGGAAGGAGCGGAGGCGAACCTTCTTATTGAAAGCTCGAGCCATTATGCTTTGATGCCTCTCCAAGTTGTGCAAAGCGCGAAGTCTATTCTCATCCAGTGCTTCCAACTCGACTAGACGGGCTTCAGCAACTCTGTCCGGCGCTTGCTGGTCGTAGACCGCAGTGCGCAAGGACGGTAACTGGATCTCGATGGGCAGGACGGCCTCAGCTCCATACACCAGGGAATAAGGGGTCATCTAGGTGGAATTGCGAGTCGTCGTCCGATAAGCCCAGAGGGCGTTGGGGAGCTTTTCCGGCCAACTCTTCTTGTTCTGACCAACCATCTTTTGCAGAATGTTAGAGAGGGTTTTGTTAAACGCCTCGATCTGTCCATTCGCCTGCGCATGATAGCGAGATGTATGGTTCGAGCGAATGTTATACTTGGCGTACAACTTCTTCAACTCGGCTGCTCGGAAATTGGTTCCGTTATCCGTGAGGATAGCGTGAGGCACTCCAAATCGATGGACGATGTTGGAGGTCACGAAGTCAGCGATCGAACAGGATTTGACCTCTCTGAGCGGAATCGCCTCTGCCCATTTGGAGAAGAAGTCCGTAGCGGTCAGAATGAACCGGCACTGGCGAGCTGTCACCGGTGGGTAAGGTCCCACAACGTCCAGTCCCCAGACTGCAAAGGGCCAGGAATACCTTGTGGTATGGAGAGGCTCCGGCGGCCGATGCACAAAGTTTGCATGAACCTGGCACGCATGGCACCTCCTGGCATACTCGATGTAGTCATGGATCATGGAGGGCCAGAAGTATCCTAACCTCCGAATCTGGTGGGACAGCTTCGGCCCAGTCTGGTGGGCGCCGCATGAACCAGCATGAACCTCTTGCATGACTCGTGGGATCTCAACTCCCTGAAGGCAACGGAGGAGAACACCATCAAATCCGCGTTTGTAGAGGATCTGCTCCAGGCCGGGACTGCTCTGGAGGACGAACTGCGATGCGCGACGTCGAACTCGCTCGCGCTCGGCCCGCTCCGATGGAAGAATGCCATGTTGGAGGTACTCAACCAAAGGTGTCCTCCAATCAGGGGCTGATCCGACTGTCATATCTGGGGTACTCGGGGCTCCGGGCATAGGGGCAACCGTGGTGAGGTTACTTACCAACGGGCCGCGATCTTCTTCCGGGATAACGGGAGCGATGAGCCTGCGGCGCGTCACGCGGACGATCAGGTTGTCCTGTTCAGGCTCCGCAAGTGACGCAGCGAGGCTGGCCAAAGCATCTGCTCGACCGTTCTGCGACCGGGGAACATGGACAATTTCCGGCCGAGAAGGGAACCGGGCCATCAGAAGGAGGGTGCACTCCAACAATGGCACAAGTTCCGGCTTCCTGACAACGTAGTCGCCATTGATCTGCTTAACGACCAGCTCGGAGTCCCCTTTCACGCACAGACGGGGCACGTCGTTCTCGAGAGCCAACTCGAGGCCGGTGATGAGGGCATGGTATTCCGCCTCATTGTTGGTACAGCCCTCTGACAACAGGAAAGAGTATGGCAGCACGGCTCGCTCCGGGGTAATGAAGATGATACCCAAGCCTACTCTGTTGAGCTTAGGATTATCGAGTCTTCTACCGGTGGGGCTCCGGGAGGCACCGTCAAAGTGCATCTGCCAGCATGGATCGGCTCGATCAACCGAGAGAATGGTCTCATCAGGAAAGCCTAGATCCAGCGGCTGATCCGCGGAGGTCGGGTGAGCTGCCAGAAAGTCTGCCAATGCTTGCCCTTTGATGGCCTTCTAAGACACATACCTGATGTCGAACTGCTGGAGAATCACAGCCCACCGCGCTAGACGGCCAGTCAACATAGGTCGGCTCAGGATATATTTCAACGGGTCTACCCGAGAAACCAACTATACCTCATGGTGCTGCAAGTAGTGCCGTAATTTCTGTACGGCAAATACGAGCGCCAGGCAGCTCTTCTCGATGGGGGAATACCTAACTTCCACATCGAGGAGCATGCGACTGAGGTAATAGAGGCTATTCTCTGTTCCCTCGTTGTTCTTCTGGGCGAGAAGGGCACCCAGGGACCGTTCCAGGGCGGTCACATAAAGGACCAGCGGCTTTCCGGATACGGGCGGCATCAGGACCGGAGGTTGAAGCAGGTACTGCTTGATTTCCTCGAAAGCGGTCTGACACTCTTTATCCCATACATAGGTGGCACCTTTCTTCATGAGCCGAGAAAAGGGCTTACACTTGCCGGCCAGATTCGCGATGAATCGGCGTATATAGGCTAAGTGGCCTTGGAAGCCTTGCAGTTCCCGGACGGTACCTGGGGGAGGCATCTGGCTAATCGCCCTGATTTTCTCTGGGTCGATCTCAATACCCCGGTATCTTACCACAAATCCAAGGAACTTTCCGGAGGTGACCCCAAAGGCACACTTCAACGGGTTCATCTTCAGGCAGCGAGACCGGAGGAAGCTGAACACTTTCTCAAGATCTTTGAGATGGTCCTGACGCTGGCGCGATTTGACAACCAAGTCGTCGACGTAGCATTCCACCAGTGTGCCGAGGATTGGCTTGAATATGCGGTGCATCGCCCGTTGATAGGTGGCACCTGCATTCTTCAGGCCGAAAGGCATGACCCGGTAGCAAAAGGTACCTTGGGGGGCCCTGAAGGCAGTGAACTCCTCATCCTCAGGGGCCATCCGAATTTGGTTGTATCCGGAGTATCCATCCATGAAGGAGAGGGCTTGGAACCCTGCCGTGGCATCAATCAACAGCTCTGTCACTGGAAGGGGAAAATCATCCTTCGGGCAGTGGCGGTTGAGATCGCGGAAGTCGATGCAGACTCTGATCTGCCCGTTCTTCTTCCTGACCGGCACAATGTTGGCCAGCCATTTGGGGTACTGAACTTCCCTCACGAAGTTGGATTTGATAAGCTTGTCAACTTCGGCCTCAACCATGGCACCGTGGGATGGGTGCATCTTCCTGGGAGGCTGCTTGAACCCGCGATGGTTCGCCGGGAGACCAAGGCGGTGGACGGCTACCTGAGGATCCAGCCCCGGCATCTCGTCATAGCCCCAAGCGAATACATCACGGTGCTGCCGGAGAAAGTCCACGTACTGCTGCCGCTCCTCAGAGGGCATGGCGACACTAACCAATGTGGGTCTTGGATCGGCCTCGGTTCCAAGGTTCACCTGTATTAACTCATCGACCGTGGCGGGGACGCCCTCCTCGAAGGCTGGGGGTGCGTCTTCCATATCCTCTCCACTCGGGGAGGGATCGTCCACGGGAGAGACTGTGTTGGCAACTGCATTGGGGCTACCAGATCCTGCTGGGCCACTGGTGCTGGCGCGGGCGGTCGCGGCCATCTCATCAGGAGACTCGCGGACCGTCAAGACCATGGCGACGTCCAACCGTTGAATCGGGAGGACGTAAGCGTCATCCAGACTTGCCCAGGGATCACTTGCAACAGCGACAGGCTCAACCTCACCTGCCAGGATCTGCTTATCCTTGCTCTTGTAATAGTCCGCGTCCAGATAGTGGGCTTCACATGAGGCAAAAGGAGAGGCATCTCCTTGAAGCACACCTACTCGACCATTAAGGGAGTATTTGAGGCACTGGTGGTATGACGAGGGAACCACCGCGTGAAGATGGAGCCATGGCCTGCCCATCAATGCGTTGTACGCAGTGTCCTGAGAGACTACCATGAATTCGGTGTTGGCAACCAAGTCACCGAACTGGGTCTTCAAACGTATCTTGCCGACCGGGGTTTGCTCGGTGCGATCGTACCCCTGGATCCTGAGGTCGGAGGGAATCAAGTCATCCTCAGACAACCCCAATCTCCGGAGCGTCCGAGTTGGAATCAGGTTAATCCCGGACCCCGTGTCGACAAGACAGCGCCGGACTTCAAGGCCATTGAACTGGCCAGTGACATACAGCGGACGACTGTGTCCCTGTATAGGAGGGTCTTCATCCTTACCAGAGAACGAGATAACTGCCTGACATTCGGCGTCCTCGATCGTTTCGGCGTGAAAGGCCTCTGCAGCCGCAACCTCTGTCTCAAACTGGAGGGGGCTTTTCAGGGCTTCAGCGAGTGCCTCGCGCATCTCAGATGACATGCGCAGAGCCTCAAGGATGGAGAGCCTTGCTGGGATGTCGGCCAAGTGCTTCAGGACATCATACTTTTTGGCCAAGCGCGAGCCCCTGGTTGCAGGAGGTTGCTCTGCGGTTGGTGGCATGACGGGCCTTGCCGGTTGGATCGGCGGCCGACTGGTACTTGGCGCATCTCGCTGTTCACTGGTCGCAGTCCGGGAAATGGTCACCGTACTGGAGTCAGGAGGCCGGGATGGACTCGTGGCAGGGCGGAGCTGGTCGCGACGCGGCTGAGGCGGTTCTGCCTGGTCCTACACCACAAACAGTGGCGGAGGCGAATCCGTCATCCCCGGATGGGGGGGCTGCGCGCGCTGAGCTCGGTTTTGAGCCTGCTGCCTGGTCTCAGTGGCGTGCACGACCTGGCTGGAGGTACCAACGGCTGTGCCCCGGCGACTCCTGTTGCTGCGGTTCTTCCGACGGTGGCGACGACCGGGGACACTAGGGAGGTCCACCTGGTGTTCTTCAACGTCGGGAACCGAAAAGGGATTTACCAGCTCGACGGTATTAACCGAAGCGTACCCAATACCGTCATCGGACGAATCATCCATCACCGGGAGGATCCGAGGAGGGACCCCCATCTCCGGGGGCATGAAATCGCCGAGAGTGCGGGATAGTGGCGGAACTGGCGGGGCGCGCTCTTCCTTCTTGCGCTGCCGCCGTTTGCTCCTCTTGGAAGAGGCAGGTTGGGACGACGATGCCGAAGCAGCACCCGCGGATTCTGGGGGCTCAGGCTGATTCAAGTGCGCACGGATGATTCCATGGGCGCGAATGGTCGTCTTGCGGGCCATCCAGTTATTATACTTCTGGGATCCGCGGTTGGAGACCAGCTGCCATTCGTCCTCGTTGCCACTATCGTCATCTGATCCCACGAACACGCCCGCCACTTGTGCTGGAGCTGGGCCCAACCTGATTACATTGTTGTTAATCTGGTCTTGGAGCCAATCCTTAAACACATAGCACCGCTGGATGGTGTGCCCCAGGGCCCGGTGGTAGGGGCAGTAGCGGGGATTATTCGCAAGATGTGCCTCCTCTGGCTTCCAACACTCAGGCAGTCGCACAATCCTCTGCTCCAGGGCGCTCTGGAAATAACCGGGGACCTGATCCTCATGGAATGAGTAAGTCAGGTGTCGCGGGCCCCTGGGAGCATGGTCTTGACGAGGGGCTGGAGGGGCCTGCCGAGGAGGTGGACCCTGATTATCTCGCCTGGGTTGCGGCGGTACATTACGCGGAGGGGCCGGCCGGTTCTGAGGCTGCCGCTGCTGGGCCGGGAACTGAGCCCGTGGAGGCGGATTCCTGTGAGGCTGTGGAGCTGGCCTCACCGGCAGCAGCTCCAACGGCCTGGGGGCCTCTATCTGGGCAACAGCAGCGGGCTCAGCCCTACTGACTCTCCTTGCAGGAATCATAGGAGGCAGCGGGTGTGCCTGGCTGGCCTGTTGCAGGGCTTCCTCAAGACGTTGAGCTTTGTCTGAGAAGTCCCTGAACCCTCCGGGGTAATTCTGAGTAATCAGGGAAGGGACCAGCTCGGTCTTGACGTTCCCGACACACATTGTCAGCAACTGCTCTTGAGTCAATTGCATGTCAAGGGAATACGTGAGACCCTTCCATCGGGCGACGAAGTCCGCGACTCGCTCATCAGGCCTCTGCTTGCACTTGAAGAGGTCTGCGATACTTGTCTTCCGGGTCGTGGAACTGAACTGGCAGAGGAACTGTCTACGGAGGTCCTCCCAGCTGGTTACCGACCCGACGGGGAGCTGGCTGTACCAGACAAATGCTGGCCCTTCCAGTGTCTGAACAAAGCAGCGAAGCTTAGCGGCCTCTTGCTGCGCCGGAGTCCCCAACATAGGCCCGCACCTCGAGTTGAAGTGGGCTAAATGCTGTGGCGGATCTCCAGTCCCGTTGAAGGGGGCAAAAGTGGGATTCCCGAATCCCGGAGGCGCCGGCATGTCATCCACCCATGCTGGGTAGGGCTTGCCGTCCGGTGGGATCGCCACCTGCCGAGTCTCCAAGGCTTCCAAGCGGGCAATGAGTGCCGCCATCGGATCGTCCGGACATGGGTTCCAGTCCTGGCGAGGATCTCTAACCACGAGTGCATTGCATGGCACTTCAATCGGGTCGTCGACCGGGTCGTCTAACTCGGCAGCTCGTGGGATGGCGGGCGGAGCGGCCCTTGGGGCAGCGGGAGGAATCCGAGCGGGATCTCTCAGGTAGTCACGCCGCACGGGAGGGTGTGGCGAAACATACCGCGCCCTCTTGCCATAGGCAATGGCCTCTCTCCTTTCGGCGAACACGGCGTAATCACGGTTGCCCGGGAGAGTCTCATCGAGGAGCGGTTGTTCCGGTCCCTGCTGTCCTGGCCTGGGATCACCGTAGTCAGGCCGCCGTTCTGCAGCGCGCTCGGCGAGGAGCTGGTCAACCATCTTCTTCTGTTCGGCGAGCTGCTGACGTAGCGTAGCCTTCTCGGGATCCTCCTCTGCCCTCTGCATGGAGGCAGATGGGTCGGCGGGCTTTATAGCCTCGCTGTGCTCTTTTCCTTTGCTGACGTTTCGGCTTAACGTCAGTGCTTCAGTGGGTGCGGGGAGCCCCAGGAGGTTCCTCTGATGACGAGTAACTCTCACCGATGGATCTGACGACGGCTTGTCTTCGGGGGGGAAGCCCCCGTCGAGAAGTTCCAAGTCGTTCCCCTCTCCCGACAGGTCAGCCATATTGACCGTTCCTGTCCCTGGGGATATACCCTCAGGGCCACCCAGCGAATCGGGCTGTCGGCGGATCACACTGAAGCGTAGGGCAGCGTACTGCCCCCATCCATGGATATACACGTGGGGAGTGGCTTCCTCGATAACTTTGCGGAGTACTTGAAAACACTCAACGCATCGTTGTTGGAGGGCCTCGTGGTGCCCAAATGACCCGGGGTGCCGAACCGCGGGGAGCATGGCCAGGTCAATTTGACGGCACTGCTCACCAATATCCTCCAGGTGCGCTTGACTCCCGGGGTATGGCATTTGTAGGCAGTTAAGACAGGAGCGAGTCTCCCGGAGAGTTCGGCGGAAGCATTCGAACTCATCCGGGGTGAGCGATTCGGGTGCATCAAAGCCCGGTCCTGCGACTGGCCAAAACTTCTCAGGGAAGTGGCCCTCTGCAAGGACGGTCCAGAAGCCCCACGACTCAAACTCGGGACCCAGATCTCCTTGGTCCTCTTCCATGGCTGGGAACGGATGGGGAACTGGTAGTGGTGCCGAGGCGGGCCGCCGGGCTGACGGGCTGGCCGGCGGTGAATACGGCGAACAGGCCGATTGGCCTCCATATCCCGGGCCGCCCTCTGAGGGTGGCGGTGCCCTGGCTACCACATCACGATAGGACGGGCCGGCGAGCGAACATCCTGCCGTAGCATCGGTGCTCGCCGAGGGTGCACCAGATCGTGGTTCGACCGTCGATCCCCAGAAAAAGTCTCCGACTTCTCCGATCGAGGCGGAAGGCACTTCCGGAGGGGCCGGTACCAACCGCAAGCTTGATCCTTGGGGGTCTACCAGGCACTCGTTACTCCGGATATACCTTCGGAGAGAAGCGGGGATCACATCGATCTCGCTCTCGGGGAGCACGAGGCTGACGTGCCGCATTCCTACCCCTGCCCTTGACTGGCGGGATTGGGGAAGGGGCTCTGTCGCCGAATCGTACTCCGCCTCTGAGTCAAAGAAGCAAACCGGTCGGATCTCCGTCCGGAATTCCGTAACATTCTTCCCTCGGCGTCGACGCCTTGCCTTCCTGCCCCTGGGTGGTTCTTCGGGGCAGGGCTGATCTCTGTCCTGGCGTCCTCCGGCCGCACTGGTGCTGGGGCCAAGAGGACTGGGAACCAAGGTGCGAGGGGCACCGGGACAGATATCAAAGGGGACGCGGGGAGAGATGATTCCGGGCAGGACTCCGGGCCGGGATCGGAAGGTGGGATGACCCATGCCTCCTGGATCGGCCACACAGAGTAGATCCTGCCGGTGAATAGCGCTACCGCGAGGTGGTCCGCGGTGGCTACTGCCAGTGCCAGCAACCGGGAGAGTCGACCCAACCTGCCTTTGGGGCGGTCGGGGCCTCGATCCAGGTCGGGCATAGGAGTTCCCCTGCTCAGGATGCGCAGAGGCCTGGCGACTGGAGCCAGCAGTGGCTTGGGCCAATGCGGCCGCTGTTGCTAGAGCCCCAAGGTGGGCATCCTCTTCCGCTCGTGCCCGACGTTGGCGTCGAGACAGACGAGTCGGGATGAGCGGCGCGGGCAGGTGGAGAGCCCGCTCTTCGACTGGAGAGGCCTGGCGGCGGTGTCGCCGTGGCCTGGCGGGAGTCCTTACCGTAGATCCCTGGAGCGAATACCGGATAGGGTGATCCCGGGCCTCTTCCACCTCATCCGCGTAGGGAAGGGAACTGTCAGAGCGCTCCGGGGATAAGCTCCCGAAGCGGTTGGACGTTGAGGTAGGCAGCGGTGCCTCCCTGCGCGGCCCTCGGGGGCGGCGGTGGTGGCGAGGCGCAGCCTCCTCAAGGTCTAGGCAAGCCATTTCCCTAGTGGGGATGACTCCCTCTTCCTCGTATCTCCGCACCAGGGTGTTGATCACCCTTCTCTGGATGACCTCCGAGGGGGAGAGAGGGTGTGGTCGTCCCGCAATTGCGGCTGCTGGGATGGCTGTGGAATGGGCGGGACCGCGCGGAGTAGCCGCGTCGGTGTTTCCCCTGTCCCTGCACCAGTGGGCGGGTGGCGATCGGGCACTGGATCGGGCGACCTGATTTCTGAAAGCAGGGAGAATGACCCATTAACACTGACAGGAAAAAGGAATCGACAACCAACCATTAGCGCCACGACGCCTTCCGTGGGGGGAACCCAGGCCCTCGACGTTGCGAGACGGAGTGCCCGATGTCCCTTCCCCAGCCCCTGGCGGGTAAGACTGAATGCTTGGCCGGGCAACACGCCGGTCTTCCAACACCTCTGAAAGCCATCAGTCTTCGTATCGAGGAGAAGAGATTCACGTCGGGTTCACCATTTTTCTGTTTCGGTGCGGATGTGCGTCGGGTTACGCTGTTCCGCCAGGACGCGTTCGCGCGTGCACCCGTCAACCCGAGGGGATGGGCGCGCGGCTTGTGGTCCCGCAGTCCCGCTTTCCAAGGGCGGGCGGCATTCGTCCCTTATTCAGGGGCGTCTGCTCCTTGATCGAAACCGGGATGATGGGATGTCGGCTCCTCCTTCCTTGGACGTCTCCTTGGAACTCGTCGCCTAATCCGGGTCTCCCTCATAGACTTAAGAATGTTCGTGAATCTCGTTCCCGGCGCCATATCTTCATGGACACCGGTTAATTACGCTGCTTCCGCCCGGACGCTCCAAGGAGTCTGGGCGGGGCAGCAACCTGCGGTGAGAAGGCCGGGTGGCTCGGGGTGCTGGGGGCGTGTCGTAGCACTGCGGCTCTGCACGTCTGTCTTCCGTCCCTAATAGGGCTTCTCGAAGGCATGATGGCCTGAGGCATCCCGTACTAGGTGCGGGGAACTGTGTCACCTGAGGTTTTCCTCAGCTTCCCATGTTTAACACGGGGTATGCCGCGAGTTTAACGTCCAGCGGGGACGGCATCGGACCGATCAACACGAAAAGTGGATCGGATGACAGAACCCCTTGCGGGGAACCTCCGACGCTGGGGCCAGCACATGGGCGGCTTCCCAAATGATGTGGAGTGGAGTGAAGTGGCATGACCCCACCGGGATGTGGCGGCCCGGGTAAGGATCAGGATGGATGATGGAGTGAAGAGCTTGGACCCCGTAGAGGCTTCCTACGTACCGCGCGTTAGCACGGATCAAAGTCGACGTAGTTCGGGTATACAGTTTAACGTCATGCTGGACGTCGGCAAGCCGACTCATGAAGAGGTCTAGGCCGCCGGGCGGAGGATTGAACCGAACCACCTCGCACAGAGGGGGATGGAACGGCCGGGTGGATCACAGTTTCACGTCATGCTGGACGATAAAAAGAGAAATGGAAAAAGGGGCTGTGGGGAGGCACAGTGGAGATACACACGGGCAGTCTCCCACAGGGGTGGATTCATAGGTGAATCGACGCAAGCGTGAACCCTGGAGGGGTCCACTGATGGACGAACCGACGTAAATACGACCGGGACGACCAGGTGGCGGGCTTGGACCTCAGGGAGGCTTCCTACGTACCCTGTATAGAAGACAGGGATCAAAGTCCACGTAGTTCATTCTGTCAGGACTTACGCACTTGAGGCAGCCCGGATGCGGCAAAACTCAGTTGGAAGGGACTTGGACCGAAAGAAGAAGACACCTCGATCCCAGTCACACCCTCTACTGGCTTCGGCAGTGGGGAGGCACAATGGAGATACACATGTGCAGCCTCCCACGAGAAACTAGGGGTTTGTAATACCCTTCCCCCGTAGGGAAAAGCCACTCCCATTAAATCGTCCCAAAAGGGGGACAATCCCGACATCCCTGCAGAGACGAGCGGGTGGGGGCCACGTCCAAACCGGGGGAGACCCTGCGTGCGAAGCACGAGATCGAATGATGCAGACGGTTTAACGTCTTGCCGGACGAAGTACAGTTTAACGTCGTGTGTTGAGGACGAAGCGGACGGTTTAACGTCTTGCCGGACGAAGTACAGTTTAACGTCGTGTGTTGAGGACGAAACACTTGGCAGTTTAACGTCTTGCAGCGCGGACGATGGGGGCTAGGCAGTTTAACGTCGTGCAGCCTGGACGTATACAGTTTAACGTCGTGCAGGACGTGGTGCAGTTTAGCGTCATGCAGGACGAATGCTGAACAATTTAACGTCTTGTAGCTCGGACGTAGTGCAGTTTAGCGTCATGCTGGACGAATGCTGAACAGTTTAACGTCTTGTAGCTCGGACGTAGTGCAGTTTAGCGTCATGCTGGACGATAAAGCCGCCGGTAGGTCCGTGTCACTTCGCGCGAGCCTAGGGGGGGCCGCACGGAAAGACGACGCACAACGCGGGCACCTGCGATGAAGACCATCGGGCGCCACGCAGGCGGGTACCCAAACGGGGTCAAGGGAGGCGACCCTGGCGGATTGCGCGCAAAAGAGGAGCTTTGCGCGCAAAACCGCGGGTCGGCGCGCAAAATGGCGGGCTGGCGCGAAATTGGGCCAGCGCTTTGCGCGCGGATGATTGGGATTGCGCGCACCGGGCTTCGGGTAGCGCGCGGGGGCAACGACTCATTCTCTAACGAATGGCCACTTTGAAAATGGGGGGTGCGCGCAATCGGGTTGGATTGCGCGCACCCGGGGGGCAATTGCGCGCAAGAGGCTTCTTTTGCGCGCAAAGGCCTTCGGGTTGAAATTTATTCAAAGGAAATGAACCAAGGGGATTGCGCGCGAAGGCGGACCCCAAGGCTCTATTGCGCTAAAGAAAGGAGGTTACCTGAAGATCGGCATTGCGCGCGGAAGGGGTTGAATTGCGCGCGCGGGAGACCGTTCGACTTCCAGCAACCTTTGAAACGTTGGGGGTCGCCTAGTATTTATAGGCAACCTCGGGCGCGGAATCCAAGGCGCGAGCGCGGAATTCTCCTCGCGGGCGCGGAATCGGGCACGGCGCGCAAGGGAGTTGCGCGCATCCCGGGGGTTTTGCGCGCGGATCATCATCTTTGCGCGCAGACCTCTGAAATTCCGCGCAAGGCCTCCGGGCCCTCCGAAACATTCTTCTGACTCCGAATATGACCTCGCTTTCCGCATCCGGAGCTTCGTTTGGGAACAACGGACTTTTCCGGCGTCTACATCCATCCTTCATACATCCCAGATATGGCATTAACGAATCAAATCACTTTGAGGGGGCGATAGTCCGCACTTCCTAAAATGAAATTATCATGTTTACCCACAATGGAAACCATAAAGGTATACCACAAATGAAAAATATAGAAGAATAAGGGAAAAATAAACATAATATATATCATATATAAATAGAGTGACATCTTAATGGCCACCATTAAAGGTGTTTAACAGAAGATTGAACAATCGTCGTTTCGTGAGGCAGAAATTCGCCAACCATAGAAACAATATGTTCTTTAACCATTAGATGTAGATGTGTGTAAGTGTAGCTCGAATACTTCTTATAAAAACATCCTGGTATATTTATTATACTGGAGTTGTTACAAAATAAATGAATAAAAGAGTTTAGGGGGTTGGAGAAGCAAAATAAAACAAAAGGACTCAAGTGAAGACATTACCTTAAAATCGGGTAACTCCCTTTGGTTTGAGCTCAAAGACTTCCTTGGGAAGACTTATGCCCAAAGTGAGGCTTCAAAGAGTAATAAAGGGAAGTGGAGAGACAAAATGGGCAGGGGTTGGCCGAGCCAAAGGCTTTGGAAGTGTGGGTAAAGAGGTAGAGGTGGGGGCCTTTTATAAGAGGAGAGGAGGGGCACTCTTGGAAAGTAAAGAAAAGTTACTTTATTTTAAAATGAGTTTAGGATTCAAAAGGACCCAAATTGATATAATTAAAGGGTAAGGTGATAAGGGTTCAAAATCCACCCATCCAATAGGTTTTGAACATGTGTAGGTCTTAGAGTTTACATTATCATTCCATTTTATTTAAATCGTTAAATAATGAGGTAATCGCTGCATCATCATGATGTCATAAATAATTAAATATATTTAATGTCTAAAAATAAAAAAAACTATCATGATGTAGGAAATATTTTTATATTTCTAATGAATATTTATAGTCAAAAATAGGACTTGTATAACCCAATGTAAAATTTGATTTAGTGAAACATCTCATGTTTGTGTCATTTCTACTTTAACATTAAATAAAAGATATTAATGTCATTTTCCTACCAATGTGGCTCCATGGGGTCCCCAAGTTGACCCATGGATTTTATTGGTCGTCCATGACACATCCAATAAGGGTAAGACATGTGTCTAGGTCATTTCATATTATTAAAACATTATTTTTACCTTAAACTACACTAATTGCCACTAATCGCGATTAAAAACTTAATAAGTTACTATTCACCAAAAAATTATTTTAATCCCATTGAACCACATTTTACTTCTTAATGACAACCATGTATGTCGGATTTTCTAAATTCAAAACACAGAAGTGGTAAAATTTTATTTAAATGAAAAATCAGTTTTTATAAGTACCACTTAGTAGTTTCACTATTCATCAAAAATTGATGTTTTTCAGAAAAATACCAAAAATTCACCCTAAGCTATATTTGATATTCCGAATTCAAAAATGAATTATATTTTACAAAATTAAAAACATATAAGTTGCATTAATTAATTTAATAATTAATTCCCGCTGTCAGAGCAAATAACGTGTTTTTATGAAACAATAAGTATCAAAAGATTGACACTAGTTTAAGTCCGATTTCAAAGTGAAATTAATTCCAACGACCAATATTGGATTTAATGGTAAAAATATATTCTAATTTAACTATAAAACAAATTCAAAAGATAATCTAATCATATAAATAAATTAGATTAAAAAGAGGGTTTGAATTAAAATACAACATTTTACACTATTCATTAAAAAATGAACTTTATCGAAAAAATACCAAAAAATTTACACAAAGTAAATTTTGATGTCCCGATTCTAAAGAAGAGTTTTATTTGGTCCAATAGAATATATAAGAGTGATAAAACTATATTTAATTATGGTTCACCATCAAAAGGCGATAAGTGAACCTTTAGTGAAAACTAGGGCATATATGCCTAAAATTGAATTCTTTCCGTATTTTAAGCCTTTATTTTTTATTAGATAAAAGTAAAAACATTTAAAAAACATATATAATCATATTTTAGTTATTTCCATCCATTCCCGCCAATACAACGGCTCTGTGTTAACTACCATTTAAAATAATATTATTTTATTACTTGTGTGCAATGAAAGATTTCAATGAAACTCTTTGTTGCGTATCGGGTATGCTATCAAACATAGAAACCCTTTTAAAGTAAAATTAATATTTAATTCATAAATATTAATAAATATGAAAATGTTTTATTCATTATTTACCTGGGATGTTACAGTAGGCACATACTCCAACTTCACAATTCCATGCTCAACCTTCTCCTTCATAAAATGATACTTTATCTCAATCTACTTTATCCTTGAATGATGGATGTGTTCTTTTCTAATATTGATAGAACTTGAGTTATCACACTAGATTCCAATCAGAGACTTCACTTCAACTACCATATCTTCAAGCTACTACTTCATCCATAATAACTGTGTGGAAGATTGAGTGGCCACAATATACTCAACTTCTGTGGTGCTTAATGAAATGCAATTTTGTTTCTTGCTAAGATAAGAAATACACAGTCCACCAAGATAGAATGCACCTCCTAACGTTGATTTCCTGTCATCCACTGAACCGGCCCAATCTGCATCTATGTAACCCAATAACACTGATTGAGATTTTTCATTATACATCAGACTGAAGTCCACGATGCCATTGATATACCAAAGTATTCTTTTCACTGCGACCATGTGAAATTCCTTGGGATTACTCTGATATCTTTCTTCTTGGCATGTGGTGAAAACAATTTTAGGCCTTGTCACAATTAAGTACAATATACTTCCAATGATTTTCCTGTATTCAATGATATTTACTGCCTTTCCATCCTCATCTTTTGATAATTTCATCCGGGTAGCCACCAGAGTCTTCAACTCCTTAGAATTTTACATTCCAAACCTTTTCAAAACCTCTTTGGAATATTTGGATTGAGAAATGAATATTCCATTCCTCCCTTGAGTCACATGTAGACAAAGGAAAAACGTTATCTCTCCAATCATTGACATTTCAAACTCATTTTTCATGAATTCAGAAAACTGTCTGCACTGAGCTTCATCTGATCCACCAAAAATTATATCATCGACATAAACCAACACCATTATCCTTTGATTACTGTCATTGCTGAAATAGAGATTGTAATCAACTCCTCCATGCTAGAAACCAAGCTTCTTTAAGTACTGATCAAGCCTTGAGTACCATGACCTTGGTGCTTGTTTCAGCCCATACAATGCCTTCTTCAGTCTACAAACCTTGTTCTCATCATCATGAATGAGAAAACCATATGGATGCTCAATATAAACTTCCTCCTCTAGAACCCCATTAAATAATGCAGATTTGACATCCATCTGGAACACTTTGAACATTCTTTGAACTGCTATGGCTAAAAATAATTGGATTGTCTCTAGCCTTGAAACCAGTGCAAATGTATCATCAACATAAATCCCCTCTATCTAGGAGAACCCTTTACACACTAGTTGTGCTTTGTTTCGAACCACTACACCATTTTCATTCATCTTATTGCGATAGACCCATTTAGTCCCGATGAAATTCTTATCTGCTGGTCTCGAAACAATCCCCCGCATCTGGTTCTTCTCAATCTGATCAAGCTCTTCATTCATTTCCTGAACCAAGTTTTCATCTTCAGCTGCATCAACAAAAAATTTTGGCTCTACTTGTGATAGGAAAGATGTTTGCTGCAGTGACTTCATTATTCTTGTCTGAACTGGAGCTGTCTGATCACCAATGATATTCTTCTTATCAATTTTAGCTCGAGTCTTTGGCTTCCTTGAAGATACAGACTTTGTTTCCTATTACTCATCATCAATATCTTCTTCTGAGTTAGATTCTTCCACTTCTACTCCCTCGGTGTTGCTTACCTCCTCATCAAATTCATCAAAAAACTGGTCACCAGGTCATTGAGTATTCTGTTCATTTTCAACTATAGTGACATCATTGCTCTCAATAATTTTTCCCAGCCTTTTTTTAAATCATTTATATTCTTTTCTTATTCCTGAGTAGCCAAGAAATATTCCCTCATCTCCTCATGACTCAAAATTCCTATGATTTTCATTGTTGAGAATGAAATACTTACTTACAAAGATTTGAAAACATTTCAACGTTGGCTTCTTTCCGTACCACATTTCATACAGAGTCTTCCCTTGCTTCAGACACAACAGAGACCTGTTAAAAATATAGAACGATGTCAAAACTGCTTCCTTCCAAAATTTATCTGGTATGTCCTTTTCAAAAAGCATTGTTCTAGCCATGTTGTTGATGATCCGATTTCTTCTTTCAACAACTCCATTCTGTTGGGGAGTTATCACTGTTAAAACTTGATGCCTTATCCCTTGTTTCTGGAGATAGTCTTCCACATGACTGTTTGTGAATTCTGTATCATTATCTATATGACACATCAAAATTTTCTACCCAAGCATCCTTTTATGATTCCCACCTATACTACTTGATACAACTGAACACTTCTGTCTTTTGGGTAATGAAAAATACCCAAGCCATTCTTCTATAATCCTCAATGAAAAGGATATAGTACCTTTTCCCATTTATGGCTCATGGTGAGATAAGTCCACATACATCAGCATGAACCAATTCAAGCACTCTGGTTGATTTCTATTCCTTTGGAATATATGTCTTTCTGATGATATTCCCTTGTTGAAAAGTATCACATGTATGAGTATGATCATGTGATAGTTTGAGAATGTCTCTAGTAGCACCACACTTTACCAGATCTTCCATGGATGGCTGGCATAGATGACCAAGTCGCTTATGCCATAACATGTATTCTTACTCTTTAGATAAAAGGCACATATCTTCTTCCCCACTTATAAGGTAAAGATTTCCCCTTTTCCTTTTTCCTTGTAGAACAACTGCTCCATATTTTCCTTTCCCAACACACATCTTCTTGGTAAATTAGATAGAGTGCCCAGATTCACATAGTTGACTGATATTGAGTATGTTATGACTAAGACCCTATACTACTAAGACATCAACACATATCATTTCTTTCCCCCAAATTTGGCCTTCCCAGAACCAACAATTTCAGCCCTTCATCATTCCCATACTCGACAAATCCTTCTTTGTCATATTTTATTCTTGTAATGAGATCCTTGTTCCCTGTCATATGAGATGTTCAAACACTGTCTAGGATCCATACTTCTGAACGATCTGAATCTTTAAGGCCAATTTCTATAACTACTACCTTTTCATTATTTTTCTTTTTGATCCATGTATTTGACTTCACACTCGGTGTGGTTTGGAGAACCCAATCTTCCTTAGAGTGTGATGGACCAACTTCAACTTGCAATGCTGCAAATATATTTTTCACTTTTAACTCACCTGTTGGTTTATTGATCTAATGCTTGTGAAAATTTTTATTTTTCTTTGGCACATTCCTCTGTATGGTTTAATTACAGTACCTAGCCATGTTCCTAAATCTTCCGCACCAAAAACTGTGTACTTAGAAATATGTTCTGGAGAACCATTCTCTATTTGACTGCCACCATTGTTCTTGTTCCCTATGATATCTCTTGGCTATGGAACACACATACTATGAATGTCCCATCTTCCTACAATAATAACACCTGATATATTGTGCATTTCTTCGTGGTACTTCAGCACTACGAGTTTCCCCTTGGGATCTTTGAATATTCTAATTATTCTTTGTGCCTAAATCATCCATTAATATTGGGAGTAGTGCTTGCGGTCTGACTTCAATTGTCACAGATTTTTGTTTTTGATTAATCCCTGAAACAACCTTAACATCTGATCTCAATTGCTGCTTCTTCCCTGCTGAACTACTAGGTTCCTCTGTCATCTTTTTAGTCTCCGTAATAACCTACTTTCCCAAGAATGTGTTAGGAATTAAAGGTTTTTTCTTGGTCTTTGACTTTTCTCTATAGACCGACAACTTCCCTTCAAGATTTTGGATACGCTTGACATGATATTTCAATTTTCCATTCAAGCCATCGATCTCCCTTTTATTATCTTCAATATTGAGCTTATTCTCATCAACCTTTTCTATGCTCTCTGGCCTCTAAGACTTAAGGTTTTCTATTTATTTCACTAGATCAGACTTCTTTTCTTCCTGCTGTTGCATGTAGAGTTTGGCATCATGTACCACCTTGTTGGCTTTCTTTGTTTTTGTGCTCCAAATATCTATCAATTCAAGAGCTGCTTCTAATTTAGCTTCCATGTCAACTCTCCCTTCAATTTCTTCTTCTTCTTCTTCTTTATCAGCGTCAGTTTTTTCCTTTTCTTTAGCACTACCGACAACAGCCACCATTGCATTGTGTCCATGATATTTACAATTTTAAAACTCTACAACCTCTTCACCCTCAGACTCATCTGAACTGTCTATTTCTTGTGAAAGAATATTCTTCTTCTTTAAGAAATTTCTCTTTAACCGCTTCTTCCCTTTCATATAGGCTAAAGATTTCTTCTTGGAATTTTCAACTTCATCTTCATAATTTTCTTTTTGAAACTTTTTGGAGGCATCTTGTAGCAAGATGACCAACTTTTCCACATCTAAATCAAGAAAGTGGAAGTTTCTCTTTGAACTTTCCTTTTCCTCTTTGAATATTTAAGTAAAGGAATGACATAACCTCATATGTCTCTTCTTCTTCCTAAGAATCTTCGATGGTGAGCTTCTTCATGGCCTTAAATGCTATCTCTTTGTATTTCCCCTTCTCCACAGCCTCGTTATCATCATTCCTCATCTCATATGAAACCAAGGTACTGTGAAAATTGTCCATTGTCAGCTCTTTGGGATCTTTATCTTATAGTACTAAAACTTTCGGATTGAACCGAGGTGGAAGCTTCCTCAAGATGCGATTTATGATCTTTATGTCTTCAATGAATTCACCAAGTCCTCGCATATCTTCCACAACAGTATTTACTCTGTCAAAGAACGCATCAACAGACTCATTCAAGTTCATCTTCAGATCTTCATACTTATTCCTCAACACTTGCAGATTTGCCTCTCTGACCTTTGTATCTCCTTCATATATATTCAATAGCTTTTCCCACATGGCATGTGACGTTTTTCATGACATCACCTTTGTATAGATAGGATTGTATAGGGCTCCCCCAAAGGAATTAATTTCTTCGACATCTGCATCCAACTCTCTACGTTAAACTTCTGATAATGCACAACTATTAATATCAGCTGTTATGCCATAAATTACTACTGTGAATACATCCATTCCCAAAGATCAGAAGTAGTTTTGCATCCGATTCTTCCATAGCTGAAATTTGTTCCTGTCGAAGATCGGAATCCCTTTATGATTGGTGACCTCCATTGAGAGAAGAACTAATATAAACGTTTCGCTCTGATACCAATTGTTAGGTCCATAAGGCTGAATACACTGAGAGGGAGGGGGGTGAATCAGGGTATGACTAATTAAAAATTATAGCCCGTTATGATCTTGTTTCGATGTTAAATAAAACACTCTTCTCTCTCTTCCTGTTGCACCATATAAGCATAAAGTAAAGCATGCATAGGACACAAAATTTTTTACTTAGTTCACCCTCACTGGGCTACGTCCAAGGAGCATACGACGACGATGTGCTGCTGTACCAAACTCACTAAGGCAGACCGCTGTTTACAAGGTTCGGGCTCGATCACTTCTATGCCCAGGCTCCCTACCTTTACAAGGTTTAGGGTCAGCTCACTGCTTTCCCAAGGGTCACTCCCTGTTTATCTCTCTCTGGCTCACTGCTGGTGGAGAGTATCACCTTCTTCCTCTTCCTTTGCTCACTGCTCTGGAAAGGATCCACTCATAGTTTATAGACCTATAGGTCTCTTCATAATCAAAAATGAATACATCCTTTGTTGTATGTAGATGCTCTGTTGAATTCCATATTTCACCCATAGATGAATCTCATATTGCACCGAAGGTATCGGGAAATCTTCTAGCTTTCACACAGCCCTGAAAAACATTTTGTGAATCAACCTTACTTGGCGCCCTTGTCTAAGGCGGTGCACAAGTATCAGCGTGCAAGTTATAAGTGGCATGAAATTCTATCTCAACCACTTGCGCGAGACAAGATTATTTAACTCCACACTTGTGCGACTCACTTCCCTTTACGCCCAAACCAATATTTGTGGGCAACTAACAACAACCACGCTTCTTCAAAACAATCATGCAAGTCCTACTTGCGCGACCCACCACCACTTGCACGACCACCACACCTACACAATGGGAGCTCTGATTTTCTCTAAGTCTTGAACTCGTCTATGAATGAAGAGGGGTCGACCTGTATTTATAGGCATTTAGACACCCTGTGCGACGACGCACAAGTCTCCCCTCGGCGTGAAAGTTTCGGTGCGCAAGTCTTATGTACCCCTAGACACTTGCGCGACCAAATAAAAAATGTAGGCACACCTTCTTCTTTTGCCATATTTTGATGATATGATCACGAAGGACAAATGGCGTGCATGTTTCCAATCCTTCTAGGCATCGGCGTGCAAGTCCTTCCTCGGCACGCAAGTCACTTGTGCGACCTACCCAATACTTGAGCTCCCCTTTTCCATTTTCCATTTTTTATGTTCTGATATTGAAAAACATTGGGCATGCAAGTTTCCTCACCTTCAAGTATAGGGTGCGCAAGTCCCTTTGCCAAAAACCACTTTTCTCCTTTTGTCAATTTTCAGGCCCAAAAATTTGGAAAACACTGGAAAATAGAACCACCTTGTATTTGTTCTTTTTCTACCGCCTCCAGATCATCTATTACTTTGTCGAAGTTCTTGAATCAATCATTGATCATTAACCATAGATCTTGAACTCTACATGACACCATGAAATCCCCCTTTTCAACAAATTTGTATGTCATGGTTTGCTTTGTCATCAATCAAAACACAGATGTCCATTTTGTCAACAAACACAATCACCTCAAAAATGCTTCAATGATACCTTGAGGTATTTTTTCCCAAAAAATACAATGTCTCATTTCAGATAGTTCATTATTAAAAAATCATTAAAAGTATCATGATACAAGATGAAGGTTGTAAAAGAGAAGAAATAGAGATTTGGTTTCTGAAAAGACTCTATCAGACAGACCAAGAAGTAGTTTTCCAGACATATTTTAATGGAGACAGTATTTTTTATAAAACTTGAATTGTGAAATTAATAAAGTCATAATATTTGATGAATTTTTGTTTGTATGATCCATTAGGCATTCCAATCCATTGGTCAAACCAATTCATCAAATGAACTGATCAATCGAATAGACCATATGTTTCTAAGTTATAGATTGTAAGAATTCACTACTAACATTGATCCATTAGATGATTGATTGAAACAAAAAAGGAAACAGATAATGATTTACATCAGATAAATAACATCATACTTTCTAAATCTTATAATATAGACTAGATTTCTTGATTGTGAAAGAGAATAGATGTTGAAACTGATTAGTCAGACAAGTTGTTGACAATGATCAATCAGAATAGTTGCTGAAACTGATCAATTTGACAATTAATTAACATAGATCAATCATGTTAGATGATGTAAATAATCTATAGGATGATCTAGAAAAGATCGGTCCTTTGGATGAGTTTCAAAGACTGATCCATCAGAGGATATTTTTGTGTTGATTCATTAGATGAGCTGTTTGACATTGATAAGTCTTTGGATGCGGGGTTTCATCAGAAAATATTTCCTCATAATGAGGAGAAGTTGAAAAGACAAATAAAGTGGATAAAAAGTTACCTTAGAGCATCAAATAGATAATACTTTTGTTTTACTTGTTTTTAATTGGGTTATAAGAACCATAACAATGAACATATATTCCAAAAAATATTTGTTTGGCAGATATTCTGTAAAGATATTACTCTAGTACAGATAATAATTAAGAAGTTTAAGAGAATTCAGGGAGATTTGAGAAGACTCTAGAATACTTTAGAAGAGTTTAGAAGTGGTCATATAGAGTTAAAATGAATGTGAATATTTGATGTTTTGGAATTTCATTGAGGGGGAAAATTATTATGAGTTACCACCTTTTCTTTTTTGAGGGAACTCATATAAAGGGGTGAAATTAAAAAATATAGGGGTACTATTAATATGATAAAAAGGTTAAATGTTGGATTTTTTTCAAAATGGATTTTGGATAGAGGAAGTGATTATATATATGGTGTTAAGGATTCACCAAATCAATCTGAATAATTAGACCGATAGATTTTGGAACCAGAAAGAAGAATAAAAGATTCAGGTTGTGGTTTCCTATGAGAAAACCAAGAAAATTGTTTCTAGATAGATAAAACAGATAGAATATCATATATAGTTTTCAGATAGAGGTTTAACAATGTACAAAGAAGAATTTATTATTTACTGCTGACTATGAATGTAAATAGTTTTTTTTTAAGATTAAAAAAAGTGAAGTTTATTGAAGTAGCACAGTGACAAGTTATGAATCAATTGGTGAAAGATTCTTAACTTATTACAAAATTATATTTATATCTTTTATTCTAGAAAAAGAACATACAATTTTTTATTGATCAAAGTGGTATAAATGTGTAAGGGTATTTTCCTACTTCTTGTATCCACACAAAAAAGGATTTTTTTCTAGTGAATTTTTTGGTATTAGATTAATTTTATACCATGCCAAGGACTAACCACTCTTGATGGGTAGTGATCCTTGTAAATTATTATGTTTCTATGGATATTTTTTAATGGATAGATTTCATAAAAGTGATAAATATTTAAAAGGAGGTGAATGTTGTTTCAAAGGAAAGATAACATAAAAGAAAGATATATCACTGATTCCCCCTCCCCCTCTCAGTGATTTAATTGATTCTACAAGGACCTTTTAATATTATCATCATGAATTGTGAGGATTTCATTTCTGATAATCAATATTCCATCCACTTATAATATCAAAAATACTATAACACTCCCACTAACCCACTTATATATATAATAATAATTCAAATATTTAATGAAACTAAACTCTTTAATTTCATTATTAATCCAAATATTCCAACTCCATGAATTCTCCTTGAATATATAAATGAGTTGTTTCATCTTACATACCGTAGAAAATTAATTTGGAACATTAAAAATTTTAGGCTATACCATATACACATATTGAGATAAATTCCCATTAAGGAAATTGGTTTCAACATCTATTTTCCATATCTCATAATAAAAGTGAGATACTATTAAGATAAATATCTAAATAGACTTTATCATCACTGTAGGTGAAAAGTCTCTTCATAGTAAATTCCATGAATTTTATTGTGAACTTTTACAACCATTAATTCTTAAGTGGTGGATACTCTACCATATATTTCAGTTTTTACTTAAAAAACCCACTTTCTCCAAATGGGTCTCACCCCTTCAGGTTTATAAACCAAGTTCCAAACTTGATTAGTGTACATGGATTCTATCTTATATTGCATGAAGTTTAACCATTTCCTAGAATCAAAAGTCTCAATAGCCTCCGGTTATATAGTAGTTTAATATTCTATGATCACTAATTAATCGTATATTTATTGGTATTAGACTTATCCAAGTTCAACTTTCCTTCCCTTAACACCTATAATCATGTTTTAATTATCAAGTAAATCACCATGTTTGGCCATACAATATTTTTGTTTAGTAGGGTTGAAAAATTAACATCCCATAGTTTCTTTATAATAATATAAAAATAAGAATTTTCTGATGTAGGGTTGAGTTTATCAGAAGCTAAATGTTGTACATATGCTTCACCACCCCAAATACTCAGAACACAAAGATTGGTATGTTTCCCATTCCATATCTCATATATTTTCTTTATGAATACTTTAGATGGTATGTGGTTTGGAAGATATGAAATAGTCTCTAGATCATAATCCCAAAATGTAATAGGAAGTTCACACTAACTCATTATCAATTGAACTATGTATAATATGGTACAATTCTTCCATTTAGACACACCATTCTATTATAGTTTTCCTATGGGAGTGAGTTATGGAAAAATTACATAATCTCTCATATAATCAGTGAATTACTAGATCATGTATTCAACACCATCATCTGATTATAGAATCTCAATACTTTTCTCATAGTTTATTTTGTTATAAAACTATTTAAACTTTTCAAATGTTTTATAATTGTGTCTCATTATAAATACATAACCATACTATCTAAAAGCACAAGTAAAAGTAAAAAAGTACCTTAAACCTCCAACAACTTGTGTACTCATTGTTCCACATATATCACTATGTATGAGATCCAATAAACCCCTTTCCTTTTTTACCTTTTCAACAAAGAGGTGATTTTATCATTTTACTAATAAATAATATCCACATGTATCATATGATTCATAATCAAATTGTTCCAACAATACATCTCTATGGAGTCTTTGGATGCTTTTCTCATTTATCTACCTAAGGATACAATTCCAAATATAGGTGGGATTAGAATCAATAGTGAACTTATTATTTTATTTTCTATAGATAAGAGTATCTGTATCTAAAATATATCAATCATTTATCATATTCCCAAAACCATATAACATCTCATTATTATATATATAATAACTCTTGTTCTTAATAATGAATGAAAATTCATTCATTTCTAAACACAATACAAAAATAGAATTTCAATTTATAGTGGTAATATAATAAAATTTATATGAATCTTGAATTAATCCACTTGGTAAAACATATCATAAGTTCTTGACTTATAATGTTGAAACTCTTCCTCTATTACCAATATGAATATCTACTTTACCCTTGTTTAATTCCCTCTTTTATTTGAGCACGTGTTTTTTAGTACAAATGGGTGACACCGACCCAGTATCTAATACCCATGAGTCAGTGTTGGTGAAATTTACTTCTCTAACATTCAGATTTTGATGCATAGAATTATTATATTTGAGAAACATTCTCAATTGAAGATAATAATCTTAAACTATTTTAAAGTTCATACCTATTAAGTATCTCAAAATTATTATCATAAAGTATTCCATAATCTAAAAAAATACATATCTGTGGGTGAGTATAATGTTTTATATATTTTCATTAAGGTACTTTAATGAATGTACTCCTACTAAAAATAATGAACCCATACATCATATCCATTTAGTGATCTAAGATCCATATTTCATCATGAATTACCTAGGTATTACATAAAAAACCATGAATATATCTAGTATATTTTTTTGAAAAATATAACATAGTATTCTTGGATATATTAGTGGGTAAACACCTTATACAAACCAATTATAGGTTCACAAAACTCTATTACATTGGTATCCTAAAGGATAGGGTATCTTAGCTAAGTGTTACCAAAATAAAACACTAAGAACCAAGAAACTAATAGTTGGGATCACCTCATAACTTTATTTACATAGACAAGATAATTTTTTGTCACCTAATTGTCAGGAAAACCCTTACCAAGTGATTGAGGTCTTGAAAAGTGCCTCTTTAGAAGGAACATCACACTTAGTATTTTAAAGGGGGTTTCCTTTTAAAATTTTCACCAATTTAATGTATATCACATGAATGTTAAACCCATTTAATATGCTTAAATAATTATTATATATTGTTTTAGTCCTTTATATAAGAATGATTCTATTTATTTAGTTTTGGAATCATATTACATCTAATAAATTTATTTTATTAAACCATATTAATATGTAACTTTGTACGCAACCCACAAGTTTGTGTTACTCACCCAAAAAAATAAGACAAACACAACCCACAAATCTTTGTTACTCATCCAAAAATAGAATCCAATAATATTCATACATATCCAAATTCATCCTATGCATAAGTTAAACAAAATTATTTTGTGTGAATTATTATAATATTATGAGATATAAAAACCCCACATGAGTAAGACCAGATCCAAAGAGACCCAACCTCATATTTTTAGAACAAGGTACAAGAAAATAGGCCAGTGGGAAGTAATAGAAAAAGTCCCTCTACCTGGGGATACTTTATACAAGGGATAATTCAATTTATCATAATTATAAAACCTAATATACAAAAACTATTACAAAAAACTATTTTCAATCCTATAGCTCTAAAAACAAACTGAGTTAAATTTTGATGAAAACTAAGTCTTATGATATCGCACATAATATTTATTGCTGGGATCTATCTCATAGAAGTGAATTATAATATAAATAAAAACATAATAATTATTAAAATTATATAAATATTTTGTCAACATGAATAAAATAAAGAAATAAATAATTAAATGAATAATTTATTTAACATGTGAAACAAATATAAATTTTTCATATATTATTTAGGTATGAAAAATACCATTTAATAAAATGTATTACTTATAATTGATTAAAATTTTATAAACCATAACTAAATTTATCACGGATAATTTTTTAACATTTTTAAGACCCAAAAAATCCACTATTCCATGTTCCAAACATAGTGACTATTTTGATAGGACCAAATGAAACCCCATATCTTGGTTCATGTTGTGGTGTGTGGGGAAATCAAAATCCTAAAAATTCCATGGTCTGAATTTGGTGGTTATTTTGATAGTCACCACATAGAGGTACACACGATGGTGATGATAATTTTTTTTCAAAAACTATCATAATCCCTCATTCAATTCTTGAGAAACAAGGATATAAAACCATTAATCTGTTTTAAGGGATCAACTATTAATCATTGGCAGTAAAAAATACCATATAAGGCCCAATATGTCTTCGAGGATTCAACATGTAGGGAAAAAGAAGAAAATATTGTACCTAAAATTATATATTGGCGACCTCCATATTATTATTAGATGGACTACGCCTAATTATTATCACAAAATTAGAAAACAGAGGCTTCCTACCTCAAAGGGTATTATATTAACCTTTAATATGAGAATGTTTATTGAGGATCCTCATACTCTTGAATAGATGCTAGCATTTTCACTTTAAGTGATAAATATAGTACTGGGAAGAAGAGAGCCTTGTCTATCTCACATGAATATTAAGGTAACACCAACTAGGGGGAAACATTCCCTTATCTAGGCACTCTTCATTTAATGAAGAGTCCGTAAGTGTGGACTGCAATATCATGGAAGATGAGTGTTTCTTCACATTGGAGTGCTTTATTCATTTGAAATTTCAATGAATGTGTTCTATGAAATATATAATTAATTCATAATGAACTATAACCAAATTTACCATTTTGGAAGTGATTCATTCACACCACCATTTAATTATAATTTATATTATACAATATAATATAGGAAAAAGAGGCATCCCATGAGCTTTTTATGATACAAGAATATCGTAATCTATAGAAAAAATATTATACATTTCATTGAATATGATTTGGGTATATTTTAAGATATGATATACCCCCCTTTTAGTGCAAACTCAAAAAATTGTCTACCCAACCTTTGATTAATATTTCATCTCATCCATTAGGATTATATCAACTCCATTTTTTAAAATTAATAAATTTTCTTCTAATATTTATGAATGAATTCATTCATTATATCTTTAATAATAATTCAAATAGCATAGGAACAATTGAAATGTTCAACATAGGATTTTTTAATTTTTTATTAGATGTTCATCAAAACAGCAGATCCAATCTAGGATAATGTAAATTTCCCCATGGATCTTATGAAACAAAATTTAAAACAATGAAAAAGGAAAATAAAATGTGTCACAACCCCCTCCTTCCAAAGATACCATAATTAGGGGAGAGATATAATGACACCCATGAGTCCCACATTCAGTAGGCCTTGGGTTTGAAACTAGCACCTAGGGTATAAAAATATCATGTATTTGAGGTATTACCCTCTATAACATAAATAGGATTAACAGATAAGATGAATTACCCACAATAAATTCCATGAAATGGTATAAAAATGAACCAAAACCATCCCAAAATGCATATATAAATGAAAAAGATACAATAAAATTCTCCAAAGTAAATAACCAAAATAAAATCAAAAGTATTGACATAACAACTATCAAGGACCCAAGCTAGTAATTTATAGAATGATCCACGTAATCCTCCTGGAAAACTGAAACAATTTTATATACATAGGGTGAGCATACAAGTATACTCAGTAGGAAAACTGAAGGCTCTCATGCACATAAGAAAGAAGTACAATGATGCACCTGTGAGAAAACAACAAAACCAAACAACACCTCTCAGAGTATACTAACCATCCCAACCTCACAAAGGTATGATCACAAAATAATGAAAAACAAGTAATATAATATAATAGTAATCACATCGATAAGGGTACCCCGCACCACTTTCCCACTAGTATTCCTCTATCACACCCCACATCATACATTCTGGAACTTCCATATATTATGTATTACACACTACCCCACAAGCATAATCATAATACACCTCACTCGTAGACACCTGGGCTTGCTATCCCACAAGCACAACCAGAACACATCTCTCTCAAAAAGCCTTGGTCCACAACATAACCGACACCAACACCAATGTATTAGGGTATGGTGAACGTGTAAGAAATCAACCTCATTCCCACACCATAACATTGATTACCCCCACCAAAATCCTCACCAAAAGAAAGATCATATCACGTCCTGCCTTAAAAAACCTAGGCCAGCGCCCCACAAGGTGCCTGAAAATTAACTTTTTATTAATAAAATCAATTTTTTAAGGAAAAGTGAGAAAACGGTCTGAATAAATCTGGAGGTGAATCCTTATAAGAGCAGGAAAAGACATCAAATAATATCCTCAAACTATTAGTACTTCCCTCTCTATAAAGTTTCTAGTTCATAAGCACTTGGGCCATCATGCCTTGCCCATAAACACCTGGGCTATCACAACCACCATCTAATGCACCAAAAAACATTCGACCATCATATCCTATGAAATACCTTCCTGAACTATAAGAGATAGAGATATATAGGGAAAGAGTGGGTACCTATCCATCTATACTCTTCACCTGATGTTGGGAAAACACACCCCTATGTGACTATGCGGGTGTCGACACATAGTGCGCAACATGGGCGAGCTGTTTATAGAAAGAAAAAGAATATAAAAGAATATAAATATATAAATATATAAATATATAATATAAAATCCTCAATCCCATCCTATAGTTCAACAAAATAAAAAACCATCCGACAACAACACCACTTTTTCTCCCACCTCTAAATGCATAACATCATCCAACAATCCATAAAAACCATTTCACCTTTGCATAAAATTCTATATAATCAACTCATTATTTTAATTATATAGCATCAAGAACATTTAGTCAAAAAAACCCATCATTTAATTATTAATTTACAATTTCACCACATCAAAAAAACCAACCCAACCCATTTCAAACATTATCAAACAATTATTTACACATTCCACCACCACTCGAGCATTTAGCACAAAGAAAAGACCACCTATCCACCCAAAAAAACAATAAAACAAACAAAAAGTCCCATATTCCCAAAACACGCATCACCATCCCAAAAGAATGACCACAATTAATAACACATCAAGACAATTATATATATTTACAAATGGGATTTTATCACATTCCAATTTATTTTAGGGATGTTATCACACAAATCATTATCCTGGGGAAAATGTTTTATTGGAAACACATAAGTGGTTCTCCAATTTTCATTTTATAGTGATATAAAAACAATCACAACCAAAGAATAATTATAAACAAATATATTCAGTGAAAAAAATCCTCCAATGGCCATAATTTTCAATTGGGTATCAAGACCATACAATTCACAATATCATTATAATAATAAAGCTATAAAAACATGTGAACCAAACCTCACAATTAAATTTAAATCTAACCAATTATTTTTCTTTAATTAATAAATAAAAACCATAATATATAGATAAAAAAGGAAAATTTCTCATGCATGATACAAAACAAAGATAATTGAGGGATTCCCAACCTCAAAAAAGATTTTTCGACTCGTTGCACACCATGGGGTGGAGAAGAATGCCCACAAACCACAAACAAACCATGATAAAACATGAACCAACTTAAAAAAAACCAAATAACATAAAAATTAAACCCAACACACACCCTAAACCATAAAAACATTTCCATAGTGAATCCTTGAGAGATGAATGGAAGAAAAACTTCAAAGGAGAAGTAATGGATTTCCAAAGATTGAAAATGAACAACCACCGGGACTAGTGGATCAAAGAGGGAGGAAGAGGGCTTGAAGAAATTTTCAAGGTACCTAGGGTTCTCCAAAAATTATAGGAATAATAATCTACAACTGAATGAATGAAAATTCTTTCGAAAATAAATTTTAAAACAACAATACATTAGGGATTTAAATGATGTGTAATCCTTTTTCACGTCATTTAATACTCAGGTTTTGTTTTTCTCAAAAAAAAAACATATTTTTATTATTTAACCCTAAAAATATACACATTGTTAAATATCCTTGAAAAATCCATAAACCACCATCAGACATCATGTATTAAACTTACATGATGTTTATTTCCTGAAACAGTTCTGCTACACCTCTAGCATCCGCTGAATATTCCCAAAACCTCCCCAAACACCTCCAACAACCAAAAATGGAAAAGTAAAAGACTGTGAGGGAACATACCATTACATTATATACCTATCAAATGATTATTTTCCCCAAGAATAAAAAATCATCAATAGAAAGAAAGATGTCTGAACAAAAACCCCACGATATACCTCTCAAGGGTCTCTTCATAACTCAAATTCTACAACAAACCAAACAGAAAAACCCAAACAACCACAAAAAACATGAAAAAACACATCACTATAACCAAAATATACTCCCTTTCACAAAACTATACTTCTAGAAAACCACTAAAAACTATATCAATCTCCACACAACCGAAACAAACAACTTATACTACCGACGAACCACACTACCCCAAACACAAGAATTAGGGAATTATATCTTCCATGTAAAAATACTATTGGCTCTAAGTGACACTGACTCACCCTCATGGGTTTAATCACATAACAATTAATACATCTCTATTAGGAATACAATACTCCTATTTTCATATATCAAGACTTTATGACACATCACAAACCAAGGAAAACAAATCAACTCATAAAAAAAGATCTAAACATAACATAACAAAGAAAAAAATATAAAAAAACTCAAATAAAAAACTTTGGGAACTGGTCAGACATCTTTGTTTCTCATTCCCAAGTACTATCCTTTAGAACACCATGCCTCAACAATACACAAACCAAAGAAATGGTTCATCAACGCATCACCTCATCTTGGAGATCCTAGATATCTACTGGACGTTCCAAAAGAATCACACCATCCTAGATATCCAACTATCCCTAGATATTGACATGGGAGTCGTCAGGAATATATCGATGATGTTAAGAGATGTGGAAGATGTCATGGATCAGACAGAGAAAATTTATGTGCATATTTTCTACCAAATAATGATGAATTTTTTTAATGTTTTTCAATGATAAAACCTATTTATTTCATTGTTTTATTAAAATATTGGATAATTTTTATTATAGAATGAAATTGATAAAAATAGTAAAAGGTGATTCATTTTAGATTTTTTACAGATTTTTTACCACAAGGGTATTTTGGTCATTAATTTTAAAATATAATTTCAAATAGAGTGAATATTATTTTTTTGGAATACTTATTTTATTTCATCTAACTTTTTATTCTAGACAAGGAGATTATTCAGAAATATTGTGGCCTTAAAAAATCAATTAAGTGGAATATTTTTTTGAGTGGATATCGTGGACCCCACCACAATAACAGAACCTCATATCGACCTAAACACCTTCAATTGAGGTGATTCTACCTGGGATAGCACGCGAACACATAGGTTTGGACCTAAAACAAATTTGGGGGAGTTTTAGACTATTTAATGTTTCCATTGGAAGTTATACATTTCGAGGAACCTTCCTAGAACCTTCACCCAGAAAAATAAACTGATAATAAAAAATAATAACTTATTTATCATGTGCCCAAATGAGATGAAATTTGTACGGTGAATGACCAACATATTTATAAACAACTTTTATGAAGGGGTACATGTGTGAATCGTCCATTTAATGGGCCATAAACGTGAAAATAATCGTAGGATAGAATTATGACTATAAAAGGAGGCCCTCGCCTCCTTCCCAAATCATCAGCTCGACACTCACAGCCAAGGATGGATCCCACCGAGGCACGGGTAGCTACTGATCCTCTTTTCCCCCTCATTTTTTCTTTTTATTTTATTTTCATTTTAGTTTTGTTTTAGATTTAATTCAAATTGAAATTTGAATTTATTTTAAATAAATCCATACATTTTTATTTTGGTTTCCACCATTTAATTTATTCTATAATTATTATCATAATAATAATAATTCAAAAATACTATTATTATTATTATTATTTATAATATCTAAATCTTAATTTCAAATTATTTTACTTTCTTTCTCTCTCCTATTTAAAAAAACATTTTTCTTAATTAATTATTAATAATAATAATAATTATTATTATTATTCTCACATTCTTTATGAATTATCTATCTCTATATACCTCCTATATATATATCTCCCTCTCCTCCACCCATCCACCATTATGATCTCATAATCGTGGAAATGAGAGGCTAACCATGAGTCTTGGCCCGGGGGAGGTTAGGGTATTCTTGAATTTTTTTAGAGTTTAATCTAAATTTGTGATAGACTTGACTAGTATTCTTGGGCAAGGTGAATTTCGACAATTTGGTGACGGTCCCTAATTACATGTGACTCAAACTATTTCTATTCTGGAAAAGAATAGTGATTCAAACATGAGATTTCATGTTTGAGTTATCAAACTAGAATCAAACATATAAAGGAGAAAAATGATTGAATCTATGACAGAACCCCAAAACTAAGTACTTTCTTCCTGACTTTTTTTAGACATTCATCTTAGTATAAATTCTAAATTACTATTTTACATTCCATTGTTTTTAATAAAAAACCCATAAAAGGAGATAGTCTAGGTGATATAGAAGAAGTAGGTGAACCACACTGAAATGCTTCTCAAGAGAGATGACCCTCGTCAGCCACTGTGTTGCACTAGAAAAAATATAATTGTTTTTTTCCACACCCTACGATAGGCATGCATCAAAATTGGTACCATTGTCCGGGAGCCTATATATAATTAATTTACATTTTCTATTTTCACATCTTAGGTAGAATTAATTTATTAAAAAAACTTAAAAAAACGTTCAAGATGTATTCAAATTAAGAATATTATTCATAGAAACATCACTCACAGGTGAAACAACAACAACAACAAGAAAAATATTTTAAAAGGTCTCAGGTGAAAGAATATAGAGAAATCATTCATAAATTTAGGATAAAAGCTGAAAGAGCGTTTGATTTTGTTCGTGCATTAATGGAGAAACCCTACCATGACCCAGGGGATGAACCTGAGAAAGTGGTGGAAGATATTTCACCACTTATCATTGAAATTCAAGAACCTGAGGAGGCAAGGGAAGAAGACTTACCTGCTGATCTACATGTGGGAGATCAACAACGATTAGAGGAATTATTGATTAAATTTTAGTAACATCATGATATCCATATACAATACAAGTAAGAGCCAACACCACTGTAGGAAGAAACCCCCCAAGTGGTATAATATGAAGTCAAGATGGAGGAGCCTGACTACCTACCTCCATCCTCAGAGAATCTACTCCAAGAGTCACTTACCACTGAGGCAGAGATTGAAGTTGAACCTACTCAGGGAGTTGAACCATTATTTTACTCTATCTCTTCTAATTTTATTGAATTTAAATTCAATATCAATCCTTATGGTTTTGATTATAACAAATCAGAAAATATCAGCTATGACATGGAGAACGAATAAGAACCTATATGTGCACCTGTTGAGGAACATATAGAGCTCCCTGGACACATTGAATATTTGTTGAAGGAAGTTCATGAAGAGATGATAATGGATTTCCCTAAAGAAACCAGGAAAAAAGCTTCTTACATTAATGGGGAAGAATTTGATCTTGTCACTTCATGTTTCAATTTTATTCAAATTTAAATACACTCTGACTTTCCCATTGACTATTCTTTTGATGCAACATACCTTGAGGAACCACTGGACAGAGAAGAAGAGGTTTCACAAGTAGAAACTAAGAAGGAGGATGATTCATAATTCATCCTACCCCCACCATGCAAGATATACCTCATTGTTAAGGGGGGAGGATATGGTGTAATCTATCCATGGATTATCCATCAAGAACAAGTATGAAGCACATGCTGGGAAAATCCACATGTGGTGGTTCAAATAAAATAACCTTCATCCTCCATCAGACTTTGGATAACAGCTGGTACTGCCCTCTAGAGGCAGTCAAAATTATGGGTCCACATGGGGGATCATACCAAGATTTGCCTTTACTTTCTTCCAAGGAATTTAGATGTAAATTTAATTTCTAAGAATTATTGTAGCATGAAACCCTATCCCTCTAACTTTTGAGCTTAAATGAAATAATCCTTATGATTCATTGAGTAACATTATTTTTTAGGATCATGATGGTAGAAGGACTCCACATACAGTGAAGGGTAAGGACCAATTTTCATGGAAAAGGGAGTTCAATTTTTTTTTATATTTTAATCTCATCAAATTTTTGTCGATTTGTTTTTGGGAATTAAAGGTAAAATTTCATGTCCACACCTGAATTATGATTTACCTGGATAATCTAAGAGACATGAGTTTCTTAGGAACCATGTGATGTCATGTCTTACATTTCAATATTGATATGATTAAATAATTGAAATAAAAAAAATGAAGCATGTATATTGAAATAATGACGCATGATTTGAAGAAATTAATTGATTCATGTAAATGAAATTTCCCAACCATCTTTTATGCTTTGAATTTCTGATGTTCATGTGAATTTAATTGTTATTATTAGTCATTCCATATGTTATTTCCCCAAATCATATGTCTTATTCTCGAGAGGATTCATAGACCAAATACTTCCTATTTTTTATTGATTATATTTCTTGAGTGATATTGGGACATGTAACCAACCAGAACATGTATTCAAACTTTTCAAAGCTATGACTGTATGAAAACACATTTAAAATGATTAAGTCATCCTTTGAAAAACTAATTTTCCATAAAATAAAACCTTTACATCAATACTTATTTTATCCAATAGAGACCATGAATGACCTTTATTGGAATGATCCATGTTTCAATCCATTTTTATCTATTCTTACCCCCGCCAAAGTATTTTCATGATATTTTAAAGTTGAAGTGTGGGGTTAAAGAGAATCATGGTTGATGAGATGCTATACATTATAAGGAAGAATTTCGGGGATATTATTGTGGGAATTATAAAAGGTTGTGTAATCATTCATTATACTCTATTGTTTTCCCCTCTTGAATTAAAAAAATGAACAAAAATACCAAAAGATCCAAAAAAAGAGAAAAATGGGTTGTGATTTGGGAGAATAAAAAATCACCATTTTCTAGATCAACAATCTTCTGATCGTATGTGGTTAGGTGATGCATGTGATGTTTGATCTAATCATAACATAAAAAAGTCCAAAATAAAAAAAATTCAAGAGGATGCACAAATTATTCATTATGCATAATTTGATCACGACCTTTACTTTGAGTTATAGGGAAGTGTATGTTTCTACTTTTAATGGGATAATTTAATTACACTTTTTGATATCATTCATTTTACTTAAGAGATAAATATCCGCCTTGATCCTTAATTTTAAAAGCATCAACTCCCACTGACCTTAAGCCTAAGAGTCATTTAAACCTTTATTGCAAGTTCTCAAGATTTTATGTGTCTTTTGTATTTACAAAGTGGATAAAGTAGTTCATTTAAAAGACTATGGATATAGAGCATGTTCTCATGATATGAGCATAACACTACATGAATTTTATCATGAGTGATGAGATAAATGAATAAAATGTGTGGTAGATCATGAATTTTCATGTTTAATAACAATGAATCAAGGAGCATGAATTAATGAAAGGAGACGTTCCATCAATTTTCAAAAGGGAAAATTAAAATATGTGAATTATTTTCTTTATTAAAAAATGGGAAATTAAATTGATATTTTATTCATATTTTTGAATGTTTTATTTCATATTGAAAATTGTTTGATTTTATTGCATGAGAATTTGAATATTGGTAACATTGGTATCCTCTAATTTCTATGTTGAGATTTTATGCTCGATGACAAGCATTGTGTAAGTGTGGGGGTATTTGAAAGAGAAAATTTATGTACATATTTTTGATCAAATAATGAGGATTTATTATTTTTTTAATGATAAACCCTATTTATTTCATTTTTTTATTAAAATATTGTGTAATTTGGATTATACACTAAAAATGAGAAAACTTGTAAAAGGTTCTTAATTATAGATTTTTAAAGATTTTTTACCAAAAAGGTATTTTGGTAATTAATTTTAAAATGTATTTTTAAATTGAGTGAATATTACTTTTCTTTAATCCTTATTTTATTTCCTCCAAATTTTTCTTCTGGACCAGGGGATTATTCGGAAATCTAGTTTCTTTAAAAATCAATGATGTTGAGTATTTTTCTGGGCATACAACATGGACCACACAACTGTAATAGAACCACATATCGGCCTAAAAAGCTTAATTTGAGGTGATTCCACCTGGTATAGCATGAGGACACATAGTTACGGCTCTAAAATGAATTTGGGGGTATTTTGAACTCATTAAAATTACCATTGGATGTTATATGTTTGGAGGAACCTTCCTGGAACCTTCATCCAAAAAAAGAAATCGATAATGGAGAAATCATAACTTATTTATCCAGTGTCCAAATGAGATGAAATATGGAGGGTGAATGACCAACATAATAATGAACAATGTTTATGAAGGGTTCCATGCGCTATTTTTCCATTTACTCATCTAAAAATGTAAAACAATTCATAGGATAGAATTATGCCTATTAAAGGTGGCCCTCGCTTCCTTCTCAAATCATCAGCTCGACACCCACAACCAAGGAGGAATCCCACCAGGGCATGGGCCATTAATCCTCTCCACTCCCCTCATTTATTTTTTTTATTTTATTTTCATCTTAATTTTTTTAGTTTTTATTCAAATTGTAATTTGAGTTTATTTTAAATAAATCCTTGCATTTTTATTTTGGTTTCCACCATTTAATTTATTCTATAATAATAATAATAATTGAAATCTGTTATTATTATTATTATTTATAATATATAAATCTTAATTTAAAATTATTTTAATTTCTTTCTCCCTCCTATTCCAAAAAACTATTTTCTTAATTAATAATAATAATAATAATAATAATTATTATTATTATTATTATTCTCACATTCCTTATAAATTATTTATCTTTATCTACCTCCTCAATCTCTCACTTTATCCTCCCATCCATCCACCAGTGTGATCTCATACTCTTGGAAATGAGAGGCTATCCCCGAGTCTTGGGTCGGGGGAGGTCAAAGTATTATGGAATTTTCTTTAATGTTTATTCTAAATTTGTGATAGACTTGAGAAGTATGCACGGGAGAAGAGAATGTCCCCAATTGGGTGATGGTCCCCAATGACATGTGACTCAAGATATTTCTATTCTGGAAAATAATAGCGATTCAAACATGAGATTTCATGTTTGAGTTATCAAACTATAATCAAACATATAAAGGATAATAATGATTGAATCTCTAACCGAACCCCAAAACCAAGTACTTTTCTTCCTAACTTCATTTTTTAGACTTGAAACTTCGTATAAATATTACTATTTTACATGACAATGTTTTTAGTAATAAAAAACCACAAAAAGATATAGTCTAGGTGATATAGAATAAGTAGGTGAACCACACTGAAAGGCTTCTCAAGAGAGACAACCCTGGTCAGCCGCTGTGCTGCAATAGGAAAAATATAATTGTTTTTGTCCACACACTACGAAAGGAATGTGTCAGGATCCTCTCCAACTGCGTTAGAAACGCCAACTGATACTTCACCTTACCTACTCACCCCAACACCAAAAAGGGCCCAAAAATCCAAAGAGAAAGTTTACTACCTCTGCCAAACCTCCTGTTCCCACATCAAGGGAAACTGTCAAGAACATGTGGTCCCAAACCTAGAACTCCAAGGGCCTCATTTTTTGATTGGAATAAGAATTCTACCTTCCCTAAACTAGTTTCATCATCTCATGTACAAAATGAAATTTCTTTGTCATTCTCTGCTCCACACTAGGACCAAGAATGGATGTCTCCCCAACCATCATCTAACACAATGGAGAACAACACACTCTACTGTACAAGGCCTCAAATGGATCCATACCAATAGAAAAGTGATAAGTATTATTATAAGAAAACTATACCAAAGGAAGGTTTCTTACCCAAGATCCACACAAGACCAAGATGCATGCCTAAAACATATCCTCCAATGTCATGATAACCCATTCCATCTGCTCACCTATATGTTGGTGGAAAGTAGTGCTGAGGTGTAAATGAGTTCTAAAAGAATACTATAATACCCTCTAGACTCATTAGATAAAAATGAATTCAAATATAATACGATTGACCTCGAAACTCCATGTAACCACCCCACCTCATCCACATCCCTCTTAACCAAATAATCTACTATGCCTGACTCCTCCATCGCTAAGAAGTGGGATGATTTCATCAACTGATCCATGATCACATAGATAGAATCAAAAAATCTCTGAGATTTGGGTAACCCGATTATTAAATCCATTGATATTTCATACCATTTTCACTTGGGAACATCCAAGGGATGAAACAAACCACTAAGAGTACGATTATTGGCATTTACTTGTTACAAAAAAAAACACTTTTCCATTGAATCCATCACTACCCATTTCATCCCAGGCCACCAAAACTGAATCTTAAAGACACAATACATATTTTAAACTACTAGGTTTACTTCCATAGGTGAGTTGTAAAACTCACAATGGACTCCATCATGCATTTCTTCCAAAACAGACAACCTCCAATGAAACAACATCCAGTTCTGACCATCCTCTAACCATCCCTATGAAGCATCACCATGGCCAAAACAATCATGCATCACCTCTACCTGTGAGTCTCCCCACTAAAAATCCTCTTACTACTACATCATAGAATACTACATAATCATCTAAAAAAATAGCCTCTACCACTATCCAATATTTCATTGAGTTGAAAGGAATCAAACTACTCTATTTCTCTCCAAGCACTCCCATAATCCTGAACACAACCCTTCCATGACTTCTTTCTGAAAGCATCAGCCACAAATTCATTATTCCCAAGGTCTAGGTGAAATCAAAATCACAATCTCGAAGAAAATTCATCCACCTCAACTAACTCATGTTCAAATCACACTAGGAAATGATATACCTCAAACTCTTGTGATCTTCGAAGACCACACAATGCTCCCCAATGAGGGAATGCTGCCAAATATTTAGTAAATACACAACCACTGCATGCTCCAAATAATTGGTGGTGTAGTTAATATCATGGGGATATAACTTCTTAGACCCATAAGGGATCACCATCTGCTAATACATCAACATACATTCTAATATGAGATGAAAAGTGTCACAAAACACCTCAAACATCACACCTTCATCAGGAATCTAGTGCACTAGAGCCCTAACCAAATTCCCCTTTAGATAATTGATTGATTCTTGGTAATGACAATTCCATATAAAATATTGTTCTTTCCTATAAAATTTATAAATTATGCTAACAATTGATTGAAATCAGGTATAAAAATCATATAATAACATGGATGAATAAAACAACTATGAAACTCTCCAACGTTATTGGGTGCTTCCCAAGAAACAAATCCTTAAATATTTGATGGGTATGCTGACAATCCATGTTGAGACAAAAAATTCCCATGTAAATTCACCTCTCATGTATAGAACATAAACTTTGGTAACTTTCTATAGAGGTGGAAGCATCGAAGAACATGAAAGATAATATTGAGATTCTTGACATGATCCTCCTCTGAATTCGAGTAGATTAAGATATAATTAATGAATACAATGATGAATTGATCAAGTAACTCAGAGAACACAGAGTTCATAATCCCCATGAACACAGTTGGTCTATTTGTAACACCAAATGAAATGATTAAAACTCGAAGAGCCCATACCTACATCTGAAGTTCGTCTTCAATATATCACCCTCCTTTACCATGAACTAGTTATATACAAACCATAGATCAATATTAAACAACCAAATATCCCCTCTCAACTAGTTAAAAAGATCTTCTATCCTTGGAAGAGTGTAATAGTTTTTTACCATCACCTTATTCAACCTCTGGTAATCAATACACAACCTTATACTACCATATTTCTTCTTATATAACAACACTAATGAACCCCAAAATGACACACTGGTACGAATAAAACCCTTCGACATCAGATAATCTATCTGAATCTTCAACATCCACTACTAATAGGGTTTTATTCGTTAAGGATCCATCAAAATTGAAGAAGAACTAACCTTGAAGTGTATCATGAACCCAACATCACGTTGAGGGGGTAACATCAAAATCACCTTGAAAAAATATCAAGAAACTCCCCAATGACCCTAGGAACCTATAACATCTCAACATCCAATTATTCCACCCATAACTTATCCAATAAGGAATGAAGGGGATCCATATGATAAATACCCACATAAAAAACCCTTCTCAGCAAAGAAAACTACATGTTGGCCATCCACATCTGAAATCATGACTCTATGCCAAAAGTAGTCGATAAAAGAAAATATATAATACAACTAGTCGATGTAATGGATGAAATTGAATGGATGATGTTTAGTAATAAAATCCCCATGGGACAGATATAGCCCCATAATCAGTCTACACCATCATCACACATCAAAAAAGATATTCTAGCCTCTAACAGGCATAGTCAACACTAGGGGCATGAGAATCCTCTATACTTATAGTCTCAGAGCATGGGATAGAGGGAGTTCAAAAAATGAGTATGAAGGTACATAATTAAATAAGGAACAAACAAGGGTACTAAACAAACTGATCATAAATCTGACGATCTCTGGACCCTATGGAAATGCTGCCTCCACTGTGCACAACTAACCATGCATATCTCCTCTAAGTATCTAGTGATTACCACCACCATGACCATGCTCAGGTCATAGTAATTTAATGTGACTAACATCTAGGGGTTGGACTCTATCGACTCTATATCCCATTGGTTAAAAACAACCTATTGTCCCTGCGGCTGAAACAGCCTCACTAGAAACTACTACTGATTCTAGGGCTAAAACTATCCACCTATACCAAACAGAGCTTAGGAAACCACTGGGCAATTGTTCTAGATATGGACTTGATCCTCGCAACCCAAACACCATAGAACAATGATCCAAGAAAAATAACGAAAACCATTGTCCCTAGATGGTCATAAAGGAATATATTGTGATTGAATCCCTACTGGTAAAAACCACGAAGGTCATAGTGCTTGAGACCTACCACCGACAACTCTACTCTACAAGGAACCCTACCAGTTTCCCTATCATAGAAAACACCCTCATCAGTGCATCCTCTCGATCAACTCCACATTATTTTAAACCTGTTGATATGATAAAAACATAAAATGAGTAACTACATATTGGATATAAAGGAAAATTTCCTACTCAAGATGTCTCACACAAGAAACGTCATATAGAAACATATTTGGGAAAAAACATATAAGGTCGTTGAGATTGATTACTAGCTCCCACACTAACATGATCCCTTACTGAGGAGACAAAATCGCCATTCTTTTAACCACCTTCATGGTCGATGAAAGAAACGTTGCCCAGAACCCCTTCTGGAAGTTGACCCATAGAACATCTGCCTCCTTCTGCTCTCCCAAACACATCATCTACCACTTAGGTATAGCTACCAACATCTGAATAACTTCTGAATAGTCCTAATACTCCTTCAGGGCCTAGATCAAACTAAAAGCAATCTGAACCTCTTCCAACCATCTCCTTATCTCCACATATGAGACACTGCCTTCATACTTACCCAAATTATGACACTTGAAAGAACACAATGTCCTCTTCTACTGATTTTCATACTCAATTGGATCAACCCTATGACAATCAACTAGATTATCCTAATAAACCTCAAATTCCTAATCCACACATTAATGATGGACATGATCCACAGGTGAAAGGAAAAAAAAGAACTTCCTAAGCTTGATAGTGTGTAATTTTATTAATATTCATTTTATCTCATTTGATTAATTTTTTATCCATTTCAATATTTTTGAAACAAACCAATTTTAAAAAAGAATAGAATTAATCATGAAGAATTAACCTCTCCTGGGACTCTTCCCTACAAACAGGTCCACCTCACTTGGCCATTAAATAGGGTCAGCATACGCACACTAGATCAAGGGGCCCCCTAAAATCCAGTGTCCTTGCCGGTCTACCTTGACTATGTCACACACTATCATCAACTAGAACAGTTTCCATACCACCCCATGAAATCCTCACTATTAATAACTCCAAAATCCATCATATCTCCCAAAAAATCCTCTGATACTGGTCTTTCATTACCCCTTTCTCCTAAGATACCGCAATTAGGGGAGGATATAATGAACCCCGAGTCCCTCCTCCCGTAGGGCCTGGGTTGGAGAATTGGAAAGAGGGTATAAAAATCTCATGCATAGGAGAAATTACCAATTATAATATAAATAGGATTGGGTGATAAAATGAATAATTCATAATAAACTCCATGAAATGGTATAAAAAGAAACCCAAAACATCCCATCATTCTTGTATAAATGAAATAGATATAATAAAAGTCTTGAAAGTAAATACCCAAAAGTAAATCTAATGTAGGGACATAATAAATATTAAATATCAGAGATAGTAATGTCTAGCACAGTCCACGTAATCCTTCTAGAAACCTAAAAATGATTTTATATACATAGGGAGAGCATACAAGTATACTAAGTAGGAAAACCAAAGTCTCTCATTAACATGTGAAAGAATCACACTAATGAACCTATGAGAAAATAACAGAAACAAGAAGCACCTATAAAAATATGCTAACCCTCCCCACGTCACCAAGGCATGCTCACCAAATAATAAAAACAAAGAAATATAATATAATAGGAATCACATCAATAAGGGTACCCCACACCACTTTCCCACTGGTATGAAGCTATCACACCCAACATCATACGTCCTGGAACTCCCATATCTTCCATATACCACACCACCCCACATGAACCACCACAACACAACTCACAGACACCTGGTCTCACCACCCAACAAGAATAACCGCTAGACATCTCTCCCCAAAACACCTAGGCCTCAACACAACCAACACCAAAACCAAAGTATAAGGGTATCATGAACATGTAGGAAATAAAACTCATGACAAAATCATTCCATTAATTACCCCCACTAGAAGCCACACCACAAGCATTATCATATCATACCCCTCCTGAAAATACATGGGCCACCGCCCCCCAAGAATAGTCACGTATTTCCCAAAACCACCTAGGCCATCACGCCTTGCTCGTAAACACCCGGACTATCACAACCACCATAAAATGAACTAAAAGACATATAGCCATCACATCCTATGAAATACCTACCTCACCTATAAGAGAGAGAGAGATAGAGGGAGGGAAATAGTGGGTACCTATCCACCCATACTCCTCCCCAGATGTCTGGAAAACACCCCCCGTGTGACTATGCGGGTGTCAACACATAGTATTTGACATGGGTGGGGTGTTTATAGATATCAAAATAATATAAAAGTATATATATATATATAATATAAAAAACTCAATCCCATCCAATGGGTTAACAAGAATACCAACCAACTGAAAACACCACCACTTTTTATGCCACCTCTAAATGCATAACATCACACAACAAGACACAATCCCCATTTTACATTTCCATAAAATTACATTTAATAATATAATTATTTTTATTATATAGAATAAACTAAATTTAGTAAAAAAAACCATCATTTAATTATTATTTTACAAATTTCTCCCCATTAACCAAACCAACTAAATCTATTTCAAACATTATCAAACAATTATTTATTTATTCCATCACTACTCGAGCATCTACCATAAAGAAACCAACACCTATCCACCCCAAAATCACAAGAAAAAAAAACAATATCCCCACATTCCCCATCCACACATCACCATACCACAATAATTAATAGAAGTCATAACACATCAAGATCATTTTACAAATTTACAAATGGGATTTTATCACATTCCAATTTATTTTAGGGACGTTATCACGCAAGTCATTATCCTGGGGAAATTGTTTTATTATCCAAATATAAGTGGTTATCAAATTTTCATTTTAGGGTGATATATGAACAATCACAACCAATGAATAAATCTAAAAACATTTATTCAGTTCAAAAAATCCTCCAATGGTCCCAATTTTTTGAGAGGAATCAAGCCCATACAATTCAAAATATCATAATAATAATAAAGATATAACCATTTTTACCATTCAATTTGAATTTAACTTATTATTTATCTTTAATTAAGACATCACAACCATAAAACATAGATAAAAAATAAAAAACCTCCTTCATGATACACAATAAAGAGAAATAAGGGATTCCTAACCTCAAAGAAGATTTTCTGACTCTTTGCATACTACAGGGTTAAGAAGAATGACCGAAATTGAAAAACACACTACAATAAAACATGCATCAACCTAAATAAAAACCAAATACCATAAAAATTAAATAAAAAAACACCCTTAACCATTACTACATTGTCATAGGGAATCCCTGAGAGAAGTATAGAAGAAAACCTACCAATAAGAAGAAATGGATTACTATATATTGAAAATGAAAAACCACCAGGAACAATGGATAAAATAGGGAAGAAGAGGCCTTGAATAAATCCTCAAGGTACCTAGGGTTCTCCCAAAATGAGAGGAAGAATAATCAACAACTTAATAAATGAAAATTATACAAAAAATAACCATTAAAACTACACTACATCATGGATTTAAATGATGTGTAATCCCCTTTCACGCCATATAACCCTCAGGGTTTGGTTTCATCAAAAAACACATCAAATATTTATTATTTAACCCTAAAAATATTCAAATCATGATCTGTAATCTCACAAGCCATGAACCACCATCATACATTTTGTAATACACTTACATGATGTGTATTTTATGAAACAGTCCTTCTACACCTCTAGATTCCACTGAAAACTCTCGGAGCCTCTACTGAACACCTCCAACAACCAAAAATGGAAAAGTAATACAGTGGGAGGTAACATACCATTACATCAGATAACTATCAAATGATTCTCTCCCTCGATAATCCAAAATCAATCCTAGAAAGAAAGAGGTCCAAACAACCATCCCACAAGATACCTCTCAATGGCCTCTTCATACCTCAAATGATACAACCATCCAAACACACCAACCCAAACGAACACAAAAAACACTACTAACACATGTTTCCAATTGTCTCCTATCGACCGTTCAAGGTTTTAGTGCTCTTCTAATGTTTTAGCAGCACTCAGGTTGAATCCTAAGTGATGATACTTTTTAATAGTTGATTGTATTTTGATTGGGGGTTTGTTTACATAGATTATGAAAAAATTTATGGATTATGTTTGATTTAACAAATTGATAAAATTGGGGTGAGTTAATTATTGTAAATTTAAGATTATAATATCCTTGAGATTTTCTTTATATGGCATTAAATTAATACCCACTTCACAAGTTGACTTTGATCGAAATTCCCAAGTGTTAAAGCTTTAATCCAAGCCGTAACTTAACTTAGGGTTCTAATAATTACCATTACTTGTTTATAGTAGTGTATTTCTGATTCCAATAATCCATGTAATCCCCATATTAAACAAAAAATGTCATTAATCCATGACATATAAATTTCAACATACACAATATTAACTCAAAGAATACTCATCGAGCAAAGGCTCTCGATCACTTAATATCCACAAATTATAACTCACTACAATTGTAGATTTAATCATCCATTAATATGATTATAAATATGGTTTATTATTTTTATGATGATAGGTTAATAAGAGAAGAAAAATAATGGGATATAAAAAGAGTTGTGTGCTGAACACACACACACAAATGGTGATGAGAATTAAAAATAGCATTTTGATTGAATGAGGAAGAAAAAGATGGGAAGGGGTTTCAAAATTATTTAGAATATTTTTAGAGAAATAATATTTAATAACAGAGGGTGTATAATTAAAATATAAAATTAATAAGAAACTTACACTAAAACATAATTACAAAAACAACACTTATGAAATTACAAATGAAGAAAAGCACAAAATAAAATGAAATCAAAGAGAAGAGGAAGGGTCTCTCAAGTGAAAACATGAGTATTTAAGGTCCTACCAAAACTTGGAAAATATTTGGTCATTACAATTTGTTCTACTGTCTTCTTTAATTCCAACAACATGCAAGGAGATAAGGGGGTTGTATTTATATCCCAAGGTGGTGGATTGTTTGTATTCCAGATCTGCCCCTCCAATAGCATCGCCAATTTGGCCATCCAGATATCCAAATATCAAGATATAAACTTATTAAAAGTTTTATATAATAATCCTGGATGACTAATATCAAAATGTGGAGGCATTTGGACTTATGGATCCAATGTTATGGCAGTTTTCATAAACAATGTTAAACTATCCATTTATATCCATGTGTTTTCAATGGCCGAAATGTGAATGAATTTTTTAATAGTAAGATGACTTCAAATCGAAATGATTTCTTTGAAAAATTCAGAAGTCTATATATCATATTTCACACTAAAACATATCAGATTGATTTGATGTCTAGATCATGAGAAAAGTCAATTTTCATGTGTTGATTTCATTTTCCAAACAAAATGGTGGGCTGGACTTCAGAGATTCATTTGGGCCCCTTTTTTGGAGTTGGTCCATTAAAGTTTTATCAATGAATCCTTGAATTTTCCCCAGAACATTGGAGGATAATAAAGAAATTTGGACTTCCTGATTGAGCCCAAAAATTCAATGTTCATGGGTGGTCTAATTTCTTTATAGATTCTGTGGGCTTTCTTGTGTGGTCCATATGACCCTTAAAATGGTTGAATTGGTGAATAATTTTTTCTAATGATATGTGTAAAATTGAATAAGGAATATTAAAAAACATTAACCACATAATTTTGATCAATAGGTTTATATTTATTAGTAAGATAATAATATGACTTTATTTGATTAATTCAAATAATGCTCAAAAATTACATTTAATATTAACACATGAGTATTTCATAAAAATTATGAACATTTCATATAAAATAAGTAAAGGGTGTATATAATAAGCTACTAAAATATTAATTACATCACCTTCACCACCCTTAGTATTGTGCATGTCCTTATATGAAATAAATATAAAAACATAACAGAATCATTTTCACTCACAAAAAAATATTAAAATTTTGTTTTCCCCAATTAGGGGAGGTTTAGATAGTTTCACTCATCCATATTTAATTTCACCACAAGTTGTTACAGAAAAAATGTTAAAAAAATAACACTTTCTTCATGCTCAAATTTATAAATGTAAAATGTGGACACTCAAAACTCACACCTCTCAAGATAATAAAATTCCTTTATAGAGGCTCACTCTTTCACCAACAAAAAGTGAAAATCTTAGAGTTTGAAAGAGCTATCAGCTTACATTCTACATACTAAAGTGAAAAAGAATAAAGAGGTATTTTTAAGGTTGTTTTTTATGGTTATGGGAAGGTAGGAATATAATGTCCACGAAAGAGGAGAAGAGAGGTAAAACATCAGCATGGGTAAAACAATGATTTTTTTTAAATGAAACATGGAAGGAAATGGAAACACATATTTTCAAGGGAATTATTGTGTGAAGAAAGACACCATAGAGGAAGAAAATTTGAAGTGTATAAGAATATGAAATATTTAAAAAACACAAAACATCTTCCAATGACATAAGTGTTAATTTTTTTTATTGTTTTTATATTTTTTCGAAAGATGAACTTGAAATAGATCTCACATTCATCTCCAAACCCATGTTTTATCTTCTAATGATACTAATTGTAATAGTTATAGAAAGATCAAAGGTTGAGGAAGAGTGATTTTTGACCCACCCAAGACACAACCCATTCTTATTTTTTATATTATATTTATTTTTATTTTTTGATTTTTGACCACTTTTCAATATAATTTGTTCAAGATAAACATATATACATTCCCAAATCCCACTGAAGGACAACCTCTCCCCCACACTTAAATTGATGCTTTCCCTCAAGCATATGATAACATGGTGAATATCAATAAAAGGGTACCCAAAATTAAATTCATTTCCCCTACAATTAAATTTCAAAAAATTATGTAATGAAAATACATGTTGATATTGGGTGGGATAAGGTATTGGGATTGTAATGTGGCTATCAAAGAAAAGGTTTTCATAGGCTCGAAGTGGCTTTCGAAAGGAGGATTAATGTATGGTTAATGAGAGCCTATTTAGCTATTATAATTCCCATATGATTTAGAAAATTCCTCTATCATATTATTGAACAAAAAGTAGAAAATTCATCTCAAAGGTCCACAAAATCAAGAATCACAAAGGGGACTAAAAATACACATTTTGAAAATATGTCCATAGGTTTCCTTGGCATGAAAGCTAATGTTGTTCCTCACGGTTGGGGGAAATTATTTTCCAAATAAAAAATTAAGCATTCAAAATTTGTTGGATTTGAAAAAAATTTCTTTATCCAAGTATATAATGAAAACACAAGATTTTTGAGATGAAACCATGTCTTTTGACTCCAAAAAATGGTTAGAAAAATTTTCAAAAGTTGAATGTGAGTAATCATGACTCTTGATTTCCAATATTTTTAATTGATTTTTATTATTGTTTTTCAGTTTTGAGTTTTTTTAGTTTTTCTTATAAATATACACCCCCACAAAAGAGTAAATAAAAACTATGATGGGAAATGTGGTAAAAAAATGAAGGAGAGAGGAATAAGAAGAAAGAGTTAGAGAGAGATAAAGAGGAAAAAGAGAGAAAGATGGAGTTAAAGGGAAATATGTTCCCCTGGTTTAGATTTGGTGGGTTGATGTCTCTATCCGATGGTGGGTTGGTGGAAGTTGGGGATCCAATGGAAGTCGATGTGGTTCCTAGGATGTGTGTTATCTCATGGTGATGCTTTAACCGATGTCCATTAACCATAAATTTCCTTTTGGAAGAGGGGTCTTGGACTTGCACTGCACCAAATGGTAAACATTAGTAGAAACAAAAGGACCTTCCCAATGAGAATTAAGCTTACCTGGGTGATGTCAAAATCAAGAATTTAAGAGAATTAACTTTTCACCTTTATGTAATACCTATCTCATGATGTGTTTCTCATGGATTGCCTTGGATTTTTCTTTGTAGATATCAGGATTCTTGAAAGAATCAAGTCAAAGCTCCTCCAGTTCATCCAATTGAAAAAATATTTCTTTACTAGATTTTTCAAAATCAAAATTACCAGTTTTCCCATTACAAAATGACTTATATTGGATTTCAACTAGAAAATGACATGAATTACCAAAAACTATTCTAAAAGGTGACATCCCAATGGGCGTATTATAATAAGATCGATAAGCCCAAAGTGATTCACAAAGTCTTTCAGGTGAGTCTTTTTTGGTGTGTTTTACAATTATTTCAAGCACTCTTTTCACTTCTCTATTAAAAATTTCAGCCATGCCATTTGTTTGGGGATGATGTGCAGTTCAAGTTTTATGTACAACACCATTATTTTTTCAAATACATTCTTGGGTTTTATTATAAAAATTTGGTTCCTAAGTCACTTATGAAGGCATGTGGTGTGCCAAATCATTGGATGATGTGTGTCTTTAGGAACTCAATAATAGTATGTGAATCATCATTTCTAGTGGGTTTAACCTTGAACCACCTCAAAACATAATCAACCGCAAGAAGAATGTATGAGAATCCATTGGAATAGGGGAATGGTCCCATGAAATAGATGCACCAAACATCTAAGATCTCACATAAAATTAATGGATTTTGGTGAATTTCATTTCTCTTTAATATTGTGCCAAAATTTTGGCAAGTGGTACATTATTGATAGAACTCAAGTGAGTCCTTGAGGAGTGATGGCCAAAAGAATCTGTAGTCTTGGACCTTTCTAGAGGTCCTTTGTGGTCTAAAGTGGACACCTCTAGGAAGTGAGTGACAAAATTCTAAGATGGAGTATTGTTCATCTTCATCAACAAATATCACAATTACCATGTTAGCCCTAGTTTTACAATGTTTATTATCTTCCCAAAAATAGAATTTTGAATCACTTTTCAGCTTCATTTTTTGTCCCTTTGAAGGAATTTTAGGAAAAATACCAGCAACTATGTAGTTTACAATTGGGGAATACCATGGTAACTTTGTAGTGAGAGATAAAAGGTAATCAGTGGGGAATTCAGGATCAATGATTTCAGAATGAGAATAATTAGAAATTCTACTCAAGTGATCTGCTACAAAGTTTACTTTTCTAGGTCTATGTTTGATTTCAAGGTGAAACTCTTGGAGAATTTGAATCCATTTTATTAGCCTCAGATTGGAATCAATTTTCTAGAGTATGATCTTTATAGTAGAATGGTCTATGAGGATGATGATTTTGGCACATAAGAGATTGGGACATAATTTATATAAGGAAAAAAACACTGCTAAAAGTTCATTTTCAGTCACAGTATAGTGAGGATGAGTTTCATCCAATGTTTTTGAGGCATAATAGATTACCTGAGGAATTGTTTCTCTTATTTGACCAAGAACAACCCCAATGTCCCTATTAGAAGAATCACACATCAATTAAAAGGGTAAGAACCAGTCTGGGGGATGTATTATTGGGGAAGATGTAAGATAATATTTTAGTTCAATGAATTGTCTCTTGAAAGAATCATCAAAATGTAATGCACCATCATTTCGGAGTATATGAGCGAGTTGGATGGAAATTCTACTGAAGTTATTGATGAATCAACAATAGAAACATGCATGGCCTAGGAATGAATAGATGCCTTGAATAGTTGTGGGTTTTAGAAGTGATTGGATCACTTCAATTTTTGTAGGATCGACTTTAATACCCTATTTTTAAACTATGTGCCCTATAAAAATCTCATTTGAAACCCTAAAGTGACATTTTTCTATATTTAACCCAAGGTTACACTTGAAACACTATTGAAGGTCCAGAGTGAGTGAATTAAATAAAGATTCAAATGGATCACCGTAAATGGTACATTCATCTATGAAGACCTCCATGCAGTGTTCAATGGATTCATAAAAGATACTCATCATACACCTTTGGAATGTTTTAGGAGAATTTAAATGGCCAAAAGGAATTCTCCAATATACATATGTTTTAAAGGGGAAAGTGAAAGTAGTCTTTTCTTGGTCTTGAGGTGTGATTGGGATTTGGAAATAGCCAGTGTATCCATCAAGAAAAAAATAATGTGACTTTTTGGATAATCCTTCTAGCATTTTTTAAAGGAATGGAAAAGGGTAGTGATATTTTCTAGTTTTGACATTCAATTAATGGTAGTCGATGCACACATGCCATTTTTTCACTCTATTTGCGACCACATCACCATGTTCATTTGTGACAAAAGTTATCCGACCCTTTTTAGGTACAACTTGAATTGGACTAACCCATTCAGTATCAGAAATTTGGTAGATAATACCAGCTTGAAGAAGCTTGGTGATCTCTTCCCTAACTACCTCAATTATGTGTGGATTGAGTCTTATTTGTGGTTGTCTAATTGGTTTTGATGATTCCTCGAGATGGATGTGATGCATGCACAAAGCAGGGTTGATTTCTGGTATACCATCTAGGGTCTAACCTAAGGAATTTTTGTTTTCCTCTAACACATAGTTTGGAATCCTCAGTTTCTGTAAGTTAAGTAGAGACAATGATAGGATATAAGTGATCATGTAAGAGGAATTCATTTTTAGGTGTGTAGGAAGAGGTTTTAGATCAGTCACATCTTTTACTTGTGGGTTTGATAACTCTGGAATGGAGGAAGGGATTTCAATTTCTTTTGATTCATTTTCCTTAATGTTGTCCAAGGTGGATCAGAATAGATCAGAGTTAATATGGGATTCAAAAGAGTTCTCAAGATCCTCTATATTAATGGAGTATATTAATGAGAGGATAAACTCAACATCACCATTTATAACTTGGTTAATCAGGGTGTATCTTTCACCAGATCCTCTATCGTTATAACATGATGAACATGATGAAATGGGGTTCAATTGACTTTCAAAAGTGTCCTTAGAAGCATGGAATGAGAATGCAGAGTGATCCTTAGATGATTATCTCATGGCTTGGAAAATGTTGAACTTGACATGTTGGTCACCAAATTCCAGGGATAAGATTCCTGAAAGGACATCAATTTTGGTTCTCAATGTCATTAGGAATGGTCTTCATAGAATTTGGGGAGATTGAGAAGAGTTCATCTCACCTTCCATGTCGAGGACATAGAAATTCATAGAAAAGATAATATCATTCACATGAACAAGTATATCCTTGATTATACCCTCATGAATAGAAGTTCTTCGATTAGCTAATTGAATGAAAACACCCATTAGATGTAAGAGACCTAGACCAAGGTTTGAGAAGATGGATTTGGGAATAAAATTAATTGAGGCTCCTATGTCTATGAGTGCATCATCAAATTTGGAACTTCCAATTTGGCATAGAACTGTAAAGGCACCTGGATATTTTCACATTATGGGAATAGAATATAGGGTGGAAACATTTTCAAAGGTCCTAAGTTGCCTCTTATGGGTGAAACATTCCTTAAGAATCATTGAATAATTAGGGATTTTTTTTGTCATCTAAGTGTAGAATGTTGACTTCAACACATCTAAACAAGTCAAGCATTTCAATATCAGGTTCAAAGGACTTCTTTATCTTATAATTATCTTGAGGAAAAGGAAATGGAATCCTAAGTGGAATGGAAGGAGGTGAGATAATGGATTCATATTCCTTTTAATGTTTCTTTTAATTTTCATTTTCTAGGGTTACATTTAAAGGGGAGCTGGAGGACTTATATTGAGGCATATAAATTTTCTTCCCTGATCTATGTGAAATTGCACTTACATTACCCTTGGGTTTGGGTAATGATTGAGATGGGAGCTGGGAAGAATTTTATTATTGTTGCTGGCTTAGGTGGGATTCAAGTGGACCAATTTGTGTTTCAATGTTTTTGAGGCTAGAATTGTTGGAGGAGGTAAGATCTTCCACTGCACATTCCCATGGCTTCTTGGAAGAAGAGGCTTGTCTCAGATTGTGATTACCTTAATATTGGTTCTTTGGAAATAGATTGTATTGGTTTGGGAATTGAGAAGTCTCACTAAGATAATGGAATCTATAAGGAGGAAGATGAGGATTGATCCTTTGAGGTTGATTAAAAAAGGGTAAGGTTGTTAGAAGTTACAAACACTTTGGACTTATTTGAATTGGTTAGGGTTTTGATGAGGGTATTGAGGAGGATAAGAAATGGTATTCTAAAATCTCATGTTAGAGTTATAGGTAGAAGAGAATGGATCAGACTGGGATTGGTTGAAGCTTCTAAAAAACTGACCCGATTGCTGAGTGTTGGGGTTCTGTTGAGCATATGCTGCATTGAGCTTCATTGGTCTAGATGAATTAGATGTATCCTCTTGAAGTTGCGGACATGTGTTATTTGGATGATATGGGGAGATACAAATTACAAAATTCATAATAGGTCTAGGCAATATATATTGTGGAGAAGATGAGGTTGGGGCTTTGGATGCCACAACTAGTTATCACACAAGACCTGTATGTTCACTCATCCACTTTTTCATCTTATTCAGCTCTATCAATTGACTATCTTGGGCTTGTTGGACTTGATCATGTGCTTGAGTATGGAAATTTTGTGTGTTTGTAACCATGTTTATTATGAGATCTCTTGTAGCTTCATGAGTTTTATCAACAAGAGAACCACCACTTGCGGCATCAATGAAAGTTCTCTCCATAGCCAATAACCCCTCATAGAAGTATTGGATCAAGACTTGGTTAGGGATTTTGTGGTTGTGGGCAGGTTTTAAGAATATTTTAGAACCACTCCCATTAATCATGGAGTAATTCATTTTGGAATTGATGGATACCACTTATTTCCATTTAGATGGAAGTAGTACAAGAAGTAGGAAAGAATTTATCTAAGAAAAGTCACTTCAAGTCAATCCATGAGTTTATGGAACTAGGAGTAAGGTAGTAAATCCATGACTTAGTAGTGCCATTTAGGGAGAAAGGGAATGCTCAGAGTTTGAATTTTCCTCAAAAACCCCTTGAGGCTTCATGGTAGAGCACACCACTTGGAACTCTTTAATATGGAGATGTGGATCCTCACCGGCTAGCCCGTGGAAATAAGGGAGAAGATGAATCAAATCCGATTTGAGTTCAAAGTTAGAATCTATGTTTGGATATTGAATACCAATAGGTTGGTAATTAATATCAGGGGTAGAAAGTTCTTTAATGATTTGTTTCCTAAGATTATCTATATCTAATTCAATTGGTTGGACAAGGACTGGTTCTTGAATTATTTGATTATCTCTTATGTTCCTCCTAAGTTGGTGAAGTGTTCGCTCAATTTCAGGGTCAAAAAAATCTGAGGGATTGTTTGAGAGGCTATGGGGAATTAAAAGAGATTTTGGAAGAAATATGAAGACATGTTTTTCTTTTTGTTTTTCCGTTTATGTTTTTATGAGAATGCGGGTTTTCTTGGTGGTTTTTTCCAATTTTTTTAATTTTTTTTTGTTTTTTTACAATAAACAAAAACAAATGACTACTTATTTCACCATCCCCAGAAATGGATCCATTTGAAACACATGTACAATTGTCTCCTATCGACCGTTCGAGGTTTCAGTTCTCTGTTAATGTGTATAGCAGCACTCGGGTCGAATCCTCTGTGATTAAAATTTTTAATATTCGATTGTTTTTAGTTGATTGTATTTTGATTGGGGGGGGGGGGTTTGTTTATAGAGATTATGAAATAATTTATGGATGGTGTTTTATTTAAAAAATTTATAAATACAGGGGTGAGTTCATTATTGGGGATTTAAGCTTATGATATCCTTGAGCTTTGATTTATATTGAATTAAATTAATACCCACTTCAAAAAGATGAATTTGATTGGAATTCCCAAGTGTTAAAGCTTTAATTCAAGATGTAACTTAACTTAGTGTTATAATAATTACCATTACATGTTTATGATAGTGTATTAGTGGTTCCAAAAATCAATGTAATCCACATATAAAAAAACATGTCATTAATCCAACGTATGAATTTCAACATACACAATGTTAACTCAAAGAATACTCATCGAGAAAAAGATCTCAATCACATAATATCACAAAATTATAACTCATCCTAATGGTAGATATACTCAGCCATTAATATGATAAGAAATATGGTTTATTATGTTTATGATGATGAGTTAATAAGAGAAGAAATTGAATGGGATAAGAAAAGAGTCATGCGCCGAACACACACACAAACGATGATGTGAATTAAAAATAGATTTTTTATTGAATGAGGAAGAAAAATAAGGGAAGGGGTTTCAAATTTATTTCAAATATTTTAAGAGAATTAATATTTAAGAACAGAGGGCAGATGATTAAAATATAATATTAAGAAGAAACTTTCACTAAAACATAATTACAAAAATAACACTTCTAAGATTACAAATGAAGAAAATCACAAAAGTAAATGAAATAAAAGAGAGGAAGAAGGGTCTATCAAGTGAAAACATGAGTATGGAAATTCCTTACAAGGCTTTGGAAAATCTTTGGTCATTCCAATTTTTTCTCCTATATTATTAACTGCCAACCACATGCAAGGAGATGAGGGGGTTGTATTTATATCCCCAAGAGGTGGATTGTTTGTGTTCAAAATATGGCCCTCCACTTGCATCACCAATTTGGCCTTCCAGATATACAATTATCAAGATATAATCTTATTAAAAGTTTTATATAATAATTATTGATGACAAAACTCAAAATTTTGATGCATTTGGACTTATGGATCCAATGTTATTGTGGTTTTCATAAACAATGAAAAATTGTCCATTTCTATCCTTGTGTTTTCAATGGCTGGAATGTAAATGGATTTTTGACTAGGAAGATTCCTTCAAATCTAAATGATTTATTCAAAAAATTCATAAGAATATATATCCTATTTCACATTGAAACATATCAGATTGATTCGATGACTAGATCATGAGAAAAGTCAATTTTGGTGTGCTGATTTCATTTCCCAAATAGAATGGTGGGATGGACATCAAAGCTTTATTTGGACCCCATGTTTTTGGAGTTGGGCCATGAATGTTTTATCCATGAATACTTGAATTTTCCCCCAAATGTTTTAGGGGAATAAAATAATTTGGACGTCCGGATTGATCCCATAAATTCAATATTCATGGTTGGTCTAATTTCTTCACAGATTTTGTGGCCCTTCTTGTGTGGTCCATATGACCCTACAAATGGTATAATTGGCCAATGATTCCTTCTAATGATATATGTGAAATTGAATAATGAATCCTATAAAACAATAAACATATAATTTGGATCTATAGGTTTATATTTATTATTAAAAAAGTAAACTGAATCTATTTGATTAATTCAAATAAAGCTAAAAAAATTACATTTAATATTAAAACATGAGTATTTCACACAAATTATGCACATTTCATATAAAATAAGTAAAGGGAGTATATAATAAGTTATGAAAATATTAATGACATAAAATTTAAAAGCACATCACCATATCCAAAATCCATATCTTCTCACAAAACCATTCATCCAAACAACCACTACACAACTACATCAACCTCTACGCAAGCCAAACAAAAAACTGCAATAACCAACGAACCACACCATATCGAACATATTAATCAGGTAATTGTAACTTCCATGTTAAAATAATATCTATTCTAGGTGACACTGACTCACTGTCATGGGTTTAATTGCATTACAGTTAATACATATCAATTAGGAATTAGGTCCTCCACTTTTTATATGTTTTTACTTTATCACACATCTCACCACACACATCACAAACCAAGGAAAATTACTCATATCATAAAAAATGATCTAAAAATAAAATCACAAAGAAAAAAAATATAAAATAAAAACTCAGAAAAAACTCCTAGTACTGGGCACACATCTGTGTCTCTCACTCCCAAGTACTATCCTCTAGGACACCATGCCTCCAAAACACACGAACCAAAGAAATGGTTCATCGACTCATCAACTTATCATGGAGACACTGGATCGCTACTAGTCATTCCCCAAAATTAAAAAAGTTCCCAAAAAACCTAATGGAATATTTAATACCTTTTCCAAACCTACTCTTTCCATGTTTAGGGGAAACCTTCAAGAACATGTGGTCCCAAACCAAGAACTCCAAGGGCCTTCTTTATCAATTGGAATAATACTTCTGCTAGTTAGGCACTAGTTTCATCCTCTCATGTACAAGATAAACTTTCTCAATCATGCTCTACACCACATCGGGACCAAGAATGGATGTCTCCCCAACCTTCGTGCAATACAACAGAGAACAACACAGTATACCGTACAAGGACTCAAATAGAGCCATACAAAATGTAGAGTGATAACTATTATTATAATAAATATATACCAAAGGAAGGTGTCTTACACAAGATTCACCTAAGAATAATATTCATGCCCGCAACATATCCTCCAATGTATGGATAGTCCCTTCTATCTGCTCATTTGTCTTAGGAAGGAAAGTAGTGTGGAGGTGTAACTGAGTACCAAAAGCATACTACAATCCCCTTTAGACTCATGAGATAAAAAATGAATCCCAATCCAATAAAATTTTCCTATAAACTCCATCAAACCAAACAACCTCATCCACATACCTCTTATCCAAATAATCCACTATGTTCGACTCCTTGATCACTAAGCAGTGGGCTTATTTCATCAACTGATACATGATCACATAGATAACATCACAACATATCTGAGATTTGGGTAACCCAATGAGGAATTCCATCGATATGTGATCCCATTTACATTTGTGAACATCAAAGGGATGAAACAAACCTCTAGGATCATGATTCTTGGCCTTTACTTATTACCAAACCAAGCACTTTTCACAAAATCCATCACTACCCATTTCATCAAAGGTCACCAAAACTGTATATTCAGGCCACCATACATCTTGTAAACTACTAATTGTATTGAAAAAGGTGAGTTATAAAACTCAAAAAGGGATCCATCATGCATTACTACTGATACGGACAATCTCCCATGAAACAACATCTGGTTCCAACCGTCCTCCAACCATCCCTATAGAGCATCATGATGGCCAAAATGATCATGAATCACCTATACCTTTGATTCTCTCCACTAAGACTCCTATACCTACTACATCAAATAATAATACACCATCATCTAAAAAATAGAATGTACCACTATCCACTCTTGCATATAAGTTCAAGGAACCCACCTCCTCTATTTCACTCCAAGCATCCCTAGACTCCTCAACAACACCCTTCCATAACTTCTTTCTCATAGTATTAGCCACAAAATTCCCTTTTCCCAAGGTATATGAGATATAAAAATCACAATCCTAAAGAAAATACATCCACCTCCACTGCCTCAAGTTCAAATCGCATAGGGAAAAGATATACCTCAAACTCTTGAGATCTTTGAAGACCACAACGAAATACCAAATGAGGTAATGCTTCCAAAACATTTGTAAAAACACAACCACTGTATGCTCCCAATCGTGAGTGGTGTAGTTATTCTCATGGGGACATAACTTACTAGATCTATAAGAGATCATTACTTGCTACTACATCAACACACATCTGAAGGCATGTAGAAAAGTGTCACAAAACTCTTAAAACATCACCCATTCCTTAGGAAGTAAGAGAACTAGAGCACTAAAAAAATTACCCTTTAGGTAATAGAATGATACCTGGTATTGATCCCTCCACACAAAATATACGTCTTTCCTATCATAGTTGTAAATGAGTCTATAAATTGATAGAAATAAGGTATAGAAATCTGGTAATAAACTAGAAGACTAAAAAAACTATAAACCTCTACAACGTTCTTGGGTGATTCCCAAGAAATAAATCCTTCAACCTTTGATGGGTCTACTACCACACACTGATGAGACAAAACATGCACAAAGAAATGAACCTCTCATGTCCATAACATAAACATATACATATTTCCATAGATCTAGTGGCATCAAAGAACATGAAATATAATTCTGAGATGCTCGACATGCTCCCCCACTAACTTCAAGTAGAATAAGATATCATTAATGAATATGATGGAGAACTAATCCATTAACTTATAGAAAATAGTGTTCATAATCCCCATGAACATAGATGGCATGTTTGTAACACTGAATGACATAACTAGAAAGTTAAAGTTACCATACCTGCATCTTAAGGTCGTCTTCAAGATACAACCCTCTTTTACCATCAACTAGTTATATCTAGACCACATATCGATCTTTGAAAACAAAATCATCCCTATAATCTGGTTGAAAAGATAGTCTATCCTTGGAATATGGTAATAGTTTTTTTCCATCACCTCATTCAACCTCTGGTAGTCTATACACAACCTTATACTAAAATCTTCCTTCTTAGAGAACAACACTATAGCACCCCACAATGAAACACTAGGCATAATAAAACCCCTCTATATCAGATTATCTATCTAAATCCTCAACTCCCACAAAATATAATGTGCCATTCGATAAGTATCCATCAATATTGGAGAAGCACCAAGCTACATGTCTCTCAGGAACTAAACAATTGGTTGAGGGGGTAGCATCACAAACACCTCAGAAAAAATATCAAGAAACGCACCCATGACCCTTGTAACCTATACCATCTTAGTATCCATTGATTCCACTGAAAACATATCCAACAAGGAAAGAAGGAGATCCATTCTCCGACTACCCACATGAAAACCCTTCTTACCAATGAAAACCACACATTGGCCATCCACATCTGAAAAAAAAATCTACTATAAAATTAGTCAATAAAAGAACATACATAATACAACTAGTCGATGTAGAAGATGAAATTTTATGGTTATATATGTAGTATGAAAAGATACTCATGTGACTGATGTAGCCTCATCATCGGTCTACGCCACCATGACACATCAAATAAGCTAGGCTGGCCTCCAACAAGCATAATTAACACTAGGGGAATGGGAAGACTCTCTACTTCTAGTCTCATAGCATGGGATAGAGATATTTTAACAAAGGAGTATGAATATACTTAATTAAATAAGGAAAAAAGGTACTAAACAAACTGATTATACATATGATGATCTATGGATCCTATAGAAATGATGCCTCTACTGTGTGAAACTAACCTTTCCTAGCTCCTCTACATATCTGGTGACAACCAACACCATGAACTTGGTTCATGGTCCTTGAATGTGAATAACATCTAGGGGTTGGCCTCTACCAGATCTATATCCCCTTATTAGTGTAAAAAACTACTACCCCTACTACTGAAACAATCTCACAAGAAACTACTCCTTCGGATGGTGTTAAACCTATCCACCTCTACCAAACTGAGATTAAGAAACCACTAGGAGCTGGTTCTGGATATGGATAGGAACCCCACAACCAAAACACCATGGAACAATGCTCCTAGGAAAATCATAAAAATTACTGGCCCTAGAACGTTAGAAATGAAGCTGTTGTGGTTGAATCCCTTCCAGTAAAAACCTAAAAGGTCTTACTGCTTGAGACCAACCATCGACAAATATTCTCCTCAAGGAACCCTGCCAATTCCCCTCCCTTAGAGAACCCCCTCATCAGTGCATCCTCTCAATCACCTCTGCCTTATTTTAAACCTGTAGATATGTTTAAAACATAAAAGGAGTAACTACGTATTGGATAGAAGGATTAAGTCCCTACTCAAGATGTCTCACACAAGGCTCCTCATATGGAAAAAGAATTGGGAAAAACATATAATTTCCTTGAACTTGATTCCCAACTCCCACACTAACATGCTCCCCAACCGAAGAGAAATAATCTTCTACCTCTTTACACCGTTAAAGGTCTATGAAAGGAACATTGCCTAGAATTTCTTATGGAATTTGACCCACAAAACATCAACCTCCTTCTTCTCTCTGAGATACATCATCCACCACATAGTCATATCTCCCCACATCTGAATGACTGCCAAACATACCCAATACTCCTTCAGGGATCATATCAAACAAAAATAGATCTTGAGATCATCCATTTATCTATCTATATCAACATCTAAGACACTACCTTTATACTTACCCAAATCCTACTACTGGAAAGAACACAACATCCTTTGCCACTGATTATCCTACTCAACTAGATCAACCCTACGATGATCAACCAGATCAAACTTCTGAACTTCAACTTCCTGAGCTACATGAGAATGATGAACATGAGCCTTATATGAAATTAAAAATAAAGAACTTAACAATATCAATAGTGTTAAATTTTATTAATATTCATTTTATCTCATTTAATCCATTCTTTATCCATTTGAGATTTTCCAAAACTACCCAATTTAAAAAAATAACAGAATTCATCATGATGCATGTACCTCTCCTAGGCCTCTAACCTACAAATAGGTCCACCTCACATTACTATTCAATAGGGTTAGAGTCAATGCACTAGATCTTGGGGGGACCTAAAATCTCATGTCCAAGCTAGTCTACCTAGACTATGTCACACACTAAGGTTAACTAGATCTATTTCCATACCACCCCATGAAATCCTCACTATGATTAACCCCAAACTCTATCCTATCTCTCAAATAATACTCTAACACCACTCTTCCATGACCCCCTCGGTCCTAGGATATCGCGATTAGGGGAGGGATATAATGACCCATAAGTCCCACCTTCAGTAGGGCTTGGGTTGAAGAATAACACCGAGGGTATAAAAATCTCATGTATGAGAGGCATTACCCTTTATAATTTAAACATGATCGGGAGATAAGATGAATAATCCACAATAAACTCCATGAAATGATATTAAAATAAACCCAAACCATCCCACAATTCATGTATAAATGAAATCTATATAATAAAAGCTTCCAAAGTAAAAACCCAAAAGTAACACAAAAGTAGTGACACAAAAACTATCAAGGATTAGAACTATTAATGTCTAGAACGGTCCACATAATCCTCTTGGAAACCTATAAATGATTTTATATACATAGGGAGAGCATTCAAGTATACTCAGTAGTAAAAACAAAGAGTCTCATTAACATGTGAAAGAATTATACTAATGCACCTATGAGAAAATAACAGAACAAAAAAGAACCAATCACAATATACTAACCATCCCAACCTCACAAAGGCATACACACTAAATAATAGAAACCAAGAAATATAATATAACATAAATCACATCGATAAGGGTACCCCACACAACTTTCCCAATGGTATGCCACTATCAAACACAATGTCATACAACCTAGAACCCCAATCTCTTCCATATAGAACAAAACCCAAGAAGCATGGTCACAACACACCTCACCTACAAACACATGGGCTCACCACCCCACAAGCACGACCACAACACATATCATTTGAAAAAAAACACAGGCCACAAAAAAACCACATCCAAGACCAAGGTAGTATGGTGTCATGAGAATGTAAGAGAGCAACCCTGTTCCCATATTCTTCTATGCACATAAACCACTAGAATCATCCCACAAGCACAGTTATATCACATCCCACCTGAAAACACCTAATCTATCACCCCACAAGTGTAAGAACCCAGATCTTACATTCAGGTATGGATCTTGTTTTATAGGCTGTTTTTGAAGAAACATGTTGAAAAAAGAATTTTTTAAGTGCACATTGTTTTCCTATGAGTACACACCATGTACCTAGATTTCTATGCACCACCGTGTTATGGATGTGTAACAGCCAAATACATGACCCTGTGGTGACCTAGAAGACTGCTAAAGATGGGGTCCAGTTAAGTTCACTACACAACATGTAATTTTAAATAACACCCTATGTATTTCTTTAATTGATATATCAGAGCGGGGTCCCATTACCTATCTATAAAAGAATTCTTCTTCCTGTGTTTTGTACAGGAGCACTCGGGAACAAGGAATGAATATTGAACCCCCAATTCTCCATGTAAGACCTGATTAAGACACTGTCTAGTGCGTTGGAATCCCACTGGTGAGTTCTAAAACCCTATAGATCATTTCTTCCTGATTCATCCTCTCTTGTGGGTTATTCAAGGTTAATTATTTTTATCAGTTTTGTAGATCTAGGCCAATTAAGGTAGATTCAAGGTCCAAAATTCAAGTATATAGATCGTATGACATCGAGGTAGGTGGTTTGTACCTTTTGTTGTTCGTGTTTGGATTTTATATGCTAAAAGTGCTGGATAAACATGATTGGGGCACTGCCTGATTTGGAATTTAACCATGTTTATTACCTTATACAGTTTGATTTATTTCTAAAGGGTTGTTTCTTATGCATAAGGTTTGATAAATTGTTATGGGATACCCCATGGGTGTGTTTTCCTTGATTTATTGTTTATGGATGTTTGTTCTAGGTTTCCTATGAGACAAAACATGATTTCCATGCCTTTTTTTGATTAGGATGGAGTTTGATTCATTATATGAAATTCTTGTGACATGCATTGTGAATATTTAGAATTGTAGTGGTTTTAGATTAAATGATATGTTTTGTTATTATATGCACACTATTTTTCCAAAGGACTGTGAGATCCTTAGACCAGGAAGACCGTGGGGACTTCCACATTATTTCCACAAGACTGCGAGAGAATTGGTGTAGATGATTGACCCAGGGGTATTGACCATGAGAGCTACCCAGGAGGTTGTTTATAATTTATTGATGCCATGTTGACCAAGGGGTATTGACCATGAGATCTTCCCATGTGATCGTTTGTAAATGATTAGTGGTATGTTAGACCAAAGGGGATATACTGTGAGAGCATCCTAGAGGGTTGTTATTTAATTAATTGGTGTTATGCTAAACCAAAGGGGTTAGACTATGAGATCTTTACCATAGGGTTGTTTTTGAATGATTGAATAATTGTGATGAGTCTACCAAGACAAATAAAAATCTTGGAATTAGTCTTACTTGAGTGTTTGATGATCTTCTGAGAAATATGTGTGTTACTATTATGCATGGGGATATAGAGATTAGGCTTGATCCCAAGATTAAATGATTTAAAGGATGAATAATACATGTAAATGAATGTAATTGAAAACTTTTGGATGGTTTAATTTTGATTACTTCTTAGTTTATTGTTTCATTTTTTCATATTACCTGATATATATATTAATTGATAGTTAGGCATAGATATTTTGGTGGTTGTCTACTGGGATTCTTCTCAAAACTGTTTGGCTCATTTTTTGGGCCCAAATAGATTATATGATTGCAGTTATATATAATTTCAAACACCATTCATCATTAGGTACTTGATTTCTATTAGAGATGGAGATCATGAGACCAAGCTAAGGCTTGCGATGCGGCTGGAGTTTACTTGTTTCTTTTTAGTACATTTGTTTATGTATATTTTTCTAGCATTGTGACTTGTTTGGATATTTTCTTAGATACATATTCCCTGCATCATATATATATTGTGGATTCTGTTGGATTTAATTTTAGTCTTCCGCTATTTAATTCTGTTTGGTTTTACTACTTCCGCTATTGTTTACTATTTCTTTCCTCTACGTATACTCTACCATTGAGGGAATAGTTTCCCCATTATCAAAACTTTTCCCTCGCTGCTAGTAGGAAACCTCAGGTATTTGGGGAAATGAACTTGAGGTCATGTGACCAACAAGGTATGGGTCACCCTTGGGTGGAACCAGGATCCGATACGTTACAAAGTGGTTTTAGAGGAGTTTATTTTATTCTTTGACTTACTATTTGGAGCGAATAGAATGGGATAATAATTAACAAGTAGTTGGTAATAAGATGTGTTCAATAATAGCTAACTTTTGTATAGGGAAAGCCAAGTTACCTCTAATAATTTAGTTTTTCTAGTTTTTGTAACTATTACAGTTGATTTGATTTCACTATTGGGTGATGAATTTTTTTTGATGTTAGTATTGATATCATTATTGTTCAATTTATGTTACAACCTAATAAGATGAGGGTATTATATCTCATGTATTATATAGGCACCTTCTAGAGATCACATGTCATGAATTCTTGTCGCACCATTTAGGGTGCATTACTGATTGTATGCTGTTGTTATAGATATTGTGCTAGATAGGAATGTTTTTGTGATAAATGCCATTATAGAAATATCTACTATTTTGATAGGGTATTTGAATATGTAATGTTTTATGTGGATGGATTCCAAGATTTGGTACCTATGGTGTTATGGGACCTCTTGGATCAGAATTTGGTGGATCATGTTTTAACATTAAATGAATTCTTTTAATGCATAACAAGAATAAAGATGCAAAACTTTGATTCATGGAGAGTATAGGATCTCACATATCAAAACATGGCATGAATTGGTCAAAATTTTAATATTTTGGGGGTTCCAGAGAAGTTTCAAAGGCTTACTATCCAGAAACCCAAACAACATGGCGTGTGATGTTTTGAACACATGTGATGTGTTCTTCTGTTATGGAAGAACTGGTTTTTCTTAGGTACATGCCATGTACCATATGTCCACACCATGTACTGTATGTATAAGACATGTAGTTCTTGACTTTGTGAGTGGTTGTGGGAGTAGATATACAGGGTTTGGTAAAATTTTGTAGAATATGCAGTGTACTGGGGGTACACGCTGTACGATAATCGACCATGTTTCTGGCTATGTGACTAACGACACAAGTGGATGAAATTTTTGTGGTACATGTTGTGTCTAGGGTGAACACTCTGTGTAGTGTTACACTAGTAGGACCATATAGTTCAATCCATGTATAAATACTTCGGAAGGAGGGAATATTCAAGTACAAACTATTTTTTAAGAGGAACACATCGTGTGTATGGGGTATTACATGACCAAGTTGGAAGAGGTACACACCCATGTAAATGCTTAATAAAACATGCCATGTAACCTTATTTTTTAAAAATAGAATGCTTTATTTCTCCTATTCCATTCTAGAACATCTTTGTTTTTTTCATTGATAATATTGAACTTAGGTGTGAACTTGATTATGCATATTCCTGCCACCAAAACTTCCTCTAGTTGTACATCAGATACAGGGTGATGATCAGACACCATAAATGGAAAATCAAGGACTACACATAGATCCTTCCATCATGACCATCTTGGAAACAATTATTATACTAGAATTATTTTCTGATGTATATTTATGTGAAAGATTTATTATAATGATGCATACCTTTCAGGGAGTACCACATCCCGCCTTGACTATGACAGAGTTGACGAGGGTGTTCCAGCAGTATCATCCTCCCATGTTTTTAGGGGATAAAGGACCACCGGCTCTAGAGTCATGGTTTGAGACCATGATTTTGTATCTTTGAGAATCTAGAGATGCCTACAGAGAGGAGGGTGAATCTTGTGGCTTACATGCTACGTGATTTTTCCAAGAGACGGTGGGATATTATCTCACAGGTGGAACATCATCAGGATAGGTCTTGGGAAGAGTTTCAAATGACCTTCTATGATTACTTCTACCCCGAGACACTGAGGGATGACTGAGCCTGGGAGTTCATGCATTTGGAGCAGGGCACTCTTTCTGTGAGGGATTATTCTTCACACTTTATAGATCTTCATCACTTCACACCTGTTTTGGGAGGTGATGAGTTATTACAGGATATGTGATTTGAGGATGGTTTTAGGTACGACATCCGATCACATATGAATGTTTTCAGGATGACTTTGGTGACTGCTATAGTAAATCAGGTGCTTATTACCAAGCACAATATGAGGGTGTTGGGAGTTGCAATCTAAGGTGGTTCAGTATCTTGGGTTTATACTCCTTTATTTGATTTCAAGAAACACTTGAGGGAGCCTTCGAGTGGTGATTCTAGTAGAACGAATGTCTATTTAGGTTGCTAGGTGAGGTGATACATGTGCTTTAAGAGTGGGAACATGAGACCTCAGTGCCTAAGAGACCTATTTGAGTGATGATATTATGGTAAGATATGTCATCTTTAACATTTTTTTCCAGTTTTTATCACCAGTACCTGGTGAGAGGGGATATGTTATGAATCCACATATAGGAAAGGGACCACTTGTTCCTCATCATTTAGTGAACTATAGTTTGTTTGGCCATTCAAGGTGAGGATTTGGTCATGGATATGGATTATAGGAGTTATGTTTTCAATGAAAATAGAGTGGATTAGCTCAGGGTAGAAAGGCAGGGTCACAGGGTTGTGGTACCGGTAAGACTTTTGCGATGGAACTGACCCCGCCGAAGCATTATCCTGGACCCTCTACAGTTAGTGGTACAATTCTAGTTGTCTTAGTTTTAGCTTCTTATCTTATTGATATAGGGTATTACCATAGTTTTATATCTATTTTATGTTATATAGAGACTTGGTCTCTGTACCTTTACTTATGATGATGTTATGCTATTAAAAACTCCGTTGGGGATTAGGATGGATAGTGTACCTTAGTGCAAGGATTGCGCTCTTGAGGTTGGTGGGTGTTATTTATTATGGGACCTCTATCTCTTAGAGATGACATGCTTCAATTTAATTATCAGAATGGACTGGTTAATATTCTTTTAGGCCTTTGTTGACTTCTATCACTGTAGAGTGAGTTTTACATCACCAAAGGGTAGGTCTATCCTACACAATGACGAATGGGATGTCTAGGTGAGCAGATATAGACTTGTACATCATGGGTTGGTAGGGATTACATCCTATATTTCTAGTTTATATCTGGATGACCATGGGAATTCATTGATGGAATTTCCCCTAGTGTTGGATCATTTCAAAGATGTCTTTCCAGAGTAATTTTTAGGTTTACCTCTAGATATAGAGGTATATTTCTTTATTGATCTTGTTCCAAGAGTGGCACTGGGGTCCATTATTTTGTATAGGATGGCTCCAATAGAGTTACAGGAGCTCAAAATGTAGTTAGAGGAGTTGTAGGAAAATGGTTTCATCTGACTCAGTACTTCTCCTTGGGGTTTGCCAGTCCATTTACAACGATGGCAGATGATACCCTCCGGCTATGTGTGGATTATCAGAAGTTGAACAGGTTGAAGGTCAAGAACTGATATCCCTTTTTAAGGATTGATGATCTCTTTGATTAGCTTTGAGGATCTCAAGTGTTCTTAAAGATTGAATTGAGATCAATTTATCATCAGTTGTACATTAGACCATTAGATATATTTCTTATAGCCATTCAGCGATGGTATGGTATATATGAATATTTTTTTATACCTTTAGATCTCATGAATGCGACGACAATTTTCATGGAACTGATGAACCGAGTGTTCAATCCTTACTTGGATTATTTTGTGGTAGTCTTCATGGATGAAATCTTGGTGTACTCTCACACTCAACACAACCATGCCATCCATCTTGAGGTCGTATTGAGTACACAAAGAGAGAATTAGTTATATGATAATCTCTCAAAATGCCACTTTTGGATGGAAAAGACTCATTTATTAGTTCATGTCATCTCAGAGATAATAGTTTCAGTAGACCTAGAGAAATTGAGAGAAGTAGTTTCCTTGGAGCAGCTGAAGAATGTCATTTAGGTACAGAGTCTTTTGGGGATGTCTGGTTACTAAAATTGTTTTATTCAAGAATTTTTAGGCTTATGAGCACCACTAATGGGCCTGAATATGATAAGAGAAATTTACTTGTTGATAGATTCTTTCAATTCAGCCTTTCAGAAGCAGAAAGGGAGATTGACTTCAGCACCGATACTAATTTTTCCAGAGCCAAGAAAGATTTACACTATTTTCTGTTATGCATCAGGTATCTGGCTGGGAGTAGTTCTTATACATGGGGAATGAGTATTTGTGTACGAGTCTCAGCAGTTGAGGCCACATGAGAGGAACTACCCAACACATGATATAAGGCCCCAACCTTAAACCTTACTTAATCTTGAGTTATTACAAGACTACACATTAAGGATCTTTTCGGGTTTATAGTTTTAGAGAAATAGATCATAAAACTTTCATTACATTCCTCATATAAACAAAGTGGTTACATAGAGATAGTATTCTTCATTCCCATCAATGGAAACATATTTAAAATAAAACATGGATTATTTCTTGACACTTCCTTGACACTATCATCATATCATGTACCTTTCCCTTGACCTGTGAAAAACATTTCAAAAAACTTGGGATGAGCATAAAAAGCTCAGTAAGGGATATAAAAATATGGAAAGGAAACATGGGTACATATATACATAAGAATGATATCATACTTTACCCATAAAACATAAGAACTTTAACATACCTCATCAAATCATGAATAAATCTTATAAATCATAAGACATAAAGGTAACTTGAGGCATTCATAACATTCTTACATAGGGAGTAACCCTATTGGTTACGTTTGGAATACCCATCACAGTATATTCCCTAAATCTCTTTGGAGAAACATTAACGTTTCACTCCTTCGCGTTACCCAATGCATTGGAGAGCCATGTCGGGCTCACCCACCCTTAGTTTATCACAGAACCAACCGTCTTCATAATAATGCCCAAGAACCTCAACATAATCGTATCGCATAAAACATGCATAAAGGAAACATAACATTTCAACATTACAATCACAAGATATCAATACAACACATTGATAAAAAAACATAATGAAAACCATTTTCAATACCAAAATAAAAGAAAAGTAAAACATGGTATTTAGTTTTCTTTTAAAAAGAAGGTATGGCTTGTAGAGGAAGCCAAAACTCAAATAATGGTCACGACGGCGGAGAAGTCATTGTCGCCGCATATGTATGACAAAAACATTCCCTTTTGTCGTTTAGTAAATGCTTCGTATAAAAAAGTTTCCTTTTGAATAAACTTAAAAGTCAAAGGGGTTTATACACCGTATAAAAGAAGGTTGTGTATAAAACAAAATATGCCTCAATGAAAGGAGATTGAGACGAAGTCCCATACCTCGGGTCCGAATTGACTCGATCGTTCTGTAATGTCCTGAATAATAAACTTGAGTTAATTTCTACTTGTTTAAGAACCTTTTTCAAGTTCATTATTCCTTTTATATCACTTATTTCCATTTCATGAACACTATGTAATTATTTAAGTTAATAACGGTCATTTTAACGATCATTGGTACTTGAGTAAAAAATAAGCCCTTTATAATTACATGTTGTTCATGTATCCATTATATCCAGAATTATAATCATGATGTATATATCATATATATCTAGTATATACATGTCACGACCCGTCCTCAGGGCCCGTTCTGTGACTACCCCAAGCCCGCCTTCCATAGGCCAGGGGCTGGCGACTAGCACCAAGGCGTAAATCCTGGTAAAAAGGGAAGGCATTGCCTTTGTAAAGTAAACAAGCACCACAGAGTAAGAAAGCGGAAAAGTAAACACTACATAAAAACAGAGTACTATTGAAGTGCGGAAAAGTAAATGGGCCAGTATACAAACCCAACTGAAAGTAAAGTACAACTTGAAAGGGAAAACAACAACTGTAAAGTAAAAGCCGCTACACCGAGCTGTCCACTGGAAATCCCACCTGAAGGGTGGGTACAGATAGCTCCAATGATCCTCGGGTCCCACCGTCCGCTCCGAGTACGTCCCGCCCAGTGGACCACCTCCAGGTACCATCATGCTCTGCAAGCCTCAGCCACGATCAACGCTGTCCTTCGTCTGCAACCAACACAACATAGTGCGGGCATAGCCCGTGCAGGGGTGAGTATAACGATACTCAGTAGGGACCCCGAGACCCTCAAGGTATCACTAAAACCAACAAGGATAACCACAAGAAGATCTCAACAGATAACCTATACTTAGATATATGCCCATACATATACCTAAGTTATCAAGTAACCCATCTCAATCATGTGGCAAACACAAGGTCAAAAGTCTCAGCTCAAACCAGGATTTTCATCATTGAAACCGTAACTGCTGAAGAGCTCCGCCTCTGGAGTGTACAATGGTCCTTTCACAACTCCAAGGTACTGCCCACTAACTTAAGACTGCTGTAGTACTCCACCTATCGAGTATTGCGGGCCAGTCGCTACCACCAAGTGCTCCCATGTGCCGCTACAACCAAGCGCACCACTGTCGTGGGTCTGCCGCTACAACCAAGCGCTCCTGTCTGCCGCTACAACAAAGCGCACCTCTGTCGTGGGTCTTCCGCTACAAACAAGCACTCCCGTGTGCCTCTACAACCAAGCACACCTCTGTCGTGGGTCTGCCGCTATAACCAAGCGCTCCCTTGTGCCGCTACAACCAAGTGCACCTCTGTCGTGGGTCTGCCGCTACAACCAAGCGCTCCCGTGTGCCGCTACAACCAAGCGCACCTCTGTCGTGGGTCTGCCGCTACAACCAAGCGCTCCCATGTGCCGCTACAACCAAGCGCACCTCTATAACACACCGAGTCGTTCGATCAGCAGTCGTCGGGTCTCAGTCAGCTACACGGTCTCCGTGCTCCGCCTGCTCGTCTCTGGGAGGGTCTGCTCCACGAGCTACTGGTCGATACTCCAAGTATCACAAAGTCCCGCAAGGAAGTATCTCAAAGGACCACATCGTCATAGGGGTCTCAACGCAATAGACGACGCGTCAATCGGACGCCCGGTCTGTGAGTTATTAGCCTTTTCGTCCCATGGGCCCCGTTGGTTTCGTGTGCGAACCAATCCGGCCGTAACTCAACTATACCCCGAACACTCATAGGGTATACTCATAGGGACCGTTTCTAAACGTGATCACCAACGCTGCTGACGGTTTGTCAAACGGACGTCTGGTCTGAAAGATATCAGCTTTTCCGTTCTAGGGGCCCGGTTGGATTTCAGCGCGATCCAACCCGTCCACTATCCATCTGCATCCAAAACTCGGGCGGAGGATGCCAAAAGTTCCGTCTCATCAGGAGGAACTCAACGCAACAGACGGCGCGTCAATCGGATGCCTGGTCTGAGAGTTATTGGCTTTTTCGTCCCAGGGGCCCGGTTGGTTTTTAATGCAAAACCAACCCGACCGTACTCCACCTGCGTCCAAACCTCGGGCGGAGTGAGCCAAAAGATCCGTCTCACTAAGAGGAAACTAACAAAGCTGACGGCATGTCAATCGGACGTCCGTAGCCCAAGATATGAGCGTTTCCGCTCCGAGGGCCCGGTTGGTTTCGTGTACGAACCAACCCGGCCGAACCCAAAGTATTCCGAAACTTTGAGTGCGATAAACCGAAACGACCGACTCGCTCCAAGGATTGTGTTGCCACTGACGGCGAGTCGTTTGGAGGCCCGTAGCTCAAGTTACGGGCGTTTGAACGAAAGTGGTCCGAAGACGGGGGTCCGGGCCCGGGCCGACCCGGCCCGACCCCCCCTGGTTGGCCCAAACCGGGTCGGGTCCGACCCGGTTGGCCCGGCCAGGGCTGGTCCGGCTCGGCTCGGCCGAGCGGCCGACGCGGGGGAAAGCCGCCGCCCCGCGTGACACCCCCGCGGCACCCACGGGGTGTCGGCCAGACAGCCGGATGCGCCGCGTGACAACCCCGCGGCACCCGCGGGGTGCCGCCCTGGACACCAGCGGCACCCGCGGGGTGCTGCGCTGGACACCCACGGGGTGCCGCCGCCTCCGGCCGCCAGCGCCGCCGCGCCGGCGACCCGCGCCGCCACCGGCTTCCGCGGGCCGCCGGAGTCGCTCCAGTGGCCCGTTTTCCTTCCCGTCTGCGCCGTTGTTCCTCCCGGGACTCGTCCTTCACTGCGGAAACATCAAACATCCGTTGCGGCACTTTCCGCCGTCGCCCGTCAAATCCGCAAAAATGAAGAACGACGGAGGGTCGCCGGGCCGTGTTCGTTTGGGCCGCACCCTCCGCGTTAGAGATAATCAATGGGAGAAAAATAAAATGTTCAACACATGAACCAACAATTTTAATAAAATAAAATTGTTTCTTTGATTCCGGTTCTTTAATTTTTAAAGAATGTTCACGGCAATATAAGGAGGGGTATTTCCAAAAATATAAAATCCCTACCTCGGAGTCGTCGCGCGTGAGCGTTCTTCGTGGAAACTGCTTGTCGCGGAAGGTGGAGATCGTCGCGTCGTCGCGGAAGGGCGTCGCGTCGTCGCGGAACACGACGTTGAGTCGGCAAACTCAACGCACCATGAAACATCAGATTTAATTTAATTAATTAAATCCGTGTTTTGGTTAAGAACCACGAAGGAGATAAAAAGGAAGGTCCGAGACTCTTACCTCAAGCAGCCGATCGAAGATCCATCGCGGAGGAAGAGACATCGCAGAAGAACGTTGTCGGCGTCGCGGATCACGGCGTCGCGTCGTCGATTTCCGGGTTCGGCGTTCTTCGCGTTCTTCGCGAAGGAGGCTGAAGGTTCAAGGATCCTTTCTCAACGAGTAATCCTCCAAAAGAAAAAGGTTGGTCTTATTTTATTATTACGCCAACGAATTTGAAAACTGGTTAAGAAACGATCCATCAATTCGTTGAATTAATTCAACGAAAGAAACAGCCCATTTAATTCATGAAAGAAACAGCCCATTTAAATGGTCTATTAAGATTTTAAGAAACGCGTCAGTTGACTTTCATTAAGACGGGTTTTCACGGGTGCGTTTCTTAGCGGAAAGAAACGGCGGGGCTCGTGCGGGCCCCACCTCGCAAATATCCTACCAAGGGGGTAGGATATTTCTGGATAGCATCCTATCTGGTTCAACTCAGTTCAAGCCGCCTTTAAGTGGCTTTAAGTGGCTTCCAAGCGGCTTAAGTGAAATAAAATAAATTTGTCGCAAAATTATTTTATTTCTTAACTTTAAGCCCGAAAATTAAAAACCACACCCGAGAAAACGCAACTCCGGAAGATGTGTTTCTAAGCGAATACCAGCGCTGCGATTTCATCGGTGCCCTCAGAATTTGATTCCGGGCACCGGTTCAAAAGTTAGAAAAACCCGCTCGTCCGTTCACTGAACGTACCCGAGCCAAACTTCGGAAAATGATTCCGGGCACACCGGGCCTCGGAATCAGGCTCCGTCAGAAACTGCGTTCTTGTAAAATTCCCAAGAAAATTAAGAAAAAAATTTCCTTGAAATTTACGGGTCTTTACATTACTCCCACCACAGGGCTTTACGTCCCCGTAAAGCTTCAACACAAACTAGGGATACAAAGGCGGTACTGAGCACGCATCTGAGCCTTCCGCTCCCATGTGCTCACCTGGACCTTCTCTATCGTGGCCCGGACCACCTCTGGTCCCACTAGAGCTTCCATGATTTCTTCTTTGCCGATAAGAGAAATCTGGTCCCATCCCCTAGATGAACCACATTCTTTTCCTAATACTGTCAAACCTGACATGGATGATACTAACCCATACCAAGGATGACGTCGTAAGGCCTCGACGCTACTACAAAGAGATCCAACCGTTACTCTCGCCTCCAAGGGTTGATTCATACTGTCGGCATCAGTGTGTGGTAACTGGGTCTCCTCCAGTAGATGTATCACAGGTGAGGGTCAAGTCAACAGTCAAAACTGGAACCTCTTAGTAACAACAAAAGAGAGGATAGGGAAGTAAATGCCACAAGAAAAGGTGTCTTTTATTACTGCAGCTCAAGTACAAAGACAGAAAGCATCTACAAACATACATCAACAAAACTAGAAGCAACATGAACAAAAGTCTCCAGGTCTGGAGCTAGTCCCGCTCCTGTCCATCTGCTCCCGGAGCCCCATGATCGTAGGCCTCAACTTCCTGAAGATGAGCTCTCTCATGTCCTCCTGTCCCCTGCGGTCGGGTCGTGCACGTATCTTCTCAGCTGAGATATGTGGAAGACGTCGTGCACCCGGTGCAACTGAGGTGGTAGAGCCAGGAGATAATCCACCTCTCCAATCCTGTTGATGACCTGGAAAGGCCCGATGAAGCGTGGAGACAACTTGTCGCCTCAGCCAAATCTCCGCAAACCACGTCGAGGTGAGACCCACAAGAAGACGTGGTCGTCATCCTCGAACTCTAGTGGTCTCCGCCTCCTGTCAGCATAAGGCTTATGCCGGCTCTGAGCTAACACAAGTAATCACAAAGAAAACTTGAAACACACATGCAATCAATGTTTTCGTGAATTAAGTCGGAAATCAGAAGTCAGGGTCCTGGTGTACGGATACGTCGGCCGCCGCACCAACACTGGACTCCCTGGACTGATAACCACACCCAATACGCAAAACACTATTGCTTCACATAGAAGAAAGATTAGAGTCTACGGTAGAACCGACCACCTCTGATACCAATTTGTCACGACCCGTCCTCAGGGCCCGTGCCGTGACTACCCCAAGCCCGCATTCCATAGGCCAGGGGCTGGCGACTAGCACCAAGGCGTAAATCCTGGTAAAAAGGGAAGGCATTGCCTTTGTAAAGTAAACAAGCACCACAGAGTAAGAAAGAGGAAAAGTAAACACTACGTAAAAACAGAGTACAAATGAAGTGCGGAAAAGTAAATGGGCCAGTATACAAACCCAACTGAAAGTAAAGTACAACTCGAAAGGGAAAATAACAACTCTAAAGTAAAAGCCCCTACACCGAGCTGTCCACTAGAAATCCCACCTGAAGGGTGGGTACATATAGCTCCAATGCTCCTCGGGTCCCACCGTCCGCTCCGAGTACGTCCCGCCCAGTGGACCACCTCCAGGTACCGTCCTGCTCTGCAAGCCTCAGCCACGATCAACGTTGTCCGTCATCTGCAACCAACACAACGTAGTGCGGGCATAACCCGTGCAGGGGTGAGTATAACGATACTCAGTAGGGACCCCGAGACCCTCAAGGTCTCACTAAAACCAACAAGGATAACCACAAGAAGATCTCAACAGATAACCTCTACTTAGATATATGCCCATACATATATCTAAGTTATCAAGTAACCCATCTCAATCATGTGGCAAACACAAGGTCAAAAGTCTCAGCTCAAACCAGGATTTTCATCATCGAAACCGTAACTGCTGAAGAGCTCCGCCTCTGGAGTGTACAGTGGTCCTGTCACAACTCCTAGGTACTGCCCACTAACTTAAGACTCTTGTATTACTCCACCTATCGAGTATTGCGGGCCAGCCGCTACCACCAAGCGCTCCCATGTGCCGCTACAACCAAGCGTACCACTGTCGTGGGTCTACCGCTACAACCAAGCGCTCCCGTGTGCCGCTACAACCAAGCGCACCTCTGTCGTGGGTCTGCCGCTACAACCAAGCGCTCCCGTGTTCCCCTACAACCAAGCGCACCTCTGTCGTGGGTCTTCCACTACAACCAAGCGCTCCCTTGTGCCGCTAAAACCAAGCGCACCTCTGTCGTGGGTCTGCCGCTACAACCAAGCGCTCTCGTGTGCCGCTACAACCAAGCACACCTCTGTCATGGGTCTGCCGCTACAACCAAGCGCTCCTATGTGCCGCTACAACCAAGCGCACCTCTATAACACACCGAGTCGTTCGATCAGCAGTCGTCGGGTCTCAGTCAGCTACACGGTCTCCGTGCTCCGCCCGCTCGTCTCTGGGAGGGTCCGCTCCACGAGCTACTGGTCGATACTCCAAGTATCACAAAGTCCCTCAAGGAAGTATCTCAAAGGACCACCTCGTCATAGGGGTCTCAACGCAATAGACGGTGCGTCAATCGGACGCCCGGTCTGTGAGTTATTAGCCTTTTCGTCCCAGGGGCCCGGTTGGTTTCGTGTGCGAACCAATCCGGCCGTAACTCAACTATACCCCGAACACTCATAGGGTATACTCATAGGGACCGTTTCTCAACGTGATCACCAACGCCGCTGACGGTTCGTCAAACGGACGTCTGGTCTGAAAGATATCAGTTTTTCCGTTCCAGGGGCCCAGTTGGATTTCAGTGCGATCCAACCCGACCACTATCCATCTGCATCCAAAACTCGGGCGGAGGATGCCAAAAGTTCCGTCTCATCAAGAGGAACTCAAGGCAACAGACGGCGCGTCAATCGGACGCCTAGTCTGAGAGTTATTGGCTTTTTCGTCCCAGGGGCCCGGTCGGTTTTTAAGGCAAAACCAACCCGACCGTACTCCACTTGAGTCCAAACCTCGGGCGGAGTGAGCCAAAAGATCCATCTCACTAAGGGGAAACTAACAAAGCTGACGGCACGTCAATCGGACGTCCGTAGCTCAAGATATGAGCGTTTCCGCTCCGAGGGCCCGGTTGGTTTCGTGTACGAACCAACCCGGACGAACCCAAAGTATTCCGAAACTTTGAGTGCGATAAACCGAAACGACCGACTTGCTCCAAGGATTATGTTGCCGCTGACGGCGAGTCGTTTGGAGGCCCGTAGCTCAAGTTACGGGCGTTTGAACGAAAGTCGTCCGAAGACGGGGGGTCCGGGGCCGGGCCGACCCGGCCCGACCCCCACTGGTTGGCCCGAACCGGGTCGGGTCCGACCCGGTTGGCCCGGCCCGGCCCGGCCAGGGCCGGTCCGGCTCGGCTCGGCCGAGCGGCCGACGCGGGGGAAAGCCGCCGCCCCGCGTGACACCCCTGCGGCACCCGCGGGGTGTCGGCCAGACAGCCGGACGCGCCGCGTGACAACCCCGCGACACCCGCGGGGTGCCGCCCTGGACACCCGCTGGGTGCCGCGTGACAACCCCATGGCACCCGCGGGGTGTCGCGCTGGACACCCGCGTCACCCGCGGGGTGCCGCGCTGGACACCCGCGGGGTGCCGCGTGACAACCCCGCGGCACCCGTGGGGTGTCGCGCTGGACACCCGCGGCACCCGCGGGGTGTCGCGCTGGACACCCGCGGGGTGCCGCCGCCTCCGGCCGCCGGCGCCGCCGCGCCGCCACCGGCTTCCGCGGGCCGCCGGAGTCGCTCCGGTGGCCCGTTTTCCTTCCCGTCTGCGCCATTGTTCCTCCCGGGACTCGTCCTTCACTGCGGAAACATCAAACATCCGTTGCCGCACTTTCCGCCATCGCCCGTCAAATCCACAAAAACGAAGAACGACGGAGGGTCGCCGGGCCGTGTTCGTTTGGCCCGCACCCTCCGCGTTAGAGATAATCAATGGGAGAAAAATAAAATGTTCAACACATGAACCAACAATTTTAATAAAATAAAATTGTTTCTTTGATTCCGGTTCTTTAATTTTTAAAGAATGTTCACGGGAATATAAGGAGGGGTATTTCCAAAAATATAAAATCCCTACCTCAGAGTCGTCGCGCGTGAGCGTTCTTCGTGGAAACTGCTCGTCGCGGAAGGTGGAGATCGTCGCGTCGTCGCGGAAGGGAGTCGCGTCGTCGCGGAACACAACGTTGAGTCGGCGAACTCAACGCACCATGAAACAGCAGATTTAATTTAATTAATTAAATCCGTGTTTTGGTTAAGAACCACGAAGGAGATAAAAAGGAAGGTCCGAGACTCTTACCTCAAGAAGCCGATCGAAGATCCGTCGCGGAGGAAGAGACGTCGCAGAAGAACGTTGTCGGCGTCGCGGATCACGGCGTCGCGTCGTCGATTTCCGGGTTCGGCGTTCTTCGCGTTCTTCGCGTTCTTCGCGAAGGAGGTTGAAGGTTCAAGGATCCTTTCTCAACGAGTAATCCTCCAAAAGAAAAAGGTTGGTCTTATTTTATTATTACGCCAACGAATTTGAAAACTGGTTAAGAAACGATCCATCAATTCTTTGAATTAATTCAACGAAAGAAACAGCCCATTTAAATCACGAAAGAAACAGCCCATTTAAATGGTCTGTTAAGATTTTAAGAAACGCATCAGTTGACTTTCATTAAGACGGGTTTTCGCGGGTGCGTTTCTTAGCGGAAAGAAACGGCGGGGCTCGTGCGGGCCCCACCTCGAAAATATCCTACCAAGGGGGTAGGATATTTCTGGATAGCATCCTATCTGGTTCAACTCAGTTCAAGCTGACTTTAAGTGGCTTTAAGTGGCTTCCAAGTGGCTTAAGTGAAATAAAATAAAGTTGTCGCAAAATTATTTTATTTCTTAACATTAAGCCAGAAAATTAAAAACCACACCCGAGAAAACGCAACTCCGGAAGAGGCGTTTCTAAGCGAATACCGGCGCTGCGATTTCATCGGTGCCCTTAGAATTCGATTCCGGGCACCGGTTCAAAAGTTAGAAAAACCCGCTCGTCCGTTCACTGAACGTACCCGAGCCAAACTTCGGAAAATGATTCCGGGCACACCGGGCCTCGGAATCAGGTGCCGTCAGAAACTACTTTCTTATAAAATTCCCAAGAAAATTAAGAAAAACTTTTCCTTGAAATTTATGGGTCTTTACAATACATGCATTTATAATATTACATAATCATTTAGAGGTAAGAAATGAAATGCACCGTTCATGGAGACGGTAAGCCGTACGTACGCATGAACACTACTTTCATTTCTATTTCATATTTTATAGAATGGAATCATAATGATATAAAGTTATATTATAATTCAAGTATAATATCATATATATTATCATAGTTCCATCCTTTATACGTCCCACATATGGTATTTAACGAATCAAATCACTTTGAGGGGGCGGTAGTCCGCACTTCCTTAAATGAAGATATCACGTTTACCCATAATGGAAACCATAAAGGTATGACCAAAAAGAAAAATACAGAAGCTTAAGGAAAACATAAACATATTATATATCATATATAAATATAGTGACATCTTAATGGCCACCTTTGAAGGTGTTAAAGAAATGTTGAACAATCATCGTTTCGGGAGGCATAAATTCCCCATCCACAGAAACCGTATGTTCTTTAACCATTAGATGTAGGTGTGTATAAGTGTAGCTTGAATCCATTTTAAAACAAAATCCTAGTATATTCAAGATACTGGAGTTGTTACAAAAGAAATAAATAAAAAGAGTTTAGGGGTTTGGAGAAGCAAAATAAAACAAAAGGACTCAAGTGAAGACATTACCTTAAAATCGGGTAACTCTCTTTGGTTTGAGCTCAAAGGCTTCCTTGGGAAGTATTCTACCCAAAGTGAGGCCTCAAGGAGTAATAGAGGGAAGTGGAGAGACAAAATGGGCAGGGGTTGTCCGATCCAAAGTCTTTGGGAGTGTGGGTAAGGAGGTAGAGGTGGGGGCCTTTTATAAGAGGAGAGGAGGGGCACTCTTGGAAAGTAAAGAAATATTACTTTATTTGAAAATGAGTTTCGGATTTAAATGGTCCCACATTGATATAATTCTAGGATAAGGTGATAAGGGTTCTAAATCCACCCATCCAATAGGTTTTTGACATGTTTAGGTCTTAGATTTTACATTATCATTCCATTTTATTTAAATCGTTAAATAATGAAGTCATCGCTGCATCATCATGATGTCATAAATAATTTAATTTATATAAAGTCTAAAAATTATAAACAAAATACTATGATGTAGTAAAACTTTTTAGCTTTCCAATGAATATTTATAATCAAAAATATTATCTTTATAACCCCATGTAAAAATTGTTTTCGTAAAGCATATTATGTTTGTGTCATTTTTACTTTTACATTAAATAAAAAGTTATTTATGTCATTTCCCAACCAAAGTTGTTACATGGGGTTCCCAAGTTGACCCATGTCTTGTCTTGGTCGTACATGACACATCAAATAAGGTTAGGACGTGTTTCTAGGTCATTTCATATTATTAAAGCATTATTTTTACCTTACACTACACTAATTACCACTAATCGCGATTAAAAACTTAATAAGTTACTATTCACCAAAAAATTATTTTAATCTCATTGAACCAAATTTTACTTCTTCATGAAAACCATGTATGTCGGATTTTTTAAATTCAAAACACAAAGGTGGCAATATTTCATTTAAACGAAAAATTAGTTTCTTTAACTACCACTTAGTGATTTCACTATTCATCAAAAAATGAAGTTTTTCAGAAAAATACCAAAACTTCACCCTAAGATATATTTAATATTCTGAATTAAAAAATGATGTCTATTTTAAAAAATTAAAAACATATAAGTCACATTAATTAATTTAATAATTAATTCCCGCTGTCAGAGCAAATAACATGTTTTGTGAAACAATAAGTATCAAAAAATTGACACCAGTTTAAGTCCAATTTCAAAGTGAAATTGATTCCAATGACCACCATTGGATTAAATGGTATAAATATATTCTAATTTCACTTCAAAACCAATTCAAAACATAATCTAATCATATAAATAAATTAGATTAAAAAGCAGTTTTGATGTAAAATGCAGTATTTTTCACTATTCATTAAAAAATGAACATTGTCAGAAAAATACCAAAAATTCACACAAAGTAAATTTTGATGTCCCAATCATAAAGAATAAGTTTATTTTGACAAACATAGTTTATAAAATTGTCAAAATATATATTCAAAAATGGCTTGCCATCAAAAGGCAGTAAAACAATCTTTTAAAAATGTTAGTGTATTCCAAGCTTAAGATTGGATTTATTATCATTTTAGGCCTCTAAAACACTATCTAATTCATTAATAGGCATAGATAAAAATATCTATTATTAATTACTTACTTGGGATGTTACATCCTTCCCCCCTTTAGAAAATTGCATCCCCGCAATTTATTTACTTATCGAATAAATGGGGGTACTTATCCCTCATTGCATTTTCAGATTCCCATGTTGCCTCTTCAATCATGTGGGTTTTCCACAAAACCTTTACCTGGTGAATCACCTTATTACGTAACACTTGCTCCCTGTGGTCAAGAATCTAGACCGGTTGTTCCTCATAAGATAGGTTCTCTTCCAACTGAACTACCTCTGGACTCAAAACATGAGATGGATCTGGCATGTACTTTCTCAACATCGAAACATGAAAAACATTGTGTACCTGAGATAAACTCGGAGGTAAATCCACTCGGTAAGCAAATGATCCAATTCTCTCCAGAATTTCATATGGTCAAATAAACCTTGGACTCAGCTTTCCTTTATTACCAAATCCCATCACACTTTTCCAAGGAGAAACCTTGAGAAAAACATGATCACCTACCTCCAAAGATAGATCCTTCCTCCGGTTATCCGCATAACTCTTCTGCCTGCTCTGAGCTGTTCTCATGTGCTTCTGAATCAACTGAACTTTTTCTGCCATCTCTTTTACCAATTTTGGTCCCATCAACTTCCTTTCACCCACTTCATCCCAGAAAGCTGGAGTTCGACACCGCTTCCCATATAATGCCTGAAATGGTTCCATCTGTATACTGGAATGGAAATTATTATTATATGAAAATTCAACCAAAGAAAGATGTTGGTCCCAACTTCCCTGATAATCCCTAGAGAAAGAACGTTTCATATCCTCCAATGTATGAATTTTTCGTTCTGACTGCCCATCTGATTGAGGATGAAAAGATGTACTAAAATTTAATTCAGTACCCAACGACTTCTGAAGGCCTTTCCAAAAGATAGAAGTGAACCTGGGATCAAGATCAGATACAATGGAGAGAGGAAATCCATGTAACCTGACTATCTCTTTAAGATACAAACGGGAAATTTGATCCAGGGAAAAAGTATCTCGTATAGCATGGAAATGAGCAGACTTGGTCAAGCGATCAACAATAACCCAGATTGCATTATTACCTCGAGATGTCTTCGGTAATCCCACAACAATGTCCATGGATATATTCTCCCATTTCCACTCTGGCACTGGTAGAGGCTGAAGCATCCCTTTCGGTAACTGCCACTCTGCTTTAACCTTTTGAAAAGTCAAACACTTCACAGTAAAGTCAGCAATATCTCTTTTCATTCCATCCCACCAGTAATACTCCCGCAGATCTCTATACATCTTAGTACTGCCTGGATGAACTGAAAACGGAGAACTATGAGCTTTACATAAAAACTCTCTCTTAAACTCTGAATCACAAGGCACACACAATCTCTTCCCAAATCTCAAAACACAATCATTATCGATGTTGAATTCAGGAAACTTGCCTTTCTGAACCAGCTCTACCTTTTTCTGCAACTCACTGTCTTGCTTCTGTGCTTTCTTGATTCTATCTGATAGAGATGATCTCACTGATACCAGAAACAAAAAAAAAAGAACTTCCTGCACCAACAACTTCTATTCCAAAGTTCATCAAATCCTTAACCAAAGGATCACGTTCCAAACGTAACATTGCTAATGAAGCATTACTTTTTCGACTCAAGGCATCATCCACTTTATTTGTTTTTCCCGGATGGTAATGAATTGTACAATCATAATCCTTGATTAATTCTAGCCATCTCCTCTGTCTCATGTTTAACTCTTTCTGAGTGAATATATACTTTAAACTTTTGTGATCAGTATATATTTCACACTTTACTCCATACAAATGATGCCTCCAAATTTTTAAAGCGAAAACAATAGTAGCTAATTCCAGATCATGTGTAGGGAAATTTACCTCATGAGTCTTCAACTGTCGTGAAGCATAAGCAATTACCTGATCATTATGCATTAGGACGCAACCAAGTCCTTTCAATGAATCATCACTGTATATAACAAACTCACCATTCCTGGAAGGTAGTGCCAAAACTGGAGCATTCACCAATCTTTTTTTCAATTCTTGAAAACAATCATCACATTCTTTTGTACAGATAAACTTAACACCCTTCCGAGTTAGCTTAGTCATTGGACTAGATAACCGTGAAAAATTTATAACAAACCTTCGGTAATAGCCTGCCAAACCAAGGAAGCTACGAATCTCAGTTACATTTATGGGTTTTGGCCATTCTTCAACAACCTCTGTTTTTGTAGGATCAACAGTTATCCCATCTTTAGAAAAAATATGACCAAGGAAAGAAATTTGTTGCAAGCAAAACTCACCCTTGCTGAATTTTCCATACAGTTTATTTTCTTTTAAGGTTTGAAAGATAACCCTTAAATGTCTTTCATGCTCCTCTTTACTTTTAGAAAACACCAAAATATCATCAATTAAAACCACCATAAACTTATCCAAGAACTCATGGAAAATTCTATTCATTAAGTCCATGAATACAGCAGGTGCATTGGTTATCCCAAAAGACATTACTAAAAATTCATAATGGCCATATCTCATACGGAATGCGGTCTTCGGAATATCTTCCTCCTTTACCTTCAGCTGATGGTACCCCGATCTCAAGTCAATCTTTGATAAAAACTGAGCTCCCTAGAGACGATCAAACAAATCATCGATATGAGGAAAAGGATATTTGTTCTTAACAGTGATATTATTCAAGGCCCTATAATCAATGCAATGTCTCATAGAACCATCTTTCTTTTTTACAAATAAAACAGGAGCACCCCATGGTGATGTTCTGGGTCGAATGAAACCTTTCTCTAATAAATCTTGCAATTGCTCCTTCAACTCTAAAAGTTCAATTTGAGCCATTCGATAAGGGGGTTTTGAAATTGGCTTAGCATCAGGAACTAAGTCAACAGTAAACTCAACTTCTTGATCTGGTATTATTCCCGGCAACTCATCAGGAAAATCATCAGGATACTCATTTTCCACTGGCACATCATTAATCTGAACAGTTCCTTTATTTTCAATGATGTGTGCAAGGTAACATTCATTTCCATCTTTTACAAGTTTCTTGGCCTCTTGATAAGTTATCAACAGTAAGGGTTCATTCTTGTACACAAACAGAAAGTCTTTCTGAAAAGAAACTTCTTTAGCTCTACATTCAATCTTAGCATGGTAAATAGAGAGCCAATCTATACCCAGGATAACATCAAACTCTACTAGAGGTAGAACAATAAGGTTTGCAAGTAGGTTCTTTCCACAGATAAGGATAGGAAGATTCTTATAAATTCTTTTTGCCTCAACATTTCCCCCAGGTGTTTTTACCACAAGTGCAAGAGTCACTTCTTAAGATGGTATTCCCATTTTACTAGAAAAGTTTTCAGAGATGAAAGAATGTGTAGAACCCGAATCAAACAACACACTGGCATAATCTGAAAAAATAAACAAAGTACCTGATACAACTTCATTTGATGGCCCGACGTCTGCCTAAGTAGTTGCAAAGGATTTCACCACCCCTTTCTGCTTGTAGTCTAACTACTTCCCATCACTCAAGCTCTTTGTCGGACACTCGTTTTCATAGTGACCCATCTCATTGCACTTATAACATTTCACTAACTGTAAATCAAATTTGGTCTTACCTTCACCTTGATCCTTTTCAGTGCAATCACGAGCCTTATGTCCCATCTTACCACATCGGTAGCACTTTCCAGAATTCAGAAGACATTCCCCAGCATGCCTTTTTCCACATTTATCACAAACTGGAAACTTAGTTTTCTTACCATCATACTTTTTTGAAGAATTCTTACCTTTCTCCTGCCACCTCGGTCACTTCTTTTGTTGGTTGTTATAGAAAACTTGATCATCGTCAAACTCCATTTCCACCTTCTCAGCACATCGAAAAAGCTTTTCATAACTTTTAAACTCACGAGAAGCTAATGCCCTTCGATATTTTGGCTTTAATCCTGAGTAAAAACCATTGATTTTACTATCAAGGTCTCAGATAAAATTTGGACCATACCTTGCCAATCGAGTGAACCTTTCTTCATAGGCAGCCACTGAGTCTTCCTCTTGCCTCAATTCAAGAATTGATTTTCCATCCTAAGTCAAACAGCCTTAGGAAATCACTTCTCAAGAAACATACCTTTGAATTCATCCAAGTTGAGAGAATCAATCTCATCAGAGTCCCTGATATTTTTAACCATCGACTACCACTGATCTTCCTCACCCTCCAAACAGTAAATAGAAAGACTAACCTTTCGATTGTCTGAACACCCCATGACATAAAAAATCTTCTCCAGTGCTTTAATCCACCCTTCAGCTAACACAGGGTCAGATGATCCTCTGAATGATGGGGGATGTTGCCTCATGAAATGTTCCACCACTGACATGTTTTTCTGTGGTTGATCTGGCTGATCTCATGCATGGATACCACCACCATTTATAGCCTGAGTCAACTGTGCCATCAATGCAACAAACTGTTCAGTTCCAATTCTGACCATCTCGGGATGCTGATTTGGAAGGTTATTTCCTTCTGTATGCCTTCCTAGCACTGCTTCCCTGTTTCCTCTATGGAAAACCGTTCTGAACAAACATGTCTTATATGAAGCAACATGGTAATCTTCAAATGCTATATAATTTCAAAAAAAAAATATTTTTGGATAATCATTTAATAGAATTATAACTTTTAAAGTTATCTAAACCGACCTATGATACCAACTATAAGGCCCCATCCTTAAACCTTACTTAATCTTGAGTTATTACAAGATTACACATTGAGGATCTTTTCGGGTTTAGAGTTTTAGGGAATTAGATCATAAAAATTTCATTACATTCCACATATAAACAAAGTGGTTACATAAAGATAGTATTCTTCATTCCCATCAATGGAAACATATTTAAAATAAAACATGGATTATTTCTTGACACTTCCTTGACACTATCATCATATCAGGTACCTTTCCCTTGACCTGTGAAAAACATTTCAAAAAACTTGGGATGAGCATAAAAAGCTCAGTAAGGGATATAAAAATATGGAAAGGAAACATGGGTAAATATATACATAAGAATGATATCATACTTTACCCATAAAACATAAGCACTTTAACATACCTCATAAAATCATGAATAAATCATAGAAATCATAAGACATAAAGGTAACTTGAGGCATTCATAACATTCTTACGTAGGGAGTAGCCCTCTTGGTTACGTTTGGAATACCCATCACAGTATATTCCCTAAATCTCTTTGGAGAAACCTTAAAGTTTCACTCCTTCGTGTTACCCAATGCATTGGAGAGCTATATCGGGCTCACCCGCCCTTAGTTTATCACGAAACCACCCGTCTTCATAATAATTCCCAAGAACCTCAACATAATCGTATCACATAAAACATGCATAAAGGAAACATAACATTTCAACATTACAATCACAAGATATCAATACAACACATTGATATAAAAACATCATGTAAACCATTTTCAATACCAAAATAAAAGAAAAGTAAAACATGGTATTTATTTTTCTTTTAAAAAGAAGGTATGGCTTGTAGAGGAAGCCGAAAATCAAATAATGGTCACGGCGGTGGAGAAGTCGTTGTCGCCGCATACGTATGACAAAAACATTCCCTTTTGTCATTTATTAAAAGCTTCGTATAAAAAAGATTCCTTTTTAATAAACTTAAAATTCAAAGGGTTTTATACACCGTATAAAAGAAGGTTGTGTATAAAACAAAATATGCCTCAATGAAAAGAGATTGAGACGAAGTCCCATACCTCGGGTCCGACTTGACTCGATCGTTATTTAATGTCCTGAATAATAAACTTGAGTTAATTTATACTTTTTTAAGAAACTTTTTCAAGTTCATTATTCCTTTTATATCACTTATTTCCAGGTCATGAACACTATGTAGTTATTTAAGTTAATAACGGCCGTTTTAACGATCATTGGTACTTGAGTAAAAAATAATCCATTTATAATTACATGTTGTTCATGTATCCATTATATCCAGAATTATAATCATGATGTATATATAATATATATCCAGTATATATGTGCATTTATAATATTACATAATCATTTAGAGGTTAAAAATGAAATGCACCGTTCATGGAGACGGTAAGCCGTACGTACGCATGAACGCTACTTTCATTTCTATTTCGTATTTTATAGAATGGAATCATAATGATATAAAGGTATATTAAAATTCCAGTATAATATCATATATAATATCATAGTTCCATCCTTTATACGTCGCATATATGGTATTTAACGAATCAAATCACTTTGAGGGGGCAGTAGCCCGCACTTCCGTAAATGAAGATATCACGGTTACCCATAATGGAAACCATAAAGGTATGACCAAAAAGAAAAATACAGAAGCTTAAAGAAAAAATAAACATATTATATATCATATATAAATATAGTAACATCTTAATGTCCACCTTTTAAGGTGTTAAAGGAATGTTGAACAATCATCGTTTCAGGAGGCATAAATTCACCATCCACGGAAACCGTATGTTCTTTAACCATTAGATGTAGGTGTGTGTAAGTGTAGCTTGAATCCTTCTTAAAGAAACATCCTAGTATATTTAAGATACTGTAGTTGTTACAAAAGAAATAAATAAAAAGAGTTTAGGGGGTTGTAGAAGCAAAATAAAACAAAAGGACTCAAATGAAGACATTACCTTAAAATCGGGTAACTCCCTTTGGTTTGAGCTCAAAGGATTCCTTGGGAAGTCTTCTACCCAAAGTGAGGCTTCAAGGAGTAATAGAGGGAAGTGTAGAGACAAAATGGGCAGGGGTTTTCCGAGCCAAAGGCTTTGGGAGTGTGGGTAAGGAGGTAGATGTGGGGGCCTTTTATAAGAGGAGAGGAGGGGCACTCTGGGAAAGTAAAGAAATATTACTTTATTTGAAAATGAGTTTCGGATTTAAATGGCCCCACATTGATATAATTCGAGGATAAGGGGATAAGGGTTCGAAATCCACCCATACAATAGGTTTTGTACATGTTTAGGTCTTATATTTTACATTATCATTCCATTTTATTTAAATCGTTAAATAATGAAGTCATGGCTGCATCATCATTATGTCATAAATAATTTAATTTATTTAAAGTCAAAAATTATAAAAAGAAATACTATGATGTAGTAAATATTTTTATCTTTCCAATGTCTATTTATAATAAAAAATACGATCTTTATAACCCCATGTAAAAATTGTTTTCATAAAACATATTATGTTTGTGTCATTTTTACTTTTACATTAAATAAAAAGTTATTTATGTCATTTCCCAACCAAAGTGGTTACATGGGGTCCCCAAGTTGACCCATGGATTTTCTTGGTCGGCCATGACACATCCAATAAGGTTAGGACATGTTTCTAGGTCATTTCATAATATTAAAGCATTATTTTGACCTTACACTACACTAATTATCACTAATCGCGATTAAAAACTTAATAAGTTACTATTCACCAAAAAATTATTTTAATCTCATTGAACCACATTTTACTTCTTAATGACAACCATGTATGTCATATTTTTGAAATTAAAAACACAAAGGTGGAAATATTTCATTTAAACGAAAAATCAGTTTCTTTAACTACCACTTAGTGATTTCACTATTCATCAAAAATTGAAGTTTTTCAGAAAAATACCAAAACTTCACCCTAATCTATATTTGAAATTCTGAATTCAAAAATGATGTCTATTTTACAAAATTCAAAACATATAAGTCACATTAATTAATTTAATAATTAATTCCCGCTGCCAGAGCAAATAGCGTGTTTTATGAAACAATAAGTATCAAAAGATTGACACCAGTTTAAGTCCAATTTCAATGTGAAATTGATTCCAATGACCACCATTTGATTAAATAGTAAAAATATATTCTAATTTCACTTCAAAACCAATTTGAAACATAATATAATCATATAAATAAATTAGATTAAAAAGCATTTTTGATGTAAAATGCAGTATTTTTCACTATTCATTAAAAAATGAACATTGTCAAAAAAATACAAAAAATTCACACAAAGTAAATTTTGATGTCCCAATCATAACGAATAAGTTTATTTTGACAAACATAGTTTATAAAATTTTCAAAAGATAGATTCAAAAATGGTTTACCATCAAAAGGCAGTAAAACAATCTTTTAAAAATATTAATGTATTCCATGCTTAAGATTGGATTTATTATCATTTTAAGCCTCTAAAACACTATCTAATTCATTAAAAGGCATAGATAAAAATATCTATTATTCATTACTTACTTGGGATGTTACACACGATGTAGATTTAGCTATAGTTGTGCATGCTTTACGCTGTTGGATACATTATCTTTTAGGAGATCATTTTGTGGTATACATTGACCACAAAATAATTATGTATATATTTACTCAGTGAGATATAAATTTGAGACAACAACAGTGGGTTGATTACCTTCAGTATTTTGACTTTGAGGATGCCTACAAGCTTTAGAAATGAAATGTAGTGGCTAATGCGTTAAGTAAGAGAACTCAAATACAAGTAGTTCAGGAGGACAACGGTGAGTGGAAGCTTATGGAACTATTCTATGAGATAAATTTGATGGTTCAGACAAATAGGGGCATAAATTTCTTTCTTCTATAGTTTTTACCTCCACTTTAATGGATCATGTGAGAATGATGAAGATATCAGATTCTGAAGGCCTAGTCCTATGTGACAGTGTATCTGGTGAGGACCCTACTCCTGGGTTGACCATAGGCGAGGATGAGGTTTTTCATTTTCATGGGTGCGTATGGGTGTTAGTAGAAATATGCGAGGATCTGTTGTAATATTTTCATGCCTTTTTATGGGAAGTTCATCCTGGTGTCACTAAGATATATCAAGATCTACTTCATTAGAATTGGTGGCCATTTATGAAGTGGAATGTAGTCGGTTTTGTTATGAGATGTTCCACCTATTAGAAGTTGAATACAGAGCATCAATGACCGACATGGCTATTTCACTAGATACCCATTCCTTAGTGGAAGTGGAATTATGTTTCAATGTATTTCATGACATTTTTTTGAAGGTCACCTCGAGGAAATAATGCTATATGGGTTGTTTTTGACAAACAATGGAAGGTAGAAAATTTTGTACTGATCATGGAATCCTTAATTGTTGATGAGATTGGAAAGTTGAAAATCTGGAAGATAATACATTTTCATGGGGTTCCACAATCTATAATTTAAAACAGGGATGCCTGGTTTACTTCTTGTGTCTGGAAGGGACTATAGAGGGCTTTGGGTATATAGGTACTTCTGAGTATAAATTACCATCCCCAGACAGATGGCTAATCTGAGCACACAATTCAGGTTTTCGAGGACATGCTATAAGCATGTGTCCTGGATTTATGGGGATCTTGGAAGAGACACATACCCCTAGTGGAGTCTTCATACAATAATATTTTTCAGAAAACAATTTATATGGAACCTTATGAGGCTTTTCATGGTAGGTCATTCCAATCATCTTTTTGTTGGCTGGAGGTAGGAGAGGAAGCTATACTGGGACATCACATTGTCTAGGAGACAAAAAAACATGTACAATTTATTCAAAGGAGGATGACTACTGCATAATCTCTCTAGAAATATTATGATGATCGAAAGAGATAACCAATGGATTTTTAGGTTGAATGTCATGTTGTCTTATGTGTCACACTGAGGTTGGGACATTAGAGGATTAAGAGACTAGGGAATATTTCACTGAGATACGTCTGGCCATTTGAGGTTTTGGAGATAGTCAGTCTGGTTGCCTATTGGTGGCAGTTACCTCAGAGGTACTGAGCTATACATGATGTCTTTCATGTTTCTCAGCTACGACATTACTTTTCAGACCCGCCTCATTTTTTTCAACCAATGGAGGTTGAGTTGGAGGTGGATGCATCCTTCTTGGATCACCCTATTCAGATTGTGGATCACAACATGAAGGTTCTCCATGGTCGGTCTATTCCTCTAGTACGGGTGCTATGTCATCACAGACGAGTGCAAGGCGATACTTGGGATAGGAAGCCGATGTACGATCACAGTGGCCAGAGTATTTTGCAGATTATTCTTCACCACCCCTGGAAGGGAAATTTGGGGACAAATTGCTTTAAAGGGGGAAGTTTGTAAGAACCCGAGTCTTATTTTTAGGTATGTATCAGGTTTTTTGGATTGTTTATGAGGAAAAATGAATAAAAGAGAATTTTATAAGTACATGACATGTACCTCTGAGTACATGCAGTATACATATCTTGATGCATACCACCCGGTTCTGGCCATGTAATAGATGAATACATGGCCATGTGGTGACTTAGAATACTTCTTAATATGGGGGCCAGTTAAGGACACTACACAACATATAGTTTTAAAGAACATTCCGTGTACTTTTTTTAATTGATATATTAGAGCAGAGTCATATCACTTGTTTATAAATGACTTATCCTTCCAATGTTTCCTACAAGAGAACTTGGGAATGATCGAAGAAGATCAAACACCTGATTCATCATCCGAGCATAGATTGAGACATCATCGGGTATGTTATAATCCCGCTGGTGAGTTCTCAAATTCTCTAGAGCATTTCATCCCAATTCTTCCTCTCTAGTGGGTTATTCAAGGTTGAGTGTTTTCACCTTTTTGTAGATCTAAACCAATTTAGGCTAATTCAAGGGCTGAAGTTCAAGTATATCAATCATACGACATCGATCTAGGTGGTTTGTTCCTTTCATTGTTTTTATTTGGATTATATATGATAAAAGTGCCGCTTACACATGATTGGGGTGTTTCTTGATTTGGAATTTATCTCTGTTTATTATCTGTTATGGTTTGATTGATTGATAAAGGGTTGTTTCATATACGTAAGGCTGGATACCTTGTTATGGGACACCCCATGGGTGAATTTTCTTTGATTGGTTGTTTATGGTCGTTTGGTCTAGGTTACCTATGAGTCATACCTTACCTTCCAGGACTTGCTTGATTATAATGAAGTTTGATTGATTATATGAAATGCCTATGATATGAATTGTGAATGTTTATCCATGTAGTTATTTCAGATTTCATGAGTTGCTTTGATATTATATGTGCACTGTTTTTTCCAATGGACCATGAGAGCCTTAGACCAGGAAGACTGTAGGGACATCCACATTATTTACATAGGGCCATGAGGGCCTCAGTGTAGATGATTGAACTAGGGTTATTGACCATGATAGCTAGCTTGGAGGACATTTATAATTTATTAATGTTATGTTGACCCAGGGTTATTAACCATGAGATCTACCCAGGAGGTCATTTATAATTTATTGATGTCATGATGACCCAAGGGTATTAACCGTGAGAGCTACCCAGGTGGTCGTTTGTAAATGATTAGTTCTATGTTAGACCAAAGGGGTTAGAATGTGAGAGATTCCTAGAGGGTTATTATTTAATTAATTGGTACTATGTTAAAAAAAGGGTTAGACCATGAGATATTTCCTAGAGGGTAGTTTATGAATGATTGAATTATTGTGACAAGTCTTCCAAGACAAAGCACAAGCTTGGACTCGGTCTTACTTGATTGCTTAGATGGTATTTTGAGACATCTATTTGTTAATATTACACAGGGGGATATAGATTTGAGACTAGATCTCGAGATTACATGATTAAAATGATAAATAATTAATGTAAATAAATTTAATTGAAAATTATAGTATTGTTTAATTTTTAGTACTTCCTATATTATTGCTTGATTTATTCATATTACCTTATATATATATTCACTGACAGTTAGGCACAGATCTTTTGGTAGTTGCATACTGGTATTCATCTCACACCCTATTTGGTTAATGTTTTAGACCCAACTAGATTATATGATTGCTGGTATATATAAGGGTAATCACCTGTAATCATCATGTCCTTGATTGTTTTTGGAGCCGAAGAGCATGGGACGAAGATGAGGCTTGCGATGCTGCTGGAGTTTTATTGTTTCTTTTGTACTTTGGTTTCATTATTTCTTTCCAAAATTATGAATTGATTGGATTTTTTCATAGATACATATTACATACATCATATATATATATATATTGTTTATTTTTTTTGTATTTACTTTCAGTCTTCTGGTGTTTAATTCTATTTGGCATTACTGTTTTTGCTATTGTTTACTATTTTCTTCCACTGTGCATTCCCTGACAATGGGGGATTAGTTTCCCCATTATCATACCTTTTCCCTTTATTCTAGTTATAATACACTAAAGTTCGGGGAAATTTGCTTGAGGTCATGTGACCAACCAATTATGGGGTACTCTTGGGTGGCACCCGGATCTGAGATGTTACAACAAGAATAGTCACATCTCGCCTGAAAACACCTGTGAAATCACACCTCACCCACAAACACCTAGGCTATCATAAACACTAGATATTTAACTAAAATAAATATATCCATCACATCCTATACAATGCCTACCTTTCCTAGAAGAGAGAGTGGGAAAGATCACGTACCCATCCATCTATACTTCCCACTGGATGTTAGTAAAAACACCCCTTGTGCGACTATGTGGGTGTTAGCACATAGTGATTGACATGGGTGGGGTGCATATAGAAATAAAAAGAATATAAAAGAATATATATATATATATATAATATAAAACCCTAAATACCAACCTATGGGTTAAAAAACAAACTAACTAGCTAAAAACACTGCCACTTTTGCTGCCACCTCTTTATGCATAACACCACACAACAAGCCACAAACCTCATTTCAGATTTCCAACCAATTAAATTTAATAATAACATTATTTTCATTATTTATAATCAACTAAATTTAGTCACACGACCCATAATTTGATTATTAATTTATAAATTTCACCCCATTAACCAAAACAACCCAATCCATTTCAAAAATTATAAAACAATTATTTATTTATTCCATCACTACTTAGACATATATCACAAACAAACAACCACCTCACCGCCCCAAAAACATTCCAAAACAAACCACCAGACCCACATTTCCCAAACACACATTGATGTACCACATGAATAACCACATTTCATAACACATCAATATCATTTTACAGATTTACAAATTGGTTTTTATCACATTCCACTTTATTTTATGAATGTAATCACACAAGTCATTATATTGGGAAAAACATTTTATTATCCAAATATAATTGGTTATCCAATTTCCATCCTAGAGTGATATCACAATAATAAAAAAAAGATATTATATCAACACACATATATCCTGTGCAGACAAATCCTCCAATGGCCACAATTTTCAGTGAGGCATCAAACCCGTGTAATTCACAATATCATTATAAAAACAAATATGTTAAAACATGTGAATGAAACCCATTGTACCCTTAAAATTCAATTCAATAGATTATTTATCATTAATTAAGCTGAAAAAAACATAAAACATAGATAACCCCCTCACATGATTCACAATAAAGAGAAACGAGTGATTCCCTACCTCAGAGTAGTTTTCTTGGCTCGTTGTGCACCGCAGGGCAGAGAAGAACAACCAGAAACAACAACCACACCATAAGAAAACACAGATCAACCTACCCCGGAACTAAAGACCATAAAAAGGAAACCCAACACCCACCCCAAACCATAAAAACATACCCATAGTGAATCTCTAGGAGATAAACAAAAGAAAACCTACCTAGAAGAAGGAATGACTTACCACAGATTAAAAAAAAACTATCAACCGGACCAACTGATCAAAGTCTGATGAAGAGGGATTTAATAACTCCTTAAGGTTCTTAGGTTTCACTTAAAACAAGAGGAAGAAAAATAAATAGTTTAATGAATGAAAATTTGGATGGAAATAAGTTTTAAAACTACACTGCATCAGGGATTTACATGATGGGTAATCCCCTTTCACATCGTGTAATCCTTAGGTTTCAGTTTCTCCAAAATAACACATTAGCTTTTTATTATTTAACCTGAAAAATCTACACGCCATGAACCGAAATGGAAAAATCCATGAACCACCATGACACATCGTGTAATACACTTACAAGATGTGTATTTATTATTGCAGTTCTACTACACCTCCATCATCCATCAAAAAGTCCCAGAACCACCTCCAAACACAATAAGAACCAATACTAGAAAATTAATGGACCGGGGGGGTATGAACTATTAAAAAATGATACCTCAATTTTTCATCATGATCCATCCATCCAACCAATTTTTTTTGGTTTTATATAGATTAAAGTATCTAAAAAAGATGCTCTATAGATCATCTAAACATTATCCAAATTCACTTAGGATTTGATTTTATATCTTCTTATGATAACACAATATACTAGAGTGATTTATGACATTAGTATAATTTCTAGAACACTACAATCATTATTTGAGAAGGAAGGATCAATACTTACCTATTACCCCTCTTGTTCTATCTATATAAACATTGAGAGGATGAAGTGGATGGATTTCAATTCATACCTCCATCCACTATGTAAAATTTTGAGTCATAAAATTATTCTTTACCTAGGTAAATGTTTTTAAAATTTCACTTAGATTCTTAATGAATAATAGACTATTAAAATGTATTGTACCTCTATTAATAATTATCAAACTTTCCTTAAATATCATGAACAATTTATCACTCACCTATAAAACTTACACATGTCACATGATTAATTCAAAACCATTAACTCAACTCATAACCTCCCTTAATTATTTATCAAACCATGAATGGATAATGTTTGTTTAATAAATAGGTTTTTCTATTCACTAATATAAAGATAAATTTTTTATGAATATCACAAAAAATAAACACAATTAAAATTATTTTAAACAAAAATAAATTATAATTTTATTAATTAATTTATTTTACATACAATCATTCATACTCTGATAATCATCCTCCCAGGGAAATATGGTCAACATCATCACAAATTATGATTAATATGAATCGGTGTGTCTTATGGATAAATTATGAGGCTGAATATCTAAGAACATATCCCAAAATAAATGAGTCCAAATCATATAATAATTTCATTATTTGGTAAGAAATCATTCCCCTTAAATAGGTATAGTTAATTCATAGCAATGACAACCTGCCTACAAACATAAATTGTGTAATAGAATATATTTTTCAATCAATATCTCATAAATAAAGATGAATATTTGTGTCATAATCCTTATATAATTGATATATATTTTTTTCATTATCCTAGATATACATTCCCACGACTAACATAGATATGGATTGTAGAAATACACTAATATAAAAGTTAGAGGACTAGAGATATCTTCATATAATACATAGATGAGAAAAATATGATCTTAACCATTAAACCAATTAAATACTACTTATAGGAATCAGATGAAAACAATATAACGAATAAAACTCCATTTTATTCTCTCCTAGGATATAAATTAAGAGGCGTGACCCCTAAACCCTACTCCAATAGATCATAGGATGAAGACTAGAACTGAGGGTATAAAACACATAATGGGAGGCAGTATCTTCAATATATGAATTTATGAAAGAAAGATAAGATAAAAACCACTGATCTACACCACATCATATAAATAAACCAAGATACCATATAAATAAAAAAAATGAATTTCATTTCATTTAGAATAAATATCCATATAAATCAAAAACAACTCCTACCTATTAGCTCCATCAGAAACTCTCTACTCCAAGATAGTATGGTCCAACTATATTAAAAATCCCTCATAACCATATAATATATATATATATATATAAGGTTGAGTTTCAAATTGATGTGAGATTATGGTTATCAATTTTATATTATTTTGAGTTATTTTTTGTTTGATTAAATTTTGGCATTGAATTTTGAATATTTTAAATGTTTTAGGGGCCATATGGTTAAATAGAATGGTATGGAATACAAGATAAAAACCATACATATCCAGTATATATTAGAATACTGACATTTGGAATGGTCATTAAATGGTTTGTTAAATAACATGGGATACTATGAGTAACCATGTAAAGCTATTTTTTATAGGAAGTGCATGACACATAGTTACTACATTGTTTGCTAAACCATGTGGGTAAACCTTGCGCTGAGCCTAGTTTTTAAATTTTTTGGAATTTAAATGTTTTCATAGAGAAATATTTATCCTAACCCCAATTTAGTGGCCTCCTTGTCCACAAAACCTCATAAAAATGGATCCCTCATTTGGTATCCCTCTTCCACTGGTGACTTCTCTTAATTTATTAATTATTTAGGGTCGAATCTTCAAGGTAAGGTTTCTTTTTCACTCTCTCTACCTCTTATTATATTTTATTCTTCACCATCTATATTTTGATTTTATTAAACCATAGTTCAAGGGTTTAGCTTTATCTTTGTGATTCATTTGGTGTTTATGGAATGTATGGGGTCCCTTCTTTATTTAGTGGGAAACCATCATCAGATGTAACATTTTTCAGACTATCTGCCATCAATATGAGGCTATTTTTCCTATGACCATGTGTTTAATTTTATAATAATTGATCAATTTAATAATAAAAATTATGTTTTAATTTTATATGATCAAATTAAACATATTTATTTAACTTTATCATAGTTTTCATATAAATAGATAAGTCTTCATGTTTCAATGATTTGTAACAAAATGTTTTTATTAAACCGTTCAAACAAATTGTCTGTTAAATGTCATAAAAGGATATTTAAAAATAATATTGTGATTATAAAGGTGTTTTGTTATTTTAAATTTTCTTAATTAAATGTTTTACATAAAATATCAAGCGATACTTGAAATCAAAAGTATTATTAAACTCTTTAAATAATTTTTCAAAATAAACAAAGTTGTTTAAAAATAACAAAACCCTGTTTGGTTTGTGGGATTAATTTAATGGTGGTGTTTTCGTACCATTTTTTTTCTCTAAGATAATATGTTTATTCTAAATGAATTTCAAAGGTATTTTAAAATAAATTGTTTCAAGAATTGTTTTATAAATGATCTTTGAAATGTAAAAAACGATTTTCCCATCAAAGTCTATTTTTTCTTCTTTAATCCCTTTTGTTACTTTTAAAAGGTTATAAAAATTTGTGGGTGTGTAAAGACCTATTTGAGACCCTTTTAAAGTTATCCTCTAAATTTATGGTGTTTTATGTATGTGGAGATTGGGCATTGGTTCTTATGGGTTCTCCTTAGGAGGGAGATAGAGGTGTAATGACCCAATATTTCACTCTATATTATCCTTAAAAAATAATATGTTAAATAGTTTTTTGAAAACACTATAAAAAAGATAAATGAAAATTTTTTATATATTTTTAATATTAAATAAGATAATTAAAACATATCCACTAAATTGTCTAGTATAAATTGAATTAACCATATTGAAAAACCAATAATGGAAGTAGGAAGAAATGACATCTTGAAGTGAAATACTTATTTATGAATAAATTTCGTATAAGCTCGGAAGGGAGGTAGATTCACTAGGGTTTTACCTAAAACAAAACAAAGATAATATTTAGTAGTTAAAGTTTTAGAAATAACATATACATGAGAAGTACAAGTTCATGATGATTTCTAGAAGATCTATACTAGCTGAACTATCACCTAAAACTATAAACAAATATTATCTGATGCATAGGTCTTATGTGGAATTCATAAGTGTTTATTTAAGTATAAATTAGTAATATATAAAAATATTAAAAAATATTTATATGTATAGATATATCCTGAATTCTTTTAACATTTTGAAAGGTCATTTTTTCTCGATTTACTTTATTCTTAAAAAAATGTATTTTCCCAAAAATTGGAATTTTATTTCAAGGAACTAAGTTTATTATGATTGAATTATAATAAGATATATTTATTTTATGAATAATAATTTAGCACTATATACATTAGTAATTTATATTATAATTGAATAATTAATATCTGAAAATTCATTTATATATAAAAATAGATTTCCTCTATATTTTATGATTTTAATTAAAAATAACATTTTTAAATTTTATGATGTAAATTTGGAAAAACTAACATCAATATTTTTATTAGGGAAATATTAACTGATGATATTTTTTATGTTTTTCTAAATTTTTTAGTTGAATAGGTTAATATTCCATTTATAGTAATACCGCGAATTTATGGCCATTATTAGTATATAAGTATGACTTAAAATTTTAAAAAACAATATTTCTGAAAAAATATTTATTTTATAATTTAAAGTAACATTTTTAATATACTTATTGTAGTTTAAAGATCTATGATTTGTATATTATAACTCATGTAATATTTTTTTCAAAAATTGTTTTAATACATTATCCATTTATTATATTAATATTAATTTGTAACAAATTTAAAAATTGAACCTGATTTTTTTTTCAATTTTAGAATCAGTGGGTCAAAATTATATAATTTTTTCCAGTTTATATTTAGTCATAAATAATAAGTTACCTTAATTAGAAACTAGTTTCCCCGGTAAAAAAGATTAAATGGAAAAGATAACAGTTTAACGGGTAAAGGAAAATAAAAAATATTTAAAATATTTTAATTTTTTTTGAGGATATATCTACATAATATATTTCAAAAAACATTATTTACCACATTTTTTGACACATTACTTGAGAGTGGCTTCCCATTATTGGAAAGTTATTGGTATTTAAAAAATGCCACCCTTTTTCTCTTATAAAAGGGGCTCTCCTCTCCTCACATATCACAAAAAAAACCTAATATAAAACAATTTATAACAAAACCTCACATAAACATACCTATACACATTAAATATGTTTTATTATGATCATAGGATTATCCCTAAATGGATTAACCCCCTTTGTATAGGAGATAATCCAAGAATTTAGGTATAAGTCCCTACCCACTATTTCTCTTTTCTATTTATTTATGTGCACTTATTCTTCCTAAAATAACATTAATCCATATATTAAAATATAAAATAATGATCACTATTATAATTATATGTTATTTTAATGGTTGTAAAACCATTAACCACCCTACCCTTAAATTGTTGAGAAAAGAGAAAATGACATTCGTGTGTGTGCAGACTACAACCTTCACAAAGCATCATGTTCTGTTTTCTTTAACCACCATACACAAATAGTCCTATTGTAGAATTTAATAACTAAATATGATATTTATAACACATTTATTTTTTAAATTATAAAATGTATCAAAAATATATCCCATTCTGTGGAAAATTAAAAAATCATCCATGCATATATATGGACTACCGCTTCTATCAAATGACTGATTTCCATTTTTCTCTTCATCATCTCCTTACATGTTTGGTCAAGATAATGGGTTTAATAAATAAATATGTTTTTATTATACCCATAAGTTTATGGTATAAAAAATTGGAAAACATATTAATGACATGATCATCAAACCATAATAGTTAATTCAATAATTTAATACTTGTGTATAAAGAGTAAAATATTTTATTCAAATTACATAATTCATTAATATTAATTTATTATTTTTATAATTCCTTTAATATTATGATATATTAAAGTAATAAAAACTAACTTATATCATTATTCTACTTGTGTAATGATATTGAAACTAAATCAACTCATAATCAACCATTAATCATGGTCTATTCATGTTTGGGTCGGTTTGACCACCAACGTGAAAAGTGATATGAAATTATATTATGGATGACTATAAAATATAACTTATGAAAAAAATATGATATAACTATTTAAAATAATTTTTTGATCTTGTTTTTTGAAGTATGCATCAATATTTAACTCAATAATTAAGAAATCGCCTTTTCTCAGTTAAGATAATCACCAAAGTATACTAATTATTGATTTCATATTCATGGATAAAGAGTTAAAAACTCATCAAGAGATATTTAAACTTCATAAATAATTAAAATTTATACATTATAGTAACGTTTTTAGTTTCTAAGGATCTGTTAGGTACCTTTGGGGGGGGGGTGAATCAGTGGTAGATAGTTTTAATAAATTCTCATTCTTTTGATTCAACACCTGTGACTAATTAAAGTATTGATGCCTCATTTTAATTATCAAGCACACCATGAAAGTTGTAATGTCAAATAAATAACAAAAAAGGATTTAAAAGGTTAGGTACAAAGATATAATCCTTTCTATGTTGGTTAAATCATTCAACATAGATTATACACTATAACAGTAGGAGATTACAACCGTAATTGGATAGGCCCCAATTGAAAAATGATTACAAACCATAGTTCCAATCATTATTAAATTGTTTTTTGACCCCCCAAACTGCACCTTTTTCATAGGGATTTTTAGACACCCCAATCATAATCATCAAGCAACTAGTTATACCCCCTAACTTCAACCTTCAATTTCAGATGGTTCGATCGACTATAGAAAGATTAATTAAAGATCATCATCCATGAGATCACTAGATCAAAATAGCTAGTGTATAACATCAAGTACCTTTGAACTAATGCTGGTATTTCCAAAAAAGATACGATCACCTATATATAATTAGCTACCTTAGTAAAACACTGCTTGGGCGTGGACTATTTCTTATGATAAAACCCAGACTTACTGAGCCCTAAAAACTGGTATATGAATTCCTTGAAAAATACTATGGGGCACACAAGGTTGAATAACCTGGGGGGGGGGGTCAGTGTGTGACAAATTAAAACTTATTCCTCTTCTGATCTTATTTAATTATTAAACAAAACTGAAATCTCTCTCACTCCCACAAAAATATATGAACAAATATGAAATCATACAGAGGACACAATGATTTTTACTTGGTTCACCCTCACTGAGATACATCCAAGGAGAAAACAACAACGGTGGGCCTATGTACCAAATTTACTAAGGCTCACAACCAACAATGAGTACAATTTTTAGACTAGATCATTTATAACCAGTCTCACTACCTTTAAAATATTTAGGGTATACCCACTACATTACCAATGGTCACTCTCTATGCCTCTTTCTCTGGATCACTACCAGTGGAACGGGTCACCGTATTCCTCTTCCTTCACTCATTGCTCTTGGAATAGAATCCACTCATAGTTTATAGAATTGTTGGTCATGAATAGTTTATGGACTTTTAGGTCCCTTAATTTTTATTAAATTTTGCATCCTAAACTTTAGGTAGATTCTCTGTTGAAGTTCCTTTTTCACCCACAGATGAAATCCACCTTTCTAAGTACTTCTAGATAACATAAAATAATTTCGCAAACCGATTTAGAGTTTTCAAAAGCCTCCTTGAGAAAACTGAGAACCACCTTATTTTTTCACATACTGAGTATTGGGTTTGGTATGTGGAATACCTCCTCCTTATATTGCTTCTACTTCTATGAACCTCCCTTCGTCCACAGACTGCCTCTGCGTACCGACTCCATGAACCTCCTCTGCAAACAACACTATATCCACAAACTGTTATTTGTTCATGGACTGACATCAATTCCATGTACTAGAGCTCTCCCTCCCATTACCAAATTCTTCTTCTATTGACGTTCTTCCTTTTCGGAATTCAATGCCCACTACTGGAAATCTAGGATTTCCCAAAGGTTTAGAACTGTTGGGAAAGGCTGTAGAACCGTTGGTATATGTTATACCAACAGTTCTGAAAACCATAGGGAAGTAAGCCATTGGGAAAAGTTTTTCCCAACGGTTTACAGTGAACCGTTGGGATAGGGTGCTAAAAAATTACCCTATCCCAACGGTTCACAACCGTTGGGATACAGTACCCAAAATTATCATGTTTTTCCCAACGGTTTTGCAAACCATTGGGAAAACCCAAATATCATCTTTCCCAACAGTTTAGAACCATTGGGAAAAGTGTTTTACTAACGGTTCTATGAAACGTTGGTAAAACAAGACCTACACATTCTATGCCAACGGTTTTGAACTATTGACATAGCCTCTGCTGGGAAAATTGCACAGCAGCTCTGCAATTTACCCAGCAGCTCTCCAATTTGACCACCAACTCTCCAGTTTTCCCACCAGGTCTCATTTTGTGGGTTCCCTCTCATTTTCAATCCAATTATTGTACCTACAATAAACTAACACATACATATACAATTATTGTACCTAAAATAACCAACTAACACTTATATATAAGGAACACATTCATACACATTTAACATATAATGGTGGAAATATACACATCCATAAATAAATTAGAATTCATCACGTAATTATAAACTTACATAATTCATTTATAATTCAATTTAAAATTTATATGACAATTATATGTGGAATCTGGAAGTCAATTTAAAATTTGATCGGTTTTTTGTATACCATATATTTTTACCTCAAATAATGTCCATTTTAAACATAATACATACACTTGGAGAGCTACCATCTACAACGCACCTCAGATTGAGGCGGGTTTGACTCGTACATGTCACATATGACCCATGTATCATTGTGATAATGTATCGGCACAATCCAAATGCGTTTGGTCGGTTTTCTGTATGCCAGTTGATGTTTTTCAATTAAAATGGCGTACTTTTGAAACAAAAGGCAGACACTTTGAGTTGTACCGGACACACCGCACCTTGTATTGAGGTGGCGTTGACTCGTACACGTCACATATGACCCATGGATTGTTCTCCTAAAGTTTCAATGGAAACTGAATGCGTTTGGTCGGCTTTCCGTATGTACTTAAATTTTTGTCCATTTTAAGCAAAAGGGAGCCACTTAGAGTGATTTCGGCCACACCGTTCCTCAGATTAAGTTGGGGTTGACTCGTACACGTCACATATGACCCATAGATCATTATGCTAAAGTATCGACACAATCCAAATGCGTTTGGTCAGTTTTCCGTATTCCAGTTGATGTTTTTCACTTCAAATGACGTCCTTTTGAAACAAAAGACAGACACATTGAGTGGTGGCGGCCACACTGCGCATCGGATTGAGGCGGGGTTGACTTGTACACGTCACATATGACCCATGGATCGTTGTGCTAATGTATCGACACAATCCGAATGCGTTTGGTCGGTTTTCTGTATGCCAGTTGATGTTTTTCAATTAAAATGACGTACTTTTGAAACAAAAGGCAGACAATTTGAGTGGTTCTGGCCACACCACGCCTAGGATTGAATCGGAGTTGACTTTTACACATCACATATTACCCATGGATCGTTCTCCTGAAGTTTCAATGGAAACCGAATGTATTTGGTCGGTTTTCCGTATGTACTTAAATTGTTATCCATTTTAAGAAAAAGACAGAAACTTTGAGAGGTGGCGGCCACACCGTGCCTCAGATTGAGATGGGGTTGACTCATACACGTCACATATGACCCATGGATCATTGTTCTAAAGGAATGTGTTTGTTCGATTTTCCGTATGCCAGTTGATGTATTTCACTTCAAATTATGTCCTTTTGAAACAGAAGATAGACACTTTGAGAGGTGACGGCCACACTGTGCCTCATATTGAGGTGGAGTTGACTCGTACACGTCACATATGACCCATGTATCTTTTTTCTAATGTATCGACACAATCCGAATGCATTTGGTCGATTTTACATATGCCAGTTGATGTTTTTCAATTACAATGACGTACTTTTGAAACGAAAGGCAGACACTTTGAGTGGTTCGGGCCACATCGTGCTTCGGATTGAGGCGGATTTAACTGGTACACGTCACATATGACCCATGGATCGTTCTCCTAATGTTTCAATGGAAAACGAATGCGTTTGGTCGGTTTTCCATATGTACTTAAATTGGTGTCCATTTTAAGCAAAAGAGAACCACTTAGAGTGATTTGAGCCACACCGTGCCTCAGATTAAGGCGGGGTTTACTAGTACACATCACATATGACACATGGATTGTTTTTCTAAAGTATCGACACAAGCCGAATGCGTTTGGTCAGTTTTCAATATGCCAGTTGATGTTTTTCACTTCAAATGACGTCCTTTTGAAACAAAAGACATCCACTTTGAGTGGTGGCGGCCACACCGCGCCTTAGATTGAGGCGGGGTTGACTTGTACACATCACATATGACCCATGGATCATTGTGCTAATGTATCGACACAATCCGAATGCGTTTGGTCATTTTTCTGTATGCTAGTTGATGATTTTCAATTAAAATGATGCACATTTGAAACAAAAGATAGACACTTTGAGTGGTTTCGGCCACACTGTGCCTTGTATTGAGGAGGCGTTGACTCGTACACGTCACATATGACCCATGGATCATTCTCCTAAAGTTTAAATGGAAACCGAATGCGTTTGGTCAGTTTTCTGTATGTACTTAAATTGTTGTCTATTTTAAGCAAAAGACAGACACTGTGAGTGGTGGCGGCCACCCCGCGCCTTAGATTGAGGTGGCGTTGACTCATACACGTCACATATGACCTATGGATCATTGTACTAAAGTATCGACACAATATGAATGCGTTTTTTCAGTTTTCCGTATGCCAGTTGATGTATTTTACTTCAAATTATGTCCTTTTGAAACAGAAGACAGACACATTGAGTGGTGGCGGCCACACCGTGCCTCAGATTGAGGCAGGGTTAACTCATACAGGTCACATATGACACATGGATGATTGTGCTAATGTATCGACACAATCCGAATGCGTTTGGTCGGTTTTCCGTATGCCAAATGATGTTTTTCAATTAAAATGACGTACTTTTGAAACAAAAGGCAGACACTTTGAGTGGTGTCGGCCACACCACAGCTTATATTGAGGAGGCTTTGACTCGTACACGTCACATATGACCCATGTATAGTTCTACAAATGTTTCATTGGAAACCGAATGCGTTTGGTCAGTTTTCCATATGTACTTAAATTGTTGTCCATTTTAAGAAATAGAGAGCCACTTAGAGTGATTACAGACACACCGTGCCTCAGATTAAGGCAGGGTTGACTCTTACACATTACAAATGACCCATGGATCACTGTGCTAAATTATCGACACAATCCGAATGCGTTTGGTCGGTTTTCCGTATGCTAGTTGATGTTGTTCACTTCAAATGACGTCCTTTTGAAACAAAATATAGACACTTTGAGTGGTGGTGGCCACACCGTGCCTCATTTTGAGGAGGGCTTGACTCTTACATGTCACATATGACCCATGGATCATTTTGATAATGTATCGACACAATCCGAATGCGTTTGGTCGGTTTTCCGTATGCCAGTTGATGTTTTTCAATTAAAATGACGTCCTTTTGATACAAAAGGCAGACACTTTGAGTGGTTCCGGCCACACCGTGCCTCGGATTGAGGCGGCGTTGACTCGTACATGTCACATATGACCCATGTATCGTTCTCCTAAAGTTTCAATGGAAACAGAATGCGTTTGGTTGGTTTTCCATATGTACTTAAATTGGTGTCCATTTTAAGCAAAAGACAGACACTTTGAGTGGTGGTGGCCACACCACGCCTCTGATTGAGGTGGGGTTAACTCGTACACGTCACATATGACCCATGGATCGTTGTGCCAAAGTATCGACACAATTCGAATGTGTTTGGTCGGTTTTCCGTATGCCAGTTGATGTATTTCACTTCAAATTATGTCCTTTTGTAACAGAAGACAGACACTTTGAGTGGTGGCGGCCACACCATTCCTTGTATTGAGGCAGGGTTGACTCTTACACATCACATGTGACCCATGGATCATTGTGCTAAAGTATCGACACAATCCTAATGCGTTTGTTTGGTTTTCCGTATGCCAGTTTATGTTTTTCACTTCAAATGACGTCCTTTTGAAACAAAAGACAGACACTTTGAGTGTTGGCGGCCACACCGCACCTCGGATTGAGGCAGGGTTGACTCGTACACATCACATATGACCCATGGATCGTTTTTCTAATGTATCGGCACAATCCGAATGCGTTTGGTCAGTTTTCCGTATGCCAGTTGATGTTTTTCAATTAAAATGACGTACTTTTGAAACAAAAGGCAGACACTTTGAGTGGTGCCGGCCACACTGCACCTCGGATTGAGGAATAGTTGACTCGTACACGTCACATATGACCCATGGATCGTTATCCTAAAGTTTCAATGGAAACCGAATGCGTTTGGTTGGTTTTCCGTATGTACTAAAATTGTTGTCCATTTTAAGCAAAAGACAGACACTTTGAGTGGTGGAGGCCGCACCACGCCTTGTATTGAGGCGGGGTTGACTCGTACACGTCACATATGACCCATGGATCATTGTTCCAAAGTATCGACACAATACGAATGCGTTTGGTAGGTTTTCCGTATGCCAGTTGATGTATTTTACTTCAAATTATGTCCTTTTGAAACAGAGGACAGACACTTTGAGTGGTGGCAGCCACACCACGCCTCATATTGATGCGGGGTTGACTCTTACACATAACATATGACCCATGGATCGTTGTGCTAATGTATCGACACAATCCGAATGCGTTTGGTCGGTTTTCCGTATTCTAGTTGATGTTTTCAATTAAAATGACGTACTTTTGAAACAAAAGGTAGACACTTTGAGTGGTGTCGGCCACACCGCGCCTCAGATTGAGGCGGAGTTTACTCGTACACGTCACATATGACCCATGGATCGTTCTCCTAATGTTTCAATGGAAACCTAATGTGTTTGGTCGGTTTTTCGTATGTACTTAAATTCTTATCCATTTTAAGCAAAAGAGAGCCACTTAGAGTGATTTCGGCCACACCGTACCTCAGATTAAGTTGAGGTTGACTCGTACACGTCACATATGACCCATAGATCATTGTTCTAAAGTATCTACACAATCCGAATGCGTTTGGTCGGTTTTTCGTATGCCAGTTAATGTTTTTCACTTCAATTGACGTCCTTTTGAAACAAAAGACAGAAACTTTGAGTGGTGGCGGCCACACCGTGCCTCATATTGAGGTAGGGTTGACTCGTACATGTCACATATGATCCATGTATCATTGTGATAATGTATCGACACAATCCAAATTCGTTTGGTCGGTTTTCCGTATGCTAGTTGATGTTTTTCAATTAAAATGACGTCCTTTTGAAACAAAAGGCAGACACTTTGAGTGGTGCCGGCCACACCGCGCCTTGGATTTAGGCGGCGTTGACTCGTACACGTCACATATGACCCATGGATCGTTCTCCTAAAGTTTCAATGGAAACCGAATGCGTTTGGTCGATTTTCCGTATGTACTTAAATTGTTGTCCATTTTAAGCAAAAGAGAGACACTTTGAGTGGTGGTGGCCACACCGCGCCTCAGATTGAGGTGGGTTTGACTTGTACACATCACATATGACCCATGGATCTTTTTTCTAATGTATCGGCACAATCCGAATGCGTTTGGTTGGTTTTCCGTATTCCAGCTGATGTATTTCACTTCAAATTATGTTCTTTTGAAATAGAAGATAGACACTTTAAGCGGTGGCGGCCACAACGCACCTTGGATTGAGGCGGGGTTGACTCGTACATGTCACATATGACCCATGGATCGTTGTTCTAATGTATCGACACAATCCGAATTCATTTGGTCGATTTTCCGTATGCCAGTTGATGTTTTTCAATTAAAATGACGTACTTTTGAAACAAAAGGCAGACACTTTGGGTGGTGCCAACCACACTATGCCTTGGATTGAGGCAGAGTTGTCTTTTACACGTCACATATGACCCATGGATCATTCTCCTAAAGTTTCAATGGAAACCTAATGCGTTTGGTCGGTTTTCCATATGTACTTAAATTGTTGTCCATTTTAAGCAAAAGAGAACCACTTAGAGTGATTTCGGCCACACCGTGCCTCATATTAACGCGGGGTTGACTCTTACACGTCACATATGACCCATGGATCATTGTGCTAAAGTATCGACACAATCCAAATGCGTTTGGTTAGTTTTCCGTATGCCAGTTGATGTTTTTCACTTCAAATGACATCCTTTTGAAACAAAAGACATACACTTTCAGTGGTGGCGGACACACCGCACCTCGGATTGAGGGGGGTTGACTCGTACATGTCACATATTACCCATGGATCGTTGTGCTAATGTATCGACACAATCCGAATGTGTTTGGATGGTTTTCCTTATGCCAGTTGATGTTTTTCAATTAAAATGACGTACTTTTGAAACAAAAGGTAGACACTTTGAGTGGTTCCGGCCACACTGTGCCTCAGATTGAGGAAGCGTTGACTCGTACACGTCACATATGACCCATGGATCGTTCTCCTAAAGTTTCAATAGAAACCAAATGCGTTTGGTCAGTTTTCCGTATGTACTTAAATTGTTGTCCATTTTAAGAAAAAGACAGAAACTTTGAGTGGTGGCGGACACACTGCGCCTCGGATTGAGGCGGGGTTGACTCGTACACATCACATATGACCCATTGATCATTGTTCTAAAGTATCCACACAATACAAATGTGTTTGTTCAGTTTTCCGTATGCGAGTTGATGTATTTTACTTCAAATTATGTCCTTTTGAAACAAAGGACATACACTTTGAGTGGTGACGGCCACACCGCGCCTCTTATTGAGGCGGGGTTGACTCGTACATGTCACATATGACCCATGGATGGTTGTGCTAATTTATCGACACAATATGAATGCGTTTGGTCGGTTTTCCGTATGCCAGTTGATGTTTTTCAATTAAAATGACGTACTTTTGAAACAAAAGGCAGCCACTTTGAGTGGTTTCGGCCACACCACGCCTCGGATTGAGGCGGCGTTGACTCGTACACGTCACATATGACCCATGGATTGTTCTCCTAAAGTTTCAATGGAAACCGAATGCGTTTGTTTGGTTTTCCGTATGTACTTAAATTGTTGTCCATTTTAAGCAAAAGAGAGCCACTTAGAGTGATTCTAGCCACAAAGTGCCTTAGATTAAGGAGGGGTTGACTCGTACACGTGACATATGACCCATGGATCATTGTGAAAAAGTATCGACACAATCTGAATGTGTTTGGTCAGTTTTCCATATGCCAGTTGATATTTTTCACTTCAAATGACGTCCTTTTGAAACAAAAGACAGACACTTTGAGTGGTGGCGGCCACACCGCGCCTTGGATTGAGGCGAGGTTGACTCGTACACATCACATATGACCCATGTATCATTATGCTAATGTATTAACAAAATTCGAATGCATTTGGTTGGTTTTTCGTATGCTAGTTGATGTTTTTCAATTAAAATGACGTCCTTTTGAAACAAAAGGCAGACACTTTGAGTGGTGTCAGCCACTCAATATTGTGACTCATCCATGAGAGTAATAATCCAATATTATTATTTTCTCAACAACTCCATAATAACCCACATTTTCAATTCGCGGTCTACTATTTGATGCACTTTCATAACAATCTGTTGTGGCAGTAACCATAACACCATCATGTTATGTTCTCATGTTCTTTACTCGTTCAGTGATAATAAATTTGTACCCATTGATGACAATTGATTTACAGTCACGAACCATGGTATTAGGACCAAAAGACAAAGATCTTATTTCCTCAGAGACAGAGTCAGCAGAAAAACTCAATACCTACAATATAAATGACTATTAAACTTAATTAAATATTGATATAATTATTTTAAACATTAATTTTTTTATACCTTAAATTTTAACCAAGCAGAAAACTCTTTGCTATGTAATGTCTCTCTCCTTATCAAAGATAAAGAACGATGCTTCCTATTTATCATTGTTTTATGTTCCCTATAGATAAAAAATATTAATAGTTTAACAGATATATATGTAAGATATACATAATCAATTTTGTTACCTGATACAGTCATCGAACAAATCACAGTTGAACAAAACTATGCGATGTGCCATCTCCCGCACTTCATGGCTTAATGTCTTCAATGTATATGATCCAAGAATTCCTCCTGTTTGAGGAAGTGATGGAAAACTAGGTTCAATTTTCTCATACTGTTCTTCTTCATTTCTCATTGGTCTGTTCAATCTTGTAGTAAGATCAGATAAATACATCGAGTAGAAATCCATACATTCTTGAGAAAAGTAACCGTTCACGATAGAACCTTCAGGATGATTTCTATTTCAGACATAAGACTTTAATGTGAACATATTTATTTCAGTTGGATACATCCAACGAAAAGAAACAGGTCTCCCGAGAAGTATTTCAGTGTGAATATGAATAGTCAGATGCAACATGAATTTGAAAAATGATGGAGGAAATATTTTCTCCAACTCACACAAAATTAATGGGGTATCTATCAACATTTTTTGCAAGAAATACTTGGAAAAATTCTTAGCACAAAGATCTCTAAAAAAATTCCCAACCAAATAACAACCACCCTTACATTATTGGAAAAAATATGATGGATTTCTATTGGAAGCAACTCATGCAGTAGAACGTGATAATCATGAGTCTTTAAAGATTTTAGCTTCAACTCTCTTCTGTTGACCCGTTTAGATATGTTTCTTGAATTGCCATCAGGAACTCTAATAGTCTCTAATACTTCCAGAAATTGATTTTTTTTTCATAGGTGTCATCACATAAGAAGCACATGGAAGTTTCCATTTATTTTCACTGATACGCACAGGATGCAATTCTGGTCTGATGCCCCAATCCACCAAGTCACGCCGAGATCATAAATAAACTTTTTTCTTCCCCTTGACATTTAGAAGAACCGAAAGAAACATTTCACATATATTCTTTTCAATATGAATTACGTCTAAGCAATGACATAAAAAGTTGGTTGACCAATAAGGCAAATCAAAAAAGATACTCTTCTTCCTCCAATTGTAACAGGTTTCCGTGGAAACATTCTTTCCCTTTCCAGATTTCATTTGACCCTTCCCGAACGAAAAAATGAAATCATTTAATTCATTAAGCACATCAATTCCAGACATACACTGAGGTGGATCATCGGTCTCTATGGTATTATCAAATCCTTGACGATTCATTCTATATGGATGATCCTTTGGAAATAATCGTCGATGTCCCATAAAACTGAAACTACAGTGATGTTTTAGTCTTTTAGATCGTGTATTCTTCATACAATCTGGACATGATAGTTTTCCCTTCGTGCTCCATCCAGACATCATTGCATAAGCCAGAAAATCATTGATCGTCCACATAAGCACAACATGCATCTGAAATATGTCTTTTGAACATGCATCGTATGTGCGCACACCCACATCCCAAAGAAGTTTCAACTCTTTCATTAAAGGTTGCATGTATACATCAATATCAATGCTGGGATCATAAGGACCAGATATGAGTATACTCATGAAAGTGAAAGGTTTTTTCATACACAACCATGGGGGAAGATTATAAATGTGTAAAAAAACTGGCCATGTGCTATGCGAAGTAAGAATCTGCCCAAACAGATTAAAATCGTCGCATGAAAGACCCAACCTCACATTACGAACGTCAGCTACAAAATCAGGATGTCAAGCATCAAATCTCTGCCATGAAAATCCATCTTCAGGATGAACCAACTCATCATTAGTCTTATTTCTCTCGGTATCATGCCATCTCATTTTTATTGATATGTCATTAGATATAAAAAGATTATGAAGTCTGGGGATCAATGGAAAGTGCCACATTACTTTTTGTGGAATGTGGGATGGTGTTCCATCAGATTTTGACTTCCAGCAAGATGTTCCACATTTTATACAATCATTTCGTTCAGCGGTTTCCTCCTAGAATAAACTGCAATCTTTCGGGCAAGCATGAATTTTGTTTCTTGAAAATCCAAGTTCCTCAACTAACTTCAATGCCATATAGTTGTTTGAGGGAATATCTGCATCATCTGGAAGTAAATCCTTCAAGAGGGTAATAATGTAATCGATTGCTGTATTATAAATTCCATACATAGTTTTCCCATGAAAAAATTAGACTAAAAATTCCAGCTTTTTCATTTTATCGCATTGTCGATATACTGGAGTCGTGGCAGCATCATTCAATTTTTTCACCCTATCAATATCATCATTTTCACTAGATTCATCAGCTGTCCCCATATCAAAGTCTTCTTGAGTCGAAATCCTTTCTTTTTCATTATGATGAATAAACGGAAATCGATCATCTAAGAAATTCTCCATTCCAGTCCTTTCATTTCGATCATCACCAATTTGAGATTTCATTTTCTCCCCATTATGATACCACACAAAGTAGTTTTCTTGAAAACCATTTTTGGTTATGTGGTATCTGACTTCTTCACGTCTCAACCAAGGTCTACTAACAAAATTGGAACATGTACAGTGTATGCGACCACTATCTTAAGCATTGTGAAATGAAAAATCTATAAAGCTCTCCAAATTGTTTTGAAAATCGCTTGAGACCCGATCGGTTTCATACATCCAACTTCTGTCCATTCTATAAAACGAATTTATATAAGTCATTTTTTCATAAACAATTCAATAGGATTGAACTTTAATAGAAAATATATTTAAGTAAACGATAAAGGAAGGAGTTTCTAGTTGATGTAGTGAACTATTAAAACAATGTAAAGATATACTAATTAATTCAGTTATGTGTGCCTAGATTTGAGGTGAGATGTGTTTTGTAATTTTTTCATTTATCACATACCAAGAAGACACCATAGACCTGATAAAACATTGTTCAAGATATTACAAAGTGAAGGATTTTCATGAAATATGCAGAATGTGTAAAGAGAGTTGTTTAAATAATTTATTGATTCTAAAAAATGGAAATATTGTGAAAATTTAGTACATTTCATAACACAGAAACTAAATTCCACAGAAAGTACCATATCACCCCACTAAAAAAAAGTAAAACCACCTACCACACTACCCCAACCATGTCAATTACCTAAATGAGGGCTTATATGTCTGTATTTGGGAAGAGGTTGAAGGAGTCTAACCTGGATGGGGGAGTTGCAGCCGATCAGATGGAAGACCTCAGGTTAGGGTTCACCTGCACGAGGCTTCTGGAAATTAGGGGAAATGCAGAGTTATTTGCTTCTGTGTAATCGGGGCCGGGTTGTCCATGGGGGTGGCGGGGTTATCCAGGGGGTACGAGGTGTCCAGGGGATGGGAGGGCTGTCCACAAGGGGTGGAGGGGCTGTCTAGGGGGGAGGGGGTGTCCAGGGGGGTGGGCGGGCTATCCACGGGGGGGGGGGGGGGTCTTTCCAGGGGGTATAAGGTGTCCAGGGGGTGGGGGTGTCCGGGGGGGGGGGGGGGAGTGTCCAGGGGGTGGGAAGGCTTTCCACGGGGTTGGGGGGCTGTCCAGGGAGTAGGGGGTGTCCAAGGGGTGGGAAAGCTTTCCATGGGGGTGGTGGGGTTGTCCAGGGAGTACAAGGTGTCCAGGGGGGTGGGTGGACTGTCCACGAGGGTGGCAGGGCTGTCCAGGGGGTAGGGGTGTCTAGGGGGTGGGTGAGCTTTCCACAGGGGTGTGACTGAGAGATATGAGATTTAATTGGGTTGTCATTCATGTTATGAAAAACAAAATATGGATGTTAAGGATTAGAATAGTATTTTTTAGTGAAAATCCAATTTGGTAGGATTAGTGACTTTATAACATGATGGTATCAAGTTTGCAATTGGGAAAATGTTGGGGCATTGGATTCTAAAAGGCTCCCACAACCTTCCAAGGATATATTATTTCTATAAAAATGTGTTGTGGGAGAAGGAATTCATCCTATATAGTTGATGTCACTTATAGATCATGTGATGCCTTACTCATCAAGATGACTAGACAAGAACCAAAACCAAAGAGGCCTCAAAACTATCCAAATCTCTAGAACTGATGAAATATCCGTTCTTATTGGTGAAATATGGAAGTGATGACTTCCCACCTACACAACCCCCCCTCCCCACCTCACCCCCAACAGACTCCCCCTACACAACCCCCTCCCATCCACCGACTACACAACCCCCCCCCCCCCACCTGCACCCCCACTTGCACAACCCCCCTCCCCCACCCCCACCTGCACAACCCCCTCCCATCCACCCACTACACACCCCCACCTCACCCCCCAACATACTCCCACCTGCCCAGCCCACACCCAACCCACACACTCCCCTCCCCCCACTCACTTGCACAGCCACCCCCACCTACACCCCCACTTGTACAACCCCCCCTCCCCCCACCCCCACCAGCACAACCCCCTCCCCCCCACCACCTGTAAAACCCACCCCCACCTCACCCCCAACAGACTCCCCCCTTCCTAGCCCACCTCCAACCTGCACACTCCCCTCCCCCAGCCTACTTGCATAGAACCCCCTCCACTTTTACCCTCCACTTGAACAACCCACCCTCTCCCACCCCCACCTGCACAACCCACCCCCACCCCCACCTGTACAACCCCCACCTCACCCCCCAAGACTCTGACCTGCCCAGCCCACCCCCCAACCTGCACACTCCCCTCCCCCCGCCCACTTGCACAAGAACCCCCTCCACTTGCACCCCCACCTGCACAACCCACCCCTCCCCCCACCTACACAACCCACCCCCACCCCCACCTATACAACCCCCCACCTCAACACCCCACCAGCACACCCCCTCCCCCCACCTAAACACCCCACCAACACACCCCCTCCCCCCACCTACTGCACCCCCAGCACCTCCCACCAGAACAAAAATAGAAAACAAAAACAGAACAAAAAATTGATTCACACATGACACCAGAACGAAAACAAAAAACAAATCCAATTGAAATTGTTGGGTATACCCTACAGCACGAACCTTAGGTTTAAGCCAAATCAAAATATAAAAGTAAAAAATTATATGCAAAACATTAAACATAACGCACTACTTACAAATTTGAAGTGTAGAACAAAACAACCTTGTGATTGAGTATGGATCTGGTGGAATGGTTTCCCAAGCGAGAGAGATCTTAGGTCTCAATTTCAGCAGCAGCTGCGAGCGTGGAAGGGATCTCGAGGCTACTGGGATTTTAGGGGAAAACTTTCCCAACGGTTTTAACAAACCTTTGGGAAAGGTGAGCTTTACCAACGGTTTACAAAAACCGTTGGGAAAGCCTTGGTCTTTACCAACGGTATTGTACAACCGTTGGTAAAGGGGGAAAATTTTTTAGATTTCCCAATGGTTTATTCAAACCATTGGGAAATACTTATTTTATACCCCTATGGCAACGGTTCAACAGAACCGTTGGAAAAAAATCATTGGGAAAACCCAACATCCCAGTAGTGGCCCTACAAAAACCTTTAGGGTAATTTTTTCCGCGTGAACATCTTCAGCATTCGCAGAATTCTCCCTCGTAAAATTTCGTCGAACTTCTACGAATTCCTAGAGAAAATAGATGTTATTTAATGATATTAACTATCTATGCTAATTGGTGGGATTAAATCACCTTATATAGGAAAAGATATCCAAAAAATCTGCTAATCCAATATTTATCAAATATTTGATTCAATATAGCCTCCACCACATACCGATCCTCCTACCGTGAACCACTACCCTTATGCATACCATTTTTTCACCACAATCTGCATACTTCCTTTTCTCCTATGCTTTCGATCTATTCTTCCAAGGATAATCCATCCAAATACCACACCACCATCTACCAAAAACCATTTCCATTAACCATTTCTTGTTTCATGTACTGCTACCGCTTACTATTCCCACTGCTTGGTACATGGCCTCAAACCATTCCCTTACATGGTACGCAATCCATTCTTTGGGATATTTATTTCTCTTCATTTTTTGATTTCATTCTCTGTTCATCACACTGTTCTGTCCCATGAATAAAACCTTACATTTTCAAACAACAATTCCAGATTTTGAGGCAAGAAAATTTGGGAAATAATAGAAAACTATGCCACCTAAAAAACCTATCTTCGAAAAACACCATCCATGCTCAATCATGATAATATGACTTTTCAACAAAAAAAATCACCCCAAATATACCGAGATGACACATTGAGGGATTTTTTTCTATCAAATACTAATTGATGGTCTATCTCAGATTTAGTCTCAACTCACTACAGAATAATTTGGCAATGTATATTGAATGTTCATATAATCAACCTTCATGAATTAACATTAATTCATGGATTTCTTATTCTTCATGCATTTATAAATAATTAATTCCCTTATTTATTTTGTTAAATAATGAACATTTACCACCTTCTAACTTTACTTTTCATTTATTATATCATGTGTATGAATATTTTGAATTATGGAACCACATATACACTACCTCAAATATGTTTCTACACTGCCTCATAAAATGTATATTGTTTACTTGCAAAACACCTTCACACAAGTGACCCTCAAACACACTGATTCAATTCCTTCTTAAGTGTGCATGGGCATGAATGTATTAGTATACACAAGTCGACACAAACATTATTAAAAACATTCTTCATGTAACTATAGAATCTTATTAATATTTCCTTGTGAAAAATAGTAGAGATATGTGTAGAGTATCACAATAACTCAAGTTTCTTTGAGAAAAGATTTCTTATCGAAGAACTATGGGTGTGTAGTACACAAGTATTGTACTCTCTGTATCCACCTTCTATTTTTCACAATCTAAATCTTCACAAAACCTCATGCTCATGAAACACTTGTTCTATGGTTCTTGGTTTATCCCTCAAGCTCTCAAAAAGAATATTTTGGGTATGTGATTATATAATTCATCAAATGAGTGATCTCACATGTATTTATAGACAAAATTACATTCACACGACTTATACCCACTGACTCACTTCAAATGTACCATTCCCTAGATCATTCTTTACAACTATGAGAATAAACATCCCTGATAATATCACATTTGCTTCCCACTATTTATTATCAGTTTGATTTTTATTTACAAATGATTTTTTTTTTGTGATTTTTATATAATTAGAATCATCAGAACACTCAAATAGAGCATGGAAGCATCAACATGATCATCAATTGATGTTGTGTGTAGAGCTTGGTGAGAAGAAGCCCTATAATGAGAATTACTGAAGAAGAAGACCACAATAAACAATCAAATGACGCAAAATAATCAGATTGACCACCCTGATTCTTTTTGTATTTTTAAAAAGGATCCATAGTAATGCTCAAAACCAAATCCCACATTAAAATAGAAGGGATTTCCTTCATCCTTTATAATATTAGCTGCATCTACTAGCTTCTAGAATTAGTTACTTAATGGTCCCCTCACTAGATGGCACTAACTTGTGCCGATGATCCCATCCACCACTATACCGCCCTACATTGTGGCTCTTCACAACTCTTGTGAACCTTTGTAGGTTCACAGTATGTATAACCACCTTCTCCATGCTAACCTAACTGAGATAGATGTTCTCACCATAGTAGTGGTTGTAGTCCCTCAGCTTGTTGTTGTGGTTGACTAGTTTATAATATACACAGCATTTAAAAACATAGTGAAAATACACATGAAGTGAAAATCCAACATTATCAAAACAAAACCACAAATAAAATCAAATCCTCATGAAAAATAAATTTCTTTTTCGTGGCCTCTTCTACTTACAAACCTTAAAATCATCACAATGTTAGTTAACCAATGACACAAGTATTCTGAACATAAGACTTACTCTACAGTCATGACAGTTAATAACCTTAGCACATATTTATATATTCTCACACATACCTATTGACAAAAATTCAATTCACCCAAAGGGAAATTGAATGTCCTCATTTTTATTTGTTTTCAATACTCAATTAATGTCAATATATTTCTTTTTTATTTCTCCCCTTATTATAATTGAATACAATGTTGTATTTAAGACTTCTTAATACAACCAAATTCTCATAAATTTTAGTTGATTTCAAATAATTAAACCATACTAAAAGAGAAATGATATTTTAGTTAATCAACTCTACGTCTACATGGGAAATCCCGGTGTATAAACAAGAGTGATGTCACTTAAGCATCAAGGATATTCAAATTCTATAATGTGTTACCATTCTCAAACTTGTTTCAATAACTTCAATATAACGGAAATTTGAGAAATTTTTTAAAGATATTTACTACACACATCTCAACAAATAAATCATAACATTCAAGTAAAAAAAACATATATCTCCCCCTTTTTAGAAAAATATAAAATCATTTACGAAAAACTTTTTTCCTAAATATTCAAATTATGAATTTGAGAGTGATCATCATTTTCACAATATTATGAATATTGGATAGCATCAAATCATCTATTATCCCCCTCAAGATATGAATCCATCTCTTTTAATTCCCTACATGTTAGTAAAAATGAAATTATATAAGGGAATAAGGAGGAACCAATTTATTCCTTAGAAATAGCACTCAGGATGAGAGTTTCATCTCATCCTTTATTTTTCCCTTCTCCATTTTAAACTCAAATATGGAAGATTTCACGTTCATCACTTGGATGTTCCATTCCCAGTTTATCCAAAATTAATAATTTTTATGTCATCATTTATAGATGGCTCATCATAATGTTTAAATTCTTTAGTTCTCACCACTTATTTTTATTCTCCTTTGATAGTTTTCTGATATTTTTAAAATTATTTTATATTCTCACATAATTAACTAGTGATTGCAGATTTCTTTACTATCTCACTTCTCTTCTCATTTTCAACATGATAAATCTCAATTGTTAAAAAAACTCAATGTTTAACATCTTTACAACCTTATTGAATACATCTACCACAAACTTATTTCATTTATTCATATAAGCTCAGTATTGATAATTTAGATGATGACTTGATCAAATGATTCTCATCCTGATATTTTAATTTCATTTACTCAGCTTTCCTCTCCCTAAATTCATGATTTTTTCAAGGTAGTGACATGTTATTCCAGCATGAATAATCTTTATAGAAGAAAATTCCATAATTCCAATAGTTTACTCTCAACCTTGTTCTTATAGACTGATAGTAGTTCTTCTATTGTGATTGTAGTTTTTTATTTTTCACATATTGTGGATGTATCCTTTTAGGAGGAAACCTTCTAGATAAATTAGTCAACTCTTCATTTGTGGAAGATATTATCACATTTTTTATGTTTCAGTTGGATATAGTCTTGTATTCTATACATGAATTGATTAAAATATAGAATTTAAATTGACATTTATTTGGTCTAGAGTCCAACTTTTTCTATTGACCCTTATTATTTGTATATTTAGAATATTCACCCTTAATATAAATAGATTTCGTGATTTGTGATTTATTATTTTTTCAACTCACATTGAGCTACAAGGATTTTATATTTTTTCTTAGATAATTCTCCCCCTTTTCAACAATTATTTCTTTAAGATCATTCAACATTTTCTCAAATTTGGATAATTTCATTTGGTTTTGTTTATTCTATTCAACAAATTATGATTCTTAATTGCCAATATCTTCTATAGTTTCCATCCTTCCTTCAAACTCATCTATAATCATATTAGTTTATCTTATATCATTAAGACAAATCTCTTCTTTTTGACACATTATTTTCTTTCAAAGGAGATCTTGTCAATTTATTTCTTCAGTTTTTTCTTTTCCTTAGTTATTTTAATATTATCCATGAGAGTAAAATATATATTTTTTAAGATACTTTGGAAATAAATTTTTCTCATCCACATAATTTCCTTCATATGAGTCTCCATATTTCTTGGATTTTCCTATAAAGAACATATGATTTTTAAAATATCTTCCATCTTCTAAATCACTACTTGATGATGATAATTCATCAATTTATTTACTCATCATATTTATATTCGTAGAATTAAACTTCTTATTTTGCTTATAACACTTTCTCTTCAGGTACTTATTATCCTCTTCATCTGAGTTAGTGTCATTAACCTTCTTATTTGGACAGTTACCATAAAAATGACCACTATTCTGATTGTTTCACTTTGGTGGTTGTTTTCTATTTTATTTCCAACATCTATTTGAATTAGTGATACACAGTTTAAAATTCGTTGCGTTTTTATTAAATCTCTTTGACTAATTAAATCACTGATCCCTTATAGTTAATCATAATATTGACCCTACAAGAAGTAATATTAAAAAAATCAAAACACACATGGATTTACAAGGTTCAGTATAGATACCTTCTCCTTTCTATGTTGGTTAGACTCCCCAATACAGATTCTATACTATAAAAAAGCTGATTAAAATAGTAATTATTTAGACCCCCCCAATTACAAACGGGTTATAACCCCTATTCCAATAATCTATTTATAGTTCTTTAGACCCTCCCAAATTCACCTTATTCATAGTGATTGGTTATACCCCCAATCAAAATCATCAAGCAACTAGTTAGATCCCAAAGTTATGGCCTTCAATTTTAGAGGGATCAATCCACTATAGAAAGATCAACTGTAGATCATCCTACATGAACTTTCTCAATCAAACTATCCCATGCATAACTTCAAGAACCTTTACACTAATGTTGGTCTTTCTCAAACAATTCTGGTCACCTATAGATAGTCATTTACCTCAGTACAACACTGCATATACAAGAATTATTTCTTCTACTAAATACCCGACCTCACTGAACATTGAAAACTCAAATACAAATTCCTTATGAAATATTGATTGACTTTCTATCTCGAGTTCTATCTCAAAACACCACACACTAATTATGTAATGAATATTTCATGTGTATCGAAGAAAATTTAATGCGTGAACATAAATTCATGGATTTATCATTCTTCATGTATGTATAAAAAACTCACGACCTTATTTATTTTTTTCAATAGTGATAATAAAAATTCTCCTCACTTTACTTTTTTATGTGTTATATAATGTGCCTAAAAATGTTGAATTATGAAACCACATATACACTACATCAAATATTCTTCTACACTCTCTCTTAAAATGAATACTACCTACTTGGAAAACGTCTTAGTATAAGTGTCCTTTAAACAAACTACCTCAATTCCTTCTTAAGTGTGAATTGGAATAAATGTATGAGCATATACAAGAATACACACACATTATCTACAACATTATTCATGTAAGAACACAAACTTCTTAATTTATCCTTGCAAAAAAATAGTAGAGATAGACAAAGAGTATGATGAAAAATAAATATCGTTTGAGGAAAAACATATTCTTGAGGCACTACGAGTGTGAAATACATAGGTTGAGTACTCAAAATATCCTTATTCTCATTCTCACAAGATAACGCTTTTCGGAACCTCCTCCTCACGAAAGACTTGTTCTATAGTGCTCTATTTCTGCCAGAAGATATGTCAAATTATATTTCAGATATGAAATTGACTCATATGTAAAATGAGAGAAGATATGGGTATTTAAAAAAAATCCACTGACTTGACAATTGTGCACAACTTCACTTCAAGCATACCATTCCTCAGCTCATGCTTTACAATTATAGGAATCACCAAAACTGATAATATAAAATTTTATTCCCACTTTTTATCATTGGTTTGATTTTTCAAAAAAAATTAATATGATGTTACATGTTATTTTTACCTCATTGGAATCATTATAACACTCAAATGGAGCTTGGAAGGCTACATTATCTCTTATGGATGTTTCATGGAGATCTCAGTGTATAGAATCCGTATGAAGAGGCTTGATGAAGATGATGATCTCTAAGAATGATCAAACAATGTATAATAATCAAATTGAAAATCTAGGTTCTTTACATATTTTTAAAACAAATCTATAGTAATTCCCAAAGCCAAAGACCACATCAAAATGATAGGAATTTTCTCACTCCTTTACAATACAACCTGCATCTACCAACTACTAATATTGGTTACTGAATTCTCACCTCACTTGTTGGAACTAAATCATGATGGTGGTCACATCCACTATCATGCCACCACACAATGTGGATCCATGCTCTTCCCATGCACCTTGGTAGGAACACACTATGCATAACACATTCCACCATGCTGGCCCACCTAAGGTAGACCTACCCACCGTGGAAGTGGATGTGGGTCCCTCAAATAGCCAATATGATTGGCCAATTTTTAATATACACTCAATTAAAAACTTATCCAAAATCCACATGATGTTCAAATAAAACATACTCAAAACAAAACTACAAAAAAAATCCTCATAAAAAATAATTTATTTTTCATAGCCTCTTCTACTTAAAAACATGGATGTAAACATGGTGTGAGTTAACCAATGACACATGTATTATGAAATTAAGAAAAACTTGTAAATTGTCACATTTAAGATCTTAAAAACATATTGATATCTTCTCAACCATACTTATTGAAAAAAATAATTTTACTCAAATGGAACTTCAATCCCCCCTTTGTATTTTTTACAATTACCCAAATGTGTCAATATGTTTGTTTTTATTTATCCCCTTATTAGAAATGAATATAAAGTTATATTTAAGAGTTCTTATTACATCCAACATCCCCTCCATTTTATTTTATTATCAAATAATTAAACCATACTCAACACAATTAATGAGCTCTATGTTAGTAAACTATAAGTCTATGTGGGAAAGTCTGATGTAGAAAACTAGAGTGATGTCACCTAAGAATCAAGGTTATTAGAATTCTATAATATGATACCATTCTCAAACTGGTTTCATAAAATTCATTAAAGTGGATATTTGATCAAGATTATTAAGATCTTTCCTGCACACATCATAAAAAAAAATCTGAAAGTTCAAGTGAAAAAATATGTAACCCCCTTTTTAGAAAAATATCAACACTATTACAAAAAACAGTTTTTAAAAAATATTGAAATTTTGAATTTTAGAGTGATCATAATTTTCACAATATTTTGATTATTTGAAATATTAAAACAATATATGTTTTCCCTTAAGGTATTCATCCTTCTCATTAAATTCCAAACATGTTAGCACAAAATCATTTATATAAGGGAATAAGGAGGAACAAGTTTATTCCTTAGAAAATGAAATCTGGCTTAGAGTTTCCTATTAACCTTTCTTTTACCTTATTACTTTTAAACTCGAATTTTGAATAGTTTTCTTTTATCTCTTGATTTGGTCCATTCCCAATTTGATTATAATTCATAATTTTTAAGCCATGATTTTTAGATGACTCACCATTATATTTAAATTCATCAATTATTAGGACTTTCTTTTCTTTTTCTTTTAAAATTTTATAATATTATTCAAATTGTTTTAGATTCTCACACAATTCACTAGTGAATATATCATTATTTAATAACTCACTTCTACTCTTATTTTCACTATGAGAAATATCACTTGATAAAAAACCCCTTCATTTCTCATCTTCTTGACAACATCTACAACAAAAATTCTTTATGAATTTATATAAGTCCTACATTGACAATTTATAATATGTCTTGATCATTGGATTCAATTCATAATATCCTAATTCCATTTTCTTGGAATTTTCACCATAAATCCATGACTTTTTCTTAGTAGTGACAAGTTATTACAACATGAATAAGATTTAGGTCCAAACACACTGAAACACCAATAATATCCTATAAACCATGATCTTCCTGACTGACATTAGTTCTACTAGGATGATTGTAGGTTTTACTTTTTCATAGATTGTGGAACTATCTGTATAAGAAGAAATTTTTTGGATGAATTAGTACACTATTCCTTTTTGGAAGATATTTTATTATTTTTTATTTTGGTCTAGTTGTATCCAGTATTATCTTCCATAATTTCACTCTTAGAAATGCGAAATATGCATTGATATTTATTTGGTATTGAATCAATCTTTTTCTATGTACCCTTATTTTAAGAAGCCTTAGAAAATCCACCCATAAGATCAATAACATTGGATAAGTATTATTTCAAATTATTCAAATAAAAATTATCTACAAGTCGCATAGATTGTATCTCATACAATTCTTCACCAATCTTAAAAATTCTTTATTTGAGATTATTCACCATCTTCTCAAATTATTCTAATTTCAACCAGTTTTTTTATTATCTTCAAAAAATTATGATTCTTCCTTGTGAATATATTTTTTTCAAATTTTTTACATCTTTCCTTCTAGATTTTTTATCTTTATCTTATTTTATCTAATTCAATTAAGATTAATATCCTATTTCCCGACACATTATTTTTTTCAAAGGATACCCTGTCAATTTATTTCTTTAGTTTTTTATTTTCCTTATTGAGTTTAATATTTTCTACGAGAGAAGATTGTTTATTTTCTCTTAATATCCATTAAAAATTAGTTCTCTCATAAACTTTATCCTATTCAAATTTGTCTCTAGAATTCATGGATTTTCTTATAAAGGGTATATGATTGTTAGAGTGTCTTCAATATAATGAATCACTCCATAATGATGAAAATTCATCCACTTTTATAATAATAATATTTCTATTCTTGGAAGTAAACCCCTTTTTTTCTTCATCCACTTTCCTTTCTGGAACTTCTTATCCTCTTTATCTGAGTTAGTGTCATCAACTTTCTTCTTTGTATAGTCTTGAGTAAATGGCCACATTTGTGAAAATTACAAAAATTTTGAGGTTGTTTTATATTCCATTTCCATATAACCATTTTTAATAAACTTAAAAACAAGGCCATCATTCAACTAAAGTCTTATTCAGTTTGTTCATCCAAAGAATCACTTGATTTTGGTTCTTCTTTGAATCTATTTTTACCTTTTATCATAGATTCCAAGGCTGTCTCATCTATTTCAATTTTCCTGGTTGTTGGAAATTTTATAATTTAAAATGATATGATAGTACCATGAATTTCATAAGATGAAAGATATTTATAGTATTAAATTTCTAAAATCTTTGAGTAGAATATATCTAGGAAATTTCTTATAAGTTTCTTCATAATAGTAGAATCTTCTAGATTTTCTCCAAAACCCCTGATATTCCTGCCAATATCATTTACCCTTGTATCATTGTCTTCAATTCCTTCATAATCATCCATTTTTATATCATAAAACATTCTTCTCTATATTTTAAACATAGATTATCTTACTTTAAGATTACCTATATAAATACTTCTCAGTTTATCCCAAATCACTTTGGTAGTTCGGTGACCCACCATATTAATATATACCTATTATGATAAATCCATAAATATTGAATTCTATTCCTTTCCATAAAATTATAGAATTATTTTATTAGCTTGTGTCATAGGAACATCCTCATTAATATTTGGGAAACTCACTATTTCTACATTTCTCATTTCCAGGCCTAGTGATAGAAGGTAAGGGAGCGTCCTATTCCTCCAAATGTGATAGTTCATTCCTTCAAAACTAGGAAATTCTCAACTATTAAATAAATTCAAATTCTCTATTTCTCGAAAATTTTTCTAGATCTAAAAAGGGTTCCATGTGATATACTACCAAGTTTAGTGTTCATGGATTAGTTAGGTACCACTAAGTGGTAGAATGGGGGGGGGGGGTAAATCAGTTGTACACAATTTTAACAAAATATTTTTCTTTTGAATAAACCTATACGACTAATAATTATCTTGAACCCTAATATTTAATCATCATCCTCATATTGAAATAAGTAATATAAATTAAATCCCAAACCATAGAGATTTAAAAGGTTCATTACAAATACATAATCATTACTATGTTGGTTAGATCCCCCAACATGGAAACTATGCTATAACAAAAGAAGATTACAATAATTATTTTTTATACCCCTAATTACAAAATGGTAATACCTCCCAGTTACAATTAGTATTCAATATTTGGTTAAACCCCCAAAATTACCCATCATTATAGTGATTGATTAGACCCCATAATCACAATCTTAAAAAAATTGGTTAGACCCCCCATATGAATACTTTAATTTAATATAGATCAATGAACTATAGAATGAACAATTAATGATCCTCCTCCATGAGATTTCTGGATCAAACATGATCAGGTAAAACTTTATGTACCTTTTCTATGATGTTGGTATTAGAAAAAAATTATGATCACCTATAGGTAATAAGATGCGTCAGTACAAAACTGCTCGAGAAAGAATTATTTATTATGTTGAAGACCCAACCACATGGAACAATAAAAACCTGTATATGAATTCCTTCTAAAATAATGATTATGGTTCTATCCAAGATTTATTCTCAACACACTACACACTGATTATGCAATGTATATTCTATGTGCATCTAAGAAAACATTATGCATGAACATAAATTCATGGATGCATCATTCATCATGAATGTATAAAAAATGAATGAACTTCATTATTTTGTGAAACAATGATAACACACAATATCCTCACTTTAATTTTAAGGTATTATATCATGAAAATGAAAATTTTGAATTATGAAACCACATATAAACTGACTCAAATATGCGTATACACTACCTCACAAAATGTGTACTTCCTAATTATAAAACACCTCACACAAGTTTCCATTAAACACATTTCCTCAATTATTTCTTAACTGATAATGATAATAAATTTATCATTATAAACAAGCACAAACACACACGTTATTCACATCATACTTTTCTTAAGAACACAACCATATAAATTTTTCCTTGTGTAAAACTGTAGAGATATATAAAGAGTATCCTGAAAACTCAAAGATGTTTATAAAAAAACTTCTTCCAGATGAACAATGAGTTTTAAGTACACAATTCGAGTACTCAAAGTATCCTCATTCTCCATCACACAAGAGAGAGCTTCATGAAACCTCATCCATTTGGAACACTTGTTCATATTTTCACTATTTATCCCTCAAGATCTATCATATTATCTTTTATATTTTCAGATGGATCATACATAATATGAGTGAGGTCAAGGGTATTTATAAACAAAATTCAATCGACTCGACTCATGATCACTACCTCAATTCAAGAATACCATTCCATAGCTCATGATTTTTGATTATGGGAATCGCCATAACCAATAAAATTTCATTTCCTTCCCACTATTTATCATTAGTTTGATCTTCATTTGTAAATGAAAAGGATGTTTTATGTGGTTTTGATCACATTGGAATCATTAGAACACAAAAAATGGATATTATAAGTCTTATCATGATCATCTATCGATGTTTTATGGATATCTCAGTGAGCAGAAGCCCTCTGATGAGGATTGATGAAGAAGGAAACTGCTAGAAACAATCGAAAAATTCAGAATAATTAGATTGAAAAGCTTGGGTAATTCTATATTTTTATAATAGAGTTATAGTAATGATCAAAACCCAATCCCACATCTAAATGGTAGGTATTTCATAACTCCATTATAATACAATCCACATCTACCGGCTTCCAAAATGGGTTACCGAACACTACCCTCACTCGTGAGAACCATCCCATGCTGGTTCTCCCGTCCACCAATACACTACCCCACAAAGTGGATCCACGCTACTGTTATGCACCTTTATTGGCATTCACTATAAATAACCTTTACCACTATACTAGCCTGGCTGAGGTAGAGCTGCCCATCTCAGCAGTGGATGTGGGTCTCTCAGATGGCTGGTATGGTTGGACACTTTTTAATATACACACTATTTAAAAACTTATTTTAAATACACATGATGTTAAAATACAACTTCTAAAAAATAAAAACACAAAAAAATCAAATAATTATGCAAAATAAATCATATTAATGGACTCTTCTACAAACAAATGTTGAAGTAAATATGATGTTAGTTAACCAATGACACATGTATTCTGAACATAAAACCACCTCCAAAATCATAACATTTAAGAAACTCAAACAATATTGATAAATTCCCACTCATAAATATCGAAATAAATTCAATTCAATCAAAGGGAAAGTAAAAATAAATTTTATTTTAAATATTAAATTTGGAATAAGAATGAATATAGACACCACTCTTATAAAACTGGAAAAAATGGTCAAAAATATAAGCAACCGATGTTGGAAAATATGAAATAACTAACTAATATACATATAGATAATGATTATAAATGAAAATTATAATTATTTTTGTTTATTAAATATTTTTTTAATGTATATTAATATATTCATGTTGTTCTTATGTGAGGTTATAACGCATTTTACTAAGTCAGAATAAAGTTAATGGGTTTTTATGACTCAAATATTTTCCTTGGGTCATAATCACTTTTATTTGTCTAAAAACATTCATGTTTGATCATATATAACCTATACTGATGTTATTTTATTTTTCAACATTATCTTATATGGAAATATTGTTTTAAAACAATGTATTATTCAATGATGAATCTATTATTTGGTAAATAGGTAATTTTTTCAAGAATAATCCCCATTTATTTTAACAGATTTTTTTTCCATATCTATTTTTTACATACCAAAAACATTCACCTTTAACTACTGTAAAATAATTTTTTTCCTTCAATAATCTATATATTCACAATTATCCATTTTAAAATAAATATTTATTTATACTTTTTGTGATGTAGATTTGAATAAAGGTGCATTAAAATATTTAAAATGCTTTACCTTACCATGATCTTATATTCTTCCCTTTTACATAAAATTTTGACATATTTATTATTTATTATCATGGTATCTTTATTATGATTTCTTATTTAATGTTTCAATTTATTTATAAATTGAATTGAAAATCATTTATTCTTAAAATTACATTAATAAATACTTTTTAAGAAAAACAATTTTTTTTAATTTCTCTTAAATTTTCAAATTATTATTTTCCAATGGATTAATGGTTCATAAATCAATTTATATTTGATATTATTAAATAATATTTTTGGAAATAATATTTTTGGTATCAAATGATCATATTTTTTTGTGATACCATTTTTAAAATCTATGAAACCCATTTTCATCTAATGTGTTAGTTATGATAAGATGAATTATTTGAATTTAAGTAGCACTGATATGTATGAAAGATAATGAGTAGGGTCCTATATTTTCATCCAAGGAATTAATTTTGGTTTTATATCTCATGATATAATGAATAATGGAAATAATTATATTTTTTTCACACACTAAAGGGTGGAAACACTTGGGAATGTTCATATAAATTAAAGGGAGAGCATACTTGGATTTTTTCACAATGTTTTCCTATTCATATGTTTTTTTTTCTGATTTTATAAAATTTTATTTATTTATAATATATTCCAAATATTTATGATATTCCATGTTCTAAAGATGTTTCACTTTCTAATGTTATGATTGTATGTTTTGTTTTATTTCTATTATGTGCTTATAATCTATGTTTTTGATGACCTTTATTTAATATTATGTTTCTATACCATGATCCTTAATGATCAATAATGTTTTATGATTGTCACTTGTGATCCAATAATGTTTTTATAAAATACTTCTCACTCACTCATGGTTTTCATCATGTTTATTATATTACCATTGTTACTAGTTGATAAACTTCCCTCACATAGTATTTAAGCTCACTGCTATCTTATATTTATATTAACCAGGTTATAAATATGATTATATCATATGAGATGTCTAGAAGAGGGTCTAGAAGAGAATTGTTATATAGAAATGAACTCAAGTGTTCAAGAATATGATTTTTATGTAGATATTTTCTAAGAAACCAAAATTTCAGGTCCTTGAGTTGTGAAAATATTTTTGAGATGTTTTAATTAAACCATTATATCGATGTATTATTAGTATATATTTATCTTAGGTTTCCATAGTTGGTATAGATGGAAAGATTTACTTATTTTTGTTTATTAATTTAGTTACCTTTGTTATTAAGGTTATATAACCTTAGTAAAAACCTAGAGATGAGTATAAGTATAGGATGATATCCTAAAGTAATTGAAATGTCTTGAGTAAGTGGTTTTCCTAGAAACAAATCCCTCTTTGGATACTGGAAAGTGGATGCAGATATGGAATAGATTCACCTTGGGGCAATCATACCACAAAAGGTTTGTTATGACTGATCTGATCTTCACTATGAAGCATGATGAGTTGGACTAAGACTAAAAAACTAGCTAGGCACTCTTGTGGGATATGCTTTGGTTGATCATATGATTTTTACAAACTACTACGAAGGATTTATTTCTTTGTTAATTTAAGTGATTAGTTTGAGAAGTTTAAAATGACCTATGATAATGCAGCCTAGTTGAAACATATATTGATATTTTTTTGACTAATGGAACTATAGAGAAACATGATAATGTTAAAGAAGAAGATGTTTTAAATATGAATTCCTTTTATGATTATAATAATTCCCCCATATTGTTAATGATAATTCACTCATGTCTACCCTTTTGGTTTTTGTAATAGATGGAATTATAAGGAACCATGGGTGTGGGATAATGGAGATATTACCTCAATGAAAAACCCATAAGAATGAGATATGAAGTGAGAAACCTTGGGATTTTTCCAAACTAGCTATTATGAAATATGATTAACAGTGTGAATATAGTCGTAGTCCCAAAAACACTAAAGAAGATATGGATGGAGTCTCATAAAAGATAAAGTAATGAATATGAGAGGAAATAATGTTAAATTTTCTTATATGTCAAAAAATTCAAATAATCACTATGAAAATATCATCAAGGAGATTGGAATATACTTAAATTTTATAATAGGGGGTCATTGAGCATAAAACTATTATAATAAAATGAAGAGGATAATTAACATAATATGAGTGGGAAATATGAATCTAAAAGTACCACCCAATGCATTATGTGTGGAAAATAGAGATATTTTCTAAGTTAGTGTAATAATATAGGGGACGATAGGGATTGTAGGCATGAAAATCAATATGAACACGGGAATAAGGTGGTTCCTATTTAATAACTACCGCTGAGAAGGATTGTAATAACCAAATCCTAAACTAAAAATTGGGAATATGATATCTTTACTCTAGAAACATTATTTTTCCTATATTTTTTTCTATGTGTACCAACCTGATGTTTTTTATGAAATAAAATATTAAGTTTCATGATGGTGCAATTTTTAAATTTAAGTTTATGTGAATATAAAGCATAATAAGTGTACTTTAGATAGATTTGGTGTAATTATTGTAATGGATTAAATATTTAAAAACAAAATACATATTCACCAACCATGGTTAGATTACCCAAAACATAATCCCTATTTAAGAAAAATGGATTGGGGGTGGAATGAAAAACCAACAACTTCCATAGGTAGATATTAACAGCACTGCCACAACAGATGAAATCAATGAGTCACATTCATAATCATCAATCAATCAACCACTACTGCATGTAGTCCTAGATGTTACTAATTAAGTTGAATGAAACATTATAATAGAGGATATAGAATACAACCCACCTTATTCTACCTCTATTGTAACAATATGTGATGGTTAAGAGAAAAATAGGGAGGCTTCATAGTGACCTCAGGGCTTAGAGCAGTTCAAGAACCAGGTTAGATTATCCAACGCATGTGAGCCTGTCCATTATATTTGCGAAATATCTTGGGTCTTGGAAGGCACTATTTGGGAATATGAAGAGTTACCCAGAATAGATATATTGGGATGACCATCCCACACCAACCTTTAGTGAGATGATTTCATAGAGTGGGTTGGGTAAATGCTGGTGCACAATGAGGGCTAGAAGATGGGTGGTTATCTATTGAGGTTGGCGATGTAGATAGGGGATAATCTAGAGAGGGAGAAAGTTGATTCCATGGTGGTGGCTACTTCAAAAAGGGATTAGTAGGGTATGAATGTTTTTCTCAATGAGCCTTATGAGGAGGAGGAGAATTCATCATTGAAATCTTAATTTGAACTCACTTATCTATCAAAACCACCATGTTAAAGAACCATAAGGGATGATAGATATGTGTGTATGGTGTATCTATAATAAAAACATGGATTCATTTTTCAAACCTCAAAGATATTTATGAAAATATATCAATGTAATTCAGAAGCTATGAACTCCAGGAAAAATAAAGTAGTTCTTAACACCAAACCATGAGAGGTATTTAACTCCAATAGTAGAAAGAAACATAATATTAGGATAATTATTATTATAAGTGAATAGATTTGATTAACACTTTATTATAAAATGAAATACCAAGTCTAATTAAAGATAACATTATCTAACTTTGTTAATAAGTAGTAATTAAAAACAAGAGGACATAATTTATTTAAGGGAGGATATAATAACCCGAGATTTCACAATATATTATACATAAACTAATAATCTGTTAAATAGTGTGTTTTACATAATATTCCAAACTAAAATGAAAAACATTGATATATTTTATATATTAAATATTTTTGTTAAAACATATACAATAAATTAGTTTTTATAAATTGAAGTAACCATATTGCAATATCAATAAGGGATGTTGGAAGAAATAAATTCTGAAAGTGGATAACTTCCTTATGAATCCCATTTCACTAAGATAATAGGAGACATATATTTGATATGTCTTGAAATACAACAATAATAATATGATCTCCAGAAATTATGGTTTGAAAAAGACCATATATGGGAGAAGTTAACGCTCATGGAGAATTACACAATATCCTTTCTAGCTGAACTGCCACCCGAAACTACAACCAACGCTTCTCTTATGCATAGTTCTTATGAAAAGATAATTAGGGGTTTTAGTAGAAATTACGATTATATCAAAATTTAATAAAATATTTATATGTGGATATATTTCATGTATTTTTATACATTTTGAAAAGTCATTTTTTCTCAATGCACTTTTTGCTTTAAAATTTTATTTTATAGAAATTGGTGTTTAATTTCAAAGAAATTAATTTATTATTATTTATTAATAAAAATATAAATTTATTGTAATAGTAATAAGTTAACAATATATTAATTAAATTTATAGGAAAATGAATAGTTAATAGACCAAAAGTTATTTTCCTATAAAAAATATTTTTCACTATTTTTTTAATTTTTAATTTAAATTTAAATTTTTTATTTTTGTATTTTAATTTGAAAAATTTAACATAATATTTTTATTTATTATTTAAATATTAACTTAAGATTAATATTTAATATTTTTCTAAACAAATTGATTTTTTAAGTGAATAGTGAAATATAACATTTTTACAAATGCAGAAAAATTTAAAACATTATTTGTATAAAAGTAGGAATTAAGAACTTATAAAATATTTTTCCTGAAAAAATTTAATATTATAAATGAAATTATATATTTTCAAATTATTATTACATTTTACAAACATATGATTTATATTTTATAAGTCAAGTAAATTTTTTCTCAATTTTTTTTAATATTTATATATTTGTTAAGTTAATTTTTTTTAATAATTTTAGAAATAGAAATAGGAATAATTAATATCAAATTTATAATTAGTAGTTATAAATTATCTAATAATTTTAACTTTATTTTTTGTCAAAATATTAATTTTCCTTCGATAAGAACTCGTTATCGCGATAAAAACTAAAATTGTATAAATTATAATTAATGGTGTAAAGGGATTGAAACATGTTTACAACTTTTATGAAAAATAGTTTTGAGGATATATATAAATTATATCTTCCTCAACCAATTATTTCTAAATTTTTTGAGCCACTTACCTTGAGAGATACTTCCCATTATAGAAAAGGTAAAAGTATTTACAAAAATAGAATCCCTTTTCTTGTATAAAAGGGGATCTCCTATCCCCACACCCCATCACAAAAAACCACCTAATTTCATTAAAAAATATTCCCAAACCTCACCTAATAACACTTATCCACATTAAAAAGGTTTTATTATCAAAACAACATCCCTCAGGGGAATCTTCCCCTTTGAAAATAAGATTATCCCAGAATTGAGGTATAAGTTCCTAACCTCGCTTTCTATTTAATATTTTTATGTGTGCTGAATCTTACAAAAATTCAATTAGACCATTTTAAAATGATATAATTAGTATCATTATTATATAAATATTTTATTATAATGATGGTGCATTCATTAACCACCCTTCCCCTTTTCTCTTGAGAAAAGCGAAAACCAAATTCGTGTGTGAGTGCAGGTTATCGCCTCTACAAAGTGTCTTGTTTCGTTTTCATTAAACTACTTACATGGATTTTAATGATGATTAATATAATAAATAAGTATGATATTTATAATTTATCTTATTTTATTAAATAATAAATCCTTTTATACATTTATATCATTTTATGGAAAATAAAATCATTAACCATGCATACACGTAGATTACCACCTCCATAGAACAATTGATTTTAGATTTTATTTTCATAAATGAATTACATGAATGTTTATGATAATGGGTTTAATATATAAATATTATGTTTATTATATCATTAAATTTCTATGATAATAAATTACATAACCTATTAATGATATGATCAACTAATGATCGTCGTTAATTCAATGGCTTAAAATAGTCTTATTAAGGGGAGAATATTTTATTTAAATTATTTAATACTTTAATATCCATTAATATTTAATTAAATAATTTATAATTATGATATATCACACTAATAAACAGTAAAATATATTATTATTCTATTTTTCTAATGATATTTCAACTAAATCACTTAATAATCATCCAATAATCATGGTATGATCATGTTTGGGTTGGTTTGACCACCTACCAAAACAATGCAATAAAATCATATCATGGATGACAATTAAAATATAATCAACTATATAATATGATATAGATATTTAAATAAGATTTTGTTTTTGGGATGTAAAGGATACATCAATATTTAACTCAATTATTAAGAAAACGCCTTTAATTGGTAAATAAAATCCCCAAAGTCTGCTTATTGTTGATTTTATCTTCAAGGTTAAAGAGTAATACAATCATCAAGTGAATTTTAATCTTCTTAAACCATTATAATTAATAAATTATATTAATTTTAATGATATTTTAATTATGAACTTAGGACTATAGAAGAATACTGACATGTCTCTTACAAAAATAGTATAAACGGTCAAAACTATAAACAACTAATGTGGGAACATAGAAAAAAACTAACTAATAAACATATAGATAATAATTATAAATAAAAATTATAAATATTATTATGTATGAATATGGTTCAAAATAATTATATTAATATATTTTTTTACATGATATTAGAGTGCATTCAACTAAGTGGAAATGAAGGTGATGGGATTTCATGACTCAAATCCATTATTTGGGTCACAGTGACCCCTCTTTGTCTAAAAATTTAATTTATGATATTATCTAACCTATTATGATATTATTTTGTATTTAATTATTTTTAGGAGTAATAATATTTCAAACCAAATTATTATTCTTCATAAATCTATTGTTTTGTGAAAATGTAATTTCATCAAGAATAATTCCCATTTATTTTAATGATTTTTTCTTCTATATCAATGTTTTTTACTTCATTGTAATGTTGTCCTTTAACTAGTAGAAAAATAAATTTTTTTATCTCTAATTATCATGATATTCCATTTTATTTATTTTGGAACAATGGTTTCATTATCCTTTTAATGATTGAGGTTTTTAATAAAGGTGTTTTAAAATTTTTGAAAGGGTTTTCCTTAGAAAGATATTATATTCTTCAATTATACTTCACATTTTGAAATATGATTTATTTTTTATAAAGGTATTATTATTTTAATTTTTTTGGATTAATGTCTTAATTGGTTTTATGTTCATCTTACAAAAATGGTTTTTGGAAAGTTACTTGAAAATAACATCTTTTTAATATGATATTAAGAAGCATTTTTTAAGAAAAAAATCATTTTTTTGATTTATATTCCATTTTAAAATAATTATTCTCCAACGGAGTAGTGGTTTATAAATCACCCTATATATTCACTTCTTAAACAATATTTTTGGGTGTTTTTTTGTTTCAAATTATCATGTTTTTATGTGATATAGTTTGGAAAAGTTATAAAACCCATTTTTATTTCATGGGAGTTTTTTGATAAGACAAATGATTTGATTTTAAGTAACACTTATATATATGGATAATGATGGATGGGGTCCCATATCACCCTCCAATTCATTGGTTATGGTTTTATATTTCATGTGATAATGAATCATGGATATACTTGGAATTTTTCACATACTAAATGGTAGAAATACTTGGATTATTCTACAAAATTAAATGTTTTACATACTTGGATTTATTCACGATGGTTTCCTATAATTATGTTTATGTAAATTTTCAAAAATTTGAATTATGTACAATCTATTAAAAATTTATATGATATTCCTTGTTCTAGATATGTTATTATTTCTTATGTTATGATTTTTTGTTTCTTTTGATTTATATTATGTGTTTCAAAGCCATGTTTTTATAACCACTATTTTGTGTTATGTTTCTATACCATTATCTATAATGATCAATCAAGTTTTATGATTGTCACTTAGGATCACACAATATTTTTATATCATAATTATCCATCACTCAAATTTTATCTCATGTTTATGATCTAACAATTATGAATAGATGGTAATTTTTTCTTACTAGGAATTTAAGTTCACCACTTTATTATGTCTCCATTCCACAGGTAATGAATATGATTATATCACATGAGATGACTAGAAGATGTTATATAGAATAAAAATTATGGAGAAATGTTCGTAAGAGTTGTAAAAAAATATTTTTATGCTTCCAATATCTAATACATTAATATTATTTGTCCTTGGGTTGTGAAAATAATTATGAGATGTATTAATTAAACCATGATATCAATGTGTTATTGATGTATGTGAGCTCTGGTTTCCATAAGAGGTGAGGCTGAGTTATTTGTTTTGATTTTTGATACTTATATTTCTCATTGATTTTTTATGATTATTATTTCCTATTATGATTTATTTTTTTCACCCTCACTTTTGTTTTGATCGTGAGAACCCAAGTTCTTGAGAAGGATGACATAGTTAAGATGATCTCCCTTTTCACCAACAATTATTGTGAAGTATGTTCATTTCCCTTGACTAGTGATTGTTACTAGGTACTTTACACCAACCAAGGTCATGAGACTCATTTGTGAAATTAGTCTAGGTTACCTATCTTCAGTAACTATAACATAGATCTTATGAATCTTATTCTTTGTTTTGTGGACTGATATTGGTAAATCTACTTGCTCTTCTTAAGATTTACTTAATTTATTAACACATGTGGCACTATATATTTGCTTATTTTATTTTCTTATTTTATCTATGATATGGTTCCTTTTTTATTGATCTTCATATTCATGAGGCGTGTGATAATTTTTCAAAAGAATAATAATAATTTTTTTTCATGGAACTTTTAAAATGGAATAAGGGGTTATTTAATATGGTGTATGTGATTTATAAACATATGTTTATACGTGATTGTTTTATTTTAATAAAAAACAACAAGGAAAGTTTAAAACACTGTTTTTAGATTTTATTTATTTTAAATTTAATTAAGAATGACAAAAATATTTTATATTTAGATTTAAAACTATCTTTAAATGGATATTTCATTAAAAGTTAGGAATTTTGAATGGTAGGTGTTGGCCTACTAAGATTGTTTATACTCACACCCATCTTACATATCTATTTCATACCTTTGTTCAACTTTTATTCAATCTTTGGGTGTGTATAAAATCAGATCTGGTTAGTGACTCGTAGAGACTTGAGGATAGTGGTTATCTTATTTAATTTATTTTTTAGAAAAATTTCCTATTACTTGATTTTTTAGGATGCGTAACTTGTAATTCCATTTACTTTCATAGAATGTAAAACCAGTTTTGTCCTTAAATGTGTTCTTTACTCCATTTAATTATGGGTTTTAGTGAATGTGTATTATATATCAAGGGATTGGGGATATTTTTGTAGGATGTTTCTGTAGAGGGAGTTGGGGGTGAGAAGAGTAATTTAATTTACTTTAAATTAAAATAATTATTTAAATAAATATATATATATATATATATATTGTATATGATTTTGGAATATAAATTCAACTTATTAACAATTCCTGCTTTATTTTTCTGGTCAATGCCCCATTCTTCATTAACATTGATTTCAAGGTGAAATCATCCCCAATGATTGAATTTTATTTCCATGAAACTTATCATTAGCCCCTGGGGGTGATGGATTCTTCTTGGGGTATGTCGTGGGATATTTTGGGCATCTTATAGATAAATAATGTAGGCTGGTTAATGAACAATGATATAAGAGCCTAGATTATAAAGTGGGAGTTTAGGTTCATTAATATCATATTGAGGATACAAGACACCATAATGACTCACATAAAAAAAATCCATCAATGGAAATCCTTCTAAAACGTCCATTATAAGAATATACTTCATAACATCCATCAGAAATAGAATTAGACACTGCCATCAATCATTAGATGAACTACTATGAAACATAATTATAGAAGATTACCCCTTGATTTTATCTCCTAAAACTTGGAAGAAAAAACACCCCAGTAACCAAAATGTTTCAAATTTTATCACCTCATTCTAGTATTTATTAATTGATCATTTAAAAATTCAAATAAACACTTAACAAAAAATATGAAAGTAAAAACAATAGGCACAATGCGCAACATGATCAACATGGTTTGAACATTCATCCTACATCCATGGGAGAAAAACATCACTTATTCTAATTCATCTAGGAGAAAAAATTGGTTAAAAATTAACTGACATCCTACTAGTTTTACAAAATAAGTATCACCAATTCCTGCTTTCATAATATTGGTTCTTTTGATTTAATTCATTCTAGTTTCCATCCTTACAAACTTCATCCTTTACCATTGGATATAGTGCATTAGGTACATATGTCTTCCTAGGTTGGATTACCTAAAGGGAGATCTTCCTTGTCCTTTATCATACATATCAGCACCACCGAGTTCTTTATACACTTGCACAAGTGGAACAATGACCATCTTTATAGAGGACCCTAGCTGGTCATTCAGTCAATACCACCATTTGAAAAGTGTAGGAATCTATCCATTGGCTCTAGATACTTCCAATTTCATTTAAAAAACATAATTATAACCATCATATTATGATTCATTGTTCAGGTCATCTTCCAAATTTTCTACTAATGATGTTCCACAACATCTCCTTCTGAAATGATTTGAACATTCCATATATAGTATCTTCTCAAAAGATGAATTCCACATAATACATTATGGAAACCCATAGAAACTTTTTCAACTTCAAGAGGCTTCCCCTTCTATTTTACTCCCCAAATTCCTCTAGAACATGATTGAATAACTCAGGGATCCTTCCAGAAGTATCCCTTATAAGTACTCAAACTCCATTATGATTATTATATACTACCTTTGAGATTAGTCCAGAATATTTTCATTCCATTACTCAAAGTGAATATACCAATCCTTTATTCAAATGAAACCTTCTTTAAGGATCCATCTAGAATGTTATTCCAGAAGTTTTTTCATATTATGAAATTTTCATATTCAACACCTTCTAAAGATATTACTTCAATTCTCCTTATTATAGACATTCCATAGTGATAGTTCAATGTCTCCAACCATATTCTCAATTTTTACCTTTATAAAATTTCAATTGGAAACTTACACAATTGATATAGGAAACATTTATCACACTAAACACAATAATATCTCACTTGATAATTGATTTAACAGGACGAGTACATCAATATCCCACTTGAGGAACATTTTCATGTTCTCACCAAGTTTCCTGATGGATCAACATTTATCATAGTTATTTTATTAATACACCTACATAGTTCTCCACTATATGCTCTTTTTGATCATCCAATATGCCACTAAAATAAGGATATACCTTTAACTTCCAAATCCATGATCTTCCTTTCCATTACATCCCCAAAACTAATCCTAAATCCCCTAATAATTTTCTTAAATTAAAGGGAGATGATTTTACATCCTCTAACTTTATTGAACATTACATCAATATAATTAATTCAAGAGTTGTGTCTATGAAAAAACTCTATCATAATTACACATGTTTCTAAAGACCTTTTAATAGTTTTCTAACAATCTAAGAGCTTATTGGTAATCAAGATTCAATGACATCATCAGAACAGGCTACATTAAGAACTCATCTTTCTAAAAATAATGATTTAATTCAAATGAAGAACTCACACTATAACTTATTCTAGAACAATGAAGGACTTGATGATGATTTTATCACACCTCTCAACCAAGTCCTGACCCTTCAAGTATCATAAATTTATTCTAGAGGCCCTTACACTACATTGTTGATCTTCCAATTATTTTTTTCCTAGATAATGGGAAAAACAAAATTATTTATTACCAATGGGTAAAGAACAATATTTCTTGGACTTGGGGTTGTTTATCTGGGTTTTAATGTGGCTATGGTTTAATATTTATGAAGAATTTGTAGATGATAGTGGAAACATCCATCAAACTTCCAAAATTCAGTGTGCCCCATGATTTCATCCTCCAGACCACCTTCTATTACAACCAAATCATGAATCTTCTTATTAGAAGCTAAATTTTAGTAAAATGGATTACCAAGAGATAAAACATTAGGACTAAGAACTTCATCCATGTCCACTAAATATTTCACTATTTAATATAGAGTTATAGAAAAAATTAACTTGACTTAGTTTTCCCATACTTTCTTTTATCTCTATCAGTTTAGTGTAATCATGAATATTGTGCCCCATATTCCTTGTTCTAGTCATCTGATGTCCAATATGAAAACAATCATTTTAGGCATCTTCTTATGGAGTTTGAAACCCATATATATTTCACTATAACCATGAATACCCATCCTTATTGAATGTGTTATTCTATAATATAATATATTGATCAAATTTTTTTACTAAAATATTCATTCCCATCCAAAAAATCCACATAGAATAGGATCAACAACCAAAATTTTTATCGACTTGAATTTTCAACATCATCTAAATCCTCATTCTAAAACATGTATCAAACTTTAATTAAAAAGTATATTAAATAAATTTTGTTGTTATCATAACCTTTTTTTTTATTCTGGAACTTCATACGTATTCAACTTTCTTATAGAATGCCACTCAATGAATGAAAAATGCCATATGATACCTATAGATGGAGGAATTTCAATATCCATCATCATATATGGTACTATATCTATATTCTAGTGAATATATATAAAAAACTAATAGATGATCTGACATGAGGTACTACACAGTCTTTCATCTAAGCTCGAAAAACCTCCTCAAAAAAGAAAATAGAATTTGAGACTTCATCTGGTCAAGATGATTTTTGATGTATTGAAACCTTTTGGTACTGCCACTGATTTAGAGTGACTTTCTAAACATTGATAAACAAATCACTAGGAAACCATGAAACCATGCACCGCCACAAAACACTATAAAAAATTCCTTATAATACCATGTTGATATCAGACATATGATTGAGAAACCACCTCTGACACCACTTGTTTGAAATAATGGACACTAAAAGGACATTATTTTGAAACCCCATTTAATGTATATCCTTATGAAACATCTATATGAACATCACAATTCAAAAAAATCCATCAGAAGAATCCTATAACACTATCATCCACCATCAAAAGTAAAAATGTAGAAAATGGTTATAGAATATTCCACCATGACTTCAGATCCCAAAACTAGGAAGATAAATACCCTAGTCACCACACCATATTGGAAATCATCACCACATTCTATTCTTCCTTATGAACACCTTCAAAAAGTAAAATAATACCCTTATAGATAAAATATAAAAGTACAAATAATTAGAGAAAATCGTAATCAGATTAACATGCTTGATAATTGAATCCAAAATAAATTAGAGAATGAAAATAATCATTCTTATTCATTTAGAAGAAACAATTGATTATCAAGAAATATTCATCCTTCCAGTTATAAAAAATAATTCTCACAAGTTCCTCCTTCTAGAATGCTGCATCTTCTATTTCCAATCCTTCAGTTCTATGTACCTAAAAACTTAAACGTTCAACATCATATTGATTTTCTTCAGTATATGCACATGTCCAAGTTGTATTCCATGAATGGGATCAAACTCATCCTTTTTCAAGAATATCAGCACCACTCATTTCTTCAAATGCATTCATAGGTGGACCAATGCGCATATTTATAGAGGACCTCATATGGTTATACACTTAGAAATACTATCCAAAAAGTGTGGGACTCCATCCTTTGGCATTAGAAACTTCCAATTTACCATAAAAATAATCATCCCAACCTCCATATTTAGTTTCACTATACACGCAATCTTCCTATATTCCAACTGATTAAACTATACAAAATATCCTTTTGGAATGATTCTAGGAGTCCATCATCTACATCTTATAATTAGAAATAATTATATATAACAAATCACCAAAAATAAGGAATTAAATTCATGTTTTAAAATCTAACACTTTCATTTAACTCATTTCATTACCTAAAATAATGGGTGAATACCTCTAATCTCCTTTCAAAAGCTACCCTTTTGGTACTCAAAATCTATTTTGATTCCACCTAACTATTTTTGAGCTCGTTTTGATACTAAAAGTGAATATTATGAACTTATTCAATTTAACACCTTGTAATGAAATTAGTTCTAATAACTTTATTCTATATGTTTCATGGTGCTGGTGTAATTTTTCATTAATATTCCCAAATGTTACCTATAGAAATTATCCTTCTATTCCACATTTGTTCTATAAAAATATTTTTTAGACCAAACCCAACATAACCCTTTTTTTTATTTTGTATGTTCCATGATATTTTGATGATATGGTGGTTATAACTTGAGAGGTAAGTTTAGGAGAGAGTCTAGATAGCTATTTTCTATTTGGATCCTTGACCAGTTAGGTGTAGTTTGGGATTGAGTCATGGATTTTGATTATTTTTCATGAGATATTTGATATGTTTGGTATAGAAGTGATATTTGAGATCCCAATGACTTTCAAGTGATGTAATAGTTTTTTCAAGAATGGGGTAATGGTGGAGTAAGAGATAGATCCACACAACTAGACTACTCGGTATGACTAGCCATGTGAATCCTACGAGGGTAGTTATCAAGACTCCATTAATCCGGAAAAGGCATTATATTTAATTTCAATTTTTTAAACCTATTTTAATTACTAAATTAATCTTAATGTGAATTATCTCTTGTTAAAGTGGAACTGTAGAGGGTTTAGTGATTCCTGATATTATTGGAGTGAATCTATTGTGGTATTTTGTAAATTTCTTCTTTTGATTATAATTTTTAAAAGTTATTATTGGGTTAAAATGGGGTTTTATTATTTTTAATTTTTTTGGGGTTTGAAATTAGTTCCAGTAGGTTATTTTAATCAGGTTTATTGTTTCAATTTTTTTTCATAAAGTGTTTAATTTTATTATGTGGTTTAAGAAAAATGTATTGGAAGGAAGTGAGTTGTTATAGAAATGGTTTAAAATGAATTCATTTATTTTAAAAATGATTTTAATTTATAATAAAATAATAAAATGTTTTTTTTAATTTTAATCAAGTTTTTGTTGTAAAATTATTTATTAAAAGTTGTTTATTTTTAATAAAAGGTGTTTTAGGATGTGTGAATAATGTTTTTTGGTATTATTAAGTTTGTTATAATGGATTTTCCCTTGGTTATTGTGGTAATATTTGGATTGATTCTTTGGAAATGGATTAGTTGAGTTCATGTTTCATGTTATTTAAATTATACCTTCCATGAAGGTCATGAAAAATTATTGATATTCTATATCAAGGGATGACCCTGAGGGTGAATATTGTCATAATTTAGGTGTAATTATCCTAGTTGATGGCCCCACCCTGTCTTGGAACTAATTTTTAAGGATGAAATATTTCTTTAACTTATATCTATTTCAAGGTTTCTTGTATCATTATCCACCAAATTTTTGTAGTGGTTTTGGTTTTTTGTGAGTGTATGGGAATAACATAGTTAAGTTCTGTGGAAATTTTTGGATCATTGGTTATTCGGATGGTTTTGTGGTTAGTGTTTCTTTCTTTGGTGTACTGGGAGTCAGTAAGAGCTTTTGAGGTGTGTTCAATCAAGTTTTATGTTGGGTGAATCTTTGGGGGTGCTTATGAAATGATTGTTCTGAGTGTTCCTTGAGGAATTGAGTTGTCTCGTATTGAGGATGGTTTATGCTTTTGGTTTAACATTATCATGTTTAGTTTCTTTGTAGATTCAATATGGTAATACCTAGGGAATCTATTTTAATATATCTAGGAACAATATCACTTTTGTAAATAACCTAAGAGTGTTGGATCATTTATGGTTTTCTATGGGATGGAGCCTATATGGTTGAGGTCTTAGTTTCTTATGTGGAGCATGGTGACCCAGGTCTTAGTCTCAGGTTGGGTTTTGTTGAGTTTTTTCTTGTGGGTGAGTTTCATTTTTAAGATCCCAGTTTTACTTTCTTGGTTAAAATTGGGTTTTGTGATATATTAAGGATTGTTGGGATTTTGATGAAATTGAGATTCTTAGTGGAATTCCAAATAAAAATATATCTCTTAGTTTGTTCTTAAAGTTTAAAATTGTTTTAAAAATATTGTGAGTCATATGTTATGCCTCTATTCACTATAGGAATCCTCTTATTAGCTATGTTAGATATCTTATTCCATGTTATGCTTAGGTAAGATTCATGTTTTTTTGATATTTTTCTGGATACTTTGAGTATTTTTTATGGGTAGTTGGGTTATGTAATAACATTGAGTGGTTCTATTTAAATCTATCTATCCTTAGTCTTCCCTCCAGTACACCCACCTTATGAATTGAATTTATATTTCCTGTCTAATACTAATGCATTTTACTTTTAATAATTACTTTTAGGAGAATATAGTGTAATAGTGGGGATAATTATCCCAACCATTTGTGATAATGGTTTTTAATTTTAAATTAATTTGTGTTATTTTAACTGTGACTAAATTTTTTCCAGGAAACTTTGTAATTTCAAAATTTTGAAGGGCCATATAGTTATCCAGTGTAGTTTGAAAAACCATTTAGAAACCATACATTTGAGGTTCATATTAAGAAATTTCCATTTAGCACAGTCTCCACATGGTTAGTTAAACTAGACGAGGTTCTAAGAGTAACCATGTCAGAAAATTTTGTATAGTAAGTGAGGTCCATACAATTACCACATGGTTTGGTAGACGATGCAGGTAAAAAATGGGTAGAGCCTAGTTTTTAAAATTTTAGAACATCCATGTTTTCCATTTTTATTTTTGTAATCCTCATCCACATATCTCTCTCTCCCCTCTCGATTGTGCTACCCCTTGGAAAAAACCCCTCCTCATGCATGCCTCCTTCCTCCAATATAACTTTTAATTTAGAAATTTCTCTCAGTTTAGTGATGATTTAATGTAGAATCTTTGAGGTAATGTTTACTCTTCCCTATTCTCCCCATTTTCTTGAATTTTATTCATCCGCCATCACTATTTTTGTTTTTATGAACCATAGAAAAAGGATTTCCATTATTTTTGTGATTCATTTGGGGTTTAGAGTTAGTGTAGGTCTTATATTTCTTATTTGTGTATCCTTCATTAGAGACGATTCATTTTAGACTATTTTATATTTATTTGAGTTTTTTTGGTCCATTAAAAATATTTTAATTTTGGAATCATTGATTTCTTTTCTTCTAAAAATTATGTTTCAATTTTCTATGATTCAATTACTTGTTTTTACTAAACTTTATTATGGTTTTAATTAGAATAGATTGGTTTTATAGTTTAAAAGAATTGTGAAAAACTGTTTGATAAAGAGATAATGGATGGGATGCATCAGAATAAGTAACTATTGAAGAAGACATGTCCGCGGGGTGTAAGTAAAGTTATATTATCTGGGAGAGTAGTTGGAGGTGGCTGAAATTTTGACTTGTTACCAACACCACCCTAGGTGGTCGCCACTAGGCTCAGGGTGCTTGTGGTCAGGGGAGAGGGAAACTGTAAGAAGCTTATTATTGTGAACTGGAGGATACGAGGATGATACTAGGTATGATTTATGTATTATCTACTTTAACTATAGTATTTATAGGCACATGTTTGATATAGTAATTTCCTTCCATAAATATGGTTACAGACTCAGAGATTCTTCTTGATCCCTTAGCTTGACCCCTGCACCTGGAGACTCCTACTAGAGGTGACTCATAAATCACACACTTTTACCGATTGTGTAACCCAAATATTAGAGGTGAGAGTGTTTTTAGGTCTCTTTTAGTAGTGATAAGGCCTTACAATTTCATCTTAATAATTTTTTGGTTATCTAATTTTTTTCCCAGATAAACTATTTTAGGTGGAGGATATAGTTTTTCCATAGTGATGGGATGAGGTTTTACCTTATATGTGAAAAGAAAACCTAGATAGAGTAGGATAATATCATGTTTATGAAGGTACACCTGATTACACACAAGTTAGCTTGAATGACGCTTGGTGTAGTGGATGATATGAGATTTCAGTTTCATGTAGAGGTAGTGGATTACTAGTGTGTCTTTCTTGAGGGATTATCAGTGTTTCTTTCCCATTAAGTGATAAAGTTATGCCTTCATCTACACCATTTGTATGTCCTGATACCACTTCTAGAATATCAGAGAACTCCCATATATATTCACAAGATAAGGGTAAATTTAGAGAAATTTTAGGGGAAGGGCTTTTTCAGGCCCAGTGTTTCCCCTTCGGAAACCCACAATATTGTTTTCAAAGAATGCGAATGTGAGCCTGTAGTTGTGTGTGGATTATCTTCACCTAAACTTGGTGAATGTAAATAAAATTTATCTACTATAGAGTATCAATGAATTATTTTATCAGTTGATATGGGTATGATGGTTCTCAAATATTGATCTTTGATCAGTCTATCACCAGCTATGAGTACTAGATGAGGATATACTGAAGATAGATTTTTGATGTCATTATGGTTACTATGAGTACTTTGTGATTCCATTTGGTATGAAGAATTTCCCATCAATGTTTTTGGGACTCATGAACCAGACCTGTGAGCATTTATTGAACTATTTTGTGGTAGTATTCATCAACGACATCCTAGGGTAATTGGTGTATGAGGAGGATCATGAGAGACACCTGAGTATGGTCCTAGAAGAACTCTGAGAGCACCATATTTATGGGAATCTCTCAAATTTCATGTTCCAGATTCAGTAGGTCCACTTTCTGGTAGATTTCATCTTAGTAGGTGGTGTAGTGGTGGACCCAATGATGTTTGAGGAAATGCTATCGTAGGAACCAACCAAGAGCATGATGTTGGTGCAATGCCATGACCCAACCAAAGCTAAATCAGGCCACAATTACCCAAAGTCTACCTCCATAGGCCTGTGGGTGGAGACCAGTGCCAAAGGAAAATTGAAACTTGTAGAGGACTTTTCTTAAGTACCTATGTGAACACACACAACCATATAAATTTAAAATAGCATAGTGAAATATTAAAGGATGCAACACAATTGTAATGTAAACCAAGCATGATTGAACTCTAGGGTATATAAGATTATGATTTTGTAAACTACAAAGTAAAGGGGTAAAATACACGCTTAACCAGAAATATGTCCCAATCTGAAAAGAATGGAAAATTAAACTGATGAGAGATCCCTACTTGAGTTCTCCAAGCTACGACCATCGTACGCGGTCTAAAGTACTAGGTATCCCTAATCTCATATGAAGTCACAACCAACTTGTTCATCATATGCATAGGACATGACATGTGTGGGTAGATCCCTTTCATGGGTAAGTATAAACATACCAAGTTGGACACCCTGAATACCGATGGGGGAGTAGTAAGAGAAACAATAGGATAATATGATAGTAGTAACAAGATATAGTGAAAGTGAACACATCAACCAAAACAGAGAGTGAAAGTAACTTTATCCAAGAACAAGGTGCTCAAAATAGCAAGTAAATGAACAAACCATCGATTCTTTAACACATATAGCTGGAGAGTATACTCATCCAACCACAAGAAGCTAAACACCGAAAGCACATGGAATACTCCAGGCGTCTTCACCTCTTCTGGAAGGAGAGTAACCAAATAAATGGTGTGGATATAGAAGAATATATATATCATCAGTCAAATGAATCCCAAATGATAGAGTAATGGGATCTACATCTCACTACTCCTCCTAGGAAGAAGAGTATCCAATAGTTTTATAAGTCCATCAATAATTCCAAAAATCTCACACATTTTCTCAAATGTAACCATCCATGTCAAGAAATTCATTGCCACTATTCCACATAGTTTACGTGACACAAATTGAAGTAGATAACCCAAGAACTAGTGTGTCATGGGGGATCCACTCTATAAGAATTAGTAGAGGACCCCCACCCATAATGATGGTGGGTTCCACTCTTGTGTCATGGGGACCCTCACCCTAGTAAAATCCAGGTTACACTCTAGTAATTGAGGACACACACCCTTGTATATCAAGGGTTCCAATTAGATGGTAGTTGTAGATGACCCGCACCCAAGTTTATGGGGGGGGGGGGTTACACTATAGTATCATGGGGACCCACGCCCTGGTAAAATAGGGGGGATCCACTCTGGTCATCGAGGACCTACGCCCCATCATGTCAGGGGTTTTCAATCATAAGTTAGCAATAGAGGACCTATTCCCATGTTGATGGGGGGGGGGGGGGGGGTTTCACTCTAAAGTCTTAAGACTCCACTAACTAGCTCGACTAGAGGGTACAACTCAGTAGTCTCTAGTGAAATGCCAGATCACTGCCATCATCACACATTGCCTTAATAAGTGTCATGCACAATTTTTAACATTATATATCAAAATATATAACTGAGGAAACCAACATGTTCTACATAAAAAAACACTCAATATAGGCTACTTGTGGTCCAAAATATATGTTCAAATAAAGGTTATACAAATGATTGAAGTTTCCTCACAAGATTTCAAGGGGTATAAAACTTGTGATCCAACCCACATGACATGTGTTGACACTCAAATACCTAGATGTGTCCCTCGAAGAAACATTTATATTGAATATTTTTTCTTATACACCATGCAGGTAGACTACATGGATTGTCCAAACTACCCATGACCGGTTCATTTCCTTTTGGTTGTGTTTGTGTACTCAGGTACACGACCATGTACCTAACCATGTACTTCCAAAATTATCCCAACTATGTTATCCATCACATGGATTTTCCATGTATGGAAGGAGTACATGAAATGTAGGAGGGATACACTCCTTGTCAATATTAACTATTCAAAAATCCTAGCAACCACCGCTAAAGGGATACACATTGTGTGTTCATCCCTGTAAATATTGTGTAGTTAGGTTTTCTCTAAAAATCGATTATCTTATTTTTGTTCTTAAAAACCAGTCTTTTTCAAATATTTTGGCCATATCTCAGGCCAAAATTCATGGATCCATTACCAACTAGTGGATTTCGACCCTCTAGAGGTCGGAAACTCAAATTCGACTAGGTTTCATGCGACCTCATACGCCGTCGTGCATACCGAAGCCTCCACCTTTGAGTATTCATCTATAGATCACTAAAATGATATTATATAGACCGAAAAAACTCCATATACATGCTAAATTTATTAATAATCTCCTATTTCTAAAAAACTTTGTGATTCCGGGGGTTTGATCGGGCTCAATACCGCCTGAAAATGTCGAACTGGGGCAACGAGGTCCAATTAATGACAAATGTGAATAAAATGAAGGGAAAAAGCACAAAAAATATTTGAAAAATCTTTGGACAATAATTATTGTAAAATTATCAAGAAAAGGAATACTGGGTTAGAAAACAATTGAAAAATCAAATTAATCACTACCTAGGCACATGGAAGGGCCATGATTGTCATAGATCCAAGAAAAAGGATCAAACTGCTCATTCTATTTATTAAAAAGGGAATAAAGAAACAATTAAAGAGTCTTACCTAGATATTGGATCATTTTTCATAGATTTACAAATCCACCCATGATCAAGAGGATTTTCCTGGTAATTATGTCTTGATATACTCTAATTCAGCTTTTCATTGTTGTCAGAGGTGATTCGCCAAATAATAAGGAAGGAAGAACTTTCAAATTCTCCCCGGGTTTATACAACTTACCCTAGAGAATTATCAATGTAAGTTTCCATGAAAAATATTTTTTAGGTTAAATTAATCAATTAAATAAATAAATAAATTTATTATTGAACTTAATGTACTTCCAACGAGTAAAGAGTCTGAGCACCCTGAATCGACCCATTTTAGGCCATGCATAGGGTAAATGATATGTTATAGACTCAACTGCAGTCTTAGTATTCTAATATGAGATTCCATTTAAGAGTTATCCTATTTTCTTTAGTAATTTTCTTATGTCCAATATAAAAAATATATAATGTTCTTGTAAAACTAATTCTAGGCACACCGGGCCCCAAATCCCACATTATCTCATCTCCTAACTCTGGAAATATGTATAAAAATATTTCATAGTCATACAAGGGAAAAAATAGGTCTATAAATCATTCCATCCTTAATTATTTTCATCTCTAAAAAGAAGAAACTAAACAAATCAACTTGGGAAATGGATCCCAAACTTGTCTCTCCTACTCATTGAAACTCTCCTCTATATTCTTGTGTTTCCATAACACTTGAACCATTTGTATGGTCTATACACATAGGGTTCTATCCTAATCCTTGATCAATAATGGGTTCTCTTTAAAGGTGGATTCATCCTCAATTTCAACCTCTCCCCATTCAATAACATGCATGGGGTCATGCATGTATCTCCTCATTTGTGACACGTGGAAGAGATCATGAACCTGCTCCATCTGTGGGGGTAGAGAGAGGTAGGAAGAAAACTCACTAACCCTATGCGTGATATTGAATTTCTTGATTAACCTTATGGATATATTGACTCCCAAATAGAACCTCAGATATCCTCATCCTGTGGAGAATCTTAGGAAACACCAAAATGACAACATTAAAATATAACTCTTGAACCCTCAGTTGGTGGTATCTGGACTTGAGATAGATATTCAAGAACCCTCTTTCACCTTGGAACTTGACAAAGATATAATTAATCCTCGGAAAGGTGTATTTATTATTTATCATGGCCTGGTTTTGGTGAATATAGTCTACCCGAATCCGCAATCTCTCATCCACCTTTTTTTCATGAACCCTAGATCTTCTCCGGGGGACACACTGGTTTTGATGACACCATTATATCAAAGATCTTCCAACTAAAACCATAGATCATGGAGCTCAAAAGTCACCATTAGATATGCCACCAATGATATTGGAGATTTTTTGGATGGAATTTCATGCCAAAATAAATCTCCCTCCCCGTAGGTAGTCCCAGAACATCCTCAGGGAATACATCCATATAGTTCTACAGAACTGAAAGAACCAAGATTCTTGAAGATCCTACTACACCAAGGGCTATGATCACTATATGATGGGTGATGATATTCATCTACATGCTTTCAGAACCCACTTGTCTCTCAATGATATCTATCTCATAAAAAAATGGATACTCTCATCCCATTAGTGTGTAGGAATATGACTTGTCTACGATGATAGTCAATCTAGGCTCGGACCATGGACAACCAATCCATATCGAAGATGGTGTAATAGGGTACCATTGTGATAACCCAAAGGTCCCATGTGAACCTCTATTCACCAAGTGATAACTCACACTACCGAAAAATAAAATATTTAGAAGAAGAATTCCCTGTAGGAAGCTCTAGAAGAAGCTTATGGGCTAGAACATTAACTAGGATCCCCAAATCTCACAACAGGAGTGTATAGATAATGGAATGACTAGAACCTATGTCCACTAGTACTGATGAAAGAGTATAATAAAAATGGATCGTTCCTCTAATCATCTTAATTTCTACAGAGTCATAAACCTCGAGATCCTAAAAATATATATGACCCCCACTTCCAGCTCCATGAGCCTAACGTGGGACTCCTAAGGGTGGTGGTGTAAGAATCTTATAACATCATACACCAAGAATTGATCCTTATGTTCCTTTTCTAGCTTCGACTCCCTAGAGACTACCCCACCCTCTCATAAGAGTTCCCTGATTAGAATACTGTCTCTGCTATGATGATCCATTATCTACATACATGTACTATTTCACATGTCTAGTCTGAAAATCTCCTTTCATGTGATCTTTCCTATCAAAAGTAAAGAAACATCCCTATCTAATCTAAAATGGTCCTCGGTGCTTCCCCTAACCACATGACTGATTTTGATCATGGGGAGCTCTCCTATATTGAGATCCTGACACCCAAAATTTGCTAGCTATAGAAGATGACTCATCTTTGTGGTGCCCACTGCCAGCTCCAACTTTCTGTCATCACCCCGATATAAATCTCTCTATCACTAGTGCCCAATCCAACACCCAGACATAAGCTAGAATGAAAAAGGGTAAAAAAGTGTCTTAAATCTATCATCTATGTCCCTTATCAAACTTTCATTATTAGAAGTTCCCATCCTAGTTCTTTTCAAGAGAGTACCACATAATGTTTTTGAATCTCGTTGCATACATTTCCACCATCATCCATCCATAATGTAGATCTATATTCTCCTATATCCAAACTGAGCACAAACATGAGGGGAAATACTTGTCACAGAAAAACTAATATAAGTCATTCCATGAGAGTGTCAACTCATCATGAATATGTGTAACAATGATCCACAAGTGCCCAACTACTTCATGAAAAATGATAGATGCAAGAAAAACCACCTAATCTATTAGTGTTCATATGAGACAAAAGACATGGACCACCAACTCTTCCCAATTTATTTCTTCCTAAGGATCTATCTCACTGAGGAACCTCATCCACATATGGGGATGGAACTTATAGATCATGTTAATCCTATGCACATGCTCAATATTCTCTTCTGAAATGATATGCTACTTGAAAGGTCAGGGTGCTACTACCTACCCACCTTGAGGAAGGGGGATTAGGGATGGAAACTGAACTGAGGCCTCATCGCTCATCTAATATTCATCACAATCTAGATCTAGTATCCTAGATAACTATCATCATAGAGGAATCATGATAGTTATCAAGACGTACCACTATCAGATGAACAAGTATATATATAACAATAATGGGGAGCTTAATCAAGAAGGAAAATAAAAGACTCGATATTATATGATGCATGTACCATTGATCCCAGTATCCAATAACTTGGTGTTAAGAGTCAACAAGCAGGTAGTCAAGGACCTGGTGAATGGATACATTGTCCATACACACAATCATTGGACACCTTGTCCTAAGGGTCTCACTCTATACACTTTGACATTGTTTCCCTAAACCCAACCAAATCCTCATAAGGGTACAAGTCTGAACAATGTCATAAGGATCAAAATAGCTCTGTACCAATCTGTTACGACTCTAACCAAGACACAACTCAATCCATAATTACCCCAATACCACCATTATATGTCAGGGGTGGTGACCAACACTGAAAGAATTTGTAAACTCAGGGATGCCTTTTCCTAAGTAACTATATGAACATATACATCCATCTCAATGAAAAAGTACAGAGGGAAAGATTAAATGATTCAAAAACTATAATTTAATCCAACCATGAATAATATCTAGTGTGTATAAGTGTGTGATGGTGAAAATTGAAAATTAAAATGAAAAAATACATGCCTAACCATAAATAAGTCCCAACCTAAAAAATTTGGAAAAGTAAACTACTGAGAGATCCCTAATCAATATATCCAAGCTATGAACACTATACGTAGTATAATCTACCAGGTATACCTAAGATCCTCTAATGTCACCACCAACCTATCCATCGTATGCATAAGACATGACACATGAGGGAAAAAAACCATGTAAATGTGATTATATACATACCTAGTAGGAAAACTTGAATTCTGAAGGGGAAAAAATTAAGATATACAATAGGAAAATAAGTCTATAGATGAAATATATAGTGAAATATAAGAGTTAAACCCAAACCAAGAGTAAATTTAACCTTTTCCAAGCACATGGGCCTCAACACAATTAGTAGATGAACTACCCTATGACTCTTACCTACCTATAGTAGGAGAGTAAACTTATCCAACCACGTGAAGTTAAATAAGGAAATCATGTGGTATAACACGTGCGTATTATCCCCTCCTAGAAGAAGAGTAACCAAATCCAAGGTGTGGATACAAAATAATATATAAATAGTCAGTCAAAAGAATCCCTAAAGAAGGAGTAAGGGGATATCCATCTAAAATATCATATCAGGAAGAAGAGTATCCAATAGATCCAAAAGTCCATCAAAGATGCCCAATATCTCATGAATCTCGTCAGTAGTAACATTTCATGTCATTACATGCCTCAACACTGAGCCTCATAGTCAAGGGGCTACAAAATCGAAGTAGATGACCCATTCTCTAGTGTATCTTAGGGGGCTACACTCTATAATAATCATTAGAGTACCCACATCCATTCCAATGGTGGTGGTGGGGGTCCATATAGTTTTAGGAGGACCCCCAACCTAGTATAAATAAGGGGTTTTACTATGTTCATTGATGAAACTCACCCTAGTATGTATGGGGGGTTCTACTTAGACGTTATCTATAGAGGACCCATTCCTAAGCTGATGGGGGGTTCTAATCTAGGGTCACAAGGACCCACGCCCTGTTACAATATGGCGGTTCTACTCTAGTCATCAAGGACCTAAACCCTAGTATCCCAGGGGGTTCCACTCAGAAGGTAGTTGTAATGGATCCACTCCTACGGTGATGTGGGGTTTGACTCTAAAGGTTGAGGATTTCACTTCCCACCTCTACAAGAGGGCACGACTTGGTATTCTTTGGTGATTCTGCATGATCACTAGCATTCTCAAGCATTGCCTCAAAAAAAATTATGACTATAATATTTTAAATCATATCTATAATTCCAAAAATGAGGGAACCATCATGTTTTAATAAGAAAAAAATTAGTATAGACTACTCACAGGCCAAAATCCAAGTTCAAACAAAGAAGATACGAATTATTGAAGTTTCATAAAAATAGTTCAAGGGGTACACAATGCGTGAGGGGAATGAAATGATATGTGGAACCAATCCACTACCTAGTCGTGTCCTTGGATGGAATATGACTCCCAACTGTGTATAAGTATACACTATGTAGGTGGACTACACATCATGTCCAGGCTACATGTGATTGAGAAGTTTTTTTTGACGTGTCTATATACTAAGGAACAAGACCATGTACTTCCACACATGATCCCTCCTATGTGATCCATCAAATTGTTTTATATCCAAGTAAGGCGTAAGCAACATGTTGGAGGGATACATGCCATGTAAACTATAACTTTTCCAAAACCCTAGCTACCATAGATGAATAGTTTCATGCCATGTGTTCATCCCTATACACAATATGTAGTTTGGATTTCTCTACAAATATCAAATCTTATTTCCAAAATTGAAAATATGTCTTTGATTTCAATTTTTTCCCAATATCTGCATGAAATTCAATGATTTATCATTGGACAATAAATTCTAGCCCTATGGTGGGATGAAAATCATATACAACTAAGTTTTGTGTGATCCCGTATGTCGCCACACAACTCAAAGCCTATGATTATGATGATTAAGTTGTTGATATCTGAAATGATCCACCATATCTTATAAACACTCTAGATCTATTCTAGGTTCACTGATACACTACTCATTAATGAAACCTTTGAAATTCCAAGGGTCCAATGAGGCTTGGTACTACCCAGCAATGTTAAACTGGGACCATGAGGTCCAACCGATGATGAACATAAAGAAAAAAGGAGGAAAATTATATGAAAAATGTTTTAAATATCTTCAGCCAAGTTTTCATGGTTATCAATCAAGAATGAGAAACAAGGGTTAGAAAATAATTGAAAAACCATGTTAATTAGAACCCAAGTGCATGAAAATATTGCAATTGGTGTATATCCAAGAACAAGGTTTGATCTTCTTAATATATTTTAAAAAAATGAAGTAAAACAACAACTACTAAGCCCAAACTAGAGATTGGATCACCATTCTAGAAGAATGCATCCACCAATGATCAAGAGGATTTGTTACATTTTTTTCATCCTGATCTCCTTCGATATAGAATTTCATCATCATCTGAGGTGATTCACTAATGAAGGAGGAAGTTGGAGCTCTAGAATTCTCCCAAGGATTATGTGGATAACCCTATAGAATTTTCTACAGATGTGTTTTTATAAAACATTCCATTAGTTTTTAATGAATCAGTTAAATAAATAAATAAATCCCCTGCACATATATCCAATGAGTGAGGAGTCCGAATGCCCCAAGATGACCCTTTTGAGGTTGCTCCTAGTGTAATCACCATGTTCCAAACTCAACTGTTGTCTTGGTTTTCTGATCTGATCTTCCTTTTAAGAGTTATCCAATTTTCTTCAAGAAGATGCGTGAAAAAATATATAATATATTTTATATTTTTTTAAAATTAATTCCTAGCACATCAGGCCATAGAACCATACGCTGTCTTAGTTCCTAGTTCTGGATATGTATATAAATATTTAAAAGTATTAAAAGGAAAAAATAGGGTCACTAAAAGTAGAGTATTCTTGGGTTGATAGGATAATATCAAATATTTGTACATGATTTTTCTAGAATATCAGGTCCCTTGATATATTTGACCTAAAAGGGGAGCCTTTTGGGTGGATAGAGAGTTTCCATTAGGATTTCTAGGAGTTGAGGCAGAGATTTATGAGAACTCCCAACTTTATATTTATTAAGGAATGTGTCAAGTACATTGTCTTATATGATGCATCATGGACTTTTCCTGGTTGATTTCAGATGCAGAGGAAAGTGGGGATTACCTATGATTCATGAAAGATGAGTCCACAAGATAAAAACTACATGACCCATGATCTTGAGCAATTAGATGTAGTATTTAGACCAAATTTTTGGTCACACTACCTTATGGGTGAGCGATTTATTGTCTATTTTGACCACAAGAGTATAGATTATATATTCTCTTAGAAGGATCATAATATGAGATAGAGGTGATGACTAGAGTTTTGTCATTTTTGTTTTATGAATTCGATATTTTCTATAATATTGGGATGGGGAAAGTGGTAGTATATTCTATATATAGGAGATATTTTTCATAACTACTAAGCTAGGATTTAGAGCAGTTGGACTCATTATAGTTGTACTTGATTGACACAGAAGTTTTACCATACATCTAGTTGATGGTTGTTATGCCACCCCTTCTATAGTGATTTAGGGATGCATGAAATAAAGATAATAACTACGAGACTCTAGTACTAGATAACCAATGAACATTCTCATGATGGATTTTATGAAGATGGGTAGCATTCCATCCTTTTTAGAGGATGCATGATGGTACTAGAAATGCTGTGAGAAGAGGTTATAAAGCACTTTCATACATCTAATTTGAAAGTATATACATGTTAAGTAAAGATATATCAAGAACTAATATGTCTGTTTTGGTGTCCAGGGATGAATAAAGTTGCACAACGATTATATCTTGATGCCTTACTTTTTAGCTAGTGAAGGTTGAACATTAGGTTTCAGTTAATTTAGCTCAACCCTTTAAGGTTCTAGATTGGATGTGGGATTATGTATCAATGGACTTAATGATAGGGATTCCAAAGAGTCTAGAGGATATGATTCCATCTGGGTGATTGTATACTAAATCACCATGTCATCCCACTTACTAGCTATTCGAGAGTACAGTTTAGTAAAGAGATTAAAATGCCTTTACATGTGTAGGATATAGTTAGACCATATAGAGTTTTCTTGAATATCATTATGAACATGATATTAAATTCACAAATTAGTTATATAATGGATTTTAAGAATACTTTGGGACAAAATGGTAATTGAGTATTAATTTTCAACCTAGCACTGGAGACTAGATTGAGTGGAACATTCAGGTCTCAGATGACATGTAACGTCCCGACCCGGAAGCCACTAAACCGGTGCTTCGAGATGGTTTTCCACAAGGCCTCAAGTGCGCCTCCTTGTATTCCAGAGGCTGTCAACTAGCAGCGAGGTCCTAGGTTTTGATAGTGGGGAGACTATGCCCTCATACCAGAGAAAGAAAAAAGCAGAAATAACTAAGTATCATACACATCAGAAAGTAAACAAAGTGCGGAAGCAATAAAAAAACTGAAATAGAACAAGCTGTAATAATAAAATGCTGTTAAATGTTGAATAGATATGCAATACAATAAAAAAATGGTCACTCACTAGGATGACCATACAAATACAAGTACAAAAGAAAGAGAAATTAAAACTACATGGCTCTGCTACCATCTCCGAGCGAATCCACGTAACCGATCTCCAGACAATATCAAACTGCAGCATCCCGATCAGTAGAACCACTCGAGCAGCTCAGTTCGATCATGCAACACTGGGCCTCAGCCCTATTTACCATGCAACTAGTGATCAACCTGAAAAGTAGACATAAGGTCTACATGTACAGCGAGGTGCACGTGCAGGGGTGGGAAATAATCTTAAAAGAGCACCCCGAAAAGAAACCTATAACTGTGCTACTAAAAGTGAATGCAATAACAATGTGCTCATCTTAGCTGGAACACAAAAAAAGGAAGTAAACAAAACGTGCAACTACAATTGAACTCAGGGTATGTAATCCCTGTCAACTGGGGAAGTTCCACCATGGATGTCCATATCTATATACATACACATGTATAGTCCCATACATATACACGTATACATAAATATGAATATTCATGATTAAGTGATTCAAATAACAAGAACTACATTAACAGTCGATCTTTGGGACCATAAGCCCGATCTCTTGGATATTCTGTGCAAGGGAATTGAGTTGAACGTCATTCCACACAAGCCATGTCTCATTAAGTCGATTTCTGGGTCCGTAATCCCATCGACATTTACCTACTTCTACCAACACTAAAAATATTCCTCTGAAGAATCTAAGCAAAAACAAGTTACCCTATAGTTCAACCAATCAATCACAAGCAAGCAGATAACACAACAGGTAACCCTCTAGGAGGTACTCACAACCATCCCCTCTGGTCCTACCTAACAAGTACCAACACCTCTCTGGGCAGTACACTTAGCCTAAACCCTCTGGTTTGTTCATATGAAAAATTATAAAGGATCTCTGAGGAAGCACACGCATTCAATTCCCCTTATAGTCTAGGGTAGTCAGGAACTCTATGAGGAAGCTCGCATAGTCAATTACCCTTATAGCCCCAAGGTCAAGGACTCTCTAAGGAAGCACACTCAGTCAATTCCCCTTATATCCCAGGTCGTTCATAGACTCTTTGAGGAAGCTCACACAGTCAATACCTCCTATAGCCTATGGTAATCAGGTGGTTCAAACAAAAAAAATAGAGACTCTCTGAAAAAGCTCACTCGGTCTACCCTTGTATAGTCTATAATGCCCAAAGACTCTCTCAGGAAGCTCACTCGGTCTATCCCCATATAGTCTATAATACTCAAATACATTTTGAGGATGCTCACACAGTATATCCCCGTATAGTCTATAATGCCCAAATACTCTCTGAGGAATCTCACTCGGTCTATCTCCGTATAGTCTATAATGTTCAAAGACTCTCTGAGGAAGCTCACTCGGTCTATCCCTTTATAGTCTACTACACCAAGTTCTCACGACCCCGTGTAAGTCAACACATATTAATGCAATATGGCCAAAGTGAAGCTATAGAACTACTTGGATAATCAGTCTATAATATAAAAAGCATTTCAGATAAAACCACTCCATCCTAACAATACTAGGCATGGAAACAACGCAACCTAACAGGCAAGCTAGACAAAATGGTAAAAATCAAGTAACATGGGAAAACACATCCACAACAAGGTAAATAACCACATTTACAATAAAACCACATCTACTCAAGCACACAAGGAAAAAGTAGGCATCCCAACAAACAAGAAAGACGCCCCGCATCAGGCTCAGTAGCCACTAACTAGGAAGAACCTCTGGTAAACACTACGACATCAACAAAACCAAGTAAGATATAAATAAACAGTGAGGGTGGCCTGAAGCCCATCCGAACAAACATCCAAATCCCAAAGGGATCACCACTTTGGAATGGGTTCTAGGTGACACCCGATCACTATCTCTACCCAAACCCGACATAACAACTCATGGTCGGTCAAATAACGGGCACCCACTGGGTCCCCCGGGTGAAACACTGAGGAGGCATCATACTCAGGATCGTCTAGGTAAACACGAGCGAAGGCATCCTACGCGGGATCCTTAGAAAAGTGCAAGGTAGGAATCCTAGACGGGATCCTCAATGTAAGGAATACATAATCATTCTATAACATGGTTCCCATCAAAGGGAAAACAAGAGAGAGATCCTACAAGGAACTCCCAAGGTCAGTACAAAAGCAAAGGCATCCCTCAGGGGATCCTTAGAAGTATCCGGTCTCACAGTCTCATAGGCCAAAAGGGAACATCTCACAAGGGGAATGTTCTATAATTCATAGGTTACAAGAGATATCTCATAACTCATCTCATATTAAAGGTCTCAACTAAGTTTGTCCGAACACCCAACCTATCATCCACGCCAAGTCTCACTCTTAGGTGTCAACTGAACTTGATAACTGGAGGAAGAACACCACCTTTTAGAAAAAAACCTCAAAACCCAATTTATATGATCTTTAAATGTCATAATTATTACACCATTACAATATACACAGAAAAACCCTCAGAATCGACTACTCACACCCCCCAATTCTGACTTCTAGAGCCCAAGATATCTCCAAAACTACTAAACTGAAGTAGTACATGGCCAGAGCACATGGCTAGATCACATTGGGCCTACCTGTGTAAAAGTACATAGCGCGTACTTTACTGTACACTGTGCGTACTATTCAAAAAAAGTTACACCATGTGCGTTTTCACTAAAACACATTCCCAAGTACCACTACACGACATGTACTTTACTGTAAACTGCATATACTCTAAAAAACCACTATTCCATGTTCTACTCCACACGGACAACCACACATCCACCCACTACATGGAGTGTACTCTAAGTACACGGAATGAACTTAAGAAAACTTCGTCTCCCCTGAACTATAAGAACACACGGTGTGTACCCCTGAAATACATGCCATGTATTCTGGGTTTTCTGATGGACAATCCCTGAAAACACCCAAAACACCTATTTTCGGCCTTAAACATTAGATCCGGACTTAAGAGGAAAAAAATAAGAAATATAAGGCTCTAAAGACTTAAAAAAACATTCTTAAAGAGGATATATGGTGAAAACATAAACGATCCTACCTTTGGGTGGAAACCGCCAAAGCTTTGGTAGATTTCACGGCTCCCGGATTCCAGATGTCGACTCAGCACGTCAAGAGCTTCGAATCGGTACCCCTATTGCCTCTTAACTCTCTATATTTCTCAATCTAAAAATCCCCTGAAAAGATACGGCCAAGAAGGATCACATATGGAGAAATCACCAGAAATAGGAGGAATGAAGAAAGAAGAAAAGAAAAGGAAGAAATAGGGGCCCAGGCCGGCCCCAGCACCCAGCATGAGTTTATGCCTTACCTAGGATAAACACCCAATTTTAGACTCAAATACATAGAAGAAATCTCAATCTGATGCTCTGTTTAAATGTTATTGATAAACGAACCTGCATAAATAATTTAATATTCAATTTAAAAATATTCAATATTAAATATTCCGCTAAAATTCGAACAGCTCATATTTCCACAAAACATCTACCCTAGGGTAAACACCCTATTATGGGAACAAAAGAGTGGTTGAAAAAATTATCCTAGATCAGATGTTAGGGTAAAATGACCATTTTACCCCTCACAAACATCCAAAAGAATAAATTCAAATTTATACTCAAAACTGCAGTCTGGAAAAACACAGGTTCTTACAAACTCCCAACCATAAACCTTCTCGTCCCCAAGAATCCCAGTGAAAGAACCAGAAACCATGACCATAACCCAATAATCCGCACAACCAAGATATCTAGACTGTCCAACAACCTACCTTATAGTGTTAACAACCACCTTCAACAAAGAATATATTCAACTATGACGAAACTAATACTCCCCACCATAGTAATACCCTTATCATCATCTTAAAATAAAACTCTGAGCTCAAAAGCCCACTAGAAAACACCGAAGTTTAACCTAAACAAGGAAAACCTCCCTCAAAAAGGCTAATGGTGCATTCCCCACTATATGGATTTCTTTACATCGCTCCAAGAGAAAAACCAGAATAGGTTTCGTCATCAATAGGGTTGAACATTATGAAAGAAAAAGGATCCCGATGTAGGGTGGAATCTCTCTCAGCGTACTTAAGATGAATCAAGATATCGCATGATCATCTCTTACAAGATCACACTAATATTTCACCGAAGGCGTGTCTATCTCCCTCCGAGCCACACTAACATCATGTTAAAAACTAAACATGATTCAAGCACGGGTCAACCATTTCACGATAACCCATAATTTTACAAGTCACCTCTACAACATAAGGAAATTCCAAAACAAATTCTGGGATCCGAGTCCAAAAAATGTCTTGAAACATCGGTCCTCAGATCGCACCCGACCACTCACCAATTTAGATTTAAATGATGCCACTCGCAACAGCAAAATTAGAAACACTGGTCGACTAGGCTAGGCACCTGAACATGCCTGCTCATTGAAATCAGTCGTGAAAACAAACACTGCCTAAAAGGCATTGGAAAAAACTGGCCAACCTTTCACACATAGGTTTCCCTAGAATAGAAAAGACATCGACCTACAAGGGTTCGAGTCAAAACCAAGGGTATCTAGGTCTTCAACCTAGCCCTAGGAAGAAGCCTCACAACTGGTTCAGAAGGTCTAACCACCTAGTCCAATAGATCCAAAACGTCTCAAAAAAACGGTAAAAAATAAGAACGACCATCGAAAGTCACAATCGAAACAAAACCTACAAGGTCCCTGATCCTCTCCGAGCATCCTCAGAAAGAAAAACTCCTTGTAGGTCACAAAAAAATAGAAGAGACAGGTTGAACTAACATTCATCAGGTATCTATATACAACAATACCAAAATGAGGTCCAGTTCACAAGAAAAGCCTTGGTATCTATGGACATTGTTCTCAATGATCCAACTAGATAACCACAGACCCAAGAAACAACACCCAATAAGGGTTAAACAGAAAGGAATCACATGCCATATCAGCTAACTAGGGTTACTACACCACCTGTGCACAAAGACTAGGTCATCATCCTTGCACCAATTCCTCAACATAGATCCACATAACCTACAATCAGAGTAAAAAGTATTTTTAAGCAGACCCAATGGTCCTAGTCATCAGTAAAAACACACACTAGCAGACCCATATACTGTGAATCCTACGTGCCTAGTATGATGCATGAGATGCCTCTTGCCTTTGACAGCCCAGAGTCAAAATCCATACCTAACATATTACCAATGGACAAGAGCCATAGATCCATAGTAAATCAAAACACCTCACAACATGTGCGTCACTCAAGGAAAAAATCCTATACAACTGTAACATCGCAAAATCAGAACAACAATCCCAAACCATGGAAACCAAGAATTCTTACCATAACAAGTGTTCTCGACGCACCGGCCCGATATCCATCATAGATTCTGACACATTACTAATACTCCTGTATACCATATCCCAAATAGTAATGGCATGGAAAGAAAACTCCTCTGATACCACTTTGTAACATCCCAAACCGGAAGCCACTAAACCGGTGCTCTGAGCCGGTTCACCACAAGGCCTCATGTGTGCCCCCATGTATGCCAGAAGATGCCAACTAGAAGAGAGGACTTAGGGTGTGATATTGGGGAGACGATGCCCTCATACTAGATTAAGAAAATAGCAAAAATAACTAAGTATCATACACATCGGAAAGTAAACAAAGTGAGGAAGCAATAAACAAATGAAATTGAACAAACTGTAATAGTAAAATTCTGTAAAATCCTGAACAAATATAAAATAAAATATAACATTGATCACCAAACAGGCCAACCATACAGATAAAAGTACAAAATAAACTAAAAGTAAAAGTACATGGCTCTGCTTCTAACTCCGAGCCAATCCACCTACCCGATCTTCATACAATATCAAACTGTAGCTTCCCGATCAGTAGAACCACTCAAGCAGCTCTGATCGATCATGAAACACTAGGCCTCAGCCCTATCCACCATGAAACTCATGATAAACCTAAAAAGAAGACCTAATTTCTACATGTACACCGAGGTGCACATGCAGGGGTGATAAATAATCTCAGTAGGGCACCCCAACAAGCATCCTATTACTGTGCTGCTAAAAGTGTATGAAACAACAATGCACTAATCCTAGATGGAACACAACAAAAGGAAGTAAACCAAACGTGCAACCACATTTGAACTCAGGGTATGTAATCCTTGTCAACTGGGCATGTGCCACTGTGGATGTCCATACCTATATATGTACACGTGTATAGTCCCATACCTATACACATATACATAAATATCAATATTCATGATTAAGTGATTCAAATAACAAGAACAACATTAACAGTCGATCCTTGGGACCATAAGCTAGATCTCTTGGACATCCAGTGCAAGGGAATTGAGCTAGACATCGTGCCACACAAGTCGGGTATCATTAAGTCAATTTTTGGGTCTATAATCCCATCGACATGTATGTGCTTCGGCCAACGCCAGAAATATGCCTCTAAACAAGCTAAACAAAAACAAGTTACCCTTTAGTTCAACCAGTCAATCACAAGAAAGTAGATAACACAATAGGTAACCCTATGAGATGTACTCATATCCATCCCCCCTGGTCCTACCTAACAAGTACCAACAACCCTCTGGGTTGTACACTCAGCCTAACCCCTCTGGTTTGGTCATACGAAAAATTATAAAGACTCTCTGAGGAAGAACACGTAGTCAATTACCCTTATAGTCTAGGGTAGTTTGGAACTCTCTGAGGAAGCTCGCACAGTCAATTCCTCTTATAGCCCCAAGGTCAAGGACTCTCTGAGGAATCATACTCGGTCAATAACCTTATAGCCCAACTCGTTCATAGACTCTATGAGGAAGCTCACACAGTCAATCCCTCCTATAGCCTATGGTAATCAGGAGGTTCAAACAAACAAAATAGAGAATCTCTAAGGAAGCACACTTGGTCTATCCCCGTATAGTCTATAATGCCCAAAGACTCTCTCTGGAAGCTCACTCGGTCTATCCCCATATAGTCTATAATTCTCAAAGAAATCATGAGGAAGCTCACTCGGTCTATCCTCGTATAGTCTATTATTATCAAATCCTCTCTAAGGAAGCTCACTCGGTCTATCCCCGTATAGTCTATCATGCTCAAAGACTCTCTGAGGAAGCTCACTCGGTCTATCCCCTTATAGTCTCCTACACCAGGTTCTCATGGCCCCGTGTAAGTCAACACATAGTAATGAAATATGTCCAAAGTAAACCTACAGAACTACTTGGGTAATCATTCTCCAGTATAACAAGCATTTCAGATAAAACCACTCCATCCTAAAAATACTAGGCATGGAAACAAGGCAGCCTAACAGGAAAGCTAAACCAAATGGTCAAAATCAAGTAACATGGGAAAAAATCTACAGTTGGGTAAATAACCCCATTTACAATCAAACCAACTCTACTAAATCACACAAGGAAAAAGTAGGCATCCCAAAAAAGAAGAAATATTCCTCGCATTAGGCTCAACAGCCACTAACTAGGAAGCACCTCTGGTAAACACTACGACATCAGAAAAACTAAGTCAGATATAAACAAACAGTGAAGGTGGCCCAAAGCCCAACCCAACAAACATCCAAAGCCCAAATGAATCACCAGTTTGGCACGGGTTTTAGGTGACACCTGATCACCATATCTACCCAAAACCGACATAATAACTCAGGGTCGGTCAAACAACAGGCACCCACTGGGTCCCTCAGGTCAAACACTGAGGAGGCATCATACTCGGGATCCTCCAGGTAAACACGAGAGAAGGAATCCTACACGTGATGCTTAGCAAATAGTAAGGGAGGAATCCTACACGGGATCATCAAAGGAAGGAAAATATAGTAATTCCATTAAATGGCTCCTATAGAAGGAAGAACAAGAGAGATATCCTACAAGTAACTCCCAAGGTCAGTACATAAGCAAAGGCATCCCTCAGGGGATCCTTAGAAGCATTCAGTCTCACAGTCTAATAGGCCAAAAGGGAACGTCTCACAAGGGTAACGTCCTATAAATCATAGGTTATGAGAGATATCTAATATCTCATCTCCTATTAAAAATATCAACTAAGTTGGTCCAAACACCCAACCTATCGTCCATGCCAATTCTCACTCTTAGGTGTCAGCTGAACTTGATAACTGGAGGAAAAGACCTCCATTTAGCTAAAAAACCCCCAAACATGATTTATATTACCTCTAAATGTCAAACAAAATCCAAAATTGCGATCTACGTGAAAAAATTCTCAGAATCGATTACTCACACGCCCAATTCTGACTTCCAGAGCCCAAGATATCCCCAAAACTACTAAACTGAAGTAGTACATGGCCAGAGCACATGGCTAGAGAACATTGGGCCTACCTGTGTAAGATTACACGACATGTAATTTACTGTACATGGAGTGTAATGTTCAAAAAAAGTTACACCATGTGCTTTTTCACTAAAACACATGCCCAAGTACCACTAAATGGTGTGTACTTTACTGTACATGGCGTGTACTCCAAAAAAACCACTATTTCGTGTTCTACTCCACACGGCCAACCACACTGCCACCCACTACACGGCATGTACTCAATATACACAGAATGTATTTAAGAAAAATTTATCTTCCCCAAATGGGAAGAACACACGGCATGTACCCCTAAAATACACACCGTGTATTCTGGGTTTTCCGACAGAAAATCCCTGAAAACACCTGAAACAACCGTTTTCGCCCCCGAAACATTAAATCCAGACTTAAGAGTCCTCAAGTAATAAATATAAGTCTCTAAAGACTTAAAAAACATGATTAAAGAATATCTATTTTGAAAACATTAATGGGCCTACCTTGGGGTGGAAACTGATGAAGCTTCGGTTGATTTCATGGCTCCCGGTTGCTGTACGATGACTCAGCGTGTCAAGAGCTTCGAATCGGTACCCCTCTTGCCTCCTAACTCTCTCTATTTATCAATATCCAAATCCCCCAAAATGATACGGCCATGGAGGAGCATATATGGAGCATGCACAAGAAATAGGAGGAAGGAAGAGAGAAGAAAAGAAAAGGAAAGAAGAAAAGAAAAGGAAAGAAGAAAAGAAAATGAAGAGAAAGGGGCAAGGGCCAGCCCCGACGCCCGGCATGAGTTTATGCCTTACCTAGGCTAAACACCCCATTATGGACTCAACGGTGTAGAAAGAATCTCTATCTGAAGATATGTTTAAAAGTTATTTTCAAACTAACCTGTGTGAATAATTTAATATTTAATTTAATAATATTAAATATTAAATATTCCTCTAAAATTATAACAGCTCAGATTTCCACCAAACTCCTGTACTATGGTAAACATCCTATTCCGGGACAAAGGGAGTGGTCGGAAAAATTATCCAAGATCACATGGTAGGGGAAAATGACCATTTTACCCCTCAAGAGCATCCAATAACAAAAATTCAAATTTCTACTCAAAACTGCAGTCTGGAAACACACGAGTTCTTACATGACATGCTGTGGGATTTTTTGTAACAATTTTTTAATAGTTTGGAGGATCACATACCATTGGTGGAATTAATTTACAATAATAGATAAAATTCCACCATCAGAATGGAACCTTTAAAATACTTGTACGAGAGACCCTCAAAGCCCCCACTATGATGGACCGACCCTGGAGAGTTAGTAATTATGGGCTCAGAGTTGGTAAGAGACACAATAGAGAAGTTTAAAATCATATAAGGGGATATTTGGACGAAAAATATCCTTAAAAAGTCTTATGTGAACTAATGATGAAGGCCTTTGGAGTTTGAATAGGGAGAACATGTGTTCATATGGGTATATGGTCATTATAGATTATAGAGTTTTTAATAGGGAGATAAGTGATCTTAAATATTAAATGAATCTTTATATATAATATGCAGAGTTGAGAAGGTGGAACACCACTTGGCTATACCCCTGTAGTTGAACCAGGTACAATATATGTTCCTCGTGTCACAACTGAGGAGGTACATGCATGAATTGTCACATTTTATCAATTGGGGTGAGTTTGAAATCAATGATTGGGTTACTTTTGTAGACTAACAGATATAGATTGAGGATTGGTAGGAGAAGATCCTCCATGGGAATGATATTCCTTTAGTTTATATCTAAAAAAAATAATGGAATCTTCAAGAGAGTATGTAGGATTGTGAAATCCAAATTTATGTTTGATACCCATATCAATTTATATAGTATTTATTTTTCTTTCTGAGATGTAAATATATAAGGTGTGGAGAATAAAACATCTCTATTTTTTCCATGTATAGTCTCCAAATATATAAAGTAATATGTTAATACTAGAAGATGATATGGTACATGATTAAGAGGTGTTGTGAGACTTGAATTGATGTTTGAAGAATATTAAATATATTTATTTCATGCATATATAGTTTTCTTAAAAAATTGGAATAAATAAAAAATGGGTACTTCGATCGAAAATCCAAGGATAGAATTAAGTTTAGAGCATGATTTTTACTATAGGTGTGACATAATACTTTTCGACATAGGTTTCCTATGAGGACGTTGAAATGACTAATGAATTAATTAAATTATATTATTTAAGTGATGTAGTGACCTAAATTTCCTCTATTTAAACATGTTTATTTCTAATTATTAGGGTTAGCTGCATAACCCTAGTAATTGAGAGGGAGCATTGGAGGAGTCCTTAGTGAACAACTATGATGGATCGAGGATTATTAATGCCAATAGAAATAAAGGTTTTCATGACTGACTATGATGTAATTTTTTTCTACATAATTGATTAATCCAAATTGAGGTAGGATGTTTTTTTATGTCGATCTGTCCTCGTCTGATTTTTCCTATGATGAACGAAAATAAATCAACTAAAAAAATTATTCATGGTACTAGTGTATGGTGGGTACATGTTATATTTATCTAGGACTAGGTATTAATATTGTTTTTTATTTATATTACTTCCTTATTAATCTAATGAAAATTAATTGAGGTCAAAACACACATTGGTCAAGGACCACTCGTTATTATTTTTATGTTGTGAATTTATTCTCTTGTTCTTTGCACATTCATTATGGAAAATTTACATGGTCTGTGGTTTGCTAAATACATGGTATTTGATTATTTCATGACTTTTCATTAGTTAAAAAAATAAATACCATGAGTATGGATGTGATAGATGTTTTGATTGTGAGGCAGGGAGACGATGGATGATTGATTGATTTATATTTGGGGATACCCATTCTTCTTATTTTTGATGTATGTGATGGTGTGACTAGATAGATTATTTATAAGTATATTGAGGTATGATTTTTTGGAGAGCAGGAATAAATGTGGTTCAGTCAGAAAATATTCATGATATATAGGTAAGATTAGCAGTGGAACTAGATGTGGTGGAGGTGAGAGAATATACGAAGTAGGAACAATGGGTTTCTAGAAATCCCAAATTATGCGGTGTGTAATCTAGAATCACATGCAGTACATGTCCCTAAATTTGGTGATAGGGTTTCTGTAGAGGATATAAGTATCTAATGTATTATAAAATGGGTCACATGACATGTGATATGACTTAGAAACATGGAATTTTCTCTAGGAGCACATAACCAAGCACACAACTAGGAACATGGATAGGCACGCAACTAGGCCCATGGTACATGGGTAGATATATGAGTACTTAGTCACGACCAAGTACACAAAAATGACCAGGTGTACATAAACATAGAAATGGGAACACGCTATAACATACAAGTAAACCCAGTGTTAATGAGTCAGACCATTTAATTATAGTACACATTTTTTTTACTTATTCAAAGATGGGTTGGATCCCTTGTTCCATTCAACACAGAAATGTTTCATTAGGGTGTATTCCCTTTATCCTTTACATGAGGGTTTATTATGTAATTGAATCTTATGTATAGGATGGTGATACCATATGAGAAACTTCAGTCTCATATAGAGTTGTTGGAATCCTTTATTGATGATGGAGTGAGATCCTCTATCATTATCATCATTTTCCCTAGACAAGGTTCTCATAATCTTCATGATCAACACTACACCATTGTTGATTCTATACTTAGAGTTTTTACCCATATTTGGTTGTTGGTATACCCCATGGTCGTGGTTGTGATCCCCATATACGTATAAATCTATTCATACTTCCAAATTGTACTTATTGTGAGAACTGATGAGCAAAACATCTCAGATGTATGCAATCAGTTTTATCTAACTATTGGAGTGAGTTTTATTAGATGATTGTTTTATGGAATATTCGAGCCAGAATCCATGGATGCAATTATTGTTGTGACCATACCTTGAGATTTCATGTCTTTTATGAGTATATATGTATGTTCTCGTTAATTATATTGTTGAAATATCTCTATAATCAACAAGAAACTAATATTGATGACTTATTCTTAGTGATTTATGGGTGTCCAACTAGATATTGTTATACTATCACCTTTATGGGATCTTCTCACACGTGTTGTGTCTTATGAAGATGAACAACCATTCAAAGGGGTTCTTGGTGGACCAAGAGTATACATAGATTAGATTTGGACTAGAAAGACTGTTGTTCATGTTATGAGTCACATTTGACTACAGTCCCCTTTTTCTATTTTGTTAGACTTATTTATAGTTTTTGTTGGGATTTCATTTGAACCTTATCATTTTCTAGTATTTTTTGATACTCTGATTATGAATTTATACATGTTCATGCATTGGGATTAGTTGTATTATACATTTTATCATTTTATGGGCTTGTAGATGTGTCTGTGTTTATATAACTTAGGATAAGGCCTCCCATGTGAGTGTTATTCCTACTCAGTGTTGTTTTCTATCCCGTGGATTATTAGAGGTGATCTTGGTGTAGTCACACATGTTTTATCCCGGGATAGGTGGGCCTTAGTGGGATGATTCAGGAGAAATACACCCTTTGTGTTTACATATATGATGAATATATTATTCATCTATTATCTTAATAATTTCAGAGTACTATTAACTAATTACATGTTAATATATTGTAAAACATACGGGGAGAATGAGAATAAATTTAGAATTATTCATGATACTCTTAGAGAAAATAAATTTTATGGGAAATTCAGTAAGTATGAATTTTGGATCTAGGAAGTTTCTTTTCTTGGTCATATTATCTCCAATGATAGAATATATATTGATCCTTCAAAGAAAAATCTAGTCAAGGAATTTCACACACCAAATAATATAACCAAGATTTTTTGTTTCCATATATTAGTATGTTACTATCAATGATTTTTTTGGAATCTTTTCTTGAATAACCAACCCCAATTTGACCTGTGAAGTGTTTATATTCACATGGTGAATGGAACGCGAGGAATATTTTTAGGAGATTAGTGGAATATTGGTCAATGCTCCAGTATTAACTCTACCATTATTAAAGGAAGGTTTTGTAATATATACTGACTCATCCAAGAAAGGAATGGGATGTGTCCTTAGGAGAAATGATAAAGTGTTTTCTTATGTATCAAGGTTGTTTAAGATCCATGAATAGAACTATCCAACTCATGATATTGATTTTGAAGATGTAATATTTTCATTGAATATATATAGGAAATATATATATGGTGAGAGATATAATCTATATAAATTTTTTAAAAGTTTGAAATACATTTTATCACATATTGAGTTCAACATGAGATAAAGGAGATGGCTGGAACTACTTAGTGACTATGATTTATAGATACACTACTACACTAGGAAAGTAAAAAAGGCTGTTGATGATTAAAGTAGGAAATATCATGATTTTCTAACCAATATGAGGATATCTAGGGATTTTATATTCACAGAGTTAGTAAAATTTGATATGGAAATTACTAGGGAAGGGGAAAAATCCTGGTTTTTTCAAATGATTTCTAAACCATCATTAATATAAAGGATAATGAAATCGAAACCTGAATATGAGGATTTATAAAGGAAAATAAAATCCCTAAATGATGGGAGACTAATATAATTTTTCTTTGAAGATGTTTAGTTGAATTGTGCAAATAGAATATGTGTTGGATCCATATTTGATCTAAAAAGGGAATTACTAGATATAGTACATAGATTAAATTTATCTTTAAACCATGGAAGCCAAGAGATGTATTGGGATTTAAGAGAATAATTTTTTTTGGGATGATATGAAACAGGAAAGTACAGAATATGTGTTTATTTGTTTGGTATCCTAGTAGTTAAAGGATAAAATACAACATCCTAAAGGTTTAATTCAACCTCTATTAATGACAATAATTAAGTGGGATGATGATATAATGAATTTTTTTCACTATAATTTTTTGTAAACCTAAGATGAATATTTTTATATAGATTATTATGGACCTCCTTACCAACTTTTAGCATTACAAGAAAATAAGGGAGGGCCTACCCCTTAAACATATTTCATGCATATTTATTAATAATGTAGTAAATAATAATGGTTAACCTCTATAAATTATATCTAATCATGGACCTCAGTTCACATCCAAATTCTAGGGGAGTCTTCAAGAGGCTCTTACCACTGATATATATTTGAACACCTCTAAGGACCCTCAAATTGATGAGTATCCTAAAGAGACTATTAATACATTATAATAATTTCTATGATTATGTTCACTTGAATTTCAAGGTACATAGGACGAATATCTACCTTTAATAGATTTATTCTATAATATTATTCCCCATTAAAGTATTTTTATTGAACCATATGAGGAATTTTACATAAACAGATTTTATATTCCAGCTTGTTGGTATGAGGTTGGAGAGAGGAAACTAGTTGGGTTGGAGCATATTAATGATATAACATTGATAGTGAGAACTATTTTGAATCATATTAAGACGTAGTAAATAATACATAAGAGATATAAAAATAATTGTACAAATGATTTTTAATTTTAAAGGGGGATCATGTTTTATTAATGGTATCTCTATGGAAGGTATTTATAAGGTTTGGGAAGAAGGGGAAATGAATTCCTGGGTAAATTGGTGCTTTGGAAAATTTTGATAGAATTGGAGTTGTATCCTACCATCTAGATCTTCCACTAAACCTCACTAAAGTGAATGATGTATTCCATTTTTCACTGTTCTTTAATTACATGATAGATCCAACACATTCACTCACCACTAAGGAAGTAGAGTTAAGAGTACGACTTTTTCATATAATATAGATCATGTACATGTTATGGAAGATAGAGATAATGTGTATTGGAATCATATAACTTGGATGGTGAAAATATATTGTAGGAATAATAATATAAATAAAGAAAATTGGGAACCCAAATAATCAATGATGAAGAATTACCAACATTTTTTATGTACCATCATTTAACAAATTTCTAGGATGAAATTACTTGGGGGGGGGAATATCCCGAGAATCTAATATAGTAGTAAATCAATAAACCCATAAAAATATTTCACTATTCACATTATATTTCCTCATTATTATAATATAGTATAAATTTATATCATTCATAAATATATTTAAAAGTTATAATTCAAATTTGGCTAAATAGACATAATTGTTTGGATATCGAAATCATATTGGGGTGAGTTTAGGTGTTATATATTTTAAATATATATAAATAAAAGTTATAATAATAACTCAAATATTAATTTTTAATATATATTAAAATATATTTACACTCTTTTAATTATTAATATATATGAAATTATTTAAAGAACACTGAATGATTAAAAATAATTTTTTCTTGAAAAGGGTTTTTATCTACATCTTACGATTTAATTTAAATGTAAAATTTGTCATAATTATAAAATTAGTTTATTAATAAATGGATCCTAAATTCAAATTAATCACATAAAAATTTGGTAATAATTGTTATATTATATTTTTTGTAATAAAATAACTACCATGCTTTATATTTAACTAAGGATAGTATGGGAAAAATGGTTTACTTGAGGAATCTAGAATATTTTTAACATGAAATGAAATTTAGACCATATGAAATACATTTTATAGGTTTTTATATCATATTTAAATTCATTTAAAACATTTCCTCACCTAAATTACCTAATATTCATGTCATTTCATTCTTACCCCATATATAACATTTGTTTCAAAGTAAAAGTTCCTCTTTTCCACTTATAAAAGGAGAATAATTCCACCCACTTCAATCTATTAGCTATCTAAAAATTATGATGAGCCTATATAGTTTTACCTCTCCCAGATTCCTCTTCAAAATTCATAAGTATCTTATGACACGAGGTTATCCTATGCCTTCCATTTCCAAGAAGTGTTTCTAAGGATGAATCAAGTCCTAAATGTGAGTAATACCATCTCCCTAGTATTTTATTTTTTTCTTCTTTCTATATGCCTAGGATAACCATGATAATATAATTAAATTAGTATCAATTCCATACTAATATGTTATTATATTTATGGTATAATCTTTATCTATGTACCGACATTTTCTTTAGAAAAATGGAAACATCCTCCATGCATATGTAGGGACTGCCGCCTCCATGGATGACATACTTTATTATTCACCAACTCCTACCATAATTGTTTATGAGAATTAAATTAATGAAAACAATTTATATTTTTAATATTATTAAATTATAAATCAATTTTAACTTTCCTCTAATTCTATGGAAAACAAAAACGTCTCTCGTGCGTATTTGAGGAATACCATCTCCATGGACACCATTTTTTTCTTTTTTATAACCACATTACATGGATGGTTATAAAATCTATTATATCAATATATATTATATTATGGATTAATATATTTCATAAAAATGGTCTAAAAGTATGATAGAAAAATTAATGTTTTTATAAAATAACCCATTGATATTAGTAAATTATCCCAAACAAGATCATCACTAATTTCATCTTTATGACGTGTGACTATAATTATCTTAGAAATTAATATTAAATTTATAAATAATCATTGAAATTATATTTGAGTATAATTAATAATATTCTAATGATAAACTTGTACCAAATAATGAGTATTAACATATCCTTTACAAAACTTGTGAAAAACAATCTAAATTACAAATACATGATGATAAAAGTAAAATTTTAATAACTAGTAAATGTATAATAAATTATAATAATTTAATAGTATATATGATAATATATATGGACAAGGTTCTGAAATATTTTATTTATATGTTTATGTTTATTATACAAGTGGTTAAATAACTTTCATTGAAATCAAGAATTATAGTAAGGATTTTATTTATTTAATTTTATATCATTAAAATATGTACTATATTCACCATCATCATTATTTATGTTATGTATATACTAAAACATTAATTTATTATACAATATTTTTCATGAAATTCATTTTATTTACTAAAACAAGTCATGATTTTATTTCAATTTCTTTTGATTCGAAAATTACCAAAACTACAAGGTTTCTCACCTCAAAATTTCATTAATTGAGAAAATTTTTATATTATAATATTTTTATATTTTATATGGTGTATATAATAAGTCTTTGACATATTATCATGATTTTATTCATATTCATTTTATTTAATTTTCCCTCTTTCAAGGCCATTCAATTTGGTTGTTACCTAATCCATAAAGGAATTGCTAACTCAAATAACTTTCATTGAGTTGTGATCATTTTTTTAACATTACCCACAATACTACAGTTATATCCTATTTAAATAGACATATAACATTGTTTTTTAGACTTTTGGTCTTCGTTTCCCTCAAATATTAATGGCTCTATCCCCTCCCCCTCTTCCTATTGTGTGTTTGTCTCCATTTCCAGCATTACTCCCCTACCAATTCTATTAATTATTCCTTTATTCCACCTCATTTTTTGTAATTTTTTTGGTTGCAATTATCCAGGTATGTTTTTAAATTTCCCCATATATCTTATTACACTCAATTACTTCTATGTTTTCATCTCATATATTTCATTGTATCCTATGGTTTTATATTTCGAAAATTTTATGGGATTTCTATATTTAGAGTTTATAAATATCCAAAAAAGGGAAATACATAGTTTCTCTTAGTGGAATGATAATTGGTGTCATGCTATAGATTTTTGTTTCAATAAGAATTAATTTTGAGTTAATTTATCTATGTTTTTCTTAAATATTAAATGATCATGTGTTTTTTTTATTATTTATGAATTATAATATTATATTTAACAATTTTAGTCATTGAGATTAAATTCTCATGTTCATTTTGTCATTATTTAGGAATTATATTTTTGTATTGGAGTTTTTGGAAATAAAAAGTGAATTTAGGTTAAATCCCCATTGTATGTCACTTTAATTCTCCTTTTGTCTTATTTTATCCCCGTTGTTATGTATGTCTGTTACACAACATGATTTAAATGTTATTTGTAAAATGATTTTACAAGTAAAATGATTTTATACTTCACATGAAAACTATAAATTAATTTTACATATAAGATGATTTTAGTAAAAATAGATTGGTTTAAAACTTATGCTCACACTTATCACGTTATTTATTATTTATATGTGTATTTTGTTTCATTTGTTATCAATATGTAAAAACAATTAATTGACAAAGTTAATATAATATGTTTATGAAGTTGTGTAGGAAACTTTACTTATGGAGGATAATGATGTTTCCTTTTGAGGTGTAGGTTTTGTAATAAAATATCCCTATAAGGGTAATAAATTTTCCTTATATTCTGTCAGATGATGATTTGTTTCTCTTTATGTTCCTAACATCATAAATTTTATCATGATCCTAGTGGATTTTTTATGACATTGTATAATGTGACAAAATTAAAAAGGTGGAGATGTATAAAGTGAGAGAAGTACATAATCATGCCAGAGTACAAAGTTCAACCTAGAGTTATCAAATGGGATATTTTTTTGGAAACTAGATAATATGATTTAACGGACATAACAATATAATAAATGGTCATGATAGAGAATTTATTACCATACAGAAGTCTAAGTTACAAATATTTTGTTACAACTATTAGGATAATGATCTATAAAGTTATATCCTTATAGATATAGAGTTACAATGTTCTGATGTAGAATTATCAGACACATAAGTCGAAGAAGTTAGGATTGATCAAAGGAATATTATAAAACTAAATCAAATTGTGAATGAGAGATTTGTATGAAGCATACCAAACAGAATGTATTATTTCAATGTTACCAAATAGAGATAACACGTGTCGATCACTGTATGGCGAAATATATGATTCTATAATGGTTGAGAAAGATTCATATGATAAAAACACTACATATCGAATAGATTAATATTTGAAATGTCATCATATAAAGAAACCTGAAAGCACTCCATGTATAGAAAGGAATACAACATTTGAGATGAATTTTAATTCCATTGTATAGATTAACATTAGATTGAGTCACATGATGTCATTGGATAGATGATCTAAGGAAGATGTTCTAGACTAAGTTTCTAAGGCGTAATGATTAGAAAACAGCTTGTTGATCCTTTAATAATAAGGTTTCCCAAGAGGTGTACCTTTTGGAAGGTAGAATGAATATCCAACTAATCGATATGGGATATTTTATCACACATAAATATGATAAGCTCAATGGAAGAAGGTTTTATATGGAAACTGAATGGAGCTATATCTCATGATGAAAGTCTATGATTACATTGGGTGAAACAATTCTGAAAGTTTAACATTAGATATAGACATCCTAATGAATGAAATATACATGCATACACTATATAAAGGAGATGAAAGTAGCTTCACATAAACATTTTATAGTTATTCAAATGATAATTTTTAGACGAGGATTCCACATTTTTTATCTAGTAAGGTTATAAAAGATTTAATAAATTCATTAACACTGAGTTTAAAGAAATTCATAGATGTTTTCATATATTGAGTTGATAAGAAGCTTCAATAATTTTCCATAATAATTAAGAATCTCCAAGTGAAATTCAAATGAGCATGAATCTTTGAAATACATAGTTTCTTTTAGTTTGAAAATTTATTTGAGTTCTCATCAAATTTTTTTAAATAACACCCATATAAAGGAGTGAAATAGTTTGGATAATTCATGGTATCTTGTTCATACACATGGAAAAGAAGAAGTGATAAAAATTTTGTGCCAGGAGTTTCCAACTGAGGTTCTTAACTAGTTAAAGAAGAGTTACACTATAATTAGTTTCATAAAATAGAGAAGAACCTATAACAGACCAGGAATAATTAAACAAAGATGGGCCAATGGTAGAGTATATGATTGAGTTCATACTTAGTCAAAGAAGTAGAAGTGACATAAAAATGATATATCTTTATCAAATAGAGAATAAATGAACTGTGTATATTGGAATTAGGTGCGTCAAATAGATAATTTTGGACTGAAGAGTAGGGAGAAGCATCAGATTGAGACTGACCCAAAAGATTCATCAGAAATAGAGAATCCAAGATGGGTTTGATAAGATAAAAAATTTCTAAATAATATTTTCATAGGAGTTCTAAAAAGATAAAATTTAATATAACCAGGTCTTCTAAAGATTAATAGAATGTTTCAAGGATAGAAAATTTGAAGAGAGTTTTTAAATATCATGAATATTATATAAAGGTTATGGATATCTAATTTTTTTATAGAGGAGGTGAAGATTAATCAATAATGGATAGAAAAAAAAAGAAAATAGCTTATAGTTAGGGAGTATAAAAAGTTACTAAAAAAGATTTTTGGATGGGCGGTATAACCAACTATGACATTAAGTGGATTCAATTAATGATAGTTTCTGGTATAAAATAATATGGAAGAAGATTTTATTTTTGGGATATAAATAGGGTTTGATGGAGGAATTATTACTAGGGGAATAACTAGTTACTTCATATTCATTTACAAACCTGAAATAAGTTAGTAAAATAATCCATTTTTGGGGGAATAATTAAGAACGAATGGAGTAGGAATTTGTACCGAAACTTGTAAATATTATGTGTTAATGTCTTTTTATATTTTTTTTGTACATGAAAGGTGAGTTTTAGAATTATATTTGTGTGGGTTATAAGTCTAAAAAAATTTGGAAGTTATGAAATGTTTCCTTATGATGTTAAGAAACTGTCCTATAAAATAAAAAGAAAAAAGAGATCACTAATTCCCACATCCCCCTCTTAGTTATCCAATATTGATCCAAGGGAACATTAATTGATATCAGATCTAGTTCCCTCTGAATGATCCATATACTGAGGATGAAGAATTTTAAATAAAAAAAATAGGGTTTTTCCTACTTTTTATAGAAGAAACTATCAAATTTGTAATAATATGATGTTACCCAATCTTTTATCTATTGACCTTGATGTTAGAGATTATACAACCATGATATTTCCTCCCATTAATTAACTTTCAATGATTATTGAAAGTAAGATAAATTTTTATGTTGATAGAAAAGATCAGACTTCCATATTGATGGATATCATAGAAATTGATTATATAAAGATTATGGGGTTTTCAATGAACAAAAAATAGGGGATAAAGTTGGAGGCAGTTTTTAATGAAATGTTAATATTAAGGAAGCTAAACTACAAATATGGAAGAGTAGGTTTGAAGATATTATGTTTACCAATGAACAAGGTATCGATTAATACTTTTAAATAATTAATGATATTGTAATTAATATTAATGTTTTTGTGATAAGTTGGAAGAATATAATATTAATAAGAAATCGATGAGAAAATTTTCAGATAGATTTTATTCCAAAGTGTTAACTTTAGAATCTCAATAATATTTATCTATAGAGGAGATTTAGAACATTCTTTTAGATTAAGAGGTGAGAAAAAAAGTATTTAAGAATAAGTATAATGAAAAAATATAATATTATTCTTTATTTAAAAGAATCTTATAAATAAATAATCATAATAATAATAAAATGATTACAAGGTGAAGGAAAAATAATTAGACTTAAACAAATTAGTTATCTTCTTTAAAAAATATATAAAAAGGGAATCATGAAGGGTGTAGGTAAACTTTATCTTAAATTATTTAATCACAAGTATAAACACCATTTTTCATAATATTCTCCTAAAAAGTGGAACAAATATTTCAAGTCATAATAAAAATATAATAAGTCTCATATATTAAAGTAAAATAAAAATAAGAATTTTTTTATAACAATAAGAATAACATTATATTGAGAAGAAGAGACGATGCTGGTTCTTTATCTAGAAATGAATATGATTTTAAAGTCATCTTCTTGTCACATGTATGAAGCAAAAGTTATTTTTTAGATAATTATAATGTTGTTTAAGAAGTAAAAACATGAGTGGATTTTTAAAGAAAATTTGGAAGCATCACTTGAGTAAAATACAAAACTCAAGAAGAAAAGAAAGGTATTAAAGAAAGATGTTAATGAGATAAATTTTATGAATGGTGAGAGATTAAAAATATATGATATAAAACATAATGTGATTAGAGCTCAAAAAATGAATATTTGTGACCCTGAGAGAAAACTGAAAATTTATAAAAAAAAACATCACCTAGGAAGGATAATATTAACAAGGTAGAAACAACAATTATTAAGGAATTTATGAATAAAAAGCTAATATTAAATGAATTCAAGAAGATGGTAAATATTATAGAATAATGTTTGGATGAGAAAAAATAAGATTAGAAAAAAATTACTGTTTATTTCAATTAAAGTGAATTAATAAATATTAGAGAATACTTTGCTAAAGTAGTCGAGGTTACAGACGAATTTTCCTAAGGTGGTTAATAGAAAGGTTGATAAAAGCGGGTTATTTATTCACTAAAAAATCTCAATGTATATAGACTTATATTAATAATTTAAATTTAAAAATTAATATTTATGATAAATTTTATGACTCTAAAAAAGATTATAATTCATCAATAAAGTACCTCTCTGAATAAATTCACCCACCATTTGTAAAAATGAAACAAAAAAAAATTTAGAGGATTACTAATACCCATATAGAATATCAAAATTTATAAGTCGCAATAAGTATTGTGGTGTTTTTAGGCATAGAGCGTACATATGTTGGTACAATATGTCCTTACTTAAAAAATTTATGAATTAGGGGGGATGAATAATGGGGGCTAAAATTAATAAAAAAAGAACAAACTTTCAAAGAAAGTATGTTGAGTAGGAAAAGAATGTTTAGAAGGAAAAATATGTTAATGACTCAAGAAAATCATGTGGTATATTTAATAAATTTGAGCAAGGAATGTAGCCACAGACTATTAAGAAAGCTAATAAAAAGTTCTTAGTTATTTCTCAAGGTCAAATAGACATTTCAAGAAATATGGAGGAAGAAAAAAAGTCTTTTTATGTAAAAGGGGAGAAATTGGTTTTTGAAAACGAGAACAATATTGAAAACTAGTTATAAATAGATATAAATTTGAAGATTCATAAAAATTTCAATAGATGTGGGAAAGATGGTAATTTTATAAAAATTGAATGAATTCATTTCCATGCTAAGAATAAATCATGAAAAGGTTGTTAAAAACTATAGGTGACAACACTATTAGAAAATATAGAGATATGGTAGTAACTACCTTTAAATATTCTATTGATGAGAAGAAATAAAGTACATCCACTAAAAAATATATTAATAAGAAGAATAAGTCTACACTAAGAGAAGATTATCGGTCCTAACATTGTTGCTAAGAAACTGTTATTTTTCACTTTATTCCAAATACTTTTTTATTTATACTAACATACAGGTAATTGAAGGAGAAGAAGTAAAGAATATTTGTGAATGGTGTATAAATTTTATAGAAATTTTGAGAAATCCATTAGGGAACATAGTTACCACCATGATGAATAATTATATACTTCCCTTTAAGGGGATAAAATATTAAGCTAAGGTATGTGTATCATATTAAAAAAAATGGTTTTTATGGTAATAAATATTATATTTTTTGGAATTGTGTTTATATACTTGAACTATGTTTATATGTTTATTAATATGGATAAAAGATTTTCCTTAACATAATTTTTCAAATTTTCCCTAATATAAATATGTTGGAAGAATATAAGGGAATATATTACATGGATGTTATGTAATCTAAAAAATTGATCACCTTTGTTATAAAATATTTTTATACACTAGGCTCTCTCATATAGACATAGAGTTGTTATTTGGTTCTCTTTTCTAATAAACTAATGTGATGATATTTTTCAAATTAGAATATTTTTTGAAGAATATAATATAATGGAAGATGAGATAATATAATCCTTATGTTATCCTTTATATTTTATTATGAATATGTGGGATAAGTAACATAGTTGGAGATGAAAACATCATAGTGAAATTATCAAGAATACATACCAGCTTTGAATATTCTTGATGTCTTATGTGTGATATTGAAAAGAAAAACAAAGGGGGTATTATTATGATAAATTTTGTTTAGTTTCATTTTTTGTCAATATATAAATACATTTTTTTGAGAAATTTTGGAAAATATATTGTGGAAGTTGTGTATGAATCTTTTGTTATGGAAGTTAAGGATGTTTCCTTATGAGGTGTAAGTTTTTTAATAAATATTCTTTATAGTGTGTAATAATGTTTCATTTTAATTATTGAGAAGATGAATTAATGTTCTTCAAGTTCCTAACATCATGAGTTTTATCAAAATACTAGTAGAGTTTGTATTCCATTTTAAAATATAGAAAAATTACAAAGGAGGATATGTACAAAGTTATAGAAGTACAAGATCATGTGGTAGTCTAAATTTAAACATGGAGTTAGGAGACAGACAATTTTTTAGGATGTTGCCTAATGTGATCAGAAAAACATAAAAATGTGATCAAATAAACAAGATAAAGAAGTTCTTTTCAAATAGAGAATTGAGTTACAAATTTTGATTTCCAGCTATATGGAGAATGCTCTATAAATTTTTGGTGTTACAAATATTGAGGTAAAAAGTTCTATTGCAGAATGATCAAACAAATAAGTTAAAGAATTATTGATCATTCAATGAAATATCATGATGCTACATCATATGGATATTGGGAGAGTTTTATGAATCTTCTTGTAAGGATGATAACATGTTAATACTATTAGAAAAATATGGATAATTTATTGTACTAGATGAAGAAACATATGATTATTTAATTATTGAAGAATATTCAGCATATGAATACTCAAAAGATATAATATGTGAAGATTTTTAAAGTAATTGTATGTAAAAATATGAAGGTACTATAATTAGAAAATGAAAAAAAATTAAGAAAAATTTGAATAGAATTAGATATAAGAACATGAAACTAAGTTAATGATGTCATTAGATGTAAAATCCTTTGAAAATGTTTTAGCATGAGTTTATAAAGTAGAATGATCAGATAGAAGATTATCAAGACATATTTTAGGAGGTTTCTTATGATGTTTACTAGTCGGAAGGTATAATGAAGAACCACCGAATAGAGATATAGAGTGTTATTGAACACACATATTATGATCTTTACATAATTAGGTTTACTAAAATTTAGAAACAAATTAATTTATTTTGTAAAATGAAGGTATTTGAGTCCATTGTTTGGAATAATGATAAATTTGTAACATTAGACGAAGAAGTCCTAACAAAGGGAGAATATATAAATTCCTTATACATTGGAGATATAAGGACCCTTAAATAAAAAAATGTAAGGTACTTTACATGAATATGATGTAATGATTGGTCAATTTTTTATCCAATGTGGTTAAGGAATTTTAAAGAACTTACTTAACATAAAGTTTAACAAAACTCACATAGGGTTTATTACACTAAGTTAGTAAGACACCTCAAGAATGATCCATATAAATTTAAAAGATATGGAAAAATAAATTGAGTGGAAAGATTCAAAATAGAAAGTTTCATTGAGTGGAAAAATTCATTTGAGTTCCCACGCAAACTACTAAAATCTGACCTATGTAAAGTGGAACGACAATATGAAGAATGTGCGGAACACTATTTATATGAATAGAGGAGAAGAAATGAAAAATGTTTTGTGCCTTTATTTTAAAACTAAGTTTAATACATATTTGAATAATATTTCTATCATTATACCTTTCATAAGAGGAATAAAAACCTATAATGGACTGAGAATCATCTGACAAAGAGGGAGTAAAGGAAGAGTATATGATTGAGTTCATACTCATTCGAAGAATAAGGACGCAAACAAATTCATTCTTACATAATTGAATAAAGAATAATCAAAACAAATAAATAAAAAAGAGGTGGATAAAATAGATCACTCTAGACCAAAGCATTGTGAGAAGAATTGAACAGAGACCAATAATATGGAATCATCAGACATAGGGAATACCAGATGAAGTTGATCATATAGAAAATTTATAATGATGTTTTTTAGAAGGGTTCTATAAATTTGAAATTTAGGGTATCTAGGTATTCCAATGATCAAGAGAATATTTCATGGACAACAAACTCTTAATATAGTTGTTAAATATATTTAATATTGTACACAAGTGAAGGAGATACAACTTCCTTATGGGGGAAGAGAATATCTTTCTACTATGGATTAGAAAGGAAGAAGGAAAGAGACTGTAGATGGGGTATAACAAGTTACTGAATAGGTTGTTGGCTGGGGGGTATAACCAACTATGAGTTCAAGTGGATACAGTTTGGATAGTTTTTGTGGGTTTAAGTATCTATGGTATAAAATATGATTTTAGGTTTTCAAATTAGGGTTAGATAGTGGGAAAATTATAGGGCGTATATCCAGTTATTTCCCATGCCTTTATAATCCAAGAAAAAGTTTGTTAACAACCATGTTTATGGGAATAAAGAATACCAAAAGGATTAGTTCTTTATAAAAAAAACATTTTAATAGAGTGTATTGAACTCTCTTTATATTTATTTCATATTAAAGGAAAGGTTGATAATTATATTTTTTTGGATCATACCTCTAAAAACTTTTAGCGGTTATGAAATATTGCTATATAAAGTTAAGAATCATTATTAAAAATAAAAAGGAAAAAGATACCACTAATTAAACCCCTATGATTCTCATTAATCCCACATTGATCTAAAGTAAATTCATTATTAAAAACATATATATCCATAACAATAAAAAATTGAAATTGAAAACTGATATTTAGTTTTAAGATTTCAACAAAAAATGTTGATGAATAATGAATTACCTAAGAATGTGTTTTAAAAATAAATAATTACAAAAGTGAATGTCTTATAAAAAAATTAATATTAATGTTCTACAAAAATAAGAACAAAACAAAAAAAATAAAAAAATAACCCTGAACATTGGTATGTCCATAACATCCTCAAACACTAAAAGAAATTCTACAATAGTAGAAATTTCAGACTTAAATTAAACTATTGGATTCAAATAAGATATATTATAGGATCGAGCTTGAAACTGTATTCTTGTATACATTGTATTTATTTAAAATTTTATATTTAACCCCATATTTTTATTTTAATTTAAATCAAATTTATTTTAATAATAAATAGCTATTTAATGTGAGAGGCATAGATCAATAATTTCTGTAAGGAGACTACTATATGGTATTTCTGTCACGACCCATCCCCCGGGGCCTATATTGTGACTTCCCCAAGCCTTCCGTCCATAGGCCAGGGGCTGGAGATTAGCACCAAAGGTGTAAATCTCTAAACTGGGAAGGCATTTCGTTATAACTGTAAACAAATACAACATAGCACACTACTAGAAGCAAAACACTAAGTAAAAATGTATACAAAAGAGTGCTGAAAAGTAAAAGGGACCGAGAATACAAGACAAACTGTAAAGTACAAGTACAAATGGAAAGAGGGAAAATAGCTGAATAGTGATAGAAGCTCCTAGACCATCCTTCGGGAAATCCTACCTGAAGGGTAGGTACAGTTATCCTCCACAAAGCTCCACGTCTGTCAGTCTCCTCCGTGTACCGATTCATCGTAGGGTCCACCTCCGGGTACTGTCTAGTCCAGGCACTCTCAGCCACCATCAACACTGCCCATCATCTGCATCCAACACAACAAGGTGCGAGAATAACCCGTGCAGGGGTCAGTATAATGATACTCAGTAGGGACCCTGAGACCCTCAATTTCTAACAAAATTTAACAAGGATAAAAAAAATTATGATTTCAACGGATAACCTCATTTAGGTATATTCCCATACATATACCTATGTTATCAAGTAATCCATCTCAATAACGATGAAAACACAATGTCTATGACTCAGCTCAACCAGGATTTTATTCTATAGATAGTATCAATATGAACCCTCGACTGCTGGAGAACTCCTCCTCTATCGAGTATAGTGGGCCTGCTGTATCACACATAGGAACATCCCACTAACTTGGACTGCTGAGGTACTCCTCCTTTCAAGTACCATGGATCGGCCACACTCACATAGAGGTGCTCCCCACCATGGGTCTGCTGCGCTCACATAGAGGCGCTCCCCCTCGTAGCCTGCTGAGGTACTCCACGTGTCCAGTACTGGGGGTCTACCGCACTCACACAGAGGTGGTCCCCACCATGGGTCTACCGCAACACCAAGGAACTCCCCACTAGGCTAGTCGAATAACACCGATTCGAATCAGTCAGTAGTCATCAAGTCTCAACTAGCTACTAGGTTCTCGCACAAATGCTTGCTCGTCTCTGGAAGATCCCCTCCATAAGCTAATGGTCGATGATCCAACTTCCATGAAGTCCCAAAAATAAGTATCTCAATAATACACCTTGTAAAAGGGAAAAAATCCAAGAAATACGTGTCCAATACATAAAGATGAGATGACAAATCCATTTTCCAAAAAAGTACATGGCGTGTTGGTATGGTTGCATTCTGTGTCTTTAGAACTCAGGCACTTCCTATATACAGCAGACCGTGTCGAAGGGTTGGTTGTGTGGAAGTGTAATTACACGGAGTGTGTTATGGTTACATTCCGTGTCCAAGCATCTGGGGTCGGCTCCGTGTATGCTGACCATGTGCCCATACACGGCCTCAACCCATGTTCTCCAACCCGTGTAACTGGTACACGGGGTATCCCATGTCACAGGCCTTTCCTGGCCATGTAGTGGAGTACATGATCATGTACTTCACCCATGTCCCTGTATCTCCAGGTTACATGTTGAGTCTCATGAAGTCGCTTCTGTCATGCTGTGTTAGAGAGTACACGCCGTGTGATTAGGCAATGTGATTCTTCCAGTGTCCGTGTATTTCCCAAAATACACACCATGTGTCATGTAGCCACATCTTCCAGGCTGTGTGGAAAGTACACTCCGTGTGACGGGGGTCACATGGTGTGTGCTACCCATTTGATGCTCAAACCCTAGCTGTAGTACGCCCGTACTACACGACCTGTCCTTTGAGAGTGCAAGCTGCGTATTCTGGAATTTTCTAAAAACAACACCTTTGGATAGCGCGCCTCCCATGATGCCCGTTCATCATTCTGATGGTTTTATTGCCACAAAACCATATACTTTAGTCCACCCCTATGTTTCAAAGTCATTTTTGGTGTTTTCGGGTCTCTCATTAGCTTCAAAAACATGTTTTTATTCTCCCTCATGAGAAAGAGTCGAAGAACGGTCCTCCCATTTTGGTCCGATTCGTCTCCTGCTATCGTCGGCGAACCTCCGCTAGGTTGTCGTGACATTGGGTCTTTATTCCGGGATCATTGTGTCTCAAAAATAACCTGAAATGATCCATTGTTCATTGCCACAGAAGAACGTTAATAACACAAAAATATTCACAAGAACGGTGGAAGGAATCAGGCTCTGTTAGTTTGGCCTAGTCCTTCCACATTAGTTTGATAGCAAGCGGATCAAGAGAAAACAATTCAATCATATAAGGAAGAATTAACGTTGCTCAAAACCAAATCACACCCCAATCTTTGTTTCATCAATCATCTTTCATCACATTCGCCACACACTTCCAATCCAAGCTTGTGCGTCTGTTTGTTGACGACGATGAGGAGGGAAGATTCTCTACATCGGTAGGTGTCCAGGGAGAAAAGTCGAAGAAGAATCATAACCATAAATCTTTTCGTTCTTCTTTGGGAGGGGAATTATTCATTGTAGAGGATAAGTTTCTTCAAGCGCTCTTCCTCTCCCAAGTTTCCACCAAAATGAATGTTCCCAAAATAATAGTTTGTTTATTATTTTAATTGATGGAACAAAATTAAAAAAGGTGAATAAATTGAAATGGATCCACCAATTTAATTCAAGAGGTTGGAACATTAATTAAAGGGGGTTGGATACATTTACATAAAGGGGAAGGTGGAGAGGCTCTCTCTCATTAATAAGGGAGATTTGAGAGGTTGAACTCTCCTTCTATTAATAGGGGCCAGGTGGTCCCCACCCCTATTATTCAAATGGGAGGTTATGGTCTCGGGTGGGCCCCACCACCATAACCTCTCATGGGAGGTTAGGGTGTGGCAGTCCCACCTCTAACTCCCAAGTGGAGGTTTCAACCAACAATCACACACATGGTAGCTTAAAAATAAAATAAATTATTGAACACTTTATTTTATTATTTTTTATGAAAAGCCAAAAACTAACTTTTATTCTTGACCAACTGCCGTCGAGGAGAAAGTCTTATGAAGTGAATACTGGTGCTACAAGTTCAATGGTGCCCTTATATTTCAATTCCGAGCACCGGTTCTAAAGTTATAAAATACCGCTCATACGTTTACTGAACGTACCTGAAAAAAACTTCAGAAATTGATTCTGGGCACACCGAGCCTCAGAATCAAGCATCGTAAATTTTCACAGACTTATAAAAAATCCCATGTATTTATGAAAAAAAAATTCCATGTAATTTCTGTGTCTTTACATTCTCCCCAACTCATGGCTTTACATCACCGTAAGCTACAACTCTAACTAAGGAATCAAATGAGGGTACTGAGCATGAATCTGAGCCTTCCGCTCTCATGTGCTCTCTTGGAGGTTCCTGTGCTGCCAGCGAACACGCACTAGAGGTATCGACCTTCCATGAAGGACCCTCTCTTTTCAACATATGACTTCTACCTACTATGTGCAGTCTTCATCCAATCCTAGATGATCTGCACCTTCTTTGTAGTGGCCCATACCATCTCTGGTACCACTAGGGCTGACTCTCTTGGGAATGTCTAGCACAGTGGTGATCTGCAAGGTCGACCATACAATGTCTCAAAAGGTGTCATACCGATGGTGGAGTGATAGATGTTATTATAGGAAAACTCCACCATGGGTAAGTGATCCTCCCAACTACGAATGAAGTCGAGGACACAAGCACGAAGCATGTCCTCGAGGGTCTGAATGGTTTGCTCAGTCTGAAGATCTGCTTGAGGATGGAAGGTGGTGCTCAGGCGAAACTGTGTACCAAAAGCCTCCTACAACCCCTTCCATAGCTGGGAAGTAAACCGTGCATCACAGTCGAAGACAATAGAATAAGGTACTCCATGTAGCCGCACAATCTCCTGCACATAGAGGCGTCCCATGCTCTCTACTAAACCCTGCTCTCTGATTGGTAGGAAGTGGGCCGACTTGGTGAGTCGGTCAAAAATCACCCTAATCGAGTTGTGACCCATGGATGTACATGGAATACCCATCACAAAGTCCATGGATATCCTATCCCACTTCTACTCTGGGACCTCTAAAGGCTGGACCAAGATTGCTGGTACCTGGTGCTCTGGATTCACTTGCTGACAAGTGAGGCATAGAGAAACAACCTCTGCTACCACCTTCTTCATACCAAGCCACCAGTGATGTCATCGATGGTCAGGTTAAATCTTCTCCACTCCTGGATGTACCGCAAGTGGGGATGTTTGGAACTCCATCAACACTTCCTCATGAAGTTCTACTGTTACCAAGGTATGTCCTCTGAAGAAGTTGACGTACTCCCCACCTTCAGAAAATCCGTCAGGTGCCTGCCCTATGGATATCTAAGTATGTCGTGTCTCATAGTCAACGTCCCCATGCTCTGCTTTCCTAACTCACTTATGGAGTGGGGTAGTGACCGTAGGAGACTGCTGGAATGCAGATCCATCTCTATCCACAAAGGATAATTGTAAAGCAGCCGGCTAATCTGCCGCCTCCCCTACCAGCTGTATACCAGACCTCCTACGGAGTGCATCTTCAACAACGTTCCCCTTCCCAGGAGTATAGACTATCTCAAAATCATAGTCCTGGAGGAACTCAATCCATCACCGTTGTCTCAGGTTCAGGTCCTTCTTAGAGAAGATATACCTGAGACTCTTGTGATCAGAGTACAATGTAAAACATTCACCCATCAGATAGTGTCACCACATCTTCAAGGTGAAGACCACTACTGATAACTCTAGGTCATGGGTAGAGTAGTTCTACTCATTCTCTCTCAGCTGCCGAGAACCATATGCAATCACTACTTTCTCCTGCATCAGGACACACCCAGGTCTAGTCCCTGATGCGTCGCAGTAAACTACATACCATACGCCCTCCTCTGGAAGCCTCAAAATGGGGGCACTTGTCAACCTCAGCATCGACTCCCGAATTCTCTACTAGAATCTCTCCATCCACAAAAAGGGTTTCCCCTTCTTCGTTAAGGATAATAGTGGTGCTACAACTCTGTAGAAGTCTGGAACGAACCACTGGTAGTACCCAACCAAACCCAGGTAACTTTGTACCTCCATCACCCTACTGGGTGGCTCCCAAAAAATTACCACTTCAATCTTCACCGGATCTACTGCAACTCCATCCATTGAGATGATGTGTCCAAATAAGGGAACCTCTTGAATCCAAAACTGGCACTTTGAGAGATTACCATATAGCTGGTCCTCTCGGAGTGTGTCCAGTACTACCTGCAATTGGTAGGCATGATCCTCCTCAGTAGTTGAGTAGATCAGAATGTGGTTGATGAATATTATGACAAAAAGATTGAGGTAAGGCTGGAAAATACTGTTCATGAGTCCCATGAAAACTATTGGAGTGTTGGTTACACCAATGGGCAAAACCAAGAACTCGTAGTGGCTATACAGACATCTGAAGGCTATCTTCTGTACATCCTCATCTCGAACTCTGTGCTGGTGATAACCTGATCTGAGGTCTATCTTTGAGAACCATTGAGCTCCCTTCAGCTGATCAAAGAGGTCGTCAATCCTTATAGTGGGTACTTGTTCTTCACGGTCACCTGGTTTAGGAGATGGTAGTTGACACAAATCCTCAAGTTTCCATCCGCCTTTTTGGTGAATAGAACCGAGGCTCCCTAGGGAGAAACACTGGGCCGAATGAATCCCTTTCCTTGCAAGTCCTCCAGCTGTACCCGAAGCTCATGAAGCTCAGCAGGAGCCATCCGATATGCTGGCATAGATATCAGTGTCGTCCTGGGGTATAGGTCAATGTAGAATCCCACCTCTATGTGAGGTGGTAGACCTGGAACATCATTAGGGAAAACATCTGTGTACTGGTCCAACACTACAGGATAATTCGGACTCTCCACATCTACTGCTCTAAGGGTAAGATAGGCCAAATGATTAGTGATCAGCTGCACCCTCCTCCAAGTACGTCTTTCCTATACCGTAAAGGCTCCCTTTTCTTTGGTGAAGGTGAACCTGGTCTCATCCATGCGTACACACTGTACTTTTCACCTAATACAGTCGATTTGATCATGGACTGTAGATAACGAGTGCATACCTAAGTTGACATCGTAAGGCCTCGACACCACTACAAGGAGATCCCATCTAAAGCTCTCACCTCCTAGAGCATGTTCACACTGTCGACGCTAGTGCATAATCATAGATTCTGCTCCCATAGGCGTCTCTAGCCATAAGAATCGAGCCAATAGCTCCATCGGAATCTCTGAGCTCCGAACGAGGGATGTGGAAACGAAAGAATGACCGGAACCTATCTCTATAAGAACTAAATATAAGGTGAAATAGACACAGATCGTACCTTGAATCATCTCCGGAGATCCATGATCGTAGGCCTCAGCTCTCTGGAGCTGATCTCTTCCCTATCCACCTGCTCCCTATGGTTGGGGTGGACCTCTTAGTGGTGGTGGTAACACCTCAAATCGTCGTCCACCGCCAGCTTCACGACCAGGTCCTCTGCCACATCTGCATGCACCCTGCAAACCACCTCGATTGAATCTATACCTATGCCTGGGAGGTCCCTCAACTATCTGGTGACCATCTGAATTGTGGGTTGGACAGTCATGAGCTATGTTACCCTACCCGCCACATGAGTAAAACTACCTACCCCTGGTAGGTAAGTCACTGCCTCGGGTGCCACAAAACATAGATCCTGAGTCCTGTGGTCGTCCACTCGTGGGTCTGGTCCTCTTGGACCTCTACATCATCTGTCTAATGCCAGCAACAAAAGACTCTGCTACATATTGACTAGTAGTGGGTCTCACGGCTGGTGACTACTCAACAAGGAAACTCTCTACTTAGAGGGCTCTCTCTAACACCCCCTCCTGGGTATAGATGCTGAGAGAGATCATCGATGCTCTAATCTCACACCTGATCCCCTGATCGAAGGTTCATGCCCTAAAGAATGGGTCCCACACCATATCTGTAGAGTAGCATGAGAGGTCAGGGAACCTCGCTGAGTACTGCATCACTGTCATGCTACCCTGTTGTAGATGCAGTAGCTCCTATATCTGCACTACATTAAGGGTGAATGGGACAAAATCTTCCCAAAAAAGGATCTCAAAGTCTATCCTTAGCAGTGTCATCTCTTCATGCACCTGGAGCATCAAGATCCACCATCTGCCTACTACTACCTATAGAAGGATTACAGAAAGAATCACTATGAAGTCGACTAGTGTCCCTACCAGTTTGAAGACTCTCACCACAACCTCTAGCCAATCCTCAGCTTCCTTTGGGTCCGTATCTCCCCTGAACATGGGTGGCCTCTGGCACTGGAACTCGTGCAATGAACTTAAGCAGCGTGCATTGTCTGCTGCTGGGGATGGTGGAATCAGTGGTCCAATGGGGAGTGGTACCGCTGGTGCCTCTACTGGTAAAGGGCCCTACACCGAGGCCTCATCACTCAGTGGGCTATCAGAGCGTACGACTCTCGGGGATCTAACTGGTCGTCCCCGGGGAGGTATCTTGAAAGAAACAGATGCGACACGGTCAAAAGATTATACCTGGTGAGATGACCTGGTTGAGATAACTTAAAAAAACTTTTGGAAACACACACACAATCAATGTTTTTGTGCACTGAGTCAGAAATCAGTAGTCAAGGTCCTTGTGTATGGATACGTCAGCCTCCGCACCAACATTGGACTCCTTGAACTGAAAACCACACTTAGTACCCTTAACACTATTGCTTCATAGAAAAGATCAGATACCTAATTTCTGTGGTAGAAATGACTCTTCTGATACCAAATTGTCACAAACCATTCCCCGGGGCCCGTATCGTGACTTCCCCAAGATCTCCTTCCATAGGCCAGGGCTGGAGACTAGAACCAAAGGCATAAATCCCTAAACTATGAAGGCATTTCATATATAACTGTAAACAAACACAACAGAGCACACAACTGGAAGCAAAAACCTAAGTAAAACTGTATACAAAAGAGTGCTGAAAAGTAAAAGGGGCTCAAAATACAAGCCCAACAGTAAAGTAAAATTATAAATTGAAAGGGGAAAAAGAGCTAAAAGGTGAAATAATCGCCTGGATCATCCTCTAGGAAGACATACCTGAAGGGTCAGAACAAATATCCTACAAAAGTGCTCCACATCCATTTGTCTCTTCCATGTACCAATTCTTCGTAGGGTCAACCTCCATGTATGTCTAGTCCTGGTGCTCTTAGCCACCATCAGCACTGTCCATCGTCTGCATACAAGACAACGAGGTGTGGGCTTATCCCGTGCAGGGGTGAGTATAATGATACTCAGTAGGGACCTCGTGACTATTAGGGTCTCAAAAAATCCAACAAGGATAAACCAAAATGTATGATTTCAACAGATAACCTCACTTAGGTATATGACCATACATATAACTAAGTTATCTTGTAATTGATCTCAATCACGAGGAAAACACAAAGTATCTGACTAAAATAAACCAGGATTTTATTCTATGGATAGTATCAATCCGAACCATCGGCTACTGGAGAACTCCTCCTCTATAGAGTACAGTGGGCCGACCGCGTCACACAGAGGTGATTCCCACTAACTTGGACAACTAAGGTACTCCTCCTATCGAGTATCGTGGATCTTCTATGCTCACACAGAGGAACTCCCCACTATGGGTCTACTGCGCTCACATAGTGGCACTCCCCCTCGTAGCCTGGTGAGGTACTCCACATGTTGAGTACTGTGGGTTTGAAAAGCTCACACAGAGGCACTCCCCACTGTGGTTCTGCCGCAACACTAAGGCGCTCCCCACTGGGCTATTCGAATCACTCCAAGTCAAATTGGTCAGAAATCATCAAGTCTCATCCAGCTACTAGGTTCCCACACAAATTCTTACTCATCTATGGAAGATCCGCTCCACAAGATACTGGTCGATGCTACAACTATCACGAAGTCCCACAAAGAAGTATCTCAAAGATTTGCCATGTCAAAGGGGTATAATCCAAGCAATACGTATCTAAGACACAGAGACAAGATGAGCAAGCCATTTTCAAAAAAAGTACATCACATGTTGGTATAGTTGCACGTCGTGTCTTCAGACCTTGGGTACTTCCCATGTACAATGGCCCTTGTCGAAGGGCTGGTCGTGTGGAAGAGTTAGTACACAGCGTGTGGTATGGTTAAATGTTGTGTCCAAGCATCTGGGGTTGGCTCCGTGTATGCTGTCCATGTTCCCGTACATGGCCTCAACCCATGTTCGCCAACCCGTGTAACTAGTACACAGGGTATCCCGTGTCAAGGGCCTTTCTTAGCCGTGTAGTGGAGTACATGCCCATGTACATCAACCGTTTCCGTGTATCCCCAGGTTACACGCCAAGTCTCGTGAAGTCGCTTTTGTCATGCCATGTGAGAGAGTACACACCGTGTCGTCAGGCCATGTGATTCTTCCCATGTCCGTGTACTTCCCAAAATACACACCATTTGTCACATAACCACATCTGCCAGGCCATGTGGAAATTACACTCCATGTGACTGGGGTCGCATTCCGTGTTCTACCCATTTGACACTCGAACCCTAGTCGCAGTAAACCCATAATACAGGGTGTTCCCTTTGAAAGTGCATGTCGTGTGTTCTGGAATTTTCCAGAAATGACACCTTTGGCCAGCGCGCATCCCATGATGCCCGTTCTTCATTCTGATGGTCTTATTTCCATGAAACCGCAGACTTTAGGTCACCTCGATGTTTTAAAGTAATTGTCTGTGTTTCCAGGTATCCGATTGGCTCCGAAAACACGTTTTGATTCTCCTGAATAAGAAAGGGTTGAAGAACGGTCCTTCCGTTCTTGTCCGATCCATCGCCCGCAATCGTCTCCGCACCTCCACTAGGTCATCGTGACATTGGGTCTTCATTCTGGGATTTTTTCATCACAAAACAAACCCACAATGATCCCTTGTTCATTGACGAAGAAGAACGTGAAGAACAGACCAATATTCACAAAAACGGCGAAAGGAATCAGGCCGTGTTAGTTTTTCCCGGTCCTTCCACAGTAGTTTGATATCAAGAAGATCAAGAGAAAACACTTCAATCATGGAAAAAAGAATTAACGTTGCTCGAAACCAAATCACACCCCTACCTTTGTTTCATCATTCTTCATTTGTCGCATTCACCGCACACTTCCAATCCAATCTCGTGCATCAGTTCATTGACGATGATGAGGAGGGACGATGCTCTATGTTAGTAGGTGTCTAGGGAGTAAAGTTGAAGAAGAATCGTCACCGGTGTTCTTAAAATTATTCATTGGGAGGTTTGTTCTTCATTAGAGAGAATAAGTTTCTCCATGTGCTCTTCCCCTCCCAAGTTTCCACTCAAATTAAAGTGCCAAAAAAATGGTTTGTCTATTATTTTAATCGTCGGAACAAAAGTCAAAAAGGTGATTTAATTGAAAAGGATCCCCCAATTTAATTCAAGAGGTTGACACATTAATTAAAGGGGGTTGGATCCATTTAATTAAAGGGGTAGGTGGAGAGGCTCTCCCCCATTAATAAGGGAGAGTTTAGAGGTTAAAATCTCCTCCCATTAATAGGGGTCAGGTGGTCCCCACCCCTTTTATTCAAATGGGAGGTTATGGTCTCAGGTGGGCCCCACCACCATAACCTCTCATGGGAGGTTAGGGTGTGGTGGTCTCATCTCCAACTCCCAAGTGGAGGTTTCAACCAACAATCACACACATTACAACTTAAAAATAAAATAAAGTATTGAACACTTTATTTTTTTATTTTTTATAAAAATCCAAAATCTAACTTTCATTCTTGACCAACTGTCGTCGAGGTGAATGTATTCTTAAGAGAATACCAGCGATGTGAGTTCAATGGTTCCCTCAGATTTCAATTCCGAGCACCGATTCAAAAGTTATAAAATACCTCTTGTACGTTTACTGAACATACCCGAACAAAACTTCAGAAATTGATTCCGGGCACACCGGGCCTTGAAATCAATCGCCGTAAATTTTCTTGGACTCATAAAAAATCCAATGTATTTAAGAAAAAAAATTTCCATGGAATTTCAGGGTCTTTACAATTTCACCTATTACTCCTTGTAGTTGTTTCATATTTTAAACAATATGGTAATAATGAAGGATGGTCTTCCTCTAGTTTCTCTAAATTTTTTAGTATAGTATTATAAATTAAGTTCCTAGTCATAAAGTATGTACCCTCCAAACATAGGTGATGATTGATTACAGTTATGTATATTTATGCTATTGGGACAACCACTATACAGAAGCATGATAAAGCAAATGTCTTTTTAATTTACAATTATGTTCAATATAAAATTATCTATTAATTAGTTCTTATTAAATGTCTTATACTTTGTTTTGATTGCTACTAGTATGCATCAATTATATAATATTACATCACTCATGCTATGTCTAGATAAATAATAGTATTCTTTGAATACATTCATGTAAAATTAGTATTCATATTATATTATAGGGTATGTTTCCTAGACATGTGATATTGAATTATTTCATGTTGGTGTTATAAATTATTTTCTTGATAAAAAAAATATAAATGACAGGGGATTCCATGTTATTTAAAATTTATGTGTTATTTTAAAATTATTTATTTATGAACTATGTTTTTTAATTTGGAGTGTATACCCATGAAACACCCATGCATGTGTTGAAATTTCCTAGTTTTTTCCAGTTTCAAAACATCAATCATAAACATTACCAAGACTTTTTAGGAAGTAAAATACACATATTAAAGAATGTTTTTAACCATTTTAAATAAATTTCAGTGCATCTTACTCATTAAATCACTCATTCCATTAATAAAAATTATATGTTTCATGGAATTTTATTTACCAAACAAGTCATTTTTGCAACTCAAGCCTAAAATCAATTAAACACAAATCCAAAATGCCCATTTAGGGATATTAAAAATGGTTTAACCTTTAATGATCAATTTTAAATCCATGTGAGACCCAAAGTAGTCTATAACATCTAAAAATCATAAAATATAATAGAAATAAGAAATTTTAAAATACATATCCACTAGCTAAACAGAACCTTAATAAACAATTTCAGCATCCACCAAAGAAATTCATCCAAAATGTGATTTAAATAGAAAAAGATTAAAACTATTCAACATTAATATATTTTAATCATAAAAAAATCTTTTAGATAAATTAACTTAACTCTAATGTACTTATTAAAATTAAAAAAAGAATAATTTTCTGAAACTAATAGAAGATGAATACTATATATTTGTTTAAAAAGTTTTTCAGAAAAATACATCACACCCAAACAATCCCTTATAACTTGAGAACTATTCCCCCATTAAGAACTTTCCACACAATAACTAAACCTCCATTTTAAAAAACCCTTACATTAAATCCATAAATTTCAATTTAATAAAACCTTTTAAAACATTTATATCCCAAACATAGCCACCCAATAATAATAAAAAATATATTTTAACTACAAAACTTAATATTAAAAACCATATGATTTTTTTGAACAAAACAAAGAAAATAATCCTATATATATAAAAATTTAATTAATGTAATTTATGGCATAAAAAAGGCCATTATTTAGAGAAACAACAACACTTTACATGAAAATTATTTTGATAAACAAAAATAAATTACAAAAAAAATAAACAACTATATTAAAACATCACTTTAAATATTAGATTCCATTAAATTAATGAATTTAAATATCCAATTTATTTCATGTTTTTAGTTCTTAAGAACCAAAATGCCAGAAAGTATCATATTGAACATGAAAATTCAATATAGATACAACAATAATTAATTGAAATATAAAAATTTATAATTAGAACAATTAATAATTATAATTTCAAAAAAAACATTCATTATTGTAATTTTTAAATATAAAAACTAAAAAATGATTATTTCTCTTAAAAAAGGTTAAAAAGAAAAAAAAAATATGAAAAAAATTACCTTAGAACATTTATAAAGAGTATAATTACCTAGATATTAGTCATATAGTCATACCTTAAATTACATTAAATTATTCAAAAAAATTAAGCTTTCAAAGTTCCCTTTTATATACTCATGATGATTAAGTATCAAATAAATAAACAATTACAAATAAAGTTTTAAATTACATTATTTTTATCATTTAAACATATTAATTAAAAGTATATTCTAAGAAAATTACCTTTTAACAGGTCTAATTTAAGCATACAAACATACATACTTTTACTTATATTTAATAACATAAATAAAATATATAATTACTGTATGATGTATTAATCAAAAAATAAATCTGGGAATATTAAACTAAAAAACATTAAGAACATGATTTTCTAAACTTATAATAATTAATATTAATATACATAATGCACACTAACCCATAAAATTAAACATTAATCTCTCACTAATTCGGTATTCAAAGAAAAATCTATTTAATTATGGTTATGTGATTATCCCCATGAATTTATATTTACATACACTCTATTCTATTTTATTAAATCATACCATCGATGGGTAAACATAAAAAATTAAACAATAATTATATAAAATAAATGGAAAATAAAAATACACAAAATAAAATACCTTTAAAACAATAGAAAAGTTAAGTTAAAACCATCTGATAAGATCAAAACATATAGTTTATTTCAAAAAAATTCTTAATTAAATATAAATTGAATACATTACATCGATTTAAATAAAACCCCAATTATTTCAATAATACCCTCTAAAACCATTTACATTTATTTTATTTAAAATTATGATGTCATAACCCTTTCTATTTTAATACTAATATAGAAAACATTATAACTCTAAGAAATTGAAACAATTATTTGAAAACCTCAATACATTTTTATTCTACTAAAGTCAATTTACTATTAAAAAATATAAAAATAAAATGAAATCTATTGTTAACTATATGATAGTAAAACACCATAATGTTATGCCACCACCATTTATCAACAATGTTCTAATATTACAATCACTATGAAAAAGAGAACTCAATGGGAATCCATTTTGTTATTTTCATAAAAACCTTATGGGAAACCATTTTTAAGGACATTGTAAATGTTTATCTATCAACATATTTATTAGAAAACTGAAAAATAAGAAAATATCAATAAATAAAACATCATTTGATAATGATTATTACTAATAACCTCTAAATTATTGGATTATGTTATATCACCACCTATGAATTTTTTATATTTATAATTTATATGCCTCAAATATGTCATGTCACATTTAATTAATTATTTTACTTATAAATTAGTAATGAATTTAAAATTATATGTATAATTTTTCTAAATGAAAATAATGAAAAATATTTAAGAGATACAAAATAATTTTTTTTTTGAAAATGATCGATGCATGAGATAACGATGAAGATGATGATTATTATGAGGATGTTCATGATGAGATTAGTGACAGTGGTGACTATGATACACCATGCAATAATAATTCTAATGGTGGTGGGGGGATGTCTTTCCTTGAGTTACTAGTGATTAATATCCCAATGAAAAAATTATTATTAGTATGATCGTGATGATAATAATGATAGTGGTAATAATAATGGTAGTGGTGGTCATGAAATAGATATTTATCCCCTCCCTTTCTGACTTAATATTTATGAAAAAACTCTATAGATGATGTTTGATGAAGAAAATTGAATATACATGGGTTGTTACTTGATTTTTTATTTATTAACTAATTAAATATGAGTTATATAATATATTTGTTTTAATTAATGTTTGTTTTAATTATTTGAACAGAGAAATTTTTTATTAGTATAAAATATATTAGTTTAATGATATTGAAGGTGATTGTGAAAGATAGTTATTAGGTTTTTTCTATGGGAGTCTATAATAACTATTTTGTAATAATTGGTATAATATCTTATACAAATGGATTAATAATCCATTGGTAAAAGGAAATTACAGTCCACCTATAATAATGGTTTTAACTAAACCATTGGTATAATGGTATATCAATAGCCTATATACCAATGGTTTTTGGAACCGTTGGTATGGGCCATACCAACAGTTACTATGGATATACCATTGGTTTAAAACCATTAGTATAATTTTATTTTGAAACATTTCAATGTGTACATTTTCCCAAAATTATGATCATCCTTCATCATAAATATTCTTCTCCTTATTTTAGTAAAGTAAAGAGTAGATAACTCTTAATAATCACATCCCTATATGGATACAAAAAATTGGATTCAAGCTCTAACATAGGAGTAACTAGGGGTAAAAAAACATAAAAACATTGGTTGGGTATTAAATAAATATTCAATTAGTGCATGATAGGTGGGCCTAACTTCACATATGGTTTGAGACTACTAATGGTTTTATTTGGATATTTTACAATCTTATTTACAAACCATAATAAAGGATCATTTCCTATTGATAACCCACAACCTAAAATTAATCCTCACTACTACCTTGTTATCATTACTTTTATAATGGTACTTTTAATTGCATCAAGAATATTCACATGATTGGATATTCACTTATTTGTTATCATTATTCCATTGAAAGGGTAAAAATTTATGATTTATATTTATACTATTTCTATATAGATTACTATTGATTATTTATCCAGGATTATGTATTAGGTTTCTTTTGGAACATTAAGAAATTTATTATTTAAGTATATAATTTCATTATTTGAATGACTTATGATAAATTTATTACACTTATATACTGGGGATATTATGGATATCCCATTTATTTTTATTATGATATATATTTATATTTATAGATGACTAAGGAAGATTAGTTATGTGTTGAATTGTTATTCATATCTTTCATATGATGAATGCATTATATTTAATGAAGTTATGGGTGGGGCCTGGAATTATATATACCCTCGATGCATATATTAGTCTAATGTGAAAAAATAGGGTTATTTTGTGTATAACTACCCAATTAAATAATGATATCTTGGATGTAGTATCGATGGAAAGAATAATGTCCTAGACAAGGACGTGAAAGTAAATATCAAGATATCCTACATTATGCATTCCATCACCTTGAAATCAATTATTATTATCAATGTAATTATTTTCATTTCAATTTTATCCATGTATGTTTTTAATTCCCAAGATAATAATTATAAGGAACATTTTTTGATTATTCCCTCTTCTATAATTTGTATTCCTTTTGTATCCATGATATTTGTTTCTATACATTTCTTCTTATAGATAATCTAATCTCACCCATTTATTTTGTTTCCTTACTATAGAGTACCAATAAGGGATATTTGATTTAATTCTATGATATACTAATTGGAATAAAAATGTTAAGAATAATTTTATTATGATATGTTTTATATTTTCCATTTTGATATTATAAAGCTATATGTATATAGTCTCTCAAGATTTCTAAACATTATTATCCTTTAGGATGTGATCCCTTGTATCTTGTGCCAATGTAATAATGTAACCACATGATTTGAGTTATTAGAGGTGGGGTTTTTACATAGGTGACCTCTCTAATGAATTTTATTATTTATTAGGTGTTTTAATTTGATTAATGAACTACTATTAATGTCCACATCAATATGATGATTAAATGAGAAGTAAATTTAATTCAATTTAATGATAAAATCATTTAAAGAATTAAAATGGAGTAAGATTGTTTTTTTTCAATTTTATTTTTTGGAATTATTTTCAAATGATGGGAGAATTTTTGATTTATTGTAAAATTAAGTGATAAAAAGTAATATAAAAATTAAAACATTTTTAATGAAATTAATAAAGACTATTTTCCTTGAAAAATATTATGAATTTGTGAATGAATAAATATTTAAAATGATGGTTTGAGTTTAATTTAATTTTTATTGAGATTATGTGAATTTATGGACTTTGTTATAAGTGAAAGGATAAAAAATAAAATATTAAGGTTTATTAAAGTGTTTATGTACAATTTATTTTCCAAATAGAAAAGATATATTCAAATGAATATCATGGAATTGAGTTTAATAAAATAGTGTTTGTAATTTAATTAAATATGGGATTATTTTTTAAGTGAAATGTTAATTAAAAAGGGAGAATAGTTTTCTAAAATTGAGAGATTATTTAAGATATTGTAGAATGTTTATTATTATTATGAAATTGACATAGGTTTGGATAACAAGTTGGAGCACTATATGATAGGCTATAAGATACTATACCATGGTTTTTTCTATTCCTTGGGTAAGAAGGTGATATATTAAATGACATGGGTTTTGTAATATGAAAAGTTTTTTTGTAATTTCATTGAGACATGTTTTTTTCTTAGATTTAATTTGAAAAATATCCAAATCATTCACAGTTCTTCGACAAATTTGGTATGTATACTTTTTAGGTGGAATCGTTTGTACCCAATAATTTATATGCATGATCTTTATGGTTTTTTAAATCATTTAATTAATTTAAACCACTAAATTAAATTTATGTTAAACATTATGAGATTATTTGAGGTCATATTGATTTATATAGAGATTATTTCTCACAGTTTGTTTGAACAAACCTCTTGTTATTACAAATTATATATGTTGTGATTCTATAAAAGAAAAATTATCATTATAGATGGGATTTGATTTCATATACTATCCAATAGATGATTTTATTCAGATTATAAAGTCTTTAAAAGGGTTGTTTTTTATTTCAATTTATGATTTATTTTAGCTATACCATTTTTACTTATATAATTGGGTTATATTTTCACTCTGTTTGGATTTATACATTTATTGATCATTATTGGGATCAATTATTATAAATTAATTATTATTCTATTTCATAAAACCATTATAAATATTTCTTTGAAGTTTTTTATATTTATATTCTATTTTATGATCTATTGGGGAAAACCACTTCCCATGAAATTCATCTAAATCCTTAACACTAGTCCCCAGTATCTAGTGATCAAGGAGTGAACTTGAGGGCATGTAACATTTTTCATCATTAAAAAACATATCAAGGTAACATATTGGAAAATTTTATTTGATTGATTCTTAATTTATATTATTTTAATATTTGGAAAATTCTAGAATGTGGATTATGAGTTGGGACTTGGTATAGAAGCTATGTGTGTTTTTTAGACAACTTAACCATAGTAGAGGTCTATGTTTTCAACTAAGTAAGATTCTATTGAAGTGTTTTTAATTATATTTTTGGTTATTAAATTCACTTTAATTGAGATTGGATAATGGGGTAATCATTCACCATTTCAACACATAGAGACATGACATAAGTATGTGTGAATTTGAATTCAGTTGATTGGAGATATAGTTTTAAAAATTAATTTTGGTAAAATGATTGAATTATAAATAATATAGTTTTTTTGAAATATGGAATGAATAATTAACCAGTTAACTAAAATTAGTATGATAAATTTAGTGATTTAATGTAATTAATCTGATTTTATTGAGTACATTGTAAATATTTACATGAAATGATGATTTGTTATTTATTTATTTGATATAATGTTGTGTTTTTTTATAAAAAATGTGTGTAATGATTTTATCTAATCATTATAGAAAATGAATGTGGTATTAAGATTTTTGGGAAAGAGATGGGGGAAAAGTAAAATGAAAAGGGTATTATAGAAGGAGAGGCTAGATATTCTTCTCTAGTAGAGTACATGGGACTCCAATTGATGTTAAGATTATAGAAAGTATACTTAATGTGATTTAAAATATAAGGGTAATAAATTCTCAAGATGTGGTGGTAGTTACTAATGTAGTTCGAGACTTCCAAGAAAAACAACCTACAATATTTAGAGGAGATATTAGACTGTGAGGTAAATAATAATGGTTATAATGAAAGAACAAAATATTTGAGAAGATTGATGTACAAGAAGGATATAATGGGAATATTATCAGGTTAATTACTAAGGTAATAGTGTGATGTCTTTGGGATATTCATATTTATAGAAAGAGGAATGAAGGTTTTATATGAAATTATTTCTAGGTTCTAATATTTACATAATTTTTTATGAAGATATTTAAGATGGATATAGTTTAAAAATTCATAGAGTATAAGAAAGGTGACTTTTATTTTATAAATTATTTATATATGTTCAAGGATTTTATTTATTTTTCTTTATATTTTAGTTACGATGAGTTTGTTAAGTATCTCTTATTAGAGTATGGTTTGATGTTGAAGTTAATTATTCCTTGAGATTATTTTTTACCTATATTTATAGATTTTTTAAACAAATATATTATCACTGATAAATATTTTTAGGAATAAGGGATGAATTTAATGGATGTTAGTGTTTTAGGAAGTAATTATAATAGAATGGATAACGATTATTATTAAGGTAGTTAATGATCAAAGAATCAGTGGAATATCATTTCTGTTATTTTATTTGGATGAATTATGTCATTAAAATTTTATAAATGTGTTTGGAAAGGATATATACAATCTATGAGTACCATCAAGCCAAATGAATGTCCTTTATGTGAGAATATGATAAATTTTCAATAGTATTGTTGGAAGGGAACTAAAAAGGGAGTGGTAGATATTCGACATCCACTCAAGCATCTCACGGATGAGTTAGTTCCCCTTAGTATAGTGTTAGTATGATGGAATATCAAAGATATTGTCATAGATGTGGTATATTTTCTCAACAATAGTCTCAATGTATAGATTTGTAAAAGATAATCCAAGGGACTCAAGGAATGGGTCTTGGGGAAGGTACTAGATAGTTATTCATTATAGAATAGTCATTAGCCGATCTTAGTGAGGGATCATCAATTATTAGAGTTTTATACTAGTAAATCAAACTTTGTATAATGATCTATTAAATAACAATGCATATCATTTGTTAATATATTCTTCTTCAATGTCTGATTTGTGTTTAGATGTTAAATTATTTCATGGAATGTCAACTCCAGACACTCTACTTGGAAAATGATAGGATCCCATTAGAATATTCTTAGGTTGTATTGTTGTTATTTGAAAATATAGATAAAATTAGAATTTTTTTAGATATGAATAATTTTAAAGTGATTATATAGATATATTGGTTGGAAATTTTTTCTTCTTTCATTATTTGTTAGTAGATATAGGTGAATTCCTTCTTGTGATGTATGTTTTATTTTTATAATATAGTGGGATTTTAATTCTATCTAGGCTAGATATTTTATCCAAGGAAATTATATATGATCATATAATTGATTCTTATATGATCTTTGGATCAAATAAATGTTCTATCAGTGCTATTTTCCCTCCATAGTGGATCGATATTAGGATGTTTTTCTTATGTATTTTTCTAATTTTCTTATGGTGTAAGGTATCAAGACTATCCCTATTCCTAGTTTTCATGTTTCTCAATATTATATTATAAAATTGTATAATTTTTTATAAAAAATTTAATATCAAAGAATCATTAGGTGAAGTGTTTTCCCATATGGTTCTCCCATTATTTCTTACAAAAGATCGATGATAGTTTTCAGTTATCTATTGAATATTAATGGATGAACCATGTTACCATCAAGAATAATTACACATCAACAATGATTTATGATTTATTTGTATAGATAATGTGGTACTAATGGTTTTACAAAATCTATCTTTATTTAAGTTATTATCTACATAGGGTTCAGGTTAAATTTGTATCAAATACATCTTTCCAAAACAGATATGTTCATTTTGAGTTTCCAGTGATTCCATTTGGAGTAACAAATGTTTTGGTCATTTTCATTTTCACAATGGCCTAAAATTTTAAATCATATATAAACATATCAGTGTTAATGTTTATTGAAAAAATATTTACATAAAGACCTTTTGATAATTAACTTATAGAAATTAAGAATTCAGAGACTCAGTTGTATGCTTTTGAAATTCTATTTTTGGATTCCGAAGGTGAAATTTTGTTGGACTTTTTTATCCCAGTTTGGAAAATATATAGATCTTGAAAATTTAATAGCTATGATGTGTTTAAAAATACCTCATAATGTTTTTAAAATAAAAATTTTCTTGGAACATAATATTAGGCCACCTGACATGAAGTATCTCAGCCACGATCTTGAGCTGGTGGTAGTGGCATATGAACTCATGAGTTAGTGGTATTGTTTGTTTTGTGAGAAGTTTACTATGTATACCAATCATAAAAGTTTCAATTAATACTTATCATTGTTATATTGAATCATTGGTAGAGAATATGGGTGGAATATATTCAGTAATTTTGTATTTATATGATAAATCTACACCTAGAAAAGGGAATTCCATCATCGATGCTTTGAGAAAAAACTCTATTAGTGATGTGGTTCAGAAGTAAAAATATGAGTGAAAACATATGTCATTATTATTTAAGTACCATTTAGATTTATATGAAGATGAAGGTCATGTAGTCATGGTGAATTTAACTATTATATAAACCATGATGGAGTGAGTGAATAGGGTTCAAAATTTAGATATTGAATATCATGTTTTTTATAACATAATATATGATGGGAAGAAGCTACACATATCGATTCCATTTATCAATTCTGTTATATATTTTCATGAAAGGAATATAATTATATTATACAATTAATCATGATCTAACCACGACACATATACCATTGTGTCTGGATATCCTTTTAGTGACCAGGGATAAAAAATGGTATGGTTAGATTTATTTTAAGGTCCCCTACATGTTAGTATTTAAAGTTAGATAATTAGAGACCATCAGGTATAATTTATTCATTTCCCATTTTTAAATAAAAATTGGATGTTGTTTCCATGAATTTTTTGAATAGTTTTTTGAGGTAAAAAAAGGGACGAGATGGAGTCTGTGTGGTTTTTGATAAGTGAATAAATTTTTTTTATTTTCAACTAATTTGGTATACTTAGATAGTTGATGATCTGAGAAAACATTATATCTGGGATATTGTGATATTTTATGAGGTACCCATCAGTATTATTTTTAATAATGATATGAGGTTATCATATTAGTTTTGGTAATGATTGGGAAAGGATTGAGGTATTCAAGTGAAATTGAGTATGAATTTCCATCCCGTATATGATGGGAAGTATGATAATACTATGAAGATTCATTAGGATATGCCTCATATATATTATTTATTTTTTTCGTACAAGGAAATACCATATAGTTCTAATAACTATTATATATAAAGAAATACAATGATACTATTTATATTTATTTTTTTGAATTATATGTATGACCATGTCAATCACCATCTTGTTAGATGAATATTAGGAGGAATCTTTATTTTTGACTAGCATGGAGAAACTTATATATTATTGAGTTTGTTTTATTAGGAAGAATATATATACAAATTAGAGTAATAATAAATATTATGTTTATAGAAGATATCATCCACTTGACTTTGTTGCTAGAAATCATATTTTTCTTCATGTATCACCTAGTATGGGAAATTTAAATTTGGTTAATCCCAATTAAATCCTCATTTCTAAGACCATTTCAAATCATAGAGATGATAGGTCAATTTTATAGTATTTATATTCATTTCCTCTGAAGTATGGAACAATGTATGATGTATTTAATTTAACAAAATTAAAGAAATATGAACAAGATCCATTTTTTATAATCCATTAATATAATGTGGAATTGGATATATATGGTTCTCTTACTAAGAAACTAATTATTATTTTTGATCATAGAGAGAATAATTTTCACGGAATGTCTGTAACTCTTGTACTTGTACTATGCAAGTATAGTTGTGTTCAAGTGAAGACATGGGAATGAGAAGCTTATATGAGGTCAAAATGAGTAAGTATTTCTATTAGAGACTCTTAATAACAGTTCTTAAGGATGAGAATACTTATTATGGAGAGTTTGTTACAATTTTATGTTTTTATGCTATAATTTTAAATTTAACTTTTTTTTTTCAAATTAAATTTTATTTATTTTACGATAAATTTTAGGGTAATAGAGTAACTAATGGAGTTTTAGATGGAATGAGTGGATAATGAAACAAAATATTCACTATTGTAGGTATTTATTACTCTAGTGGAAGCTATTTGTAATCAAATGGCCACAGTATAGGGTCAATAGCACATGAAATGTCACCATGAGGCTGATGACTATGTAGCTCGTAATTAGTGACCCACTAAAAGTTCGGTGGGATACCATAGGTACTTTTGATCCTTGAAGAAAATAAACATTAAATGAAAATTTATATAAGAATTTTTGTTTCATGATATTTTGGAATCTAATCCTTTTATCTTCTCTTAGAAGACACTAAATCTTTATTTCTTTAAATTAAACTCTTAATTTATCTCCTTGGATTCCATTAATGATTTCTTGTTTTATTAGAAGATAAATATCTTGTTATTAATCCAATAATTTGTGATATTATATGACTGAAAATGTAACTTTTCATTCAAAAATAAAATTTTAAGGGGTATGTGATAACCCAAAAAAGTCAACCTACCCCAAACTCAACCATATAGGAAATCACAATTCCATTCCACTGAAATCTAAAAGAGGGTGAATCTTTTACCCTATAAAAACTCAAATCTATGGAGGTTAAATCTATTTCTAGATCATCCTTGATGAGATCATCAAAGTGATATTCCATATTTTCCTAAATATGAATATATTCCTTTAGATTTATTTTACCCTCATTATTTATATGACATAAGATCCAAACTTGTTTACCGATCCATAATTTTTTTCTCATCATTGAGACAAAACTGGAGACACCTCTCAAACATTATATATTCAACCTATTTTGGCACTTAGATGATGAAATAATCCTCCACCATCTCTTATTTGGAGTGTAGAAGAGGAAAAAAGTCATTTTCTTTGTCAATGAACCCCTTTCTTACAACCTCTTGACAACCATCAGTTAAGTCCTTTTAAAAAAACTATTTTGGTTTCACCATCAAACCACCTTGAGGCTCTACTATCTCAATACAAGGAATTGTAACTTGATTTCCATTCTTATATAGTTCACGGGTAACACATTCTTTCAGTGTAATTTCTACCAACCTTACCTCTTCCTCAATTTTCATAGATTTTCCCACATATCTGGTGACCATGGGTTTTAATATGTTTGAGTTGTCATTGAGTTTCCTTGTCATTTTCCCCTTGTTAATGATTTTTTTTCAAAAACATAGTTACTTTTTTTTCCTCTCTCGAACTAGACCCAACATTCTATATCACTTGGTAATATTGATCACATTTTGAAGATAATTGAGAGTTTTTTTATTTGTTTCTCATCTCAAAATCCACCTGGGTTCTTGACCATGGATGATTCTTTTTTTCATATTGTAATAACTATTTTGAAACCTTCAGTATATATATCTTTAACTATATTCCAATTAATAGAAGTGAATCAATTTTTTAATAGGATAGAGCGTAGTGGATATCATGGTTTAGAATACCTTCTCACATGAGTAATTATTTCATTCAAACTAGGTAATTCCATTAACAAAGAAAGAAGTTATGAATCAGCCCTAGTGCTATAGGTAGTGCATGAACCAATACTGTAATCAAATACCTTTTCTATTCCCTCACCTCTAAATATGAAAATATCGCAATTCCTTGTATCCATAGTCTATGAAAATTAAATAATCACATATAAGGATATTGACCCTCCCTACAATGATTTTTTGAACCATCTTGGAATGATCAAGGTCATTCCTCAAGATAGAAAAAGCATCTACATCTCTCAGTTTTGTTTGCTAAGGCTGGAAATTTTTTCCCTGATAGCCAGTAACATCATATCCATCAAAACTTGAGATTCTTGTAGGGAGTCCCAATTTATTCTTTTTTTATTGATATAATTTTAATCAATAAAAGGATTTATAATCATAAAGGGATGATCTATAATTTAATTATCATTTTATTAGTAGGATTTAATTTTTGATTAATGAGTTATTAAAATACAATAATATTTTATTATTAAATAGATTTTTGAATTACTTATACATATAGAATAATTATATACTCATCCTTTTTTATGATTGTTTATTAAATAAATAGTTAGTGAACCCTCTGAAAGGACAAGTAAGGATTTTTATAATCACTGATTGGGGGATTAGTGATTTTTTCATTTCATGCTTTCTATTTTAAAATAAATGTTGCCTCTGTTTAGAGAGAATTAACTCCACCGAAATAGAAAATGAAATCACACCCAAAGGAAGTAAATAATTTACAAGGTTCACTACTCAATAAGATTAAGTATTCCTTAACATGATTTTGAATCATTATGATACCACACATCTACTATAAAGAAATCCTTTTGGTTATAAAAATTAAGGAATATACATGACTTAAATAAAACTATACTCCTTGGACAGTGCATGTGCTTCATTCACATATAATATGATAAAAATATTTTTTCAATAACAAAAAAAACTTTACCAATAGGCTTTAATATGTTATCACTGTGGTGCTTGAGTTACTCTCACTTTTCATCACGCAAGTTCTTATTCTCCATCTTTTTTTTATAACAAGGAGTAAGAATATCTATCTGAACCTATTTTTTTATCTTGTCTATATGATGAATCATCCTTCTAGAACCTATCAGCCTGGCAGTTTTCTGTTTGGTACTATTTATCTGGTACCCTCTATCTACTACCTTGTCCATCTAATACCACTTCTCAGGTATCCTAATGTTTGATACCTTCTATCAGACACCCTCTGTCTAGAACATATTCATCAGATACTTCTCCATTCGGTACTCCAACCAAAAGGAAAAACACTATAAAATTGTAATAGACAATAATTTTATCAATGAAATTTCTATTGTTATAATTTTTTTATATTTAGAATTATTTTATTATATAAAGCACGTACACCACATGGTAAAAGAAAAAAATTTATTATATGAATGTTATCATTACATTTAGTGAATATATATTTCCATAAGAATTTAAAATATTATATGGCATAAAAAATATAAAATAAGATAGCTAAAATATGGAAATTATGATATGTTCGATCCCCCAAAATAATTGTATTCACGAAAAACACTATTTAAATAAAACTGAATATTAGTGATGAAATACCGTCTTGAAAATTAAAAAATATATATCCTTGAGAAAAAATTGACGTGAATAGAGATTTAATAAAATATAACGTATTTATACAATGTAGGGAACCTACATAATTATTAAAAATTCCAATATCGAAATAGTAACCTGACCGTCAAAAAAGTAGTATGACTATTAGAATAGTAATATGAATATTATGAATAGAAACTTCATCATTAGAATAGTTTCCTAACATATGGGAGTGTAAAATAATATTTTTTATCATATAAAATTAAAATATGACAGATTTATAACATGATACAAGTAAATACATGTGTTAAAAATGAAAAAATAAGTGTTTCTATTTTTTTAAAACATATATGTTTTACATATTTTTTATAAAAAATATAATGAATAAAAATAATTTTTTTTAAAAAATTTTCTATAAAACAATATTATGTAACATTCTGATGATAATATAATTTTATGAGACTATAAATAAATTTTCAAAGGGTTGAAAATTAATCATAATATTTAAATTGGTATTTTAAAAATTATTAAGGGTTTTGATTAAAAGATTTTTTTTTTGAATATTTAGAACATTATTTTAATAGAATGTATTTAATTTTTGGAATATATATATATTGAATAATGGGAAGGTTTATTTTTTTTATTTTTCTAAAATAGTTGATTTTTTTGGTGAATAGTGAAATATAGTAAATATGGTATTTAACATTATAATTTAAATACATGATTCATTGCCTAAGGGATGATGTAATCACCCATTGGGTCGAACTCACATACACAATTTAATTTTTATGGTCACAATATTAATCACTATTTGTAGTCTTGAGCCAAAATTATAAACTATTGATTATAATATTAAAAAACACCACTCTCCTCCCCATATAAATACAACCACTCACCACCATTTCTCATCACACCTTATAAGACTTGTATCCTTCCAAAAATCTATGAAAATATCCACTAACCTCTCTAAACATGTACCTGAAATCCTTTTTCACACTAAAGTCGATCCCAATAATACTTAAGGATTAGCCTAAGAGGAGAAAACCAAAGGGGGCGATAAATTCTCAAATAAAACTATTTAAATTATATTATTCTTCTACCTCCCAAATATGTTTTCCATAATCCTAGAAATAGTAACATTATTATCTTAAATATACTTATATGTTATTATTATAGTGTAATATATATCTTCTACCCTCCCTTCAATTGATTCTAAATATTAAAACAGTATTCATAATATGATGGATTCACCACTTTCATTAACAATGTACTTTGTTTTTATCCTCCTCCAAAATTGATATTTATAAAATTAATATTATTGTTAAATATGATGCTAATAAGTATATTATAACTTTTTTCTTGATTATAAAATGTATTAAAAACCATATAATAAAATAAAATAAATATAGTTTGTGATGGTCCGTAAAACACCTGAAATGAACCTACTGTATAATGAAATCATTTATACAAAATAAATCATTACTATGCCAGAAAACATTTGTATATTTGGGAGAATATAAATTTATAATAGGACCTGAATATTATGTTATATAACTTCTATATTTTTATTCCCATTTAACAAGTAATTCATTAATTTTCCAAATGTTATCTTACCTTTGAATCACGAAACAAAAGGCCTTGGAACAACAAAATCAAACAATATATCTCACTTAAATGGTTATAAATGAGAATACATTAATTAATATAAATAAAATATAAATTTAAATGGTTTTTATTTAATTAATTATTGAATATAATTTTATTATTCAGGAATTTAAGTTCATGTTTATAATCATTATAGATTCTAAGGTAAGGGATCTCTCCAAGCCACCACATTTTATTATGAGTATGCTTTCTATTTATTTACCTGTCTCCCTCAATCTATGTTTTTATTATTTACTTATTATATACTATATATTTATATATGTCCCAAACATATATACCTAGTTTAATTAACATTTGTTTTATGAGGATATATATTTCTCTTTTCAATTTCATTCGAGAAGAAAACCTGATTATAAGGAACCTATCTGTTTCTTACTCCATTTCATGTAGTACTCCATTTTTTTAAATCATATATGGATTCTAAAATTAATCATTATATTATTAGAACCCTTTTTATAGCCTTTTTTATAATAAAAATTGATATTATCTTTAACCAATTTAAACACTCCTTACCCTTTTCCCTAAAACTCTGCTTATGTGGTACATTTAAAAATGTATATATCCACTTTTTTTAACATATTCACTTCACTCAGACATCATTTTTAATGAAATATGAATATTTTTCAGCTATGAACATAAAATAATATATTAATAACTTATTTTATATAAACAATTATGATAATATACCTCATTATGTTACTAGAACAGATTATAGAAACCATTTTTTCCCTGATATATTCTAGTATTTATGCCATACATTTTATTTGCATGTGTTGCACATATAAGCAAGTAAATGTTATGATGGGTTCACCTAGAGAGTGATTTAATTAATTGGGTAATGTTTTTTTTCTCTTGATATGATATGTATGGGATTATGGAGTAACCTAATCCATTATGGGACTTTTTCCACCTTATGTTGTTGTCTTGATGGTTATCCTTGACTTATTCTTATTTCATGATTCATTTTTTCCACATCCTGATGATTCCATGATATCATGTTTCCATATTATATATATATTTTCTCCCACATGATTATTCAAGTTATTTGTCTTTTATGATATCATATTATTTCTTTTTTACTTAAATTATATCATTCTTTATCATGTTTATTCCCTTATTGAGATTTTTATCCCACCAATTTTGTTTATTTATTTTCCTGGTTATACTATGAATTTTTAAGAGCCTAAAAGGATTTGATAACACACAATTAAGTCTAATATAAAGATATTTGATTTTAGTTTCATTTAGATATATTATTAACATATACTCCTAAATAAATTAGGACTTTTAATCATTGAGTTATATTTATTGGATATTTATTGTAAGGACCTGTGTTTTTCTAGACTGTAATTTTGAGAAACAATTTGTTTTTTTGGGATGCTTATAATGGGTTAAATTGCCTTTTAAACCCATCATATGATGTGAGATAATTTTATTACCAGAATATTGGTCTCAGAATAGGTATTTTACCATAAGAAAGTGGTTTAGTGGAATTAAAAGGAGTTATAATTTTAGGGGAATAATTAATAATTAATATTTAATAAAATAGATATTAATTTTTTTGCGTAGGTTCGTTGAATGATATAATTTAAAAGGAGTTTCAAATTAATATTCTATCTTCACTATTGAGTCTGGCATGATGATTTTTCCTAGGCTAGTCAAAAAATTATGTTTTCCACCTGGTCCAATCGGGGACCCATTTATTTTCTTTTAATATATTACTTTTTTGTTATTTTCCTTTATTTTATATTTTTTTATTCTTGATTATATTTCATTCCCCATATGGGTCCTCTATTTACATTACCTAATAGATAAAGCTATATGGAGAGACAATTATAGAGAGAGGTATAGATAAGGGTACTCTCGTGGAGCTCTAGATCCACTAGATCGACACGTGGCAACCATAGACCGCAGATATGAGCGAAGGTTCAGAAATTTCCACTCAAAGGTAGGATGTTTTATGATTTACCCCATATCCTCTTAGATTGATATTTTTAAGCTTTATATGCCTTATTATGGTTCCTTATGTCCCCTTTCCATGTTATATTTTTTATTTGGGTGTGAAAACAGGGGTTTAAAGTGATCTAGAGGTTTTCCATTTGGGAAATTTAGACTATATAACATATGGTTAAGGGTGAAACATTGTCTGTTCCTCCCATTTAGGGAAGAAAATGTTTTCCATGTATACTCTGTGTAATAGGGTGTACATCACATCTACAGGTCTAAGATGTGTAGCTGAGTACCCATTTAGGACACCTATCTAGGCTACCCATATAGGGGTACATAGTCGTGTAGAGTACATAGTCAGAACCCATGTGGGTAGCACACCATGAATAAGTACATCTATTGGTAAGGTAAAAAACTAGGGCAGTTTAGGGAAATGGGTGGTAAATCCATGTCAGGCACACATCGTGTTCCCATTTCACACGCCATGTACCTCATGGAGTTACACACCTAGGCAAGAGGGAGTACATTCCCATTTGGGTATTTTGGAGGGCATGTCATGTATCCATGGGGCACACACTGTACCCCCTTGAAACAATTTTAGGGGTTTTCAAATCATTTTAAACAGTAGTTAGACTTGGACCCATGAGTGTTTCATTCTAAGTATCTCTTCTCATAGATTGCAATGGTAAGATCCATGAGGTGTTTTTAGAAATTCTAACTCATGGTTTTGGACATTAATTAATTGAGAGGATTCTCCTTTGGTATTTGAATTCCCATTGTAGGAATGCCTTGGATGAACTCATTATCCTAATGACTTGTAATCCTTGAGGGATACTAAGATTTCCATTGTATGAATACCTTGGATAGACACATAGGCTCGATGACTTGTATGTTTTGAGTGATACATGGATTTACTAATATATGAATTCTATGGAAGAACTCATATTGTAGTTGATTATGGTAATGTATGCCTTGAATGAGATCCGTGTATCCTGATTCCATTAGATTTCACAGACGTTTTTTCCATGGATCATGATTATGGTATTGGATTCCATGCATGAGTTTTATTTATGGGTCTTGATTCTATTGGATGCCTTCGGCCTTACTACCCCCATTAGATTTTTCTTTCTTAGTCTCACTTATGAAAAGGTCTGTTGAAGTTATCCTTATACCCCACCCTAGTCTGTACCGATTTTCCATTGAGATGTTCCTGGGAATCGAAGAGGATACCTTAGTCTTCTATAACATGGATCCATCCCTTTGGGATTTGACACTTGATCATATAGCGTTTCCATGATGGATGTTATACATGTGATTACATGACATTAGTTGATGGGTATGCCTTGGTCTTTATATTATAGATCTGGCCCTTGGGGTCTTACACGTGATAACTTGGAATATGCCATAGTTTTTTGTAGTAAAATTTTTCAGGATTGATCGATGGAAAATAGTTTCCATTTATTTCAATGATTTTAGGATATTACAGGTGATCCAAGGTTTAGGATGAGTATTTCCCTATGGCGATGTAGCTTGTTTCGATATATTTCTTGTATTTCCTAAATTAATTATTTATTGATTGGGATTATAAACCTAATGATCGAATAAATGATACATGACTTGAGTGGTATGATATCTAGCTCTATACACTTGAATATGATGTCCATGCAATTGGGATTATGGACCCAAGATCAACCCCTATCTATTTTTATGATATTTCTCTCACCTTACTCATGAATATTTATATCTATGTATATATGTTTAGGTATGGAACTATACACGAAATATATATATATAAATGTAAATCCATGGTGGGGCTTGCCCAGTTTACATGGTTTATGGACCTGAGGTTTGAATATGGTTACAATTTGTTGTTTTTATTATCTTTTCAGTTATGTCTAAACTAGTCTGAGCAGTTTTCAATACATACACTTATAAAATAATAATCAATAGATTTCTTATTGGGTTGTTCTACTTATATAATTTCTCACCCCTACATGTACACCTCGGTGCACATATATACCTTATGTATTATTTTTTAGGTTTAATATATTTTCATTGTAGAAAGGGCTGAGGTCCAGAGTTGTATGACTGATCAAAGCTGATCGAGTGGGATCTTCTATTTAGGATGGTGTGGTTCAATTATGTCTGGAGACTAGGTATCTGGTTTGTATTAGAGCTAGTATTAGATCCCTATACTTTTATTTTAGTTTCTTTTATACTCATGTATTTGTATGGTTGACCAAGTGGGTGACCAATGTTGTATTGTATGGCTTATCTATTTGTTATTTTACATATTTTTCACATATTATTATAACCTTTTATATATTAGTTTATTTATTGTTTCCAAAATCTATTTTTAATAGCTATGTGTGATACTTAGCTATTTAGTTTATTTTATTACTCTTATACGAGGGCATAGTTTCCCCACTATCACACTATAGGCCCTCGATGCTAGTCAACAACCTTTGGTTTTGGGGAGGTGTTCTTTAGGCATCATAACCCACCAGCTTGTGGAATCAATTTAGAGGAATTCAGTCCATGATGTTACAAAGTGGCATCATAGGTGTTCTTTTCTTGGTCTTTACTATTTGGGATTTGATAAAGAGGAGTATTAGGAATGTGTTGGAACCTGTGATGGATATTAGACTGGTGCATCAAGAACACTTGTCTTGATAATAATTCCTAGTTTATAGGGTATTGTGTTGCTATTTTGATCTATGATGTTATATATTTAAATGATCTTTATCGCGATTGATGCACATGTTGTGTGTATGTTATGATTTACTATAGATCTTTGGATCATGGCCATTAAAAAGACACCATTGATGGATATTGAATCACGAAAAACAATGGAGATTGGAGTCTCGTGCATCATATTTGGAACATAGAATTCACATCATATAGGATGGTAGTGTGCATTTTTAATGGAAAATAAATAAAAATTGCTTGGTAATACTTATATATATATATATATATCCTTCTGATGGAAGGTTTTGTGGATCTATATCAAGGTGTTAGTGTCGAGGATGATGACTCAGTCCTCATGCACAATATGTATATTGACCCTAGTAGGTCGATATAGAATGTGATGTCTTTCTATTATACCCCATGTAAGGTGTTATTTCTCAATTCATGGTTATCTAGTTATATCACTGAGTACGATGATGATGGATACTAGGATTTTTCTTACAAACTGGACATCTATGGGGTATTACCATATTCTAATGCATAGTGACTATCCTTTCAATATCTTGTTCTATGTTGGTATTAAGACCACCATGCAGTAGTTCCTTATGATGATGCTTAGGGAGGATCAATCCCTTGTAGGTTGTGTTTTTTGTTTTTGACCCTCATAGGTTGTTGTGATATTGACGTTATTTAGATGGGTTTGATATTTTGGTGTAGGTGGTTGGAACATATGACCTAGTTGTGAGACCTTTTCAGTAGGTCAACGTGGGAGACCTAGAGTCACTTATTTTTGACTCAGACACTTTATGTTTAGTTTCCATCTTTGTGAGTGTTTAACCAAGGTTAATGGATCCCTTTTTAGCTAGTGAGATTATGTTTACACTCATATTAAGATTGAGGAACGATATGTGCATGAGTTTTGAGTTATAGGAATACAAATTCCTTTGACTTTGATAGCACTTTAGGTGCTTGTTTTTGAAGACTGTATTTGATAGGAAGGACTGTTTGAGTGACTGGATCTGTTGACCAATGTTTCTAATATAACTAATGTATTTCGAGTGAGTCTAGATGATCCTATCTGGAACAAAACCTTGGAATGAACAGTCATGGAATAATTCATTGCATGGATGTGGTGACTGATTTTGAAAAGGAGTTTAAAGAGAGTTTCTATATTAATGAGATTGATGTTCTGTGTATCATGGTTATGTTAGACTTATAGTGGAAGGATCACTGGAGCATGAGATAGTTGATAAAGTACACAATGGTTTCACATGGTATCATTTGAATCCCTAATCAATGAGTGATTGGGTGTGAGCTAAGAACCGATAGTTTCAAGACTCAATGTGGGTTTGGTTGCCCATGAGTTTTGATTTAATGTGATAATGACCCTTCATTGTAGACATTACTTTGAGAATGATGGGGGTACCATGAGACGGTTCACCCATGGATGAATTTGGGCCAGGATTTGACCGGATATGAGCATGGCTTGGAGGGAGATATAAACACCCTTTTGTATAATCTTAGAGTACTCCTATTAGATATGATCATGAACTATCTTTAAATTTTCTTGATTATGTTGAGAGAGTTTTGAACATATGATGGTCTTCTTTTCTTTTTAAATTTTCTCCATGGTTAAGGGAAACTTGTTGATTTCATGCTTGATGATAAGTGTATGATAATCCATATGGTGGGGGGGGGGGGGGGTGCACCATTTACCATTTGAGGGTGGTGACCCTTAGTTTTAGTTAATGTTTGGTGTGTTCCATGGGCCACTGTGATTGGATTTTTGTTTAGAGATGATAATATGGGTATTCTTATGGTGAAGTGTACCAAATTTTCCATAGTTGAATGTATTCCATATACGACATATTTTTTGATGCTATGAGATTGGTTTTTGGATAGTTGGGATAACTTGTTTTGCAGATGCTCAGGTTGAGATCATGGCTACCAGGCTTACCACCAAGGATTATTTAGGATGAGAAGATTTATGCTGGGGAGATTTTACGGACCTAGGTTTTTCTTGGCTTTAATTTTGAGTAGAAATTTGAATTTTGGTTTTCAGATTATTATAAAGGGTAAAATGGTATTTTAACCTATAATATGATTTCGAATAATTTTTTGACCACTCCTTTGGACTTAGAATTGGGTGTTTTCCTTAAGATAAGAGTTTGGTGGAATTCCGAGCAAGTCACCTTTTAGTGGAATAATTAATATTGAATATTTAACTAAAAAAATATTATAATATTTATATAGGTTTGTTTGACGATATAATTTAAATAGAGTTTCATATTGAGACTTGATCTTCATTTTTGATTCCAGAATGGGGATTTTTTCCAAGGCGAGGCATAAAATTGAGTCGTGTTCAGGGGCAGGTTGGGTCCCCTTTTAATTTACTTTAGTTTTCTTTTATTTTATTATTTTTCTTCTTTTACTTTGATTTCTTTTTCTTTTCACTTCTTTCATACCACTTCTCACACACGCACCCCATAGATCCTCCTTTACTACGACCTAAATGAGAAAGGGGAGGGGATAGAAAAATAGAAAGGAAGAGTGAAGGTTACCATCACAGAGCTCTTGATGTGTTAGATTGATGCATGACAACTATGGACCATGGATTTGAGTGAAGCTTCTGTGGTTTCCACCTGGTGGTAGGCTGTTTTTAATATTTTTCGAAAATCCCAATAGATTAATCATTTTTAGGTTTTAACACCCTCTTATAATTTCTTATGGCCCTTTGAGGCCTAATATTTTTATTTGGGGGTGAAAACATGGTTTTCGGGCGATTCAAAGGTTTTCTATTTGGGGAAACCGGGCTCCACGACATGTGGTTAAGGGTGAAACATGGCGTGTTATTCCTGTTTGGGGAAATTGATGTTTTGGAAGTACCCACCATGTACTAAGGTGCATATTACATGTATAGTGTCTCAACCATGTGTTGGAGTACCCAGTCAGGCTACCCATGTAGAGGTACATGGCCATGTAGATTCATCACCAGACCTCGTGTGGGTTGCACACCGTGTATAAGTACACATCCAGGCTAGGTAAACGACAAAGATAGTTGAGGGATCGAGGACGATACTCCATATCAAGTACAAAATGTGTACCTATTTGAAAAATTGTTTACAAAGGTATTTTACATGCCAAGGTCGACAGGAGTACACCCCCCATGTGGGGATTTGGGAGTACACTCTGAAAAACCATGGGGACATTTCGTGTACTTCCCCTTGTAACCCTTTGATGATTTCTCATATATTTTCACCATGGAGTCATAATTGTACTCATGAGTAGTCTATTCTGAGTATCTTTTCACATTGAACAAAATTGTAAGACTAGTGAGGTGTTTTGAGAAATCCTGAATAGTGTTTCTGAGCTATCATAAATAGAGAGATTCTTTCTCTAATATTTTGACTACCACTATTGAACTGCCTTGGATGGACTCATAGACTTAAGGAATTGTACAACTTTAGTGATAATTCAATTACCATTGAATGAATTCCTAGTATGAACTCAAACGCATGGTTACTTTTATTCCTTTATTGATACTTGGATTCCCTATTTTAGGAATTCCTTGGTTGGACTCATAGGATAGTTCATTATGGTAGTGTAAGTCTTAGATTTTTTCATTGGATCATGATTCTATTAGATTTTATGGATGTTTTCCCCATAGAATATGATTATGGTAGTGGATTCCTTGGATGAGTTTTCTCCTTGGTTCTTGGTTTTGTAGGATTCCTATGGCCTTGCTACCCCTTGGATCTAGCTTGGTTGGACTTGCTTTGGACATGGTCTATTGACATGATCCTTATACCCCACCCAAGTCATTAATTATTTTTCATCGAGTTGCTCCGAAGACTCGATGAGGATGAAATGATCTTTTATACCTTGGATCTAGCCTTCTGTGTTCTGTCACTTGATTATATGGTGTGTCTGTGATGGGTGCTATACATATTATTTCACTGAATAGGTTGGTGGGGATTCCTTAGTCTTTATACCATGGATTTGGCCCTTGGGGTCTGACACATAATTACGCGGCATAGGACGTAGTTGGTTGCAGTGACCTTTTTCAATATTTATCATTGGTATATGGTATCCATTAATTTTAGTTATTGGATACAAATCCAAGTGAACCCATATGTAGGATGATCATTCCCCTATGGCAACACAGGTTTCTAAGAGATATTTCTAGCATTGGCCTAAGTAGGTATATGCTGATTGGGATTATAGACTAATAGATCAACTTAATGATACACAACTCAAGTGGTACAACATCCAGCTTGATTCCCATTCATAGGATGCCTAGGAAGTCAGGATTACAGACCCATGGATCAATTTCTCATTGTTTTAATGATATTTCTTTCACATTGTTTCTGACACTTTCGTCGGGGCGTGCGCCTCCGTATGTGGAGGACGTGCAACTGTTTTTTTCCCCACATTCCCACATTCTAAAGGCGGGAATCATACATCACCTTTTCAAGGATGTTTGATCCTTGATAGAAATGAGATGATGAGATTTTGGTTATTCTTTACTTGGATTCCACCTCGGAACTCGTCACATAGTCTGGGTCTCCCTTGTAGATTTAATACGTTGTTCGTGGAACTCTTCCTAGCACCATATCTTGATGGACACTAGTTAATTACACTACTTCTGTCCAGAAATTCCAAGGGGTCTGGTTAGGGAAGCAACCTTCAGTTAGGGGAGTAGTCATGTTGGGCATCACTGGCATGTCTGGGCATTGGGACACTGGTGTGTGTGGTTTATATCCCTTATTATAGGGCTTCTCGAGGGCACAGAAGCCTGAGACATCCTGAGTCGAATGAAAGGAATTATATTCCATGGGCATGTATATGAGGTTTTCCTCATCTTACCATGTTTAACATAGGGAATGCAACAAGTTTAACACCCAACGAAGATGGATCAGACTGCTCAGAACACTGACTGGAGTGGATCATCTAAGTGTAACCCCTAGAGGACACTCTGATGTAAATGGGTCTACATAACCTCACCAGGATGTGGTAGACCGGGTAATAATCAAGATGGATGATGGGGTTCTGAGTGAAATGTCTGGTGAATGGGATGGAACTGCCATGATTATGGCTGTAATGTTGGGCTTGAGTCTCAGGGAGACTTCCTACGTATCCCTGTGGCAGGGAATCAAAGTCTGCATAGTTCAGGTGGGCGATGGGATGCTTACAGAGGCAGTCTGTGGGAATGTATGTGTGAATGGGATCTGAAGGAAGTGGAACATCTAGGTTGGGGAATGATCTTCCCTAGATGCATAGGCTCGAAGGAAAGGTCATGTGAAGAGCTTGAATTGGGTTGTAAACATAGTATAACATCCTAATAATGTGTATGGGGATTATGCATGGTTAGTAGCCCGGGTTGGTCTGATGCCACTAGGACAGACCAAATCTGTGGGTTCCAATGAAGGGGATTGTAACGGATTTCCACTGGATAGGAGACACAGTGGCTTACTGTTGATCAGGATATCAACGACTTATCATTAAATGGGTTCTCAATGGCTTACCGTTGATTGCAGTTATAATGGCTTACCACTAGATAGAGCTGTCAATGACTTATCTCTGAATGAGGTCATGAGTCTAACATCATGATGGTTGGAGGAGAACCGATGTGAATAAAGGCATAGGGTCCAGATGGGTGGAGTAGGCGAACCGATGTGGAGGGGGTCATAACAACCGGGTGTTGGGATTGAACCTCAGGGAAGATTCTTACGTACCATGCCTTGGCATGGATCAATGTCCCAATAGTTTGGAATGGTTTGTGTGGGGATTACACTTAAGGCTGCCCATGGTGTTGGTGGATCAACGTGAAGATGGTCGGGACCAATGGTTTTTGGGCTTGAACCTTAGGGAAGCACCCTACACACCCTACTTTGGAAAGGATCAAAGTCCACGTAGTTCAGGATGGGGCATAGGTGAACTGATGTGAAGGGGGAACTAGGGTCGAATGGATGGTGGGATTAAACCTCATGATGGATTCCTACGTACCCTACCTTTGCAAGGATCAAAGACATCATAGTTCAGGTTGGGGTGTGGTGCTTACAATTTAGGCTACCCATGTAGTTTGTGAATCGACTTGAAGATGGTCGGGACCAATGGGTGTTTGGATGGAACCTCAGAGAGGCTTCCTACGTACCTTTCCATAGAAAGGATCAAATTCCACATAGTTCTGGGGGGGGGGGGTATTGGTGTGCCAACTTGAAAGTGGTTGGGACCAAGTAGGTGTTGGGAATGAACCTCAGGGGGGCTTCCTACGTACCTTTCCTTGGAAAGGATCAAATACCACATATTTTAGGAATGTATTGTGTGGGGATTACACTCTAGGCTACCCAAGGTGTTGATTTAATGGCTGGTTCTTGCTCTAAGACCACATGAGTCATGCTCTGTGTGAGAAACAAGAGACAACAAAGACTTGATGATCACGTCACGAAAGGTGCGTCCATGGGAAGTGGAGTGGGGCTTACACATGATTTCAGCCCAATGAGGAAACAGGGGCTTATGCATGGTTAGGATCCCAAAAAGGTTTGGACTTACTCCAGGATAGAGGCCTGGTGGTGAAAAATCCCGGCGGGAGAGGGATTTGGCACCGAAGAAAGGGGGAGAACCGTTCCCCACCACACCATTTTCCAGCCCTTGGCACTCAAAAAGGAGGATTAGGGATGCTGCCTCCTGCATGGAAATATAGGGTCTTACACCAGGGTGGTTTCCCTTTCCCTGCGTAGGTTTTGTGGGGTGGAAGTGACAGTTTAACGTCATGTGCTGAGGGTGATGGTGATTGGCAGTTTAACGTCCTACAGCTCGGACGAGGTGGGCTCACTCTGCACCGCTAGGACTTACATAACTGGTACCCTCTACACCTTGGTGAAGAGAGGGTATGAGCAATGCCATGTCTTGGGGGTGTCATAGAGAAAACTATCGGGGGGTTCACGTTAGCGTGGCTATGCAGAGAACCAATATCCGTTAACATGCATATGTAAAGAAGCATGAGTTAAATCAACGCAATGAAAAAATATTGTCCAAGGGACATTGAAGTTACTTCACACAAATCTAGAGGGTCGTATGATAAAACAGTGTATGGCGAAGGTGTTTTGGATGTGGAAGGTGCCTGAAAATGATGCTCAGAAGAAGGACATTATGGGCACACAAGGAGGGAGGTTTGTGCACAAAAGGAACTGTTGCGTGAAAAGGGTCGGGCCAGCGCGCAATTGAGCGGTGGGTGTGAAAAAGTCCGGACCTGCGTGAAAATGGGCGGCTGGCATGAAAAAGGATGGGCCGACGTGCAAATGGGTAGTGCATGTAAACGACCGTGCTGACACACAAATGGGTGGCATGTCACGACCCATCCTCGGGGCCCGTGTTGTGACTACCCCAAGCCCGCCTTCCATAGGCCAGGGGCTGGCGACTAGCACCAAAGGCGTAAATCTCGATAACTGGGAAGGCATTTCCTTTATAAAAGTAAACAAAACACCATAGAGTACAAGTGGAAGTAAAACATTAAGTACAAAAGAAAGTGCTCAAAAGTAAATGGGTTAGAATAAAAACCCAACTGAAAGTACAACTACAACTGAACGAAAGTACAACAGAAAAAGACAAACAGCTGGAAGAAAGGAAGCAGCTCTTGGGTCGCCCTCCTCGGATCCTACCTGAAGGGTAGGTACAGATGGCGCAGCTCCTAGATCATCCACCACGGATCCTACCTGAAGGGTAGGTACATATAGCTTCCACAACGCTCTTTCCCGTCAACCTCCTCTGAGTGTCATATCACCATGAAGTCCACCTCCGGGTACTGACTCATCGTGTAGTCCACCTCCAGGTACCGTCCAGTCCTCGAACACTCGGTCTCCATTAGCACTGCCCATCGTCTGCAACCAACACAACAAGGTGCGGGCATAGCCTGTGCAGAGGTGAGTATAACGATACTCAGTAGGGACCCCGAGACCCTCAAGGTCTCACTAAAACCAACAAGGTTAAACAAAATGAAGATCTCAACAGATAACCTCTACTTAGGTATATGGTCATGCATATACCTAAGTTATCAAGTAACCCATCTCAATCATGAGGAAAACACCAAGATCATGAAATCAACGGATAACCACTACCCAGGTATATGCCCATACATATACCTAAGTTATCAAGTGACCCATCTCAATCATGAGGAAAACACCGAGATCATGAAATCACCAGATAACCAATACCCAGGTATATGCCCATACATATACCTAAGTTATCAAGTGACCCATCTCAATAATGAAGTAAACACAAAGGTCAAAAGTCTCAGCTCAAACCAGGATTTTCATTATCGAAACCGTAACTGCTGAAGAGCCCCATCTTTGGAGTGTATAGTGGTCCTGTCACGACTCTGAGGTACTGCTCACTAACCTAAGACTGCTGAGATACTCCTCCTGTCGAGTACCGTGGGTCAGCCACCCAAACACAGTAGTGCTTCCCGCCGGGGTATGTCACCCAAACACAGTAGTGCACACCCCCTAGTAGCCTGCTGAGGTACTCTCCGGACGAGTACCGCAGGTCTGCACTGTCACACAGGTAGTGCTCCGTCTGCTATGGGTCTGCACCCAAAAAAAGTAGTGCTCCGTCCACTGGGCTAGTCGACTCACTCCAAGTCGAGTCGGTCAAGCAGTCGTCAGGTCTCAGTCGGCTACACGGTCTCCGTACTCCGCACGCTCATCTCTGGGAGGGTCTTCTCCACGAGCTATAAGTCGATAATCCAAGTATCTCAAAATCCCACGAAAAAGTATCTAAAAGGACCGCCTCGTCATAGGGGTCTCAACAAAACAGACGACACGTCAATCGGATGCCCGGTCTGTGAGTTAATAGCCTTTTCATCCCAAGGGCCCGGTTGGTTTCGTGTACGAACCAACCCGGTCATATCTCAAATGAACCCCGAACCCACATAGGGTATACTCATAGGGATTGTTTCTCAACATGATCACCAACGCCGCCGACGGTTCGTCAAACGGGCGTCCGGTCTGAAAGATATCAGCTCTTCCGTTCCAGGGGCCCGGTTGGATTTCGAGTACAATCCAACCAGGCCATACTCCAACTGCATCCAAAACTCGGGCAGAGTATTCCAAAAGTTTCTTCTCAACAGGAGGATTCCAACAAAGTCGACAGCACGTCAATCGGACGTCCGGTACTCAAGATATATCTGTTTCCGCTCCGAGGGCCCGGTCAGTTTCGTGTACGAACCAACCCGGCAGAACCCAAAGTTCTTCAAAACCTTGAGTGTAATATACCGAAATGACCGTCTCTTTCAAAGGATCACATCGCCGCTGACGGTGCGTCAATAGGAGGTCTGTAGCCCAAGATATGTGAAAAAAACCGAAGAGGGTTCGAAAACGGGGGTTTCGGGCCCGGACCACCCCGACCCAAGGCCCCCTAGGTCGGCCCGAACAGGTTCGACCCGGCTGGGCCCGGCCCGGCGCGGCCGGTCCGGCCCGACCGGCCGGCCGTGGCTCGGCCAGCGTGGCCGAGCCAAAGTCACGGAGCGGGGGGGGGGGGGGAGGGGGGGAGGGGGGGAGGGGGGGAGGGGGGGAGGGGGGGAGGGGGGGGGGGGGTGCGCGGCCCTCTTTCGCCATTGATTGAGGCCGACAGCGGATCTGCCGCTGCCAATCTTCCGGCGGCGCGCTCGGGCGCCGCCGCCGCCCCCGATAGTCGGCGGCGCCGCGCCGGCGACCCGTTCCTCTGGGTGTTTCCGCGGGCCACCGGAGTTACTCCGGTGGTCCGTTTTCAAAACCGTCTGAGCCGGTGTTCATCTCGGGTCTCGAACTTTACTGCGCAAGCTTCAAAAATACTATGCGGCCCCGTTTGTCGTCACCCGTCAATCCGCATGTCAATTAACAAAACGTACCATCTTTGTGGTTTTCCGGCGTGACGCGATTGCGCCGCGCCCCTTCACCGTGGCCCGACTTCGGCCGCGGTTCTTTTGCGGTTCTTCGGCACGACGCGACAGCACCGCAGAATTGGTTCAAAAATTTGAATGTGCGGCGTGACGACGTCGCGCATTCTTGCCGCTAAATCCCACACGGTGCGACGACACCACGTCACTTTCATTCGATCCACAATAACAAGAAAAACAATAGGGAGGGGGGAGGCCGTGTTTGTGCGGTCTGACCTCCTCCCGTTAACTGATATCATGCGGTTCAAATAAACGCGGATAAAAGACGGAAGAGAATCATGTAAGGAAAAATCACGTAAACCCCCTACCTCGTGCGAGCTTGAACAGAGGTTCGTCGAACGAGGATTCATCACGGAAAGAGACGTCGCGGAAGGAGACTTCGCGGAAGAAGACATCGCGGAAGAAGACGTCGCGGAAGAATCGTCGCGGTAAAAGGCATCGCGTAGTCGGTCTCCGAGGACTCGGCGTTCTTCGATGGAGTTCGATGCGTTCTTCGTGTTCTTCGTGTTCTTTGACGAAAAATATGAAGAACTCTAGCTTTCCTTAGCTTTTATCCCCAAAAATTTCAAGCAACAAAGGTTCCAACCCCAAAATAAAATAAGCTTACCTCTTATTTTATTAACATAACAAATATTTGAATTTCATGAGTTTAGAATTCAAATAACCACACTTAACTCACTTAATTAATAACATAAGTTATTAAACATAAGTTGTCAAATATTAAATGTGAGTCGAGGGGGGTTAAAGAATGTGAAGAGTTATGGAAGGTTAGGGAAGGTGAAGAGGTAGGGTTCGTGTGGGCCCCACCACCTTCATAACCTCCCTTGGGAAGTTGGGTAGTTACCCAACTTCCACCCAAAGCCTAATCCACTTATTTAAAATAAAAATTGTAGTTTAATTTTTATTTCAAATTCGAAAAATTCTAACAACTTACCGCATGTAAATGAAACTTCGGAAGTGGCGTTCCTAAGCAATTACCAGTGCTACGGTTCCATCAGTTCCCTCAGAATTTGGTTCCGAGCACCGGTTCAAAAGACAGGAATTCCCGCTCGTTCGTTCACTTAACGTACCCGAGCCAAACTTCGGAAAATGATTCCGGCACCCCGGGCCTCGGAATCAGGCACCTTCAGAAACTGTGTTCTTGTAAAATTACAAAGAAAATTAAGAAAAAAAATTCCTTGAAATTCCAGGTCTTTACATTACTCCCACCTCCGGGCTTTACATCCCCATAAAGCTTCAACACAAACTAGGGTCACAAAAGCGGTATTGAGCACGCACCTGAGCCTCCCGCTCCCATGTACTTATTTGGAGATTCTGTACTGCCAAAGAAAGCGCACTCGAGGAATCGACCGTCCTCATAGGATCCGCTCCTATCGATTCCCGATCCCTACAGTAACCTCCGTGGAAGTAACCCCATCGCCATCATCCTGGTACTCATGGTCGATGATATGCGAATGGTCGAGCGCGTATCTCCTCAGTTGAGATACATGGAAAACGTCGTGCACCTGGTGCAAATGAGGTGGATGGGTCAAGCGGTAAACCACCTCTCCTACCTAGCTGAGGACCTTGAAAGGTCTGTTGAACCTCGGAGATAACTTTCCGCCCTGGCCACATCTCCGTAAACCTCGTTGAGGTGAGACCCGTATAAGGACGTGATCGTCATCCTTGAACTCCAGAGGTCTCCAATTCCTGTTAGAACTGGAACTCAAAACGATTGCTGCCACGAGGGTAAGGTTGACCGAATCATGATTGATCGGTCGCACCCTCTTGTGCATGAGTTATCTTGTGCTGCCTGGGGTTTCCTTTTTGCCGACCAAGGAAAACTCATCCCGACGTTTTCCTAAAACCGTCAATTTTAGTATGAACAGTTATTGCCCATTCTATACTCAAACTATCGTCGTAAGGCCTCGACGCTGCCACCAAGAGATTCCAACCTAAACTATCGCCTCGAGGGTCTGACCACACCATCGGCGTAAGTGTGATTATCGAGTCTCCACCCAAGGTATCTACAGACGTGAGGGTCAAGTCCACGGCTTACTGGAAACTCTACGTCTGGAACAAGATTTGTGAAAGCAAGGAATGATTCATATCGACGTCCGTTACTACAACAACTAGTAGTGGACACATACTGTCCCTTGAATAATTTTTAGAGCCATTGGGTCACACTCCTTAACCCCATGCAGCCGCATTCTTCCTCCGCCCTCCAGCTCCCTGAGCCTGGCGGGGATAACTAAGGAGGGTGGTTGTAGCATGATAAGATGTACACCACCTCATGCTACTCTCCTAGCTCTGCCTCCACGTCTGCTGCTCCGCAGACTCATATCTCCTTAAAGGTTCCTCTTCTTTAAACATTTAACACTCTCGAGTCTCTAAGACTGGAGCCAGTTTCCTATTTCTTACTGCACTGTGTAGTCTTCATCCACTCCTGGATGATATGAAGGAGCTGCTAAAATTTCTCCTTTGCCGAATAGAGAAACTCTGTCTCATCCACTGGATGAACCACGCCCATTGCCTAATACAGTCAATCCTGACATGAATGATGCATTCACGCCATGGATGACTTCATAAGGCCTCGACGTAACTACTAAGAGATCCAACTGTCATTCTTGCCTCCAAGGGTCGAGTCACACTGTCGGCATCAGTGTGAGGTCACTGGGTCTCCTCTAGTAGAAATCTCGAAAGTGAGGGTCAAGTCAACAGTTTTAACCGGAACCACTCAGTATCAACCAAACAAAAGGACATGAAAGCAAACAAAGATAAGTGTCTTTTTATTATTGAAGCTCATAGTACAAAGACACGAATCCAACAGCAGCATGGAACTAGAAGTACAAGGGACATATCCACTAGTTCCTCTTATGTCTACCTGCTCCCAGAGCTCTACTGCCTTGTTCACTGCTCGGCTGTTGCTCAAGCACCCGCCGCTTCTTCTGCCTCGGTGGCTCCTCCAAAGCCTGCGGATCAATTATAAGAGGAGTCGGACAGTCACGTTCCAGGTGACCCTTTCTACCACATGAGTAACACTATCTTTTTCTGGCATTCCTAGCTCTGTCCCCACACCGGGTGCCCCGCACCAACGATCCTAAAACCCGAGATCGCCCAACTGCTGGTCTGGTCCTCCTGGAACTCTGCATCATCTGTCTACTACCCACAGATGACTCGGCTACTGATCGAAAAAACACACGGCAAAGGAAGCAGCTCTTGAACACGCTCGGGGTGTAGAGCTACTCGCACAAACTCCACCCTGAAGAAGGTCTCTAAGTCTTCCCATGCAAGGGTCATCCCGTCGCAAAACTAGAACAAGTGGCTCCACCACCTGCCTACTGCTGCCTGAAGAAGGATGGAAGAAAATATCACCATGAAGTCTACAGGCGTCCCCACTAGCCTGAAGACTCTCACCACAACCTCCATCCAAACCTCAGCCGTCTGCGGGTCCATCTCTCCCCAGAACCTGGGTGGCCTCTAGAGCTGGAACTTGTGCAGCGCACTCAAGAGGCATGCATCTCCTACTGCTGGGGATGGTGGCATCGGTGGCCCAACGTATGGTAGTACCGCTGGTGCCTCAACTGCAAGAGGGCCCTGTACCGAAGCCTCGTCGCTCGACAGGCTACCAGTACGCACATCCCTTTGGGCTCTAGCTGGTCGTCCGAGAAAAGGCATCCTGGAAGAAACAATGTGACACGTTCAAACGATTATAACTGGTGAGATGACCTGGTTTGAGCTGATATTTAAATAAAACTTCTGGAAACACACATGCAATCAGTGTTTTCGTGCACAAAGTCGGAATTCAGTTGTCAGGGTCCTGGTGTATGGATACGTCGGCCGCCCGCACCAACACTGGACTCCCTGAAATGAAGATCACACTCGGTACCCTTAACACTATTGCTTCACAGAAAGAAAATATCAGAGTTATAAGTTCTGCGGTAGAACCGACTCCTCTGATACCAATTTGTCACGACCCGTCTTTAGGGCCCATGTCGTGACTAACCCAAGCCCGCCTTCCATAGGACAGGGGTTGACGACTAGCACCAAAGGCATAAATACCAATAACTGGGAAGGAATTGCCTTTATAAAAGTAAACAAAACACCAGAGAGTACATGCATAAGTAAAACACTATGTACAAAAGAAAGTGCTGAAAAGTAAATGGGCCAGAATACAAACCCAACTGAAAGTACAGCTAAAACTGAATGAAAGTACAATAGAAAAAGACAAATAGCTGGAAGAATGGAAGTAGCTCCTGGGTCGTCCTCCTCGGATCCTACCTAAAGGTTAGGTACAAATGGCATAACTCCTAGATCGTCCACCACAGATCCTACCTGAAGGGTAGGTACAAATAGCTTCCACAACGCTCTTGCCCATCAACCTCCTTCGAGTGTCGTTTCGCCGTGAAGTCCACCTATGGGTACTGACTCGTCATGCAGTCCACCTCCGGGTACCGTCCAGTCCTCGAACACTTGGTCTCCGTCAGCACTGCCCATAGTCTGCAACCAACACAACAAGGTGCGGGCATAGCCCGTGCAGGGGTGAGTATAACGATACTCAGTAGGGACCCCGAGACCCTCAAGGTCTCACTAAAACCAACAAGGTTAACCAAAAAGAAGTTCTCAACAGATAACCTCTACTTAGGTATATGTTCATGCATATACTTATGTTATCATGTAACCCATATCAATCATGAGGAAAACACTAAGATCATGAAATCAACAGATAAACACTACCCAGGTATATGCCCATACATATACCTAAGTTAGCAAGTGACCCATCTCAATCATGAGGAAAACACCAAGATCATGAAATCAACGGATAACCACTACCCAGGTATATGCCCATACATATACCTAAGTTATCAAGTGACCCATCTCAATCATGAGGTAAACATAAAGGTCAAAAGTCTCAGCTCAAACCAGGATTTTCATTATCGAAACCGTAACTGCTGAAGAGCCCCGTCTCTAGAGTGTACAGTGGTCCTGTCACGACACCGAGGTACTGCTCACTAACCTAAGACTACTGAGATACTCCTCCTGTCGAGAACCGCAGGTCAGCCACCCAAACATAGTAGTCCTTCCCGCCGGGGTATGTCACCCAAACACATTAGTGCACACCCCCTAGTAGCCTACTAAGGTACTCTCCGGACGAGTACCGCGGGTCTGCACTATCACACAGGTAGTGCTCCGTCCACCATGGGTCTGCACCCAAACAAAGTAGTTCTCCATCCACTGGGCTAGTCGACTCACTCCAAGTCGAGTCGGTCAATCATTCGTCAGGTCTCAGTCGGCTACACGGTCTCCGTACTCCGCATGCTCGTCTCTGGGAGGGTCCGCTCCATGAGCTACAGGTCGATACTCCAAGTATCTCAAATTCCCACGAAGAAGTATTTGAAAGGACCGCCTCATCATAGGGGTCTCAACACAATAGACATCATGTCAATCGGACGCTTGGTCTGTTAGTTAATATCCTTTTCGTCCCAAGGGCCCGGTTGGTTTCGTGTATGAACCAACCCGGCCGTATCTCAACTATACCCCGAACTCTCATAGGGTATACTCATTGGGACCATTTTCAACGTGATCACCAACGCTGCTGACGGTTCGTCAAACGGACGTCCGGTCTGAAAGATATCAGCTTTTCCGTTCCAGGGGCCCGGTTGGATTTCGAGTACAATCCAACCCAGCCATACTCCAACTGCATCCAAAACTTGGGCAGAGTATTCCAAAAGTTTCATCTCAACAAGAGGATTCCAACAAAGTCGACGACACGTCAATCGGACGTCCGGTGCTCAAGATATATCTGTTTCCGCTCCGAGGGCCCAGTCAGTTTCGTGTACGAACCAACCTGGCCAAACCCAAAGCTCTCCAAAACCTTGAGTGTAATATACTTAAACGACCGTCTCGTTTCAAGGATCCCATCGCCCCTGACAGTGCGTCAATCGGAGGTCCGTAGCCCATGATATGGGTAAAAGACCGAAGAGGGTCCGAAAACGGGGGTTTCGGGCCCAGACCGCCCTGGCCCGAGGCCCCCTGGGTCGGCCCGAACTGGGTCGACCCAACCCGGGTCCGACCCGGTTGGGCCCGGCCCGATCGGTCCGGCCTGACCGGCCGGCCGCGGCTTGGCCAGCGTGGCCGAGCCGAAGTCGCGGAGCGGGGGGGGGGGGGGGGGGGGGGGTGCGCGGCCCGCCCTCACCGTTGATTGAGGCCGGCAACAGATCCGCCGCCACCAATCTTCCAGAGGTGCGCTCGGGCGCCGCCGCCTCCTGGTGGCCGAACGGCTCCGGCCGCCGCCCCCAGTCGCCGGTGGCGCTGCGCCGGCAACCCGCGCCTCCAGGTGTTTCCGCGGGCCATCGGAGTTGCTCCGGTGGTCCGTTTTCAAAACCGTCTGAGCCGGTGTTCATCTCGGGTCTCGAACTTTACTGCACAAGATTCAAAAATAATTTGCGGCCCCGTTTGTCATCGCCCATCAATCCACATGTCAATTAACAAAACGTACCGTCTTTGTGGTTTTCCAGCGCGACGCGATGGCGCCGCACCCCTTCGCCACAACCCATCTCTGGCCACGGTTCTTTTGCGGTTCTTCGGCACGACGCGACGACACCGCGAAATTGGTTCAAAAATTTGAATTCACGGTGTGACGACGTCTCACATTCTTGCCGCTCAATCCCACGCGGTGCGACGGCACCGCGTCACATTCATTAGATCCACAATAACAAGAAAAACAATAGGGAGGGGGTGACTGTGTTTGTGCGGTCCGACCTCCTTCCGTTAACTGATATCATGCAGTTCAAATAAACACAGATAAAAGACGGAAGAGAATCACGTAAGGAAAAATCACGTAAACCCCCTACCTCGTGCGAGCCTGAACAGAGGTTCGTCGAACGAGGATTTGTCGCGGAAAGAGACGTCGCAGAAGGAGACGTCGTGGAAGGAGACGTCACGGAAGAAGACGTCGCGGAAGAAGACATCGCGGAAGAACCGTCGGGGTAAAAGGCGTCGCATATTCGGTCTCCGAGTACTCAGCATTCTTCGACGGAGTTCGATGCGTTCTCCACGTTCTTCGTGTTCTTCGACGAAGAAGATGAAGAACTCTATCTTTCCTTATCTTTTCTCCCCAAACCTTTCAAGCAACAAAGGATCCAACCCCAAAATAAAATAAGCTTACCTCTTATTTTATTAACATAACAAATTTTTGAATTTCAAGAGTTTAAAATTCAAATAACCACACTTAACTCTCTTAATTAACAACATAAGTTATTAAACTTAAGTTGTCAATTATTAAATGTGAGTTGAGGGGGGTTAAAGAATTTGAAGAGTTATGGAAGGTTAGGGAAGGTGAAGGGGTAGGGTTTGTGTGGACCCCACCACCTTCATAACCTCCCTTGGGAAGTTGTGTAGTAACCCAACTTCCACCCAAAGCCTAATCCACTTAGTTAAAATAAACATTGTAGTTTAATTTTTATTTCAACTTCCACAAATTCTAACGACTTACCACGTGTAAACACAACTTTGTAAGTGGTGTTCCTAAGCAATTACCGGCGCTACGGTTCAATCGGTGCCCTCAGAATTCGATTCCGAGCACCGGTTCAAAAGATAGGAATTCCCGCTCGTTCGTTCACTGAACGTACCCGATCCAAACTTCGGAAAATGATTCCGGCACACTGAGCCTCGGAATCAGGAGCCGTCAGAAACTGCGTTCTTGTAAAATTCCAAAAAAAATTATGAAAAAAATTTCCTTGAAATTTCCGGGTCATTACATGGCATGCATAAAAGGTCGTGGTAGCGTGGAAAAGGAATTTTGCACTGAAGAATTGATTGTGTGCAATTGGAAGGAATTGCGCGTGGGGGAAGGGGATTCAGACGAGGATTAATCCCAAGGGGTCTTTCACAAAGGAAGATCCCCAGATGACCTGGTGCGAAAAATTATGTACCTGAGAGACAACTTTTGCGCACACGAGAGGTGAATTTCATGCCTAAGAGATGGTTCATATTCTTCCGCTCGGAAGTCAAAGGGGTTACCTTCTATTAATAGGTGCTCAGGGTCACAGATCCATGCAGAAAACAGGCTGGTGTGAAATATAATGCACGCCGGTGTCGACAGTGTGAAAATTCACCACGCGGGGGCGACAGCATGTAAATTTCTATGCCTGCATTGAAAGATCTTGCGAAACCCGGAACTTTTCGTGCAGGATAGTTTTTTTCGTGCGTCGTGGAATTGTTTTCACGTGGCCCCTCCGGGCCCCCCAAAATGGGACCCTGGGCCCAAATATTGTTTCACTTTGTCACAAACCAACCTTCTTTCATCTTTGAGTGTTTTTTGGAATCTACAAATTCCCCCCTTGAAATCAGACCGGTGAGGGGCCGTAGAGGTTGGATTATGAGGGAAACGCTAAGACAGAAGACTCCTTGGGGAATTTTCATGCTGGAAATTGGAACGACACCTAAAAATGATGGGGAGTGTCAATCATTCTTCGGGTGAGGGGCCGCAGAGGATGGATTTCTGAATTTCATATATGGATAAATTTATTTACTTGTTCATTTGGTTTAAAACATTTACCAACAATCCTAAAATAAATTGGAATCCATTCTTAAGCTCACGCGGGTCGCATCCAATGTGAGACACAAGGGATGTTCGTACCATTAATTTGTTTGATCGTGGGATCATCATTCAAGCTTTAGGAACTCGAGATTCAAATAGACAATCAAGATTTCTGGGAAGAGAATATAGAGGACCTATTAAAGGAAGAGGGCCTCAAAACAATAAACATATTGTCTTCCCAATATGCTCTAGTGTACGATTGGGGTAGCTCCAGGGGCATTAGAATCAATCTGAACATAAGAGAATGGAAAGTGTGAATGACAATACCCAAGATTTAGAACATTTTAGTGATGGTGTGATAATAAAGGATGTATACTGAATGTATTCGAAACATAGTATCCATATTGTATCAGCCTAAAATGTGGATGAAAAACAAGGGCCAACTGCTGACCGTGTTCAAATAAGGGGTCCAACTCAGAATGTCATCCACTAGTCTTCCGGAACATTGGCCTAGGACATTAGGCAAGCCATAGGCCATGCATACATGCTGTTAGGGGGTTCCTCTAGACATGATAGAGGATGAGGATCTGAATAAAGGGTACAGAAAACATGAAGATTTTAGTGATGACTTGTTCGAACAGAATCCAACACCCTTGAAATTACACCACTGTGGTGGAAGCACATTAGATGGACGCATCAGTCTGATCACGGATCATTCCTAATTTTAAATAGGACCTCTATGGCGAGGGAATTGTCACTTCCCAATGTCATTGTGGGGCATCCCAAACTAGTTCAGGGCAAAGCTAAAATTACATGGCTCCCCACAAGGGGTCAGTCCAGGTGGGATGGAAATAAGGAGGAGTTGGAATTTATGATTCTTGGGGCTGTACCAAAGGAGAAATGCCTCGGTGTCTCTATATATCCCATGAGGATGGGAATCAATCCATATGTTGTTCTAGAAGATTTCATACAGTTTAACGTCTTGAGGCGAGGATGCAGAGTGGTCTTAGTTTATGGTCACAGAGCTCGGACCATGGATGGTAGGAAATGTGGGAGACACCTGGTGGGGCCATTATAAAACCTGACGTGAATGGGAACCTGGGGTTCTGACCACCATGTCTTCCCTGGGAAGGTTTTAGGTTGAGGGATCAGAAATGAGAGTTAAGATGGGCCCGTATGGAAGTATTCAAGCGTTTTTACATATCTCATGAGAATGAGAATCAGGCCATGCATAGTTCTAAGGGGGGTGGGGCATGGTAAGGTACCAATGCTAGGGAAGAAAGGGTGTGCGGGTCTAGCCTTCGCACTAAAAGAAGTGGCATTTGATATGTTCAGTTTTTCCTTTAGGGTGAATAGAGGGTTTTTCTGTGAAGCGACAAGCCTAGGATAGAATGTCTCGGCTTCACGATAAGAATCAATCCAGAGGAAGTCATTGAAAAATGTTAATGTGTTTGAACGATTCCAAACATGATGTCCCTTGAGTAAGGACACCACAATGCAGCGTCGTTTTCTGTCATACAGCCAGGATGATATTGTCTTGGTTTAAGGTCATGTGATGGGACGAACCATGCATTTTAACATCGTGGAGCACAGACATAGTAGAAACGTGGCCAAAAGGGGGTAATGTGCATAGTGTAATAAATCATACCCGACGTGAATGAGGATTTGATCCCATACCACACTGTGCAAAATGCCAAGAAAGAAACCTCAAGCCAACGGGCCAAAAAGATGTAAGAGGATAGGAAGTAGAAGAGGATGGCCCTCAGTTAAGCTAGACTCAAATAAAAGTTTCTTGGGTGGTCCTACGTATCCCAGGAAGATGTGAATCAAGCTACACGTAGTTTTTGAGGGATCCATATAAAAAGATGTTATTTTAAGGCCTTAGAACGTGGACCATGGAGAAGAAAGACTATCCAAGTAAATGCAGACCTTAACCCAATCCCTAAGCCTACGTGAGTCAAACTAGGTGTAGGAAATAAGGGTGAATAAGGTATTTTCAATACTTTAAATACATGCAAAGGGGAAATTGGTGGAGCCCTGAATGATTTCCTTATCGCGGATTTTTCCTCCTAACGTGTGGATGCGCACTGAGGAATAGTACCAAGAGTCTCAAAATTCTACTTGGAAATGATGAGGTGGAGAAGGGTATGAGTCATGTAACAGGAATTTTGGGATTAATAAGGTTGGCATGACGATGGAGGATAACTGTTGAACATGTTTGGAACACAGAATCCATATCGCGTTAGCTGGGAATGGTAACAACAAATGAGCGTTGACCGCTGGTGAAATTGACAACACGGGCTTGTCTCTATTTTTTTCTCAAAACCCTTGAGGATGTTGGCCCATAATGGTAGGAGGGGCCTTCGGCCGAGCATCCATGCCATTCGGGGGTCACTTTGGATGTTAAAGGTGATGGAATTCCTAATGAAGGAGAACACAAAGCCTGAAAAATAGGTGAAATCATGTCAGAGTAGAGTCTGACATTCCAGGTACTAGAACAGAGTACCCTTAGGCACATTGGTGAATCGCCGAAGAGGACCGAGGGGATCATCTTAAGAGCAGCCGATTTGAAAAGGTGAGGATAACACAAGGGGATGGAAAACTCTCAAGAGTATGAGGTACAGGGCATGGTTGATACAACACCTGATGTGAGTGAGAACATAATACCATACCACACCATATATTACTCTATCTGGGGGAATGTGGGCCAAAGGGCCAAGATAGAGCTGGACCCAAAGACGAGATTCTCAGGAAGTCCTATGTATCCCATAAGGATGGGAATCAAGCCACACATAGTTCAGGAAATGACACACATAGGGGTAAGATAACCCAATGAGGGGGGGGGGGGTGCATGACACAGTGAGTAACCCGATGTGAATGAGGACATAATCTCATACCACACCATACAGATAGAAAGGGGTAAGATACCCCGAACAAGGGATGTTTACAGAGTAGTGAGTAACCCAATGTGAATGAGGACATAATCCCATAACACACCGTACAACCCCATAAGAGTCAAGACTTGGTCCTGGGGCCCGAAACTAGGCACACAAAGCACGGTTGGGCTTGTGATCGTGGTATGGATGATAAATGACATGAGGGATGTCTCAAGGAGATATGTGTGGCATGGAGAAATAACATGACTTGAATGAGGATATTAGTCTGATCCACACCAAACAATCCTAAATGATAACCCAAGATAGGGGCCGAAAAAGTCCAAGGGGATGGAAAAGGCCAAGAGGCCAGAAAAGGCCAAGGGGGCAGAAAAGTCCAAGGGGCCGGAAAAGGCCAAGGGGCCGGAAAAGTCCAAGGGGCATGAGAATGGGCATCCTGGAGAATGGTATCCATATAAACTCTTTTGCGGTTACAGCCTCATTACAGCTCCTAGGCCCACATGAGCAGTTCTTGGTGTGGGAGACAAGGAGCCGGACTCGGCTCTCCATGTCATATAGGGGTTTAATAGAAGGCATTGCCTGAAGGGAGTTCATCACTTTGAGATACAATGGGGAAGAATGAACCACTACACTAAATGTTTGGGACACTTTGTCGTGGATCTAACGTTAAAGGATAGCTATTGACCATGTTCAAAACACAACATCCCTATAGTGACCTGGACTGGGAACAACAAATGAGAATCGAATGATGACCATATTTTCAACATGGGACTTGTATTATCTTGTTTCTCAACATCCTTGAGGGAGTTGTCTCCAAGAGGTAGGAGGGCCCTTAGTCCTAGCTTCCTTACCATTCGAGGGCCATTATAGATAGAAAATATGATGGAGTCCCAATCAAAATAATGAGAGAAGCATAGATTTACCAATCTGTGAAAGAGGCGAACACCGCCAGGGAGTGGCACGTATGGCGGGATCGATATGAGCTCGACATGAATTAGGCCAAAGCCTGCACCACAACATATGTCTCAACCTGAGGGAAGATTCTGGGGTTTGGGGTTGGGCCTAAAAATGAAACTTCCAAGCGTTCCTACATATCCCATGGGAATGGGAATCAAGCCATACATAGTTCTTTAAGGGCATGCAGTTTAACATCGTATGGTGAGGACGTGGGAGGATAGAAGAACAAGGTGAGGGCACATGGTCTGACCTTCATAATCCTAGAATGAGTGGGGCTAATGAAGCCTATACCATATCATGCAAGGATCCTCTTAGAGAACTATATCCCATGGGAATAGTCAATGAAGAAGAGAGTCTGGGGATGGGCTCAAGATGAAATTTTTGAGCATTACTATGTATCCCATGCAGATGGGAATCAAGCCCCACGTACTTCTATGGGTTCATTTTAACTTCTTGCAGTACGATATGTAGTTTATCATCATGCGGGACAAAGCAGTTCCGGGTCATGTATGACCATTATGTTGTTTAGGGTCATGCAAGATCGAACAATTTAAGGTCATGACAGACCAATAGTCTCTGGAAAAGTATTTCTTAATGAACTTGGCATTTGTTAGAGGAGTTTTACGCTCACCATCCGTGGTCACTAGGGATGATGAAAAAAAGGGTTTTTGAAATGGAACCTGAATCATACTTAACACATTCTATGAACTCTAAAAGATTTGAAAAAGAGAAAAATAGCATGTTCCAGATCACACAACATGTCTCCAGACTCTCAAGAAAAAGAGAAATATAAAGAATATGTCAAAAATGTTTAGAAACCTCTCAGGTTGGGCAAGATCTTCAATTTGGATAACACTAGTGCACATGAGTTTCACAATCAACAAAACTTCATCAATGGAAAGATCAGAATTCAGAAAAAAATTCATTCAGTAATCATGTAATTACTTAAATACTCAAATCAATCAATGTGCCAAAAATACCAAGATGGTTTTAATTTTCCAAAGTATTCGATTCAGCTCAAGATTCCTAAAAACACACCCAAAAAAATGAAAACAAGAAAATTTCAAAAAAACAACATGAAAAATAAAAGCATACACAAAATTCCTAAAAACAAGTTGAAATCCCTCCCCCATACTTATTCCATTTACTACCCTCTTTTATCTCAAATCATATCAAGAAATATGTTCACATAGAATTTAAATTAGGTAGAAAATAAATAAATAAAAGGAAAGACACAACCTGATTTATTTTTTCAGTGGCAGCCTTGAGTTAAGATCCTAGATACTGCCACTTGACCTAAATGAAATGAAATAAATAAAATATTAGAAAAAAAAATTAAAAGAAAGAGTAAGGGAAACAAAAGAGTATAGTTCTTGGTTTAACCCCCCAAGCAGGTACTAGATTTTTACTGCCCCAAGACAGGCAGTTGCAGCAGCTTAACCCCAATCTAATGGTGGATGAGGTTTCTTGCTTAGAAACCACAATAAATTCATTATTACAATGCTCTTAATCCTAAAAAATACATAGAGGAACCCATGAAGTTTGTACAATATCTCCTTACCTAATTCAATGTGGTACAACTGGAATAATGGGGGAAGGAGGAAGAATGGGTCCTCCACTTCTTCAGCCATGACATCTTTGTCCACTTCGACTTCAACGTCCAAGGCTTTCTCATGTGATGTTGTGTCAAGAAAATCAGTAGGGATTTTATAAAATAGTTCCAATTGGATATTATTAAAACATGAACAATAAATATAAAAATCTTCCCTTTCTTGTAGGTCATCTTGAAATACGATCTCTTCGGGTAAGGCCACTGGGAATTATTTTTTAGCAGGGACTTCTTCATCTACTTCCAAAGCAAGAGAGGGGTATATAGGTACTGATTATTCATTGAAAAAGATGGTAGGACCACTTTCCTTTTGTTCTTCAACAAAATCTAACAATTGTTCATCCAAATAATGTTGATCTCCCACAGTTGTATCAGCTATATTTTCGTCTTCTGGAACCTCTTCAAACAATGTCCATGGAGAGACGATTGCATCTTCAAGTTGAGTCTTCATGTATTCCTTGGGTTCTTCAACTACACATGTGTATGGAACAACATTTACATTTTCTTATTCAGCTTGGTTCTTTTTTTGTTGTGGTCCCAGCCATCGAACTTTAACTTCTTCAACATCAGCTGCCAACGATACTACAATCTTGTTTACTTGTTCAAGGATTTTGAGATTATTTTGAATCATCGCGGCATCTTGTTCCATTTGGATAAAAAAATTCTCATCCCTGCTAGAAAATTCAGAACTAGGCCAAGCATATGAAAAATCACTGAAATAATCCATGACCTAAAAAAATTATATTCAATCAAGCAGTTTTTTAGATTTTGATTTTTTTTTAATTTTTTTTGTTTTTTTAAAAAAATAGTGTGTGAAAGCATTTGGCCTCCCCAGAAATGGCGCCAAATTGATGAGAATGGTTTGTCACAAACTAAAATTCAATTAAATTCTTATTTACCTAAAAATGTACCTTAGTGACACACCCTAGGGTCGATCACAAGGAGGCCGCTCACACACACTAATTTTCTATTGTCACTATTACAAAAAAATAACTAATATAAAAATATAATACTAATATAAATGGGGGGGGGATAATTTTAAATTCATACAGTATAGATACATTATAAATATTTAAATATATAAAAATACAAAATAAAAAGAAATAGGAAGAAAAATACACAAAGAAGTTAGTATAAGAAAACCATTGTTCTTAGGGTTTCATGGTGGAATCACCATTGTTATTCAAAATATCAATCAAGGAGTTATTCAATGTGGAGATCAAGACCAGTCACTCCACACCCTATCATTTGAAATATATTACCCTACACTGAGACCTCTGCATGCAGGAGTAAACTCTTCCACATTATTAGCCAATCCAAACTCCACCGTTTGAATGAATTGGCTAATGATGGGAAGTAAAATTATTAAACGAGGAGGAAGAAGGTAATAGTAGAGAAAGTGGGGCAACCGCTCACCACAATCATTTAAACACTACCGAATCCTTATAATAAAACATGATAAAACAATAAATCACATAAAACTAAAATATAACCACTTCCCCCCTCGAACAATAGTGAGGGTTAGCTCTCCACAAGCATGGAGTTAGAAAGAAGCACGGTGGGAGAAACACATAAAATAAAAGAAATGAAAGAAAAGAAGAAATGAACAGAAGAAGAAGAAAGCTAAAATAATATATATTATATATATAAAGTAAAATTAAATAAGAAAAACTCAACCTTTCCCCCTTGAAATGGATATCCTTGTAAAAGGGAGAGGAGACACATATTTATAGGGGAAATGGATGAAGAAAACTCGCTCAAATTATGTCTTCCGGATTTCATAAACTTTTAGTCCAATTAAATGGAAGAATTGGGGAATTGATCCTTCTTGAAAGTTGTTCAATATAGTCTTCCACGTCCATTAAAAAAAGTTCATTCCGATTGGTCCAACGATGATGGAGTTATGGCAGGTTTAGTGCGGAACATTTAATCTGCCAAAGTGACTCTTTGTATTCCACAACTCCAAATTCCAATGCCATTAAGACCTTGTAATCAGCTGATTCAGACATGGAATCCTTAATCAATGATGTTAATTTATTATTCCTCCAGCTCTAGGTTTAAAATCATATCCATTGGATTGGTCAGATTCGAGATAAAATCTCATCTTTAAAACATTCCAAATCTATGCACAGTTTTCGAGGCACAGATTGTGAGTTGATTTTGGGTCTCAAAATTATTGATTGATCTGGGACTCCAGAAGTATGAAATGAGAACCATGATGTAATTAAACCTAAAAAAATAATTCCACAATTTGGTTCAGTGAGGAAAATTATATAGCCTAAACACAGAAGACAAATAAAACAGTTAAACACGAAAATAAAGCCATTTTTACATTTGAGCTCAAAATACCACTAAAACAAAAAAATGTGACAATTTCCCATAAAATAACACTATGGTGGGTATTAGAACATTGAAATATAGTATATAATATGTGAAAATTCAAGCTTCATCAAGGGAGTATGCACCATTGGGGTAAACCCTGTAAATTATGTAAGGTCCTTCCCACTTGGGCTCCAACTTGGGTGGTTTCCTGCCTGGGATCATTGGTGTCTGGAAGGCCAATACCAAGTCACCTTAAAAGAAAGAGCAGAGATGAACTCTCTTGTTGAATACCCTAGCTATCTTGTTCTGGTGTCTCTCTAGATTGTGCAGGGAACTAAGCCTTTTTCATCAAGGGTTTCCAATTGAACCAGATTAATTTCAACTACCTTATCTGGAACCTGCTAGTCATAGACCACTGTACATAATGAAGGCAGCTGGATCTTGATGGGCAGGATGGCCTCAGCCCGTACACCAGGGAATACGGGGTCACCAAGGTGGAATTATGAGTCGTCATATGATAATCCCAGAGGGCATTGGGGTGATGTTCCGACCAACACTTATTGTTCTGACCAAACATTTTCTACAGAATGTTAGATAGGGTTTTTTTGAACACCTCGATCTGTCCATTTGCTTGCGAGTGGTATCGAGAGGTATGGTTATAACGGATGTTGTACTTGGCGTACAATTTCTTCTACTCAGCTATTCCGAAGTTAGTGCCGTTATCGGTGAGGAAAACGTGAGGGACTCCAAACCGGTAGATGATATTGGAGCTCACGATGTCAATGATAGAATGGACCATGACCTCCTTGAGCAGAACTACCTCCACCCACATGGAAAAGAAATCTCTAGCTGTCAGGATGAACCTGCACTGGCGAGCTGTCACCGGTGGATATGTTCCCACAACATCGAGTCCCCACACCGTAAATGGACAAGATTACTTGGTAGAGTGGAGAGGCTCTGGAGGCCGATGAATGTAGTTACCATAAATTTGGTATGCATGAAATCTCTTGGAAAACTCGATAAAATCATGGATCATGGAGGGCCAAGAAGTATCCCAACCTTCGGATCTGGTGAAATTGCTTCGGCCTAGTCTGGTGGGCACCGCAAGAACCGACATGAACCTCTTGCATGACCTAAGAAACTAGACTCCTTGGATGAAATAGAGGAGAACACCATCACACCCATGCTTATAGAGGTCCTTCTCAAGACTGGGACCACTTTGGAGGGTAAACTGTAGTGCGCAGATCAGAATCACTCACACTCAACCCGATCAGCTGAGAGGTAACCATTTTGGAGATACTCGAAAAAGGGTGATCTCTAGTCAGGGGTTATATTAACCACTGCATCTGATGGATCTATGGGTCATAACATGGAGGATTCAGTGGTAATATTCCTTACCCGCTGGCCATCGTCATCATATGGGGTGATGGGAGTGATGACTCATCAATGTGCCACATGGAAAATCATATTATCCTGCCCGGTTTTTGCAAGTGATGCAGCCAGGCCGGCCAGGGCATCCGCTCAACCATTTTGAGATCGAGGGATATGAGTAACTTCTAGACAAGATGGAAACTGGGCCATTAGCTAGAGAGTTCACTCCAATAATTTTATGAGCTCTGGATTTCTGATGACATAGTCACTGTTGACTTGCTTGATGACTAGTTTAGAATCCCCTTTCACATGCATACGGGGAACATTAATCTCGAGGGCTAGCTCAAGGCCAGTGATAAGAGCCTGATACTCTGCCTTGTTGTTGGTGCAGCCTTCTATAAATAGAAATGAGTATGGTGGAATGGATTACACCAAGGTGATGAAGACAATACCCATGCCTACTCTTTTGAGTCTGGGATCATTGAGCCTCCTTCCGGTGGGGCTTTGGTAAGCACCATAAATGTGCATCTTCCAACATGGGATGACATGATCTACTCAGAGGATTTCCACATCGGGAAAATCGAGATCCAAGGACTGGTCAGTATGAGTTGGATGGGTATCAAGGAAGTCTACAAATGCTTTCCACTTAATAGATTTATGGGAGACAAACCTAATGTCAAACTGCTAAAGAGTCACTACCGACTGAGCTAGGAAGAATGTCAACATCAGACGGTTCAAAATGTACTTCAGTGGGTCTACTTGAGACACCAGTTGTACCCCATGGTGCTACAAGTAATGTCACAATTTCAGTACCATGAATACCAGCGAAAGGCATCTCTTTTCGATGGGATAGAATCTGGTCTCTGTGTCGATGAGCATACGACTGAGGTAGTAGAAAATATTTCCATCCCCTCACTATTATTCTAGGCGAGAGGGGCACCAAGAGATCATTTTAGGGAAGTGACGTACAAAATTAGTGGTTTTCTAGAGATAGGTGGAATCAAGACCAGAGGCTAGAGTAGATACTGCTTCATTTCCTTGATGGCGATCTGACACTCTTCATTCCATTCATAGAGAGTGCATTTCTTCATAATTTAGGATAATGGCTTACACTTGCCGGCTAGATTCACACTGAATCAGCGTATGTAGGCTAAGTGGCCTTGGAAAACTTGAAGCTCATGAATATTTATTGGGGGATGAATCTAGCTGATGGACTTGATCTTCTCTAGGTTGATCTCGATACCCCAGTATCTGTCAACAAAGCCAAGGAACTTCCCAGAGGTGACCCCAAAGGCACATTTTAACTCGTTTATCTTTAGGTGGTGGGAATGATGGAAGCCGAAAACTTTCTTAAGTTCCTTGATATGGACTTGGTACTGGCAATATTTGACCACCAGATCATACACATAGGATTCCACCAGGGTCTCGAGGATTGGATTGAATATGCGATGCACAGACTTCTAATAAGTGGACCTTGAATTTTTTAAGCCAAAGGGCATGACCTTGTAACAAAACATACCCTGTCGCACCCTTAAGGATGTGTAATCCACTTCCTCATGGGCCATTCGAATCTGGTTGTACCCGGTGTACCCATCTATGAAGGATAGGGCTTGGAATCTAGCCGTAGCGTCAATCAACAACTCCATTATATGAAGGGGAAATCATCCTTTGGGAAGTGATGGTTGAAATAGTGGATGTCGATGAAGACTATGATCTGTCTATTCTTCTTCTGGACTAGAACAATGTTGGATAGCCACTTAGGGAATTGGACCTCCTTGATGAAGTTGTCTCTAATTAACTTGTAAACTTCGGCCTCGACCATGGTACTGTGAGAAGGGTGCATCTTTGTGGGAGGCTGCTTGAACCCATGATGATTTACCGGAAGGCTGAGGTGGTGGACAGATAACTGAGGATCTAGTCTAGGAATCTCATCATAGCTCCAGGTGAATATATCACAATGCTGTTTCAGGAAGTCCATGTACTGTTGTTGCTCTTCGAGAGGGATGGATACACTGATCATCGTGGGTCTCATGTCTACCTCGCTACTGACGTTTACCTGTACCAATTTATCAACCATGAAAGAGATTCCCTCTTCAAAGGCAGGTGGAGAATCCAACAAATCCTTTTATTTTCTTGCTGAGGAGGGATCCCCAGTGGGAGAAGCTTCCTCTAGGTCGGCAGATTCCGACGGGAGGCTGGTACCTGCCTATGCAGGAGTGGTCACCACATCAGGAGATTTCGGTGCTGTCGACACTATAGTAATGAAAAATTTCGACCCAATCCCATATGGTATTTGGACCAAGGGGCCATGCTCGATGATATCAAAGCAATATTTTCACTTTTTATTGAGCTGATTAATTCCATCCTGGAGAAATAGACACGTATGACGTACTACTGTTGCCATGGGGCAGACATCCCGATACCTTACTGTGGTAGGAGGCTCCAGGATCACTTGAGCCTGATTTGTGTAGGAGTACGAGGTGATTTCCCACCATCTCTTGGACTTGGGCCTATGATTCCCCCTCATACCAGAGGAAACAAAACATTTCCCCTTGTCAGGGGTCGTGGCCTCCAGTCGATGGATCAGAAAGATGTAGGCGTCATCCAGACCTGCCCACAGGTCAGTTGAAACTATGACGGGTTCAACCTCACTGTCCTGAATCTTCTTATCCATGCTCTTATAATAGTTGGAATCTATTTAGAGGGCTACACAAGAGGCGAAAGGAGACACGTCACATTGGAGTACTCCTACTCAACCATTGAGGGAGTACATGAGGCATTGGTGATAGTATGAGGGGACCACCACATGCAGGTAGAGCCATGGTCTTCCCATCAATGCATTGCATGTGATGTCCGAAGATACAACCATAAACATGGTGCTGGAAACCAAGCCACTGAACTGGGTCTTCAAATAGATCTTACTGACTGGGGTCTGCTCTATCCTGCCGTATCCCTAGATTCTTAAATCAGAGGGAGTCATGTCACCTTCGGATAACCCTAGATTCCGCAGTGTCCATGTCATGATAAGGTTAATCCCAAATCCCGTGTCAATAAGACTATGTCGAACCTCCACATCATTAAATTGGTCGTTAATGTACAGAAGGCGGATGTTCCCCTATATGGGAGAGCCTTCATCTTCTCCAGGAAATGAAATGATGGCATGAAATTCTGCGTTCTCGACCGCTTTAGCATGAAAGGTTTCAACAACTTCTACCTCCATCTCAAACTGGAGGGGGATTCATAGAGCCTCATCAAGGTCCTCAAGAATATACGATGGCAGAAAAAGGTCCTCAAGGATGGAAAGCCTTGATGGGATACCATCAAGGTTCTTGAGAACATCATACTTCCATGTCAGGCGTGAGCTTCTGCTTTCAGGGGCTGTTCTGTAATAGGAGGCATGGCATCCCAGTGGGCTGGGCTGGCGGCTGACTGGTCCTAGGAATGTCCTGCTGTTCACTAGTTGATACCCAGAGAGTAGCTACTAGATGAGGTATGGATGACTGAGACTGGCATATAACGGGGTGAGGCTGGTCGCGAAATGGTTTAAATGGCTCTGCCTGATCCAGCAATACAAACGATGGTGGAGGCGGGCCTGATGACACCAGATGAGGAGGCTATGCATGCTGAGCTCTACACTGGGCCTTCTTCCTGGTCTCAGTGTCACGCACAACCTGGCTGGAGGTTCCAACTAATGTGCCTCGATGATCCACATGGTCACGGCTCCGCTGACGTTGGCGTCAGCCAGGGACATTGGAGAGATTCTCCTAGCTCTCCCCATCATCAGAAGTTATATAGGGATTTAATAACTCAAGTATATTAACATAAGAAATAAAATCACTGAGAGTGCGGTATGATGATCGCAATTGCGGGGCTCATTACTTCCACTTGAGACACCGATGTTTTCTCTTCTGGGAAGGGCCCGACTTAGATGATGATGCCGAAGTAATGGCTGCAGCTTCTGAAGGATCCGGCTAGTTCAGGCATGCATGAATGATACCATGGGAAAGAGAAATTTTTTTGTGAGCCATCCAGTCATCATACTTCTGGGACTCATGGTTAGGAACCTACTGCCACTCAACCTCGCTATTGCTGCTGCGGTCTGGCCTTACAGCGATGCTTTCCACTTGTGCAGGAGTCAGGCCCAACCTGACTATGTTGTTATTGACCTTGTCTTGAATCCAGTCTTTGAATTCATAGCATTGTTTGAGGGTGTGCCCCATGATCTGGTGATAGGGGTAGTAGTTGGGGAGGTTAGTGAGGTTTTCCTCTTCATTCCTTATACACTCTTGAAAACACACAATCCCTTGTTCTGAGGCACTTCAGAAATAACCGGGGACCTGATTCTCATTGAACAAGTAGGTCTAGTTTATTATGACCAGAAAGGGGGGCCTTAGAACCTAGCCATAACGAGGTTCAAGAGGTGCCTATCGAGGAGGCGAGGCCTGCTTGTCCCACCTAGGTGGTGGCTGCGCGTTACGCGGGGGCACCATCCAATTCTGAGATGGACGCTGCTGGGATGGAGTCTATGCTTGTGGTGGTGGGCCTCTATGAGGTTGTGAAGGCGGCTCCACTTGTATTAATTCCAACTATCTTGGGGCCTCTATTTGGGCCACCACTGTGGGCTCGACTCTGATAGCCCTTCTCGCGGGAATTGCAGGAGGCAACAGACGTGCCTAGCTGGCCTATTGCAGGGCTTACTCCAGGCATTGGGCCTTATCGGAGAAGTATTGGAATCCTCTAGGGTAGTTCTGGGTGATAAGAGTAGGAACCAATTCCATATTGGTGTTCCCTACACACATCATTAGTAATTGCTCTTGAGTCAGTGACATGTCAAGGGAAAATGTGAGTCCTTTCCATCGAGCTATGAAGTTGGAGACGTGTTGATCAATCCTTTGTTTTCACTTGAAACGGTTTTCGATGCTAGTTTTTCACATGGTGGAGCAGAACTGGTAGAGGAATTTCCTACAAAGGTCCTCCAAGCTGGTCACTGATCCGACGGGAAGCTGGCTGTACCAGACGAACACAGGCCTCGCACAAAGTATAATATTTTGGTGGCCTCCTTCTATGCTGGATTCCATAACATAATCCCACACCTTGAATTGATGTGGTCCAGGTGCTGCGGTGGGTCCCTCGTCCCATTAAAGGGAGAGAAGGTCGAATGCCCAAAACTCGGAGGTGCCGACATGTCATCCACCCATGCTGGATATGGCTTGCCATCAGGTGGGATTTCCACCTATTGTGCTTCTAATGACTCAAGGTGGGAAATGAGCACTAACATCAGATTATTTTAATAGTGGTCCCTATATTGATGGGGATCCCTAACCACGAGTGCGTTGGTGGGTTCCTCAACATGGTAAACAGGCCCAACGGCTTGTGGAGCAGGTTTTGGCATGACCCTCGGGGTTTCTGGAGGAGCCCGAGATGGGTCCCTTGGATTCTTGCACTATTCAAGAAGGTTTGGTGAGACATACCTTGCCCTCTTGCTGTATGTTCCAACCTCAGCCCTGTTTATGGGGGAAGGATGGTCACAATCTCCTAGAGGCAGCTCGCTGAGGGGAAGTTGTTCCTGCCCCTTCTGCCCCAGCATGGGATTACCGTTGTCCGACCGTCACTCTACAACATGTTCATCCAAGAGTTCATCAACCTACTTCTTCTTCTCTGTGAGTTGTTGGCACAATGTGGCCTTCTCAAAGTCTTCCTCCGTCTTCTACACTGAGGCAGACGGGTCGGAGTTCTTGACAACTCCAACGCGCTCTTTACCCTTACCGGAATTCCGGCTGAGTAATAATGCTTCAGTGGGTGCAGGGAGACCTAGTAGGTTCCTCTTCTGGTGAGTGACCCTCGCCAATGGGTCCAATAGTGGTGGCATGCACTCGGGGGGAAATTCCCTGCCAAGAATCTTTAACTCATCCTCCTCGTCCACTATGTCATCCATGTTGACCGCGACCCTTCCTTGGGGATGTACTCTATATCACCTAGTAGGTCAGGCTGCCACTGGATAAGACTGAAGAGGAGGGCAGCATACTTCCCCATCTATGGACTTGCACATGGGGGGGAAGTCTCCTTGATGATATTGCAGAGTATCTTGAAACTATGAACGCATTTCTCTTGGAGGACCTTACAGCGGCCTGGTGACTTAGGGCGCTGGCCCATTGGGAGTGCAGCTAGATCAAATAGCTGGATTTTCATGCCAATGTCTTCAAAATGTGACTAGTTCATGGGATAAGACACTCACTAATTATGAAGGCAAAAGTGCGTAGCCCAGAGGGTTTGGTGGAAACATTCAAACTCCTCTAGGATGAGGGATTCTGGCATGTGAAAATTCGGTGCTGCCATGGGCTAGAACATATCAGGGAAGTGGTCCATAGCGATGATGTTTCATAAGCTCCTCAGAATAGATTTAGGGTCTGGCCCTTAATTTCCCCACTAATCAATTGGAGGTGGCTGAGGAACTGGCAGCGGTACTGAGGCATACTGTTGGGACGACAGACTGACTGGTGGAGAGTACAACGAGCAGGCTGACTGGCCGCTGAATCTCAGGTTGTCCTCCGAAGAGTGTAGCAACATGGACACTACGTCACAATAATACAAGCTGACATCCGCAGTTCTTGACTCAGGGGCTAAGGCTACTAGAGATAGGCTTCGATGCTTCTCGCCAGCCATTGGCCCCCAAAATAGCTCTCTGTGATCTCTTGTTGAGGTAGAGAGTGCTACTGGTGACAATGGTGGTGAATGCACGACCATGAACTATGGGGTTTATAGATTTTCATCCTCTAGTATATACCTACTGATTTAGGCAGGAATCTGATGGACGTCTCATTCCAGGAGTACTAGATTGATGCTCCTTGTTCCTTCCCCAGCACTTGACTCGATTGAATGAGAGGAGGGTTCCTGAGTCGAGTCGTATTTCAATTCAAAGTTTGAGAACTGGAACAGTTTGATATCTATTCAGACCTTCCTATAATTTTTCTTATGGAGTAGATTAACCACCTTTATGCCCCTAGGTGGCTCCTCGGGAAAGGGCTAATTTATGACAGAAGGTATTTCAACTGCACTAGTGCTGAGGTGAAGAGGGTTTCCTCCTGAGTAAGATGGGGTGCGAGGAGAACCGAGACAGATGTCAAAGGGGACCTGGGGAGGACCTCCATGGGTCGCGTTGGAGTGGGAAAGACCTCTGCTAGAACTGGAAGGAGCATGGGGTGGACCTCTATGCTTGTTTCCCCGAGAGGCCTCAGTATGAGGAGGGTCCTTGTACTGGGCTAGCTGGACATAGGTAGGACCTCCACGCTGGGTGTGGGTGGAGTGAGGCTGACCTTCATCCCTCTGGTTGATGAGGTGAGGAGGACCTTCACCACCTGCTGAGTGGATGTGGGGAGGGTCCCCACATTGGAGAGAGACCAGACGTGTAGTGTCCCTACAATGGCAGTCAGGGGTAGAAGAAATGACTCCATACATAGTGTAATGAGAATGAGAGAGTCTTCTGTACCGAGTATCACCATCACAGGGAAGACCCTCATTCATATTTACGGTGGCACAAGGGAGACCTCCAAGACAAGCCTCTATGTGGTGAAGGCCCACGCTCTCCGTTGTAGTGGTGTGAGGAGGACCTCCGTACTGGGTGACATCATTGCAGGTAAGCTCGTGGCGACCACTGCTCGTGGCGACGACCAAGAGAGTCGACCTAGCCTGCCCGTGGGATGATTGGGTCCTCGATCCCAGTTGGGCGTATAAGTTCCCATGATCAGTGTATGTAGGGAACTAATGATATGCGTTGGTGGTGGCTCGGGCAGTATTAGTCATCGACGTGGAGACCCCTTGGCGGGCATCCTCCTCAGCTTGCGTCCAACACTGGAATCAGGTAGGACTGACCAGGGCTGGGGGTGCAGGTACCTAGCTTACTTACTCTTCACCCAGCAAGACTAGGCAGCAGCACTGACACAGCTGGGTGGTAGCCCTCGCTGGGATCCCCTGGGATGGGACTCTGACCAGGCTAGGCTGGACGTCACCTACCTCATCAGCGTAAGGCAGGGAGTCATCAAAGAGTTTTTGGGAGAGGCTCCCAAAACGGTTATATGTCGGTGTGGGGAGAAATTACTCCCTACACAGCCCTCGGAAGTGGCGTTGGTGATGAGGTGCAGATGCCTCTAGATCTAGACATTCCATATCTTGGGTCCGAATGTTTTCCTCCTCCTTGCAACGGTGCATGAGGTCGTTGATTACGCTCCGTTGAATGCCCTCAAATGTGGAGAGGGGTCGTGCGCGCCCCATGGTAGTAGATGTAAAGGCCGTCATGGGAGAGGTGAAGCCATGTGGAATAGTCGTGTTGGCACTGCCCCTGCCTCTGTATTGATGGGCAGGTAGTGATCGCATCCCTGGAGCAGCAACTTGATTCTTGAGAGTAGGGAGATTAACCTGTCAGTGCTAAAAGAAAAAGGAATCAACGACCAATTCCCCAACACCATCTTGTCTTCCATGGCTAGAAAGAGGGATCCACACTGACAATGTTGCAGAATGATATGTACATTTTCCTACTTCCCCATCTTCTAGTGATTTTCATGACAGGCCTGCTATTTTCTTAGCGGGCCCCGACGCCAGATAACTATATTCAGTGACACTTCAATCTATTGATTACTTGAGCACTACTAGTCTCCATATTTGAGGATAAGAAATTTCACATCAGGATCACCATTTCTGTTTCCGATGCTTTTTCTGGGGCATGTACATCCATCTGTGGAGGACGCGTAGCTATCTGTTACCACACATTCCCACTTTCCAAAGGTGGGCGACATACATCACTTTTTCAAAGACATTTGCTCCTTGATCAGAACAGGATGATGGGATGTCGGTTATTCCTTCCTTGGATTCCTCCTCATAACTCGTCACCTAGTCTGAGTCTCCCTTATAGTTCTAATATGTTGTTCGTGAAACTCTTCCTAGTGCCATATCTTCATGGATACCAGTTAATTACACTGCTTCTGTCGGGGAATTCCAAGGGGTCTGGTCAGGGTAGTAACCTTCAGTCAGGGGAGTAGTAATGTTGGGGACCACTGGCATGTCTAGGTATAGGGATACTGGCATTTCTATCTTCTGTCCCTTATTATAGGGCTTCTTGAGGGCGTGGAAGCCCGAGGAATCCTGTGTCAAATGGAAGAAATTATATGCAATGGTCATGTATCTGAGGTTTTCCTTAGATTTCCATGTTTAACACAGGGTATGCTAAAGGTTTAAAATCCAGCGGAGATAGATAAGACTGATCATAAAACCGACTGGAATGGATCAGATGAGTGTAACCCCTAGAGGACACTCTAATGTAAGTGGGTCGACATTACCTCACTTGGATGTGGTGGCCTAGGTTAGAATCAAGATGCATGATGAGGTGCTGAGTGAAATGGGTGGTGAATGTGATGGAACCACCGTGAGGACGACGGTAATGTTGGGATTCAGTCTCAGGGAGACTTCTTGCATATCCCCGTGGCAGGGAATCAAAGTCCTCATAGTTTTGGTGTGCGATGGGATGCTTAAGGAGGCAGTTCATGAGAATGGATGCATGAATGGGATCTGAAGGAAGTGGAACCTCTAGGTTGGGGCATGATCTTCCCGAGACACATAGGATCGAGGGAAAGGTCAGGAGATGAGCTTGAATTGGGGTGTACACATAGGACAACTACCCAATGATGTGTACGGGGCTTACGAATAGTTAGAAGACCAGGATGGTCTAACGCCACTGGGATGGACCAAAGCCATGGGTTCCAGTGAAGAGGATTTTAATGGCTTTCCAATGAATAGGAGACACAACAAATTACTATTGATTAGGATATCAACAACTTATCATTGAATGGGTTTACAATAGCTTACCATTGATTTTTGTTACAACAGATTACCGCTGGATAGGGATGTCAATGACTTATTACTGAATTTGGTCAGGAGTTTAACGTCATGTCAGTCGGATGTGAACCAACGTGAATAAGGACCTGGGGTCCAGATGGATTGTGTAGGTGAATTGACATGGTGGGGGGTAAAAATGACTGGGTGTTGGTCTTGAACCTCAAGTAGGCTTTCTACGTACCAATCCTTGGAATGGATCAAAGTCCCTATAGTTCAGAATGGTTTGTGTGGGGATTATGCTCTAGGCTGCCCATAGTGTTGGTGAACTGATGTGAAGATGGTAAGGACCAATGGTTTTTGGGCTTTAACCTCAGGGAGGCTTCCTCCATACCCTTCCTTGGTAAGGATCAATGTCCGTGTATTTTGGGATGGGGAATAGGTGAACCTACATGAAGGAGGACCTAGGGTCCCATAGATGGTGGGATTGAACCTCATGGAGGCTTCCGACGTACCCTACCTTGGAAATGATCAATGTCCTCATAGTTCAGGTTGAGGTGTGGGGCTTACACACTAGGATGCCGATGGTGTTGGTGAACTGATGTAAAGATGGTCAGGACCAATGTGTGTTGGTCTTGAACCTCATGGAGGTTTCTTACATACCTTTCCTTTGTGAGGATAAAAGTCTATGTAGTTTGGGTGATGGAATTGGTGTGCCGATGGGAAAGTGGTTGGGACCAAGTAAGATTTGGGCTTGAACCTCAGGGAGTCTTACTATGTACCTTTCCTTGGCAAGGATCAAAGACCTTGTAGTTCAGGAATGGTTTGTGTAGGGCTTATGCTCTAGGCTGACCAAGGTGTTGATGTCATGGTCAGTTCTTACTCTAATCCCATGTGAGTCATGCTCAGTGTGAGAAACCAGAGACAGTAAAGACCTGACAATCACATCGCGAAAGGTGCATCCGTGGGACGTGGAGTGGGGCTTAAGCGTGATTGTAGCCCAAAGAGGAAACAAGGGCTTATGCATGGTTATCAGCCCAAAGAGGTTGGGAATTAATCCAGGACAAAGGCCCGATGGAGAAAAATCTCAGAGGGAGAGGGATTTGGCACTAAAGAAAGGAGGATCACCATTCCCCACCATGCCCTTTGCTGGCCCTTGGCACCAAAAAAGAAGGAGGAACATGGATACTACATCCTGTACAAAAAGCTAGAGGATTACACCATGGTGGTTGCCCTTTCCCCATGTAGGCTACATGGGAGGATGTCATAGTTTAATGTCATGTGATGGGGATGATTGTTATTGGAAGTTTAACGTCCTGCAGGTCAGATGAGGCGGGTTCTCTCCGCACCCCTAGGACTTACATAACTGTTACCCTCTGCACCTTGGTGAAGATAGGGGACGGGCAACGACATGGCTGGGGGGTATCATGGAGCAAACCATTGGGGTGTCCAAGTTAGTGTGGTTATGCAGAGAAGAAATATCCATTAGCGTGACTATGAAAAGAAGCATGAGGCGAAGCAATGCAATGGGAAGTATCATCCAAGGGAAATTGAAGTTTCATTGCATGAACCTAGAGGGTCATACAAGAAAAGAGTGTATGGAGAAGGTGTTTTGGACTCAGAAGGCGCCCAAAAAATGATTCCAAGAAGAGGGACATTACGAGTGCTCAAAGAGGGAGGTTTGAACGAAAAAGGATCTATTTCACGAAAAGGGCTGGGCCGAATCACAATTGAGTGGCAGACGTGAAAAAGGCTGGTCCTACATGCGAATTGGTGATGAATGTGAAAAAGGCCCGGCCGGTGCACAATTGAGTGGCGCGTGTAAAAGGACATGCCGTCACACAAATGGGCAGCGCGCGTAAAAGGCTATGGCAGCACTGAAAAGGAATTGTGCGCTGAAGAATTGATTGCACGCAATTAGAATGAATTGTGCATGGGGGAAGGGGATTCAGATGGGGATTAATCCCAAGGGGTCTCGCACAAAGGCAGATCCCCAGATGACATTGAGCGAAAAATTATGTACCACAGAGCCATATTTTTTGTGCATGAGAGGTGAATTTCACACTTGAGAGATGGTTTAGATTCTTCAGCTCATATGTCAAAGGGGTGACCTTCTATTTATAGCTGCTCAAGGCCGTGGATCTGTGTAGAAAATAGGCCGACACAAAATATATTACGTGCCATCATCGGCAGTGTGAAAATTCACCGCGCGGGGGTGGCAACACGTAAATTTCCATGCCTGCACTGAACGCTCTCACGAAACCCGGAGCATCTCACGCATTATAGTTTTTTCCATGTGCCGCAAAATGTTTTTCGCGCAGCCGCTCTGGGCCCCTTGGAATGGGCCCCTGAGCCCAAATATGGATTCTCTTTGTCCCATCCCAACCTGCTTTAGCCTTTGATAATTTTTTGGCATCTACACACAGTACTTGGGAATATTCATATTTATGTATATATGTATAGGTATGGGATTATACATGCATATTCATAAATATATGGACATCCAAGGTAGAACTTTCCCAGTTGACCAGGATATTTGACCCATGGATTGACTGTTGTTACACATTTGTTTTTTTCTATCTTTTCTATTGTGTCTCAATTGAGCTAAGAAGTTTTCTTTACTTACACTAATTGAATAATATTCTATAGGTTCCTCGTTGGGGTTTCCTATTTTGATTATTTATCACACCTTCATGTGAAACAAAATGTATGTGTAGACCATATGTCTTTTTTTTAAGGTTGATCAAAATAAAATTGTGGATAGGGTTGAGGCCTATAGTTACATGATTGAGTGGAGCTGCTTGAGTGGGTACTTCTGTTCAATATGGTGATGTTTGATAGTTTTTGGAGACTAGTTACATGTTTGGGATTAGAGTTAGTAGTAGAGCCCTGTAATTTTATTTCAATTTCTTTTGTACTCTTGTGTCTATATGGTCGGCCTGATGGGAGACCAGTTGTTTATTAAATGACTTAGCTATTCATGATTTTGTATCATTTTAATATATTATTACCACTAGTGCTGTTTCAGTGTATTTTCTTCTTCCAAAATATGTTTGTTACTACTGTGTATGATACATAGATATTTGTATTATTTTCTTACTCTGATATGAGGTCATATTATCCCTATAATAAGATCCTAGGACCTTGATGCTAATCATAAGATTCTGTCATTTGGTGAGGCACTCTTGGGCCTCATAACCCACCATATCGGGGCACTTGTTTAGTGGAATCCTAGCCGAAATATTACATTTATGACAAAAATCATCTAGTGATATATGTAAGAGGATTGAGTCTCTATAAATGGTATTGAAGTCATTTGTATTTATTTTTAGTGATGAGGACTATAATAATTTAGTGAGAAACCTTGGGATAAGTCTATGTATAGGAAAATGTCTTGAAAATTTGGTGAAGTATAGAGGGAGTTATTTAAAAGAAATTACATCCCAGTTTGGATACTACACGAAGATGTGAATATAATAAAGATATACCTAGGACTAATAACCCCAAAAGGATCAATGGGTATTATCTTGACCTATACAGGGTGTATGACAAAGAGACCTTAATAAAAATTTAGTTTAACACTACTAGGGGATATGATTTTGAAAATTCACAAACTCTTTACGAACCATTATGAAGGAGTTAAATAGATTATTAAGTTATAAAATCTTATAAGAAAATTACAGTGGATAAGATCGATTGAATCCTAGAGAATCATAAGTTAATATATATATATATATCTATTTCAAATTAATTTTATTCATTTTTTGTTCATATTTTTTCTTTTATATGATTTTTAGTCTGAGTATTCTAATCTGTAACTCTATTATGGTTTTTGTAAATGATTAAAATCATAATCATATATATTACAGGTACTATTAATATCTATTATGGAAAATTAAATGTCATATATGATTATATTTCTAAAAATTATTTCATATCTTACAAGTTTAATAGAACTATTTAAGCACCACCTCAAAGAATTGAGGTTGAGATATCTTTGAGAATAGAAAATAGGGAAATTATTTCATATCTTACAAGTTTAATGGAACTATTTAAAAACCACCTCAAAGCATTGAGGTTGAGATATATATTAGAATAGAAAATAGGGAACTTATTTCATCCCAAATATATTAATTTTCCCCATTCAATTTTTGAGGATTAAATCTCCTTATAAATCATTTTTACTTATTTTTATAGAATTTGATTCTATATTGGGCATTAATTGGGTATCCTTATATAAATCCAACATCAAATGTTAGGAGAGAGAGACCAATCTTCACTCCCTAAGTCATCCTCAAATTCTATACAAGTGTAAGAAAGAGGATAAATCTAATTTTTAATATTCTTCTCATGAATATTTATTATTAACATATGAGAAATAATATGTAGAAAAAACAAATGAGAAAATGGGTGGAATTGTGATCAAATACATTCCCATTGGTAGGGACTATACTGTTTCATTCCCTGAAGAGTTTCATAGTCTTCCTCTTGACCAAGAGGTTGAGTTTTCAATTTTACTTATACCTTTATATCTCACAATATTAAAGTATCCTTAAAAAATTGACATCATTAAGTTGGAACGTAATGACCCAAACTTTTATCAATGGAATTTATCATCTCTTATATTAATTTCATATAGTATAAATCTCCTAAACCACTTATAGACCATAGTAAGAACTTTTTAAATGTATAATTAATTAAATAATAAGTATTTTTAGAAGTTAAAAATCTAATGATGATAAAATAGTAATTTGACCATAGGGATAGTAATACGACCCTTATGAATAGTAAAATAGTCTTATGAATAGTAGTCTCATGCATGAAAGTATAAATAAAATATAGAAAGGTTATAAGTGAAAATATGATATAATTATATCATAGTACAAGTAATTAAATTTTTTAAAAATTATTTGTTAAGTGTTGACATTTGTGTAATTCATAAATATTTAATTACAATTTTTCGATTAATTTAACAATTTATAAGAAAATTTATTTTCATAAAATATATTCATAAATTAATTTTTTAGGTATTATGATTTCTAAGATAATTTTATGAGGCCTTAAGTAACTTTTCAATGTTTTACAAAATCAGTTATAATTTTAAAATCTATATTTTCCATGTAAATGATGATTTTAATTAAAAATTAAATTACTCATATTTAGAAAATTATTTTCATAAAATGGAGTTCATTTTTTAATTATGCATATAAAAAATGAATAGGGTTATGTTTTGGGATTTTTCTGAAATAAATGAATTTTTGATGAATAGTAAAATATGATAACCTATAATAAAAGCTAGATGTATGAATTATGGAGACATAGATGATTTAAGTCTGATGAAAGCACAAAATATAGAAGAACACTTAATTATTTTAAAATATTTTGAGATAATTCTCAAACAATTCATAGTATTGAGACAAAATAATAAACTAATGAATATTTTAGTGAGAATACACCCCTCTCATCCACTATAAATACCACCCCTCACCCCTCTTATCTTTACACCTATCAGGTTTTGAGAAATTCCATAATTATTCTCAATACTCTTCCCTAGTCGCATCCCCACTTCTATAAGCTCTTGTTCCCCTCAAAAGAATAAAACCTTTTCCCCAAGGAGGTTCTCAAGGAGGATAAATCCAAGAGGTAAAACCCTCTTATTCTTTTTTTCTTTTAATTTCATTTCAATTTCTTTTCTTTTATACTATTCTCCTCGTCTTCTCTTAAAAAAATGGCATCGTAACTAAAATATCATTGTTATACTGGTATGATAATATTTTAATTTAATATTCATCATTAAAATCCTCACTGTCTCTCTTTTATTCTAAAAATGAAATCATCGCATGTGATGTTCCAATTTAGTGACATCATGGGTGATGCACATTAATTTTTCATTAACAACTTAAAGGATGTGAATAAAACCATTAAATGGATGAAAATATATTATAAATTATATTTTAAAACATTTCATATGTTTTGAAAGTAACATTTATATAACATACTAAATGATAAAACTAAACTAATTCCTTGTGATTGAAAACTTTCCAAAATTAACCTAAAATAATCACCATAAACTTTTATCCATGGATTAATCCTAATAAGATAAAAAAATTCATTATAAGATAATTTAATGTTATTTAATATAATTAATAACATATAACAGAAATCTCAGAAATAGGAAAAAAACATGTTCCCAAAAAATTTTATTAATAGAAAAAACAACAAGGGTGAAGAAACAAAGGTGTTAACAAAAGTGCATGTACACATCACCACATGCATCAGCATCCACCAAACCTCAACAGAAAGTTAGTGTGAAAAAGTACCACAAAGAGATAACCTCCCCAATGGAACTTTTGGAAATAGAATCAGAAACCTAATTTTCCTCCCTATAAACATGTGCGACAACCAAACAGAACTTCTCCACAAGCTTGAGAAAGTCATCCTTGGCTGAAATCATTCACCATAGAACATTCGTTGATCATATTTGAATAATTTCAACTACCAAAGTAGAGTTAGATTCCAGCCATATGATCATCCTTCTATGATCAGAAGCATACCAAACATTGTTCACCATTTCCCATAACTCAGCCTCAATTGCGAAACCATTTCCTAAAAAATGGTAGAAATAGGCTTTAACAAATCCCCTATTTTTGAGAAAGACACCACCAAAGCCTGAAAGTCCTGGTACACCTGAGGCCGCTCCATCAATGTTGATTTTTAGAAACTGATAAATCAGGGGTATCCACCAAATATACTTCATCCCAAGGGGTTGTTTTCATCTACGAGAAATACCTAGGGACCACAAGACAACCAAATCAAAAACATCATTCCACATAACACCAATTCCAGCCCGAGAAGCCACAAAAACACCAAGATGAATCACCTAGATACAAATTGAAGTCAGGGTAGTTCTTTTCTAAAAAATAAGAGCATTCCGAGCCTCAAAATAAAAAAGATCAGAGCTAAAATAGAAGAAAGAAACAAAGGTTTAATATGAATACTGGAGTCGACCTGATACCCATATTCCATAAGCTGGACAAAACATTCTAGATTCATGTGAAATATAAAAACTCCCTACAAGTAACTCCACGAACATGATGAGGATTTATAGGATATGAATACCAGATCAACAGTTTCATCTGTAGTAAAGAAAAAAATAGATACAGGAGAGAACCTGGCCTTCTACAATACAATTTGAAAAGGAAATCTACCCTTCCAAATCCTTCACATGAGAAAATAGTGAGCAGGTGAAATAAATATTATGTATGTTATTCTACATTTTACTCGAATTTCCATTCATTATAAAAATTAAATAATCATGAAAACCATGAAAATGAATGCTTCTGAACAATGAAATTAAACTCTATAACTCATATAAAATCCCATAAATAAACCTAATAATACCATAATGAATAAAATTCATGTATAAAAGGTTCTTTATTTGATAATTAATTAATCAAATGTTATTATATATTATATTAATGTGAATAAATCATTCAGACATAAGGTAAGAGGAATTCTCAAACCTAACTCCCTTTCATTGGTTTTTCCCTCTTTCATCCCATTTTAAGTATGGATATTCCATAAATTCAATTTATTCATCACTATATTACCTTTTCTGGGAAATAAATCCATACTACTTGTGTTTATAAAGAAAATGTTTTCCAAAATCACTCTTCTTAAAAAATAGACCTTTTAATTCTTGAGATGGTTTCTTCTTCACTCAAGGTTGATGATTATTTTACCTAGAATGTTGTTACCTATTTTTTCAGAACCTAATGTTTATTAATGCATGATTTATGAAATGAAAGACATTCCATTTAATGGGGTTTTTAGGTACATGATTGATATATGTTATATGTCGCATGCTTGATAATGTAAATGTCATGATCTGATGGGTGCATCTAAAATTATATAGCGTATTGTAAATGTTATGATGTGATAGGTACTCCTGGAATTATATAGCAGTCTAATGCTTTGGGTAATGTGAAGTATTTCATTATAAAAGTGAAATATGCATGAACATGATGCTATCTTTGTTCATAAAAATGTATGGTAGATGACCACTAAGACGTGCTGTCTCATTTTTATACATTGCAACATTATAAGCATTTTCTTAATGCTTTCTCTCGATATTATGATCCTATGAATCTATTATTACGATAAAAATTAAGATCATCCCATGTTACATTGTTTCATTTTCTTATCTATCCTCTTACTAGGATTTTAGCTCACCCGATTTCGATGTATATCCTCCTGTGATTACTTGTACTACAGAGAATGTGATAACGTCTAGAAGCTAGAGAATAAAGAATTAAATAAATTTTTATGTTTTATTTTAAAAAATGCGTGTATGGCCCTAAATTATGCTAGGCACTAAACCATTGGATCATGGTTTTGTAACACTTTTATGATTCTCATCTTTAAAATGATGCAATAATAATTTAAGAAAAGCAGGGTCTCTATATAGAATAAAAAATTATGTTGTTATAAGAGAATTTTTAAAAGGGTTTTATATCTTTGAGTACTTCACCTTGGGATGCAATATTCCTCTTTATAAAAAATAAGGATGATCCAATGCATCTATGTATTCACTGTTACATTATCAAAAAATTGTGATAAATAATATGTATCCCATTCCATATATTAATGAATTGTTAAATCAACAAAATCGTGTCTGATAATTCTATATAGTGGGCCTTCAGTCAGATATCACCAATTAAAGGTGATGAAGTAAGATATTCCGAATAAGAAAATTCAAATAAGGCATGAAACTATGAGTTCATAGTGAATCCCTTCAAACTCACCCATAATAAAATAATCTACATAGAATTAATGAATAAATTATTTATAGATTACCTAGAAATATTTATTCCAGTTTTTCTAGATTATATTTTTATATACTCCAAAATCAAGTAGGAGCCTAAGTATCATATGAATACTGTGTCAAATACATTACGAAAGGAGAGAATATATGACAAATATGGTAAATATGAGTTCTTTATATAGGAATTATCATTCATGGGGAATGATATCACCATAAAAGGGATAACTACTGACCCTTCTATGATAAAGGAAATTATGGAATGACCTCGACCAATATCTATAATGGAGATCTATAGTTTCCCTAGACAAGATAATAACTACAGAAAAATTATGAGAAACCACTCTTGATTTTCAAACTCACTAACTATGATGATTCCGCAGAGATTAGAGTTTTTATAAACCAATGAACATGAAGGAAGCCTTAAGGAAGTTAAAATGGGGGATTATAATTTCTACAATACTCACACTAATCTCTAGTAGGGAATTTTTCATTGTATATAGATATTCTCAAAAGAATTTTAGGGGTTATGTACTGATGAAAAATATAGAATGATAGACTACACCTCAAGAAAATTGAATACTCCTGATATGAACTATCCAATACATGATATGAAGGTGAGTATATTAATATTATCATTGAATATTTGATTATATAATATCTATGGTTAGAATTTTTAAATATATATAGATCCTAAGAGTCTAAAATATATATTTACATAGATGAAGCTTAATAAGTACTAGTGATGACCAAGGATTATTACAACTAAATACACTAACATCTAGTGAAGGTGAATAAAGAAAAAAAATTTATATGTATAAATGATCCCACAACCATATCCATTAAAATAAAATAGACGAATAGAGACATCTTAGACATGAAAAGGAATGACATGGATGCCACAATGGAAGGAGAATCATGATTTCTTTCTTAAATGATATCTAAAAAATCCATTACATTGAATATGAAGGATGCTCGAAGGGATTATGTGTAAATAAAGAAGAAGGTAGAAGATATATGAAGAGGTTAATAATCAGAGATCAAAACTATTGAAGAGGGAGTAGTAAGATTTGGTTCATGACTATTTGTACCATTAAATCAGGATATAAAGATTGAGTTTTTGAATTATTAAAATAGATTGATAGTTTATATCTACATAGGGATCATGGGGAAGTATCAATATCTCTAAGTGCCCTATTGGTGGTACAATATTAATAGGGAGATTATAAAATATACATCAAAGTGACTAAAATTTCATCCAGTGAAGGATGAAACGAAAAAGTGTAAGAGGATGATGAAAAAATTAACTATACCCACATGAAATCAATAGAACATCATTAGGTATTTCATAGGTATTACAATTATATATAATAAAAATAATTCATTATAATTTTGATGGATTATCTTATAATGAATTATCATTTCACTACTATTTGAGAGGAATTATCAGTAAATCAACATGATAGGATATACATTCGAGAAGGGGAGAGGCTTTATGGAACATCACTATTAATTGAATCTAATATATATTTTAGATTTACATTAACATTTTGTAAGATTCTCCAATATGCTCTAAACACTATGTCAAACATTAGTATGAATTATCACCCCCAAAATTGGTCCAATTTGAGAAGACTATCAAGACACTAGAAGAAATGATTAGAGAATGCTCTATAGACTACAAAGAAGGATGAGATCAACATCTTCCACTACCCAAGTTCCCATATAATAATATTTTCCGATCAAGTATAAAAATGGATCCTTATAAATCCCATTATTGTAAGAAATATTAAAAACCTATGTGTTTCAATGATGTTGGTCTAAGTATTATACTTGTACATGAAATGTTTAATGAAATGGTAGTGAAGGTTATGAAAATTCACTGGCACATCAAGACAACTCAGAATTGAGAAAATATCTATGATGATAATTATTGAGGGACCTAGAGTTTTATGATGGATATAATTTTTTCCTCCACATATCTTAATGAAATAGATTCCTGAGATTTTAGAGGAAGGGAATGATAAGTCCCAAGTACATTGAACCGATTAATTATTGAACACATCAATGTTGTGGTCAATTGACGAGCACTACCACCAACCCTATCACAAGTACATGACATATTACATGATTCATTATTAAGGAATTACATCCTAGATCCATTACATATGATGAATTAAGATATGATGAATCTCTCTTATGAGGGGAAACAATAAATATCTTGGACCAAGTGACCAAGTTCTAAAAGACATAAAAACTCACCTAGTTAAATTACTACTGTTGAAAATTATGTACTAAGAGGTGAAATGTGAATAATAGGATGAAATGAATCATAATTAGGATCACATGTTTTCAAGATATTATTTAAAATGAAATTTTAGGGTTTAAATTTCTCAAGGAGGGAAGAATATAGTGATTTAGAATTTTATCAAAAGAATTTACCTCATATAATAATGTCATATTTAGTAATACAACATTATATAATTCACCTGAAATCCATGAAAAAACAAACAATATTTCATTATATGAATTTTAACATTATAATTAGTGAATAAATATAGCAATAAGAATTTATAATATTATAATTGGAAAATAAAATAAAATATAAGATGATAAAAATATGAAAATTTGAATATGTTTGATCTCCCAAAATAATCACATTCATGAAAAAACTATAAAAAAAAATCAGAATATTAGTAATGAAATAGTCACCTTAGAAATTAAAATATATATAACCTTAATAGATAATATAATTTGAGTGAGGAATGAATGAAATATGTGGTATTTATAGAATTTAGGGAACCCATATATCACCTTAAAATATGTATATTGACTATTAAGAATATTAATAAGTCTATTAAAATAGTATCCTTACATATGGTGGTGTAGAATAATATTATTTTGTCTTATAAAATTAAAACTGACCTATTTAAGTCTTTATACAAATAAATAAATGTTTTAAAATGATAAAATAAGTGTTTGTATTTATATGAAACATATACATATTATATTCACTTATATAAAAAAATATAAATATTTAGAATAAAAAATATGTTCAAAATAAGATTTTATAAAAAAATATTACATAACATTATAATGATACTGTAATTTTATTAGAACATAATTCATTTTTCAATGGGTAAGAAAATCTATCATAATATTAGAATTGAAAATTTTAAAATAAATATGGATTTTAACTAAAAATTATATTTATCATATTTATAAAAATATTTACATAAAATTTATATCCATTTTGGAACCTACACATCAAAGTATCATTAGAGTTAATTTTTTTGTATTTTTCTAAAATAGTTGAATTTTTGGTGAATAGTGAAATACTGTAAAATATGTTATTTTACATTATAAGTTAAATACATGACTAATTTCATATGGGATGATGTAATAACCCACTAGTTTTAAATAAAATGAACCATTTACATTAATTGATCACAATATTAATCACTATTGGTTGTCATATATTAAAATAAATCTAATTATTATAAGATTCAAAAACACCCCATCTCCCCCTTATAAATACCACCCCTTTTTCTTACACCTTATAAGCCTTAGTGAATACCCATACTAAAAATGTCCACTAATCACTCCTCCCACATTAATATAAGACCTAGTATCACCAAAGACCATCCAAAGGATCCTTATGGGGAAACCTAATAGGAGGCAACCAAAGGGCGAGTTAAATTATAGATAAATATCATTTTATATTGTTATTCTTATACTACCCAAATATATTGTCCATACACCATTAAATATTAACAATAGTATAAAAAAACTAATATTTTATTATTATATTTGAATATACCTTATATACTCTCCCTTCAATATATTCTAAAAACCAATTTTTTTTCATATTACTGGGGGTTCATCGCCTCCATGAACAACACAGTTGGTTTCACCACCACCTTGATGGATGGTTATATAAATATTATTATTATTATATAAAATGATAATATATATATTATTACTTATTTAAGTATTCAATGATGTATTAATAAACTTTTAATTAAATAAAAAAAGTATAGTTCATGATGGTTGGTATAACCACCATAATGAACTAACCATATAATGACAATGATTATACAAAAATAAATCATCCATCATTGGGAAACATATGAATAATTAAAAAAAATTTAGTTTATAAATATTAATTAATATTATTTCATTTAAATTATGTATTTTTAGTACCATTTTATAAAAACATCAACAATTATCCACACCTGATCATACCTTTGAATCTTGAAATGAACGCCCTTGGAACAAAAAAATAGAATTTATATTTCATTTAAATAGATGTAAATGAGAATAATATAATTATATTGAATGAAATATATATTTAAGTTCTTATGAACAAAACAATTAATGAAACTAATTTTATTATTCAAGACATTAAGTGCAAGTTCCAATTTTTTTTGAAACTAAGGTAAGGGATCTCTCTGAATCACACCATTTTCATTAGGTTATCCTTTCCATATCTTAACCTAAATCTCTCCTTTTTTATCTTATTTAATTATTATATATTTTTTATATTGACATATCACATACATATATATCTATTTTAATTCACCTTTAATTCATGGAAATAAACATGTTTTTAATGTCACAATCTCAAATTCATTCGATAAGAAAAACCGATTAAAGGGAACTTCTCTGTTTTTACCCCATTTCAAATACCACTTCATAAATTTTTTAAGTAATAAATTGTTTCTAAAATTTATTATTATATCATGGAAACCATTTTTATTTCATTATTTGTTTTATGTAAATTAATATCCACTTTCCACTTTTTAAAGACACTTTACAGTTTTCTCTAAAACCTTAATTAGGAGGTATATTTCCCAAGTAACTTATCAAATTTTTGATCATATTCACTTCACATTGAAATAATTTTCCGTGAAATATTATTTTTTTACCTTTTATCATCCTTGAATGTTTTAATCCCTAATTTCATGTAAAAAATTATGACACTCCACCTGGTTATTCTTTAAGACATGATTATGCAACCAATTTCTTTATATGGGAAATTCTTAAGTTTATGTCTTATGTTTGATTTCTATTTTGACCCATATAAGTATGATCATGTTATGATGGGTGTTCTTAGATATCACTTAAATACATTTGTTAATTTTTTGTCCCATGAAATGATATGTATGGGATTAGGGATTAAACCAAATCCATGATGGGACTCTGTCCAGCATGTGTTGTTTTTTTAGCAGTTGTCCTTAGATTATGCTTATATATTGTGTAATTGTGTTTCGAAATTCATATGTTTCTATGATATTATTATTCCATGTTCTTTATTCTATGCTAAAATATTATTATTCCTGATATTTTTCTTTAATAATATCTTATTATTCTTTTTTACTAATATTCTATGCTTCATTATCATATTTATTCCCTTACTATTATTTTTAGATCAACCCTTATGTTTTTATATTTAAAAAGTTTTCCTAAAAATTATTATGATATCAGTGGTATCTCGGAGATCATTATGGAGATTAAAATAAATACTTTTTATTTTATTTTCATTATTAGAATTATTAACCTAGTCTTCTAAAGAAACACGACCTCTCAATATTTGGGTTGTGTTTATTAGATATTTATGTTGAAAAACATGTAATTATATGTGTAGGGGGAACAGGTCACTATAAAAGATTCAAGAACTATACATCAATTCTCCAATAGTAATTATAACAATAATAACTACTTTAAAACAATATTTATCTCCATTATATAGGAAGAAGTTCACCAAAAATTGAAGGAGGAGAGTGAAATTCAAATTTTAGTATCCCACAATAAATTTGAATATATTTCTAGAGTATTTCTTCAGTTGACCACCATCAAACCTCAGAGTAAATTAGAGTCAAAAATAGTTTTAAGATAATTACTCAAATATTATAATCAATGATCTCTTAAAACATTACATAAAACATGGAATGAATCATGATTATTACTTCATGATTATTGAGTCATTAAATTTTTAGCTGAAGATCATCATATTGTTTGAATTTAAAAAATAATTTGTAAATATCCTCAACCATTTATATAAGATTACTACATATAAAATTTAGTATATAGTATTTTTACATCCAGTGTAAAGATCCTTAACCATTTGTTCTATAGAAATTTTTAGAGTCTCTACCCAATGTACATAAAAAGATAGTCCAGTAGAGTCCATACTTCTCTCCATACAATAAAGTCTGTCATGTAAACATAGTCCGATGAATTTTATTAGAAGAATCTTTCAGATTTAATTTCTTTTAAAAACTCTTGTAAATATCTATAATATGACGTTATAAAAATTATTTATCTGATTTACTCTCAATGTTTTCTCCTTCCGATATAACTTCTTTTGATCATATCATTTCACTCAATTCAAATTTAAGAAATTTTTTTTAGTAATGATTATTGGTACATTGTATAAAAAAAGAATTTATTTATTTCTTTAGTAGATCATATTATTATTATGTAAATATGAATAAATTTGGACAAAAATTTGGTTCTGCCCTCCACCCTCCACCCAATCACCCAATATTGTTTATCTCTATTCTATTACCTCTGTCCATTAGAACCATACTTCTATGTCTGGAAAAAATTCTATAGAATATTTATAAATAAGGATCAACATTGTCAGTTCATTTATACAGTGACATTAAAATAAAAAAACCAAGCAATACTTCTTTCTATCAACCAATTTCTTTCATAGTTCATCAAAAACGGAAAAATTGTTGGTCTAAAAAATCTCCACCTTTTTATTTCTTTCAATCAAGTAACCTCAATCAACTAAGATCTAAAACTCAAGAAATGGATCACTATAGAACAATTCTAAGCTTATTTGGGTGAGATAAACATGAAAAATACGAATCATTGAACAATAAAACCATGTTATCCATAGGTTTGTGATTAAAAATCATTCCAAACTACTTTCATTACCATATCATCAAAATAAAAACTAATTAAGAAAAATTTACTACAACCACATAAAAAAATTATTTAAAAATTTTATTCACACATGAATTATGTCTTAACCTTTTTAAAATGCCTATGAAATGTATAATTTCCATTAAAAGGTAAAAAAATATCAATAGATGTGGTCATATTTCTCCCACATTGAAACCATATCCAAAGACAAAATGAGAGTAGGGTAAAGAACACATACCTTCTCCTTAAAGAGAGCGAGGATGAAATCCCATATTCTTTATTGTCTTTTAAAATATTTCCATTGATAATGGTTTAGTGAAGATATCAACTAATTTTTCTTTTATAGGTAAAAAATCGAATTTTAGTTCATTAATTTACATATGTTATTAGTGATATTTAATATCAATGTTATTAGATTTTGTATATTACACTAGATTATTGGTGAGATTAATAACAATTTTATTATCAAAAACCAAATGAAGAAAAATCATTATTTTGGTTTCATATGAATCTACCAATTCTTATTAAATATAACATAATTAATTAGAATCCAAATATGAGGATCTCCCATGTAAGATAAATGAAACGTGAGATAAAACTGAAATGAAGCCAACTATAAATATGTTCACCTTAAATAGACTAGAAATTTAAATCCTTTTTTATCTTTGTCTAATGAGTTTGATAAATATCACCATGGTGGAAAATGAAAGCATCCCACCTCGATTGGTATCCACAGGATGATATGAATAAAATGATGTTCCGATGGGATCTTTCCTTCCTCTGTGTCTTGTTAGATCCTCTAATGAAAAGGTTAATAATAAATAGAGAAATGAGTAATGAATTATCAGCCACGAATGGGAATTTGAATCGACACACCATTTTTATCCCATGTTAGTAGTTAAATAAGAAATCATGGATCCTCTATGATTTTTATATCATATATTCATGCTTGAAATCACATGTATAAATGATATGGACAGTCCATACATCATTTTAATTTACTCCATTACATTATATTTTATGTAATAGTTCCGTAATGATAGAATTTCTAAGAGAATTAATAAATGATAGTTGTTTATCATTTTCCCATAATCATAAATTTTATGGGCTTGAAAATCATGATTTTCTTACTATATGATATATGATATATATATATATATATATCATATATACATATATGTCTTTGGGGAATATTCTCAGAAATCTCCCTCATGCACTAAATACCAAAATAATTTATTCCATTTCATCTTATATTGTATCATATATGATAACATTTGAAACAATATCAAAAAATCCTTATAGATATCTTCCAAAATTCATTTGGAAGACTATCATTAATATCACCTTGCATTATATCATATTTAATACCCTGTGAATACCGATCCAAAAATCCATTATATTAACTTTAAAACACTTTTATAGAATCTCTATTAGTTAAAAAAAATACCAATTCAGTCAACCACAAAGTGTGACCCTATTATCATTCATAGAATGGAAAACAAATACCAATCACAGGATTTATATATTTAAGAAATGTGAAGCCTATAGAAAAGATTCAAGTCTAATGAAGATACAAAGAGATCAGTGGTGATGTCGACCAAACACATGTACCTTTATAACTTTTTCTATAGATCTGTATGACATGATAATGTGAATCTTCATATTTTCTCTTTTTTCAAGACAAATAGTGGCCATGGGATATAATATTTCAATCCCTTATATCTAACTAATATATTCTAAATTATTCAAGTGTAGACTGTTTTGATTGATTAATACATCATATTTCATTTATTCTAATGGATAATAACACACATGTCACTTATCCAGATAGATATATAGTATCTAGGTGCATCTTCACACTCCCATAATATATAAAAACTGAGGGATCCAATGTAACACTCATTATACAGGAGGAAAAATCTCATCTTGTTTAAGGTCCAATCAAAAACATGACCAACAACCTACCCAACCACCAATATATTAGCTAAATCAATATGTAGAATTTTTTATGTAGGGTATAAATATATAAAGGTTCTAATGACATGTATCTGGCCAACCATAGGTAGTGGGGACTCATATATAACCCATTCACCCTTACAATACCATATATATCATTATATGAAACTCCATGTGGAATACTTAGTAGGTCATACAACACACAAAAAGTATCATATTCTTTGTCATGTGCCTCATGATAATATATTTTTTATCTCTATAAAAGAATCCTACTCATGATAACCATAAAAATTCTTCATAAACTAAAATACTCCATGAAAAACAATGGTTAGGGATAAAATCCAATTCATACATTGAGAGGACAATATCCATTATAATTCATGAAATGTATATCTCTATATATATTTTTATCTACAATATGAAATAAAGATAATATGGAGGTTTAGATTAATTATATATTTTAATATTATTAAACTCTTAAGGAAAATTTAACAAAACAAAAATAAGAACTGGTTTATCATATCATATATGATAAAATTCTTGATCAACACCATTTTTTTACACATAATAGGTTTTTAACACATTACATCATATGTAGTACAAGTCACATCTCTATGTGAACTTTTTATAAAAATATCCTACTAAACACATTAGTGAAAAACATATATGAAGTGAGATATTATTAATAATGCTAATACATAGGAATCTTATTCCCAAATATTTAACTTATTGATCATATTAAAGGATATTAACTTCACAACAACAATTGTTACGATGTAAACCTCTATTGTTTACTTGGAACTCTTCTTATATGCATCATCATCATCCCTGGAACCATATTCTATAAAATTGTTTCATTGAAATAATTTAACTATTTTAATTATATAATAATAACACATCCTAACTCTATTAGGATATTAATTAATATTTACATTAAACTTAGATTGTTTTAACTATTTATTATTTTCCATTTAAGTATTTTAAGTACAATTATACTCCCAAAATACTCTTAGAAATTATATTCTATTTATAATATCTTTATATGTTACACAAACCCTTTTATGTTAAAAAATTACATTTTTTCCTTTCAGTCAGAATATTAATTAAAAAACTATTGTTTCTTTATAAAATGTGGTATTCTTTGTGTTTGTAAAATTTTTATTTGAAAATAAGACATTATTAAAATATACCATTGATGGGTGTTTGGAACACATTTCTTAATATTTAAACAAATACTTGGAAAAGAATTTTATCCTTGATAAATTTTTATATATATATTCTTCTCAGATCACGTTATAGATATTTATGAATCATAAAACATGTGTATTCAATTAATCATCACATAATTTTTGACAATAAAACTTTTTAATGAAAAAGATTCTCTTATCACATAAAGGAAATGAGACAAAGATACACATCTTTTACTTTAATTCATTTGATCTTGATAAAATAATTTAAATATAAATCTTAGATTTAGTAACTATTTACTTCAACTCAGGAATATAAAATACAAGATCAGATAATAATAAATTTTATTTTGAACTCTTATATATTTAAAAAAAATTATAAAATATAAATTCAGTATCACATAACTTTAAAAATTGAAGAATTAATTTCTATAAAATTAATACTTAATAATGAAACTCCATTGAGTTTCAAAAAATCCATCAATTAAATCTTGGAAAATAAAATGATATTGAAGTATTACTCTTCCTTCCTAATAAATTATGTTTTCAAGGACCTTGAATATCTTGTTGAAGAAAAATTATTTAACTTTTCTTTAAATTTTCTTTTTACGGTTTTCAATTTTATCTACTTTTATTGTATCTATAGTATATGAGAACCTAGAAACCATATTACTAGTTCATCTATATTCCAAAAAATTTGAGTATATCATTTAAAAATTCTTAGAATTTAATCATATTTTCAGTAAATTTCTATAGATGAGAATTTGAGAAACCCTAACTACAATAAATCATTTTTATTCTCCCGTAAAATTATTTTATAGAAATAAAAAATAATAACTATGTGTAAAAAAACTTATCTCATTTCATTTAAAAAAATATTGTCTATATTATATTCTCCAGATTGAAATGTGATATAATACACATAATATGATGACTTTATCCAATATTGAATCATCAATGTTATCTGTGAATAATTTTTTTTCCTCCATTGTTGAAATTAGACATCAAACTCAAAACATTGATTATTTTCTATTTCGAACCATATTTTTTTATTTACAACACTTATAAATCATACATTTGAGAGCATATATCTATTAGAACTATAAAAAATATTTAAATAACCAATAAAGAATTAAAGAAACCTTTAGTGTCACCATGTCATTTATCATGTTCAATTATATTTAATATCATTTTATGTACATTATCATATTGAACATGTGATACTAAAATCAATAATATACCCAATCATATTGAGTAAATGAGTTGAGGCTAAGATTTCTCTGGATATTTTTCTTTTAATTACTTTAAATCGTTAAATTAATCACTCTATTAATTCATAAGAATTAATATTTACATTCTAAATTTTTTTAAAACATAGTTATTGAGGAAGGAACTATTCTAAAATATATAATTTTCCATAAAAATATTTCTTAAATCACTAATATTGCTTAAGAAATTTTCTTAAGTTACTTTTATTAAAAGTAACTTAAATTAAGATTATCATTTTTAAGGATTAATTATAATTCTTATCTTAATTATAATGATGATATTATCTACAATATAATACTTTATCAAATACCTATATGGTATTATTAACCATTTACTAAGTATTTTTATTAAATGGGATCCCACTTAAATGATGAGGCCCTTTAAAAATCTAGAATATCCATTGGTGGGCCAAGATCAATATTTCACCAATATATCTGTCACTTTAGTGTTTATACCATTGTTTAAATATTTATGTAGGGTATAATCCCAATCATATAATATACGACTTTTGAATATTCGAGTATAAGACTATTTGTCCAATAAATCATATTGACAAAAAAAATTGTTCCTCTCGTAACCTAATCCTATTAGGGTCTCCCAACTATTGTAACCTAAATTTTTTTCCATAAAATGCTAAAAAAGGAAAATACATGGGCACCCATATTTAGAATTACCTACTTAAAAATTTCAATTTCATATATCATTTATTAACATAAAGAATATAATCTAAGGAACTTATATTTGAGATTCCTAACCCAGTTGGATGATTGAGGTATTGAAAAGTGAGTATTTTGAAGGAGTCTTATACATAATATTTGAAGGGAATTTTTTTTTCACTATCTTATCTCATGTCATTCCCTATTATGTTTGCATGATTCTTGTAATTTATTTCTTAATCCTATTCCCTCCACCAAATAAATATATTCAAACTATCTTGATGTGTATCTCTTTACACAACCCACAATTTTTTGTAATTCACCAAATATTAAAAGTGAATTATATTCATACATATCCAAATTCATAATATGAATAAGTAACATGAACACTTAATTTAATGTCATATTGTTCTCCAAATGAGTAAGCCCAAAGTGACAGATAGAAAACCCCATCAACAAGACAAGATAAAACATAAGCCTCCAGGTAGGTAGGTAGTCTGACCCCAAGTACCTCTACCTAAAGATAATTTAATTGAGATAAAATATAATTAATCAAACTCTACCACCTAATATACACAAAAAATATTCAATAAACAAATTTATGTTCATAAATTTAATTACAAACTAAGGTTAAGTTATATGAAAAAATTCATACCTAACAAGTAATGCAAGGATCTATCATTGAAGCAATTTAAAATTTTATACTAAGGAATACATAACCTTCACAATTCCAAAAAAATTATTAAAAATTAATAAATAAAGGAATAAATTTTAAATAAATGAAAAATTCCTAATAATTAAATGGAGAATTCATAATATAAATATAATGATTTTATATTTCGGAATTATTTACCTATTTATAACCCTTTATAAATTATTTATTATGATTTTTAAATAAAAAAATTATTTTCAGATCATATGTCAGGAAATATAATTTGGGTAAAAAGTTATTTCATTTATTAACATTTAAGATTTTGGAATAAAATGTTTCATAAAAAGTTATTCTATTTAAAATAATAATTATTTATTAATATATAAACCTTTTAAAAATTAAAATATCCCGAAATACATTATATAATTATTTATAAACATTTTATAAACCACATAAATAATTTTATATGTAAAAATGTTTTTATTTTTTTTAAAACAATTATGTTTACCTTTACACAGAATCCCAATTCTGTATGAGAGTTACCTCTTTCTACCCTTACATAGGATTTATACAAAAGGGTAGATACACATGACCCATACATAGAAGATTCTATGTAAGGATGAATCATTCCTTACCCTTGCACAAATTTAATAAAAATCCAAGACAAATTAGTATCATACCCTTATGTAACCATTTATATGTAAGATTATGATTTTGTGACCCTTATGTATATCGATCTACATAAGTGTACAAAGATTAAATAAACCACTATGTGTAAGGGTAAATCCTTATTTACCCTTATTCAACCCAACTGCAAAAGGTTAAGGCTCATATTACTTTCACACATCATTGTTAGTAAGGTTAATCCCTTTTCTATTTTTTCAAAAAAAATTTAAATGATGGTCTATTTTCACATTCCTTCTTCATTTTAATGCATTTTTTCATAATGATATATCATGTATTACCTTTTATATGACTATAAGGGTGGAAAAATATTTATTCATCATATGAAAACATCCAATGTGACATCATTATAAACCTATAAAAGGACCCCATTACCCCAAAATATTTGGGAATAAAACTCTTTGCATCATATAGAGCTTATGTGTGGAGATAAACATTTTAGCACTATTCATGTGTGATATTTCATTAAACCTTTATAACTCTTTATCCATCTCTTTGATATTACTATAAGGTATCATACAAATATAATAATAATTTTCAGGAATATTGGGAGAAATTATAAATCAAACATAAGGATCTCCCATGCAAGATAAATGAATAATGTAAGAATACTAAAATAAAGAAATATTATAAATGTGTGTACCTTAAAAAAAATTATCAATTACAATCTTTTTGATCATTATACACAGAGTTTGATAAATATCAAAAAAGTAGAAAACAAAAAAAATACAACATCTTTGGGTATCAAAGGATGATATGAATCTTCCAGTGTTTAGTTGGGATTTATCCTTCCTTCGCGACCTTCTAGAGCATCTAATAGAAATTAGATAATAAATAGAGAAATGGGACCAAGCGTATCATCTAAGAAAGAGAATATGAATCCATAAACAACTTCCATCACATCGAAGTCGTTAAATTGGAAGTTAAATATTCTCATTAATTATTTCCTCATTTATTTCTATATTAAAATGCATTTATAAATTTCATGGTAAGTTCATGAATCATATGAATTTACATCCTTAAGTTATTTATTATGTAATAGTTTCTATAATGATATTCATTTTGGGATAATAAATAGATTATATATATTTATCATTTTAAAACAATCATAAATTTTAGGGGCATGAAAATCACAATTTTCATTCACTATTATATTACTGATATATATCATTAATATGTATAAGGATTTATGGAATATTCACATCAACTTCACATCCAATAAAAAATATTTTGGATATGTATTAATCAATATTAATTATGTGGTACCTTAAGTGATAGAAACATATTCAATTTCTATAGTCCTTAAATCCACTTAAATTTTATTTTTTATAAGCTAAATTAAAAATATTTCTCATATAACTAATAATCCATTCATTTTATAACTTTTTTCATTCACAAAAACATCCTAGTATACATATTTATAACTAAATTGATTTAAATTGATCTTTATATCATAATTTATCCCATAATATATAGTTCCTTTAATGTATCTTATAATTATTTTTCTTACAAAAAAGAGAATTTTTTGGTGCATTATGAAATCTAGTACATAGGGAACTAGTGTCAACCATGTTTGATCTAGAGACTGTTAAAAAAAGAAAGCTTCCAATTAGTTTCCTAAATTCTTTAGGATCTATATTAATTCAAAATTTATCCTTAAAATTTTTTCCCTTTGAGATAGGTGCAGAAATGAGTTTTGATTCTTCCATGGTAAATATTTTACGTAATTCCTTGTTACATTTTTCTTTGGATAAGAAAATGTTACCATTTCCTTAATAAATTTTTATGCCAATAATGTAACTCATTTCTCTTAGGGTAAAAGTTTTAAATAATATTTATATGAAAAATAATTTATAATATTCGTCATTATTCATTGAAAATATGATATCATCAACATAAAAAATCATGATGAGGGAAAACTATTTATTTTGGTTTATAAAGATGGTTATATCAACTCTTCCTTTTTGAAATTAATCTTCTGCAAGAAAGTATCTAGATTAGAATACTAAGATACCATAACATATTTTAACCCATACAATGACTTATTTAACTTGAAATTTTTTCCTCTTGAAAATGAAATAAACCATGGAGTTTTTAAATATAAAATTATTCTTCCTACTTTCCATTTATAAAATCTTACTTTACATCAATTTGGAATATCATATATCTCATTATTTCAATAATATAAATAATAAATATTATGAAATATTAAAGTCTTGATTATGTGGAAAATGTTTTACTAAAACTAATTCCTTAAACCTATGAGTATCACTTACAAACCATTATTTCCTTGTTTCTTATCACCTCAACAACTTCATTTAATTCATTTTTAAAAAATCCACTTTTTCCAATCATATTATTATCGTTGGGTTCAGGTACTAGTCACCATATAACATTTTTCTCAATATAACCCTATTATCCATTCATGGTATCAATCCACTATGGATTATACAAATCGTTTTTGTAACACCCCAAGCTTCTACGGTACGTTTCCCTTCGAATAATGCGATAACGTATGTTGTACGCAACCTCGAGTTCTAACACACACCACAACTAATTAAACTAGCCGTTGTGAATAGTAATACCTACTTTTTGAAATCATATATATTTTATATTTCAAAATAGACTTCATTTTTGGATTCGGAATATCGAAATTAGCCTAGGGTGAAATTTTGGTACTTTTCGGATAACTTTCATATTTTGATGAATAGTGAAAATTACTAAATTTTAATTAAAAACAACTTTTTTAATAAAAATAATTAATAGTGATAAATTATGAATTTTAGTGGTTTTAAATTATATTTAGAATATATTTTTACATTTTAATATAATGTTGGTCATTGGACATAATTTTACAATTAAACCGAACATAAACAAGTGTCAATCTTTTGATAGTTATTATCTCTTAAAAACACACTTTTTGTTTTGACAGCGGGAATTAATTTTAAATTAATTTCTGCCAGTTCTGTGTTTTGAATTTCGGAAAATGGATTCCATATTTGTAATCAGGATGTTTAAATTGTGTAAATAGGTAACTTTTATTTTTAGACAATTTGAATAATTACTGCGGTAAATATTTTATTTACCATGGTTAAAGGGTAAATCCGGTAAATAAGGGTTAAAAAAATAATATTATAATAATACAAAATTACCCTAAAACGTGTCCTAACCTTATTTGTGGACACATACCCGACCATGGGCATTCTTGAGTCAATTTGGGGATCCCTTAGAGCCACTTGTAAGTGATAATGACACATTATATTAATAAAGTTAAAATAAAAATAAAAATGGCATAAGCTTACATCTTTTAGAAGAACAATTTTTACATAGGGTTATACATGTTTTATTTTCGATTATAAATATTCATTAGAAATCTAAAAAGATTTCTTACATGATGATATTTTATTTATAATTTTTAGACATCAAATAAGTTAAATTATTAATGACACAAAAATGATGCAATGTTTACCTCATTAATAAATCATTTAAATAAATAAGATTATAATGATTAAAATATTATCTAAAACCTGTCCAATTCTTATTGGTTGATGTTATTTAGAATATGAGTCATCTTATCTTCGACCTCAATGATTTTTGGACCATTATAAACCGAATAAAAATATATTATAAAGTAATACTTTCACACTTTCCTAAAGAGCCCCTCCTCTCCCTTATAAAAGGAGACCACTTCTACTCATTCCTCACACCTCTCAAGCCACTTGGCTCGTCCAAACTCTGCCCAACTAATCTCCCCACATCCCTCTCCTACTCCTTGAAGCTTCCCCTTAGGCAGAAAGCATTTCAAGAAGTCCTTTGGTTCCAACCAAAGTGAGTTACCTAAATTAAAGGTAACGATTTCTCTTAAATTATTTTCATTTATTTTGCTTCTCCAACCCCCAAAATCTTTTTATTTCCCTTCTTTTGTAACAACACCAGTATCCTCAATATACGAGGATGTTTTTATAAGAAGTATTCAAACTACACATACACACAACTCCATCTAATGGATGATGAAAATAATGTTTCTGTGGATGGCAAATTAACGCCTCACGAAACGATGATTGTTCAAATACATATTACCGCCTCTCATGGTGGCCATTATGATGGCACTATAATTAAATATGATATTAATGATATATATTTTATATATAAGCTTCTGTAATTCCATTTTATTTCATACCATTATTCGTTTCATGTTGTATATACATACGATAATTTCATTTGAGGAAGTGCGGACTACCGCCCCCTTAAAATGATATGACTCGTTTATACCACACATGGAACGTATAAAGGATGGTGTTAATGAACTTAAGTAACATATATAAAATATTATATTATACTGGAATAGTAATATACCTATGTATCATTTGGATTCGATTCTTTTAAAATAAAAATTAAATGGAAGTAGCGTTCGTGCGTACGTACGGACTACCGTCTCCACGAACGCGATGAGATTCATTCTCCATCGTATCCATTCAAGTATAATTATCATTTAATGATTTAAAAATGATGTTTAAGGACTTGATATCATTCTGGATATGAATAAGATACAACAAACATGAATTATGTAACAAAACATATAAAAGAAAATGAGTAAGTTAACACCCGAAACGACGATAATTCTAAGATCATATATGATATCATATTAATATATATGATTCTTGTATAATTTAATAACAATTATTTCACCATTATACAGGAGGTTAACCTACCCCAACCAAGGAAAAGTACAAGGTAAGGGATTCTCTTATCTCACTTTCAATTTCGTGAGATTTCCATTATTCGCCACTAAATTATTGAAAGTGGTGTATTGTGTATGGCCATTTGATATATATTATCATGATTCTATTTATATTCATGTTATTCTGTAAATCATTTGGTGGTTATTAACTTTTGGCCATACGACTCAGTCGATTAACGTGGTAAGGGTTATTTCACAATCTCTTCATTATCCGAGGTTGTTTATACGTAATAATTTACTGGGATATCTTTATCATCCACATCCATGTTTCTTAAAAATGTATTTCAAAACATTTTTACTATTTACAAGAATATGGGTTAAAGTCATTTATACCCTTGTTTGACTTTTTATAAGAGGTTTATAAAGGAATCTTTCCGTCATTTTCAAAACAAGGTCCTTTTTAACCTTTTCGACAGAATTAAGGTAAGAATGTTTTTTTTAACTTATACGGAGAGTGCGGTTATTTTCTGCCGTTATAAAATCTTCAAAGTTTTCCTTACAAGATTATAAGAATATTTTCGAAGAAAAGGTTTTCTTTTATTAATTATGTGATTTTTAAATGATTTCAAAAGAGAGATATTTCTCTCAAATATATGAAAATCCAGTGCAAATGTATACGTATTTAACGCAAGCTTAAAAATGTTTTCAGAAAACCTGACTCTCGAGTTTGGTAGACAGGAAGGGATTGGGAGTGGACCCATCATGGCCTGTAATTAATCGAGAAGTCTTAGAATCAATTATTTTGTTTTTAGAAGCTTGCATAATGTTTTCAGAAAAACACTGGAGTGTATTTTAGCAATTTTAAACGTAATTATCTTCTAAAAAAATTGCATCGGTAGGTCTCATGAGACAAACTAGTGTCTTGGCACAAGGGCTTGACAAAATCTTATTTGTAGTCTTGGCACGAGGCCTTGGCTATGTGGTTATGATAGTCTGGCATTATGCATTCCAACATTATGAAAGTGGTTATTGATATTGCATGTGATTATTCGATTAGTAGAATATCCATGTGAACAAGTAAATGACATTATTTCATTTTACTTTTGCCATACTATGTTGAAGTTCAATTTTAAAAGGCTTTTGTTTTAGTAATTCATTGCCTTAAATGTTTATGCTTATTTTGAATGTTCCGCTATATTGTTATCCTTACTGGGCATTTGAGCTCACCCCTTTTCTATGTTTTATTTTTCCCAGGTAGTGAAGAAGTAATTTATGAATGACTTGCAGGGATATTATGAGGGGTTAATAGTGTGGATATGAAGACTTTGTTGTTGTAGTAGTTTTTCACTTTGAAATGTAATGTAAAACTTTATGATTATATCTAGTGTTTCCAAGGCTACTAAACCAATCGGTCTTTCAGGATTTGATCTTTCTTGTGATCATGCCAATGTTATGTAATTAATGCACCGACTCTGGGTAGCTGGGGTCGGGGCGTTATAGTTGGTATCAGAGGAAGTTTAGTACAAACCTTGGAAGCTAGATTTAGATAAACTCTGATTAGAGCACGTAGACCTAAGATGAACTTTGAGGATTAGTATAGAAGAACTTCCTAGAATTTTGGTATTGTAGAGATTTTGTGAGTTTTCCGAGCAATACATCCCTGTCTGGATACGAGCAGGTAGAGGCGGCTCTGGCACAGATGTACCTAGGGGTAAAACCCGAAAACACCGCTTTGAGCTAGACTCGAACGGGAACTGGTGCACGACAACGGGCCTTGCTGCACTCTTGGTTACGACACTCCCGGGGGATATGCTTAGGATAACTCTCATTTTCTTTACAAATCATTATGAAGGGTTTATGAGTATATACTTCCTCAAAGAAAACATTTTTATGATTATGGATTATATCCATAAATAGTTCAATTTATGTTAAGTGTTTTATAAGTATGGGATTATGTATTTTGATTCATAAACTGATCTAGTTTATGCCATTGTTTAGAAATGGCACCTAGTGGAAGAAATGGAAACCGTATCAATGCGCGCACTCCATGTAGGGATTTCCCTCCTGCTCAAGATAATTATAGTGGGGCTGGTGATGCAACTGGTGCCGATCAGCTAATCACCATACTGGGACAACTTACTCAGGTTATGAATAATAACCTTACCCGTATGGAGGACCCTGATCCGCAGCGTGGAGGATCAATGTTAGATCGATTCATGAGGAAACAACCACCAACGTTCAATGGGAGTACAAATCCCTTAGTAGCTGAGCAATGGATAAATTCCCTAGAGAAAATATTTCAGGCTTTGGGGAGCAGTGAAAGGGAGAAAGTTATCATGGCAGTTTACCGCCTCACTGGAGATGCTGATCAATGGTGGTCATTGATTCAAAACATGAAGGAAGATGATGAAGTATCAAATATGGAATGGAGGGAGTTCAAAGATCTGTTTTTAGAAAAATACTTCCCTCGCGACCATCGAGCAGATATGGAAAGGCAATTTCTAAGTCTGAGACAGAAGGAGGATGAGAATGTCGCAAAGTATGAGGCTAACTTTACAAGGTTAGCGAGGTATGCTGGAGATTATATACGCAACCCAAGAAGTAAGATTGATCGTTTCTTTGATGGGTTAAAACCATTTCTCCGTCGAGCATTAGTCTCACAATCCTTTTCATCGTACGAAGACATTGTCTCATGTTCCATCAAGACCGAAAAGGAATTCTCTAAGTCTTATGACTTTAAAGCAAAGCAAGAGAAGAAGAGACCTGCTGAACAATCTGGGAACGGAAATAAGGGGAAGAAGGGAAAGGTTGAATATCCATCCTGTGGTAAATGCGGGAAGAAACACCCTGGTACTTGCTTGAAGGGAATGGGAGTCTGTTACAAGTGTGGTGAAAAAGGCCACCAAGCTCATAATTGCAAGGGGAAGAAGGAAGCTACCAACGTTCAGTGCTACAATTGTAGGGAGATGGGGCATTATGCAAATTCATGTCCTAAGCGTCAGGAGAACTTACCTCAGAAAAGGCCAAGGGATCAAGGCCAGGCATATGCTATCACTACTACTGAGGTAGAAGCTCCGAAAGACGTGGTGGCAGGTAATTTAATGGTTTCCTCAAGTTTAGAAAATGCATTATTTGATTCTGGATCATCGCATTGTTTCATATCTTCCCAGTTTGCTAAGAAAATTAGATATTTCCAATTTGATTTAATAAGGGAGTTGTCAGTTAAAACTCCTAAGGGAAGTATCATTGCAACAAAGTTTTGTGAATCAGTCCCCATTAGAGCACATAAATTTTCTTTATCAGCTGATCTCATCGTCATACCTATGATTGAGTTTGATATAATCCTCGGTATAGACTAGCTTTCGGACTATGATGCGAAGATTTATTGTAAGAAGAAAGAGGTTACGATTCTTGATGATAATGATAAGGAACACCTTATCTTTAGAGTAGAATCATCACCACCTAATTCTTATTTAGATCCACCCCCAGTAGCTCAACTTAATTCAATTATTGGGGAGGAAGAGAATGAAATAACTGTCGATGAGGAAAGGAATGTTCAAATAGAGGATGTACCTATTGTGAAAGAATTTGTAGATGTATTTCCGGAAGATTTACCTGGACATCCTCCAGAACGAGAAGTTGAGTTTTCCATTGATTTGATTCCTGGATCAAGGCCTATATCGAAGACCCCTTATAGAATGGCCACTGTAGAATTAGTCGAACTAAAGAAACAACTAGAGGAACTGAGTAATAAGGGATTTATTCGCCCTAGTGTTTCTCCATGGGGAGCCCCTGTTCTTTTTGTTAAAAAGAAAGATGGATCTATGAGGTTATGTATCGACTATAGGGAGATCAATGCTATAACGATAAAGAACAAGTATCCCCTACCTCGTATTGATGATTTATTTGACCAACTGCATGGAACTCAATACTTTTCAAAGATTGACCTTCGATCTGGATACCATCAGTTGTGTGTGAAGAAGGAAGACATTCCGAAAACAGCATTTCGAACCAGGTACGGGCATTACGATTTTACTGTAATGCCGTTTGGATTGACTAATGCACCCTCTGTATTCATGGATCTAATGAATAGAATTTTCAAGGAGTATCTCGATGAATTTGTGGTGGTATTTATTGATGATATCTTGGTATACTCCAAAACCTATGAAGATCATGAAAATCACTTGCGCATTATCTTGAAGACTCTGAGGAGGCATGAATTATATGGAAAGTTTAGCAAGTGTGAATTCTGGCTTCAGAAGATTTCTTTTCTTGGCCATATTGTCTATAAAGATGGAATCTCTGTTGATCCTTCTAAGACCAAGGAAATCCAAGAATGTCCAGCACCTACGAGTATAACTGAGGTACGTAGTTTTATTGGTTTGGCAGGTTATTATCGACGTTTCGTCCAGAATTTTGCCCGATTGGCTAACCCATCAACGAAGCTCACACGTAAAGGGGTTAAATTTGTTTGGACAAAAGAGTGTGAAGAATGTTTCGAAGAACTGAAGAGAAGATTAGTCAATGCTCCTATATTGACTCTACCATCGGGGAATGATGGGTTCGTTATTTATAGTGATGCATCGAAGAAAGGACTTGGCTGTGTCCTTATGCAGAATGATAGAGTTATTGCCTATGCATCACGACAGTTGAAAATTCATGAACAAAACTATCCTACTCATGATCTCGAGTTAGAAGTAGTGATCTTTGCTTTGAAGATATGGAGGCACTACCTCTATGGTGAAAAATGTGAGATTTATACTGATCACAAGAGTTTGAAGTATATTTTCTCACAAAAAGAACTCAACATGAGGCAAAGGAGATGGCTTGAATTACTCAAGGATTATGATTGTACGATACACTACCACCCGGGGAAAGCAAACAAGGTGGCAGATGCTTTGAGCAGAAAAGACCATGGAGTTTTGAACATGATGAGAATTGAAAGGGATCCAATTTTCATGGATCTAGTGAAGATGGACATGGGAATAACCAGGGAAGGTGAAACATCAATGCTTTTTCAAATGGTTTCCAAACCATCTTTACTAGAAAGGATTAAGAGTTCTCAGACCGATGATGAAGAATTTCAGAAGAAGATTAAAGCTGTGAATGATGGGAGATTGAGAGACTTTGTGTATGAAGATGGGATTTTGAAATTCTGGAAGAGACTTTGTGTTCCCGATTTACCTGATCTAAAAAGGGAATTGCTGGATGATGCTCATAGTTCCAATTTCTCTATACACCCTGGGAGCACCAAAATGTATAGAGATTTGAAGGAACATTTTTGGTGGGACAACATGAAGAGGGAGATTGCTGATTTTGTGTCAAGATGTATGGTTTGTCAACAAGTGAAAGCTGGAAGGCAACAGCCTGGAGGAGTCATGCAACCTCTTCCCATACCGGAGTGGAAATGGGACAATATTACGATGGACTTTGTCATGGGGCTACCAAAGACTCCTAGAAGGAATGATGCAATATGGGTTATTGTTGATCGTCTTACCAAGTCAGCACATTTTCTTTCTATAAGAGAAGATCTACCCTTGGAACGTCTAGCAAGACTATATATTAATGAAGTTGTGAGACTTCATGGAGTACCCTTATCAATTGTTTCTGATCGTGATCCCTGTTTTACTTCAAGATTCTGGAAAAGTCTTCAGAAATCCCTGGATACTGAACTTTATTTGAGCACTGCTTACCACCCTCAGACAGACGGACAATCAGAACGGACTATTCAAACCTTAGAAGACATGTTGAGATCTTTCTCACTTGACTATCAGGGTATGTGGGATCAATATTTACCTCTGGTAGAATTTTCCTATAACAATAGCTTCCATTCGAGTATTCAGATGTCACCATATGAAGCGTTATATGGAAAGAGATGTCGTACACCAACCTGTTGGGATGATGTTGGTGAAAGAAAACTTGTAGGCCCATAACTAGTGGAGGAAACGGTGGAAAAGGTGAAGTTAATCCAAAATCACATCAAAGCAGCTCAAAGTAGGCAGAAGAGCTATGCCGATAATCGAAGGAAGGATTTGGAATTTCAAGTCGGTGATCATGTTTTCCTGAAGGTATCTCCGTGGAAGGGAGTCATACGTTTTGGTAAGAAAGGTAAATTGAGTCCCAGGTACATTGGACCTTTCGAAATTCTAGAACGAATTGGGGTTGTAGCTTACCGATTGGCAATGCCGCCAAGTCTCTCCAAAGTTCACGATGTGTTCCACGTATCTCTATTGAGGAAATACATGCCTGATCCAACGCATGTACTCACCTATGAAGAATTAGAACTGGAACCCGATCTGTCTTATTGCGAAGTGCCCGTCAAGATTCTTGATACGAGAGAACAAGTGCTGAGAAACCGGACGACGCATCTGGTAAAAGTTTTGTGGAGAAACCATAAGATGGAAGAGGCAACGTGGGAACCCGAGGAACTTATGATGAAGAACCACCCGAGTCTTTTTATGCAGTAATACCCTAGAAATTGCGAGGACGCAATTATTTGAAGGAGGGGAGAATGTAACACCCCAAGCTTCTACGGTACGTTTCCCTTCGAATAATGCGATAGCGTATGTTGTACGCAACCTCGAGTTCTAACACACACCACAACTAATTAAACTAGCTGTTGTGAATAGTAATACCTACTTTTTGAAATCATATATATTTTATATTTAAAAATGGACTTCATTTTTGGATTCGGAATATCGAAATTAGCCTATGGTGAAATTTTGGTACTTTTCGGATAACTTTCATATTTTGATGAATAGTGAAAATTACTAAATTTTAATTAAAAACAACTCTTTTAATAAAAATAATTAATAGTGATAAATTATGAATTTTAGTGGTTTTAAAGTATATTTAGAATATATTTTTACATTTTAATATAATGTTGGTCATTGGACATAATTTTACAATTAAACCGAACATAAACAAGTGTCAATCTTTTGATAGTTATTATCTCTTAAAAACACGCTTTTTGTTTTGACAGCGGGAATTAATTTTAAATTAATTTCTGCCACTTCTGTGTTTTGAATTTAGGAAAATGGATTCCATATTTGGAATCAGGATGTTTAAATTGTGTAAATAGGTAACTTTTATTTTTAGACAATTTGAATAATTACTGCGGTAAATATTTTATTTACCATGGTTAAAGGGTAAATCCGGTAAATAAGGGTTAAAAAAATAATATTATAATAATACAAAATTACCCTAAAACGGGTCCTAACCTTATTGGTGGACACATACCCGACCATGGGCATCCTTGAGTCAATTTGGGGATCCCTTGGAGCCACTTGTAAGTGATAATGACACATTATATTAATAAAGTTAAAATAAAAATAAAAATGGCATAAGCTTACATCTTTTAGAAGAACAATTTTTACATAGGGTTATACATGTTGGATTTTCGATTATAAATATTCATTAGAAAGATAAAAAGATTTCCTACATGATGATATTTTATTTATAATTTTTAGACATCAAATAAGTTAAATTATTAATGACACAAAAATGATTCAATGTTTACTTCATTAATAAATCATTTAAATAAATAAGATTATAATGATTAAAATATTATCTAAAACCTGTCCAATTCTTATTGGTTGATGTTATTTAGAATATGACTCATCTTATCTTCGACCTCAATGATTTTTGGACCATTATAAACCGAATACAAATATATTATAAAGTAATACTTTCACACTTTCCCAAAGAGCCCCTCCTCTCCCTTATAAAAGGAGACCACTTATACTCATTCCTCACACCTCTCAAGCCACTTGGCTCGTCCAAACTCTGCCCAACTAAGCTCCCCACATCCCTCTACTCCTCCTTGAAGCTTCCCCTTAGGCAGAAAGCATTTCAAGAAGTCCTTTGGTTCCAACCAAAGTGAGTTACCTAAATTAAAGGTAACGATTTCTCTTAAATTATTTTCATTTATTTTGCTTCTCCAACCCCCAAACTCTTTTTATTTATCTTCTTTTGTAACAACACCAGTATCCTCAATATAATAGGATGTTTTTATAAGAATTATTCAAACTACACATAAACACAACTCCATCTAATGGATGATGAACATAATGTTTCTGTGGATGGAAAATTAACGCCTCACGAAACGATGATTGTTCAAATACATATTACCGCCTCTCATGGTGGCCATTATGATGGCACTGTAATTAAATATGATATTAATGATATATATTTTATATATAAGCTTCTGTAATTCCATTTTATTTCATACCATTATTCGTTTCATGTTGTATATACATACGATAATTTCATTTGAGGAAGTGCGGACTACCGCCCCCTTAAAATGATATGACTCGTTAATACCACACATGGAACGTATAAAGGATGGTGTTAATGAACTTAAGTAACATATATAAAATATAATATTATACTGGAATAGTAATATACCTATGTATCATTTGGATTCGATTCTTTTAAAATAAAAATTAAATGGAAGTAGCGTTCGTGCGTACGTACGGACTACCGTCTCCACGAACGCGATGAGATTCATTCTCCATCGTATCCATTCAAGTATAATTATCATTTAATGATTTAAAAATGATGTTTAAGGACTTGATATCATTCTGGATATGAATAAGATACAACAAACATGACTTATGTAACAAAACATATAAAAGAAAATGAGTAAGTTAACACCCGAAACGACGATAATTCTAAGATCATATATGATATCATATTAATATATATGATTCTTGTATAATTTAATAACAATTATTTCACCATTATACAGGAGGTTAACCTACCCCAACCAAGGAAAAGTACAAGGTAAGGGATTCTCTTATCTCACTTTCAATTTCGTGAGATTTCCATTATTCGCCACTAAATTATTGAAAGTGGTTTATTGTGTATGGCCATTTGATATATATTATCATGATTCTATTTATATTCATGTTATTCTGTAAATCATTTGGTGGTTATTAACTTTTGGCCATACGACTCAGTCGATTAACGTGGTAAGGGTTATTTCACAATCTCTTCATTATCCGAGGTTGTTTATACGTAATAATTTACTGGGATATCTTTATCATCCACATCCATGTTTCTTAAAAATGTATTTCAAAACATTTTTACTATTTACAAGAATATGGGTTAAAGTCATTTATACCCTTGTTTGACTTTTTATAAGAGGTTTATAAAGGAATATTTCCGTCATTTTCAAAACAAGGTCCTTTTTAACCTTTTCGACAGAATTAAGGTAAGAATGTTTTTTTAACTTATACGGTGAGTGCGGTTATTTTCTGCCGCTATAAAATCTTCAAAGTTTTCCTTACAAGATTATAAGAATATTTTCGAAGAAAAGGTTTTCTTTTATTAATTATGTGATTTTTAAATGATTTCAAAAGAGAGATATTTCTCTCAAATATATGAAAATCCAGTGCAAATGTATACGTATTTAACGCAAGCTTAAAAATGTTTTCAGAAAACCTGACTCTCGAGTTTGGTAGACAGGAAGGGATTGGGAGTGGACCCATCATGGCCTGTAATTAATCGAGAAGTCTTAAAATCAATTATTTTGTTTTTAGAAGCTTGCATAATGTTTTCAGAAAAACACTGGAGTGTATTTTATAAATTTTAAACGTAATTATCTTCTAAAAAAATTGCATCGGTAGGTCTCATGAGACAAACTAGTGTCTTGGCACAAGGCCTTGACAAAATCTTATTTGTAGTCTTGGCACGAGGCCTTGGCTATGTGGTTATGATAGTCTGGCATTATGCATTCCAACATTATGAAAGTGGTTATTGATATTGCATGTGATTATTCGATTAGTAGAATATCCATGTGAACAAGTAAATGGCATTATTTCATTTTACTTTTGCCATACTATGTTGAAGTTCAATTTTAAAAGGCTTTTGTTTTAGTAATTAATTGCCTTAAATGTTTATGCTTATTTTGAATGTTCCGCTATATTGTTATCCTTACTGGGCATTTGAGCTCACCCCTTTTCTATGTTTTATTTTTCCCAGGTAGTGAAGAAGTAATTTATGAATGACTTGTAGGGATATTATGAGGGGTTAATAGTGTGGATATGAAGACTTTGTTGTTGTAGTAGTTTTTCACTTTGAAATGTAATGTAAAACTTTATGATTATATCTAGTGTTTCCAAGGCTACTAAACCAATCGGTCTTTCGGGATTTGATCTTTCTTGTGATCATGCCAATGTTATGTAATTAATGCACCGACTCTGGGTAGCTGGGGTCAGGGCGTTACATTTTTCAATATCTCTTTTCTCAACCTTTGAAAACGAAGAGTTAAGTGAAAGTTTCCTCGATGTTATTTTGGTTCCAACATATTATCTTTTATCGATAATGATATTTTGGAACTCCCATTTTTTACTCGCCCTTATATGAGTTGAACACACATTTCCCTCAATAATTTTAATTAATGAATCAATATATTTATATTGTATAGATTTGATAAAAAACATCTATCAAAAACTTTATAATGTTGTCTAATATAAACAATATCATCTTCACCACTTCTTATATTTTCAATTAAGTAGAAATTATTTCTATCAGAATGATCAAGAAGTTTTACATACGTAGAGTCAAAATTTATTATTATTTATTTATTATAACATCCATATCCCCTACCATTAAGAATGTATCCAAGGATGATACCATGAATACATTTTTGATCAATCTTCCCAAGATTTTCACCCTTTACCTTGATAATGAATGAGATGCTAAACAAACTTATGTGTTTCAAACTTGGAGTTGATTTTTAATACATCTCACATGGATTCATATTAGAGTTTGAAAAATATAAACAACCATTTTGATAATGAATTGCATCTACAATATCCTATCATCATATTAATGGAGAAATATTATATTAAATTAGCCCGATTCAAGCTATCTCAACTAAACAAATATTCTTTAATTTACTAATTTTTATTATATAGTTTTTTGTGCACTATGTTCATAATGAATTAAATTATACTTAATATAATATTTAAACATTATATTTGTGTATTTAAGGAAATTATCTGTTTTAATAATTTTTATAGAATATCTACTAAAATGGCCCCATTCTTAATATACATAGACATTACATCAATTTTTTGGAATACATAAAACATTATATAGATTGATGCACAAAGTTTTTATTAGTTTAGTGCCTTTATAAATATGGAAACGTGAACCCTATTACACAAGTATGATACACTATCTTCCATTAGGTTCTTCTTAACTAGAACCCTTATTTGACACATCACACATAATACACATATTCATAACCTAGAGAAGTAAACATAAAATGGGTGAGCTCAGATTCTCATTAAGGGTAATAAAGGGATACATGTAACCATAAAAATTGTCATAAGAGTATGAGAATGTGATAAAAACATTTTAAGATCATTCACTACATATCAATGATCATAAACACGAATCATAGAATAAATCTTGATTGTTCATAAGGCATGAATTTTATCGAAATAATGGACTTAATCCATGAATGAATAATATATGAATAAAACATAGAATTGTGTCAAACACAGAATAATGTAATATGATTACAATAGTATCTAATACATCAATTCCAAGACAATATTAGTAGTATGGGTTCACTACCCATACCATATTGGTAGTCATGGTTAACTCTCATGTCCATCTTAGTAGCATGACTTCAATCCTTATACCATCTTAGTAGTCATGGTTCACTCCCATAGTCATCTTAGTAGTAAAGGATCTCACCCAAGACCATATTAATTTATATTAGGAGATATAAATATTTACCCAATTCATTCGAGGGATATGTTGTTCCCAAACAAACCATATTGAAATCATACATACTTGTGCCAAAAAATCATAAATAATAATTTAATAAGACATAAAATGAAATGGGTATCATAAAAATTTAATCATTTCATAACCTGTTGAAAATAGTACATGTTTCATAATAATTTCATCATAATAATAACCCATGAATGAAAAAAATATTTCATAAACATGTAATCTGTGAAAGATAAACTTGTTTCATAAAGACCATTACAACAAGTATAAACCATTCAGAGAAAGAATTTTAATGGAACATTTATAACATTTCCAAGAAAGTAATCAGTAACATAAATGGATGTCATATTAGTTGGAAATTAATTTTGAAATATATTAAAAAACAATTCTTGAGTAAAATATCATTCATTATTTAAAAAAAGATTTTTAAAAATATAAAACCTTTTTAAAACCATTTTCTTAGGATTAAAACTCATAAATAAATATTGATTTTTTTTGGAAACCATTTTACATGAAGACTTATAAAACAATCTTGAAAATATTTTGAAACCCATTATACTTATAAACTTATAAAATATCATTTAATGTAACACCCCATGATTTCATAGTAAGTTACCTCTTTAATGTAAATCAATAGGTTTCACTACACGCAACACCGAGTTCGAGCACACAACAACTTACCAAACTAGTCATTACGAAAGGCTTTATGAATAGTGTTAACTAAATTTTGAATTTTATATAGTAAATATAATTTTAACATCCATAATATTTTTCTTAGACATAATATAATTACAATTTCAATTTTTCAGATAAAAGAATTTTTTTTTGAGAAAATGAAAATTTACCTCCTTTTAATGGTAAACCCTTTTTAAATCCAATATTTGACACTTTTATATATTCAATTTTACAAAATAAACATCTTCTTTAGAAGAGGGACATAAAAATTTTGTTTGGATAAATGTTTTGTGTTTTTATAATAACTTTCATATTTTGATGAATAATAAGAAAATACTATATTTTAATTGAAAAGAAATTTTGTAACAAAAATAATTTATATTGGTAAATTAAAAACATGAATGGTTTTGAAGTATAATTAGATTATAATTTTATAATTTATTCCATTTTTGGTCATTAGAAGTAAATTTACATTTAAATTTCACATAAACACAAATCAATCTTTGGATAGTTTTTACTTATCAAAAACCTATTTTCTGTTTTTGACAACATGAATTAATTTTAAATTAATTAACTCAACTTATTTGTTTTGAATTTGGTTAAATATAAATAATTATTTAATTTGGAATATCAAAATTAGATTTAGGATTTTTTTTTGTATTTTTCAGAAAACATTCAATTTTTGATGGAAAGTGAAGAACACTGCGTTGTGGATAAAAACAAACTTTTTCATTTAAATAATTATTTTTAAATTTATATTAAAGTAAAAATAGATAAATAATAAATATATTAGTAAAATTTAAGTCATTGTTGTAATTTTATAATAATATTAGATATATAAAATTTTATTGAAACTTTTTTGCTTATTTTTACTAATTTTCTAAGCACATTTACCCACCTTCAAGGCACATTTGAAAATTTTCCTAAAATGTAATCATACCATTTATGTGAATTGAATTTCAAAAATTGTAGAGATATGGTTTACATCAATATGTAAAATTTGGTTTAATAGGATGAAAATATTTTTTTGTGAATAGTAACTTTTGAATTTTATTTACCCTAGTTAAAAGTTAATAGGGTAACTAAAGATAAAAATGGTATTATAATTACCCCAAAACATGTAAAAATTATATTTGATAAGTTTATTTACAGAAAAATCAACCTTAGGACAAAAATATGTTTCTTTTATATCCACTTGGATTAGATTAGGAAATTTATTATATTTTATCTAAAGAGGAGTTAAAAGTGTTAATTTCAAATTTTAATAACTAATCCATTTTTAATATATAGTTAAAAATAAATTAAATTTGACTATAAATATTAATTATAAAGATAAAACTATTTCCTACATAATGGAATTTTATTTATACTTTCTATACCTCAAATAATTAAATTTATATATGACACAATGAGGATGTAGTAATTACCTTCTTAATGAAATATTAAAATAATTGATATTATAAATATTAAAATAAATTTAAATTGAAACTTTCGATTCCATCCACGAATTTTATAGGTTAATATGACTTTATAGAGATGATTAATTTTTTTTTTAAATTCACCATATTGTTATGGCTTTCACAAAAACCAAATACTAAATATTTTCAAAATTGACATAAATGAGTATTTAAAACAAACACTATTTTATTAAATGATATAATATTTCTAAAAATATGTAATTCATCAAAATGACTTATATAAGGTTAGATATGTTATTATTGAACTACTTGAGGTTCTATTGGAATTTTATTGTATGTTAATTTACCATATTTAGTAGGAATACATGAAGACGTGGTAAAAGTTAAACTATTTAACCAAGAGTTAAATAAAAAAGATAAGGTAATTATGGTGACCTAAACATGTCTAAAACCAATTAGTTGGGAGGATTCCGACCCATATATACCTTATAATCAAAATAAATCCATTTGTAGGTATTAGAAACCGAAAATTAATTTATAATAAATTAATATTTCAAACTTTTCCTAAAGTGCCCCTCACCTCCCTTATAAAAAGGTACTTCCCCTTCACTTAAATTCACACCTCCAAATAATTTTGGCTCGGATAAAAACTACTAAAATATCCTACCAACTACCCTAACATAAAAATAGTGGCATTAATTTTTTAATAAATCCATTCTTTAGAGCCATTTTGTTCAAATCAAAAGGGAGAACCTGATAAAGAAGTTATTATTTCATCACCTCTTTCAAAGTTCTTTTCTACTTCCACTTCCTATTTTTTTTCCATACCAAAATAAAAACTCTAGTACCTTATACATACTAAGATGTTATTTTAAATATGGTACAACCATATTAATTATTCTATCCATCCTATAAATGAAAAAGTCACCATACGTGCGTATGCAAGGCTTACCGTCTCCACATTGTGGTATAGTTTTTTATTCAAAACATAAT